>CM077159.1:103228791-103828791 GCA_039583875.1 Platanthera guangdongensis
GATCTAAGACGTCGATCTCCGTTCGGCGTATCTTTGGGAAAAAACTTTGAGTGCAGTTCAGAGACACAGAAACAACCATAGTCCCAAAAAAATCAAAATTTTATTGCCTAGTCTGTGTCAAATTTTATAGTTTTTTAAAATCTTGTCGTATTTTTAAACTTCCCATCCAACGAACATTCCTACTGATCAGGAAGAATGAATGTTTCTTTTCATCAAGGGTTTGGTGAAAATATCTCCCCTTTGCAAATCATTGGGATATATTGAAGTTCAAATCTATTTTTCTCATGCATTATCTCAACATTAAAAGTTATGCCTAATTTCTATATGTTTTGTCCTACTATGGAGGACTAGATTTGTGCTATAGAAATAGCACTAGTGTTATCACAAAATATTTTAGACTTCTCTAAGTTGTAGCCATAGTCTAGGAGTTGGTTTTGAATCCACAAGATTTGTGAACAACAACTACCTACAGCCATATATTCAGCTTCAGCAGTTGAAGTTGACAGAGATGTTTGTTTCTTGCAAACCAGGAGACAAGTCTGTCGCCAAGAAACTGACAAGTTCCACTGGTGCTTTTCCGTCTATTCTGCATCCAGCATAATCAGATCTGAAAATCCAGTTAAGTCAAATCCTGAATCTTTGGATACCAGAGATCTAGATTTGGACAACTTTTCACATACCTAAGAATCCTTTTTACTAAGGTTAAGTGTGACTCTCTAGGGCTCACTTGGAATCTAGCACATATGCATGTAGCAAACATTGTGTCTGGTCTACTAGCTGTAAGGTACATAAAGAGCCAATCATTGCTCTATATGTTGTCTGATCAACAGATTTCCCATATTCATCAGCATCTAATACAGATTAGTAGACATAGGGTTTTCATACTGATGCTTCAGACATACCAAATTTATTAACCAATTCTTTTGCATACTTGGTTTGAGAAATAAATATGCCTTCAGCATGTTGTTTGACTTGCAATCCTAGAAAGAAGGAAAGCTCACCCATGCTACTCATTTCAAATTTAGAATGCATTAGGTTGAAAGCCTTCTGCACCAAATTTGAATCAGTAGAACCAAATATAATATCATCTACATAGATTGTACTAGTAGGGTATGAGAACTTATGGGTTCTAATAAAAAGAGTTTGGTCTACTCTACCCCTTATAAAATCATTTTTCAAAAGAAAGATGCTATGGTCTCATACCATGCTCTAGGAGCTTGCTTTAGACCATATAATGCTTTATGCAATTTGAAAACATAATCAGGATGAGTTGGAGAAATAAAACCTGGGGGTTGTCCACATAGACTTCTTCCTTGATGTCTCCATTGAGAAAAGCACTCTTTACATCAATTTGATATAATTGAATCCTTTGTGTGCTGCATAGGCTAAGAAGATTCTTATGGCCTCTAACCTGCCAACTGGTGTAAGGTCTGGTCATAGTCTATCCCTTCTTCTTGAGAGTACCCTTGAGCAACTAGCCTTGCCTTTTACCTTACAATGACTCTTTGATCATCCAATTTATTTCTGAACACCCATTTTGTTCCAACAATGGAGTGATCCTTTGGCCTTGGCACAAGTTCCTAAACTTTGTTCCTTTCAAATTGATGCAACTCCTCTTGCATTGCAATGATCCATTGTGGATCTTGCTCTGCATCTCAAATGGATTGAGGTTCAATTTGAGAAAGAAAGCAAGTGTGCATCAGGTTTTGGTTGACCTGATTTCTAGTTTGCACACCAGCTGAGATGTCTCCAATCACTTGGGAGATTGGATGGTCTCTTGATGTTACTAAATCAACAGGAGATGTTGATTGTTCACCAACCTGTGTTGTTGTTTCCTCTTGTGGTACAACAACTGGCTCTTCAAGAAGATTCTCTTCAAGATGTTGAATGACTTCTTCATCTTCACTGCTATCATCTTTTTTAATAATTTGTAACCTGTCCAAGTCTTCAGCAAGAGAGTGTACCTGCAAAGGTTCTATGGTAGAAGTATTCTTCTCCTTGAAAGACATGTTAGATTCATCAAAAGATATATGAACAGATTCTTCAATTTTGAGAGCAGATTTATTATATACCCTATAAGCTTTACTGATCATGGAGTATCCTAGAAACACTCCTTCATCAGCTTTAGCTTGAAATTTTACTAAGTATTTCTTGTCATTATTATGAATGTAGCAAATACAACCAAAGATTTTGAAGTAATCTACTTTAGGTTTCTTCCCTTGGAGTAATTCATAGGGAGTCTTGCCCTTCAGTTTATGAACTAAACTTCTATTCAACACATAGTTGGAGGTGTTCACTGCCTCTGCCCAAAAGGATAGAGGAAGATGAGCATCTGACAATAATGTAGTAGCAGATTCAATAAGGGTTCTATTTTTCCTTTCAGCTACCCCATTTTGTTGAGGAGTTCTAGGAGCTGAGAAAGTGTGCCTGATCCCTTCACTCTAACATAACTCTTGCATAAGAAGAGAATCAAACTCTTTCCCATGATCACTTCTGATCAGGGCAATATGAGTATTGAACTCACTCTGTATGCATTTGAGAAACTCTGTCAAACACTTAAAGTTATCAAACTTCTTTCTCAGATAGAACACCCATGTGAATCTAGAGGAGTCATCTACAAACACTAAAGTATAGGATTTCCCTCCTAAGCTTTATACTGTAATGGGTCCAAAAAGGTCCATGTGTAACAGATACAAAATCCTATGTGAATCACTCTTATTAGGTGATTTGAAACTATTTTTGGTTTGCTTGCCTAATTGGTAAGCCCTGCAAAGTCCTTCCTTCTTGTAGGGGCCAGAAGGTAGTCCTCTAACAAGGTTGTCCTTGGATAGCCTAGCAATGGTTCTAAGGTTTATATGCCCTAGTCTCTTATGCCATAATTCATTAGGTCTACAAATAGAGTTGAACAAGCATATATCTACCTTAGTTGAAAGAAAATCTACAAAATAAATATTACCTTTCCTTTTACCTGTCAACACAGTTGTGTTGCCCTCTGATTTGATTTTGCATGAGGATTTGTTGAAAGTCACTTGATAGCCTTCATCACACAGTTGACTGATACTGATTAAGTTGTGCTTCAGTCCTTCCACATAGGCTACTTTCTTGAAAGTGACTGTGCCAATCTGGACTTCACCACATCCTTTGTTAGTCCAAAGTTTGAATCACCAAATATTACTTTGGTTCCAAGCTTGGCTTTGAAGGATCTGAAATTATCCTTGTTTCCTGTCATGTGCTTTGAGCACCCACTATCCAGATACCATTGTTGGTTTCATGTTGGATAGGTCTTTTCCTGCACATAAAACAATATATTTGTTTTTGACCCAGTTTACCTTGGGCCTAGGTTGATAACCTTTAAATTCTGAAATAAAAGACATCTCTGGTTGATTCTTATAGCCTTCAGGATGATATCTCCTATGAGGTATTATACATTCAGTATAACTGTTAAACCTCTGAGATGTAGGACCTCTAAGATTGAAGTTTGATTTACCTTTGAAAGATTTTTCAAAACTCTGAGCTTTATTCGACGATCTCTGAGCTGAGTTCGACGATCTTGGGTCAGATCGTCAAGCTCCGTTCGAAGATCGACTATGCCAGAGTTCAGGGTTCAGAAATCGTCGACCTGAGTTCGACGATTCAGCCTGAGATCATTGAGCTCCATTCGGCGATCGTCGAGCTCCGTTCGACATTTTCTGTTGAACTTTTGTTTTCCTATGTAAATCAGAATTCTTCCTAGCCACCTCTACAACTTCCTTACCTTTATCTGAGATAAACTTGATTGGGGTTGTTAATACTATAGGTTGGCTAGATGAGGCACCCAAGCCCAGTGTACTATTGAATTTTGAGTTCACTGTGCTTGTGATGTCCATTAGTTTGATACTTCTCCCATTAAGAGATTCTTCAAAATTTTTGGCATCTGATAGCTCACTTTTTAGTGAAGCTATCTGCTCCCTATAACATTCCAACTCCTCAGAGAGTTTGAGGTTTTCTGATTTTAAAGTGCTGTGTTCAGATAGCTGATTTCTGAGAGAAATGATTTCCTTCTCAGATTTTAATAAATCTAAACATAGTGCTTTAAACTCACAGTTGAAGTCCTCAGAATTAAAATCAAAAGAATTTATTTCCTGGTCCTCTTCAGATTGAGTCTCTGATTCTGACTCTTCTGCATCGGAATTTTGTTGTGAGGTATTGATAGCCATCATGCATAATTCTTTTTCATCAGCATCATCGTCATCATCACTAGAGCTGGATAAAGCTTCAGATTCTTCTTCTGTCTCACTCCAAGTTTCAGCAACAAACCCCTTCCTTGTATTTTTTTCTTACTGGAGGAGGGTTTGTCATTGCTATTTTTCTTGAATTCTTTTCTTTTCTCCTTTCTTTCTTGTCTTTTTCTTGTACTTGTTTTCATTTTTTGGACAGTCAGGCACAATTTGGTCTGGTTTGCTGCATCCAAAACAAATAATCTCTTTATTATTTGATTTGTCATACCTTGGCTTGTCATGCCCTCTGTATAATCTTTTCCTGAAATCCTTCCTGGCCATTTTATAAAATCTTCTGGCCAGTAAGCTTAGCATCTCTTCATTGCATGTTACCTTGTCTTCAGGATGATCTTCAATAGCTTTGAATGCTATTGATTTCTCTTTTCTGACTGCTGGTGAAGCAGCCTTCTGCTCTTCTTCTCTATTCTTGATGATCAGCTCATAAGACTTGAGCTTGCCCAAGAGAGTTTCAGTTGTGATCTCATTTAGGCTTCTGACATCCTTAATTGGCCAGATCCTTGAGTCCCAAGTGCTTGGAAGCACATTAGGATTTTATCATTGAGCTCAGTCAATGAGATCTCTTTATCCAATGTTTTCAGCTCATTGACTATGAGACTGAGTCTGTTATACATATCAGCAACTGACTCACTTTCTCCTTTCTTGAAGTTCTCATACTGAGTTATGAGATGGGATCTTCTATCTTTCCTTTCATCTGCAGATCCTGATACTATTTCAGATACTTTGTCCCATATCTCCTTTGCTGAGTTGCATTCAGCTACTTTTTGAAATATTTCATCAGACATAGTCTGGGCTAAAATATTCATTACCTTAGCATCTGCCACTTTCCATTTCTTGATTTCTTCATCTATTCCTGAAGGAGGTGGAACAACACTTGTACTTCTATTTTCTGGGGGTCTTGGACACACTGTCAAAACAGAATTAAAGATATCTTCATCAATAGAATTCATGTACAATCTTATCCTTGCCTTCCAAAGTGCAAACTTAGATAGATTGCACACTGGAGGTCTGGTGCTAGCATAATCTTTGCTCTGTTCCATGGTTTTATATAAGGATAAATATAATACGAATAATAAAAATAAAAACCCTCTATGAAAGATTGATCTTATCAGAGATCTTTTGGTTCAGGTGTTAGCCTGAGGAATAACTAATCTAATGAGGAATTAGTTGAATAACAACCAACCTCTAGGGTCTGGTATTTTAACCAACCTCGCTTTGATACAATTGAAAGTGGAGTATAAGATCTATGTTAACTCTAGAGGGGGGTGGGTGAATAGAGTATACTAAAATAATTTTCAAGATAAAAATTATTTGCAGTGGAAGACTTAATTTAAATAATATGTATATAGTGCTGTAGAAAATAAAATATAAAAGCAAGAAATAAAGCAACACAACACGCAACAAAACACAAAGGAGCAACCAGAAGGCACAAGAAGCTATAGTGGTTCCCCAATCAATCTGGGTACATCCACTCTTCTACCACCCTAGGTAGGAATCCACTGCAGGATGAGTTGATTAGGTGTCCTGGGCACCAATGAGCTTTTGATAAGGTGCTCAAAAACCAAACTAGATTTTTTGATCAGGTGTCTTGCCACCACTGAGTTTGACAAGGTCTCAGAAACCAACACAAACTTTTGAAGGGAGTTTGATAAACCCTTTACAGTAGAGAGAGAGAGAGGTGAGATGATCTTCTCTATCAACAATCAGAGAGAAGATAGTGGATGTTGTCAAAGCTCCCCTGAGATCTTGAGTTGTTCAGGAAGTGAAGCTTTGCAATATGGTGATAATACTTCAGAAGATTAGATCTCCAGCAAAAGATGTAATCAAAAGGGAGTCATTGCTGAAGTCATTGCTGAAATAGTTTGCTGACTTCAGAAGATTAGACTTCAGAAGATTAGTGCTGGAGGAGGGTTTGTCATTGCTGAAATCAGTGGTGTCTGGAGTCTTGAATGATAAGAACTTTGAACACTGGAATCAAAAGGGATCTAGAAATTTCAGTATATTAATCTCCTTCAGTGATGTGTGTTCCTGTAAGAATTCTATGACTGTGAATATCTGCAACTTTTTTTTTCTCCTTCTTCTTGTTGTTTTTTGTTAACCAGCAGAATGAATAAATCTTTTATTCCTTAGATCTGAATAGAATAAATCTCTGTCCAAGATAGTCGTTAGCCTGGCATAAATGACTTCCTTAAATGCATTTTGTCTTCTGTAGGAAAGTCCAATAAAACATTCCTTTAAAATCTCCTTGAAACTTGCTCTAGATTAATTGAAATGACTACAAGATTCTTGAAATAAATGCTGGGAACAAATAGAAGGGAATACCAAAACTGACTGAATTTGAATCTTGAAAACGTCGATCTCTCCAGAAAAACGTCGACCTGAGCTCAACTATCATTGAACTGAGCTCAGCGATTGGACTTAGACTGAAGCAGAATCGTCGATCTGAGCTCAACTATCATCGAACTGAGCTCAGAGATAGGGAAACAATCTAGAGACAGGAACGTCGATCTGAGCTCGAAGATCGCCGAACCGAGTTCGACGACTCGTTGAAGTGAGCTCAGAGATCGCCGAATGGAGTTTGACGATTCGTCAACCTGAGCTCGACGAAATGACTTAGTCTCCTGAACTGAAATATCTGCTCTTGAGGGTCTTGAGGGCAGCTTTCAAACCTAAATACTAACCCTTAAACTCAATCTAATTGACCTTTAGATCTATACAAGGAGGTCAAAACAAAATTCCTAAAGGACATAGTGATCTTTGCCCAAATCAGTAATAGGGTGTTCCAACACAGTGAGTCCCAATCATTAGTAGTTACTATAGATTTGATTCTGCGATGAGTGATTTGTAGTTAGGATCATGATGTATCGGGCAGAAGCACTTTTTATTAGTACTTGATTTATTGTTACTGTGGACTCTCCCTTCGTGGAGATTTTTTATATTCATGTGATTTCTGGTGGACTCATAAAGCTTTTATAGAAGGGACCATTTGTGCAGTTATGAGGACTCCTTGGGCTGATTTCCAGTTCCTACTTCAAGGCGGAGTGTTGAAAATGTTGAAGTGGAAGTAAGCGGTCTAAAATGTATAGATCACACAGACCGTAGAGACTGTGTGGGTAGCTCAGATAGGCTCTGGTGATTAGCCTACTCTTTGGATATTCTTCTTCTTCTGGTTTGACCCAACAGTGTCCCCGAAGTGTTGTCCACACGGTTTTAGCTTATAGAACGGTATGGATTGTGAGACCGCGGAGATTGTCATGACTGCGGTGGCTTATCCAGTATTGCGGTTTGTTTTATCATGCAGTGTTTTCCCGGGATGGTTGAAGTCCATGCGGCCTGACTTGGTTACCTACATAATTGTGCGGGTTAATAGTTCTAACCTTATGAGTGGTTTGATGTTAACCGCATGCAGTTTGATGTTAACAGATCACATGTTGGGCGGATTGGTGCTGCTAGCTGGCATGTCATTGGAGGTTACACTATCCACATGGGCAGTGACAGTATCCACTTGACTGCCTATAAATAGGGGTGTTTTCCTCGTCATAAAGAATGAAAATTATATGAACTGAAGCTTGGGTTAAACTTGTCGTTAAGTCTTTTGTAACCACACGACTAAGAGAAGTGATCAGTTTATTGCTATATTTGCAGATTGTGCGAATAGAAATTGGCAACCAGGAAATTGGTTCTGACGGTGAAGTTAGAGGAGGTAATGTAGATAGCTGGTAGTAGTCGTCGGCGGTTAACAGCAGGTTGCGGCTTCGATGACTAGGAGGTATTCTTCCTTGGCAGTTTCCAAGCTTGAATAAATTCTGTCTGCCTTTGGCGTGCTGAGTAGTAGTTCGAATAAGCCGTTCGCTCAAATCCGCGGTTAGGAAACCTCAGCGGTTAGGGGACCAGGAGTTGCAGTTGCTTGGCAGTTCACTTTTAGTTCTTCTATTCATGGCTGCTTCATCGATCAAGTATGCTCATGGTCAGGCGACCAAGAAGTGGGGATATGGGGTTCTCAGCAGTAGGGAAATAAGTAGGAGTCTGCGTGACTAAGGGTGGGCCTGACAGTTCAGCGGCTTGGTGGTTTGAGCTGTTTGAGCGACTTGGCGGATTAACAGCTTGGGCGGTTACAATTTATGTATGCCATTATTGTTCATGTCTGTTTTGTGATTTCTATCGGGTGCATTGCGAAATCATGTCTCGCAATGTAAAGAAGATTATTAATTCCATTGTAGCTCTTATTCTTCTATCTGCTACTAGTTTATTTGGCTTGGTTGGTTGAGTTTTCCCGCGACCTTCCGGGTTCACAAAATTTTACAATGTCTACATACCAAATATTTACCATGTACCATTGTAGATTAAATTAAATAATTATTTTCCTTAAATTACAATATTAGGCAATATATGCAATCTTATGCACTTATATCGATCTTATGCTCCAGATTCATCTTATATGCATTTTTTTGAAAACAAGGTTGCAAATATTAACATTCAATAGCAAAATCCAAGAGAATCAGATCCAGAATATGTGCACGAAAATATGAGGGAGAGGAAAAATTGAGCCACACAATCGCATGTGCAGCCCTATTGGACATACCTGAAAAAACAAAACCGACACGTAGAAGCATTTGAGCCATGACCAAGATATCCAGAATAATGGGGACATCCAATGAAAATGACCCCAAACCCGACACCAAATATCTAATTATTGGTGCGCAATCTGTTAAATTTTCTCAACGTGGTCAGCAAGATAGCCCAAACGCCAAATTAATATCTTCGGAACTACCCAGTTCGCACGTTGAACCAGCGGAAACCAAGGACTAGAGGTACAAAGGTAAATCACAACAAACAATGGAAGCACAAGCAGGTCTATTATTCATTCACTTCTTTACAATGCGAGGCATACATAGCGAGACATGATTTCGCTAGTATAACAGCTGAAAAACAGAAGCACCAAAAAACAAGCCGGGCGGACAGAACCCGAGTCCGCCGAGACCGCGAGGTCGCCGAAGCCGCCCGAACTATGCTGCAATCCGCCGAATACCACGGAGTCCGCCGAACCCCTGCTGAACCCGAACTGAGGAACACCCCTACCCGCCTGAAGCCGGCGGACAGGTTATTGTTGAAGTTGGTGACCGGGCGGTCTGGCGGTTTGTCTTGGCGGGTTGAAGACCGCGCGGTCTGGAGGTTTGTCTCAGCCGGCTTGGAGGCCGGGCGGTCTGGCGGTCTACTCTGGCGGTCTCTCTTCCTCTCTGGTGGTAGCCGTGCGGTTAGCCCTGCTATCTAACGCGCGGCTTGTGCGGTTTGTTTTGTATAGTCCGCTTAGTCCTGTAAATTTTAGTCCCACATCTCTTATTTGTATTCTCTCATCTCTCCTCCATTCTATATAAAGGAGGGCATACCATTGTAATAGATACCTTTTTTTTGGATAATAAAGTTTCAATTATTCAAAAGCATATCCGCTTGTTTTCTACTTTTCGCTTCTTTTCGCTACTTTCTAACATGGTATCAGAGGACACGGTCTTTTCCTCCTGATTCTGTGCGCTCTCTGCTTCTAGCGGCTTGTTTTCCGCTATCCGCGACCTCTTTCGCGACTTGCCTTCTCTTCTGTTCGCCGCCCTGTTCGAGCGGCTTGTTTCTGTCCGCTGCCCTGTTCGCGCGGCTTGCTTCTTGTTCTCTTCTCCTGGTGCCTTTTCGCAGCGACCTGTTTCCTTGTCGCCGCGTTCCTTGCTCTTTCTTGCATCTCCGAGTCTTTGCGGCTTGTGTCTACCCGCTGCGGACTTCTTCTCCCTGTCCGCTTCTGCTTTCCCCATATCCGCTTGCCCCTATACTCGCGGTTTGCTGCTGTGATCTGCCTGACCGTGCGGGTTGTTCCTTTCTCACCCGCATCTTGGTCGCGGTCACCTGCCCTTCTCCTCTCTTCTGTTCGCTCGGCCTTTTCAGTCCGCGTGACCTCTTCCCCGCTGCGCCTTTGACCTCTTACTAACGATCTCCACAGCAACTCCCTGCTGTGCCACTAGAGCTCGACAAGGCCTCAGCCAAGCTCTAAGCTTAGTCCGCAACAGCCAATACCGCGGACACATCAGTCTGCAAGCTTCCCGCGGACAAAAGCCAACCCGCCTTTCAGCACAAGCTTGCACCCGCGACCACTGAGCAAATCACCAGTCCGCAAGCCTCTCTATCCGCAGATACCAGGCCGTACCAAACCGCGGACTCCATGCAACAATCCTCCTCAGAACACAGCCGGCTTCCACCAGACTTTTCACCAGGCCGCAAACCTCAGTCTGCCCAGTCCGCCCAGTCCACCAAGGCTGTCCGCCACCGGCCGCGCGACCTGTCCCGTCACCCACTTCCACTTCACAAATTTCATCACTCCCCCTTGAAGTGAGAAGTGGTGACAAAGCCCAGCAAGCTGCGCAAGCGTTCAAAGGGCCCCTTCGACAGTGGCTTCGTGAAGATGTCAGCAAGATTATCATCACTCCGAACATGCCCGACCAGCAGAGACCCCTCCAACACCTTCTCCCTGATGAAGTGGTGATCAATCTCTATATGCTTGGTCCTGGCGTGGCACACTGGATTGTTAACCAGTTTGAGAGCACTCTCATTGTCACCCCAGAGTAAAGTAGGCCCTTGCACTTCTTCATGAACATCCTCTATAAGCCTCCTCAACCAAACAGCTTCCCGAGTAGCCAAGGCCGAAGCCTTATACTCCGCCTCTGTGGTTGAAACCGACACTGAGTCCTGCTTCTTGCTACACCACGAGATGCTAGCTGATCCGCAAGTGAACACATAACCTGAAGTAGACCTTCGATCATCCGAATCACCGCCATAGTCAGCATCCGTGTACCCGAGCAACGCAACCTCCGCGTCCCTTCTATAGAGGAGTCCCATGTCAGAAGAAGCCTTGACATACTTCAGAATTCCCTTCGCCGCCACTAGATGAGATTGCCTTGGTTCAGCCATATACCGACTTACTCGGCCAACAGCAAAAGCGATATCCGGCCTTGTAATCGTCAGGTAAATCAAGCTCCCAACAAGAGCCCTGAACACCAAGGGATCATGAATAACCCTTCCCTTATCTCGTCGAAGCTTCAGCCCATATTCCAGTGGAGTAGAGCACTTCTTCCCTTCGCCCATGCCAAACCGCTTCACAATGCGATCAGCATACCCTTTCTGGCTAATGAGAACCACTCACTCCTTCCTCTCTACTTCCAGACCAAGAAAGTGATGCAACTCTCCCAAGTCTTTCATCTCGAAGCGTATAGCAAGCTCTGCCCTGAGCCTTGCTACTTCCTCCTCCGAGTTCCCTGTGATGATCATGTCATCCACATACAGCAGGACCAAGACTCGTAGCTCTCCCTTCTTCTTGACGAACAAGCTTGAATCCGAGTTAGAAGCCAGGTATCCACAGAATTGCAAGTACTCTGTAATCTTCCCATACCACACTCGAGGAGCTTGCTTCAACCCATAGAGAGCCTTCCTGAGTTTGCAGACATAGTCCGGATGCTTCTCAGAGACAAAACCAAGCGGCTGATCCATGAAGATGTCCTTGTCAATCTCTCCGTAAAGAAAGGCATTCTTCATATCGAGTTGCCACAACCTCCATCCCTTGCTAGCAGCTAAGGCGATCACCACTCTTACAGAAGTCATCTTCGCAACTGGACTGAATGTCTCCTCATAGTCTTCTCCATACTGCTTTGAGAATCCTCTAGCAACCAGGCGAGCCTTGAACCGATCAATGCTCCCATCAGCCTTCTTCTTCAACTTATACACCCACTTGCAAGTAACCGGAGTAACGCCATCAACCTTGGGCACAAGGTCCCAGGTTTCATTCTTCTTCAGAGCATCAATCTCTTCCTTCATGGCATCATCCCACTCCTTCACTCCAGTGGCCTCGTTGAAGTTTGCAGGCTCTCGCTCATCCAGAGGACCTGCAAAGAAGCAGGAGACAAAGCTCACTGCATTCCCATCACAGTACCGAGTCGGTGGCTTAACCACCCTCTTCGATCTCCGAAGACACGGCTCCTTGCTCACTACTTTCATTGCTTCTTCAGGCTCCACTCCTACCTGGGTCAAGCATTGAGAAGTGCTCCCCCTGCTTCCTGAGCCAGAAGGCTCAGCCTCGGAGTTCGAAGCAACAGGAGCTGCTGGTGAAACAGCAAGCTCCTCTTCCAAGCCTTCAGCAGCCTCCGCCGGTGCTTCATCATCTTTGCTACTTCCGGTTAGCTCCACCGAGCCACCTCCATATGACGTCAGCTCGTCGAAGACAACGTCTCTTGACACCACGAACTTCTTCGTCACAGGGTCCATGCACTTCCATCCCTTCTTCCGCTCATCATAGCCAACAAAGACAAGTTTCCTTGCCTTCGCATCCAGCTTTGTCCGTGAAGCATCCGGGACATGCACGTAGCAAGTTGAAACGAACACCCTAAGGTGTTCAACACTCGGCTTCTCCTTCAGCAACAGCTCAATAGGAGTCTTCATGTTGATAGGGCTGAGTGGCATCCGGTTGATAACATAAGCAGCACAAGACATTCCCTCCGCCCAAAAGGACCTTGGGATATCTTTCGCATGCAGCCAGCATTTGCAGGTTTCCGTCAAATGACGGATCTTCCGCTCCGCTACCCCATTTTGTTGTGGAGTGTGGGCACAAGTAAGCTCCCGTTGGATCCCGTGCTTCCTGCAGAAGTTAGAAAACTCGAAAGAGACAAACTCCCCCCCGTTATCAGTTCTAAACTTCTTAACCCGCAAGCCAAGCCGGCCTTCTACCAACTCCTTGAACTCCACGAACAAATGGAAGGCTTCCGACTTCTCCTTTAAGAAGTACACCCAAGTATACCTTGAGTAGTCATCAACCAAGACAAGCATGTATTTGCTTCCACCAAGGCTGGCAGTAACAGTCGGTCCCATCAGGTCGCCATGAATACACTCCAATGGTTTCTTGCTCCTTGTTTGTGATTTATCAAACAGAAGGCGATGTGCCTTACCGTATTGACAGCCCGCACAAACATGCCCATCACCAAAGGAGGACAACTTCGGCAACCCCCTCACCAGACTTCTACTCGTCATTGCCTTTAGCTTGTACATGCCAACATGCCCCAACCTCTCATGCCAGATAGCCGCACTATCATTGGCCCTCATTCTATCAACATAAGCACTGGTGGAAAGAACATACAAGCTCTTCACCCTTCTCCCAACATGAGCAACATCAGCCTTCACCGCTGATACGTTGCGAAGGAACCTCACGTCTGTTGGCCCAAACAGAACGTGATACCCAGCGTCCACCGCATTGGTCACTGAGAAGAGGTTCTTATTCATGCCCGGTACGTGATACACACTCCTTAACGTAAGTGGCCCCTGATCACTACCCAATGACACGACCCCCTCTTTCTCTACTGCATAAACAGTATTATCAGCAGTGATAATAGCTTCATTACCTGAGTAAGCCTGCATGGAGGTGAACTTCGATTTGTCTCCGGTGAGGTGATGACCACACCCGGAGTCCACGATCCACTCTCCGTTGAAGTCCTCAGCAGACAAGGCCCGGACACAAGTGCTCGTCAAGAAAGCTCCGCCTCATTCTGCTTCTTAACTTCTCGAACAAGCTTCCTCCTTTCCGCAGCATGCCCAGGCTGCAGTTTGACCTTGCAGTCCCGCTTGAAGTGCCCACGCTGATGACACCGGTAGCACTTCAGATTCTTCTTCCAGTCCTTAGGAGCATTGCTCCTCTCCGGCGGATATGAAGTTGAAGTCTCCTTCTCAACAGCGGCCTGCACCTTCTTCTTCTTCCCTTCCCATCCTTTCTTCTTTCCTGAGAAGAGAGATTCGCTGCCTTCCTGATTCAGGTTCACTCCAGCCATCTGCCTTGCTAAGCTCTCCTGCGAGGCAAGCAGATTCTCCAGCTCCAGCAACGACGGATGAGTAGCCCGCCCTTGAACAGATGTGACAAAGGCCACATACTCCTTCCGCAAGCCGCGGATAATGTGCCTTTTCATCTTTGCCTCAGAGATAGGCTCATCAGGATCCAGTGCCGACAGCTCAGCACACAAGCTCTTCATCTTTAAGAAGTACTTGGAGATGGAAAGGTCTCCCTGAGTTGCCCTGGCCAACTCATTCTCCAGGAACTGAAGCCGCGCCACATTCTTCCTATTGAACAACTCATCAATGGTTGTCCAAATATCAGCAGCCGACTCACATCCAATGATGTGATCAAACAGTTCCGGAGACACAGCTCTCTTCAGAACGAACTCCGCCTTAGCATTTGTTCTTCTCCAGAGCCTCACCTGCTCAGCAGTACCGAAAGCAGCAGTGACTTCCTGCCTGTCGTCTCCACCAACGACATCCCACAGCTCCTCGCCAAGAAGATAACTCTTCATGCACGACTTCCACTTCTTAAAGTTAGTCGGCGTTAAGAGTTCAATGCCCAGACCTCTTGCTAAGCTCCCTTCCATTGCAACACCTGTTGGCAACCTTTCAGCAGCTCCGAGCAACAACACAGGTTGATCACCACTCAATCATAGAGTAACAACCCTGGCTGACTTCCGCTCACGCAACTGAGCCTCAGCAACCTCGCTTTGATACCATATTAAATTTTCTCAACGTGGTCAGCAAGATAGCCCAAACGCCAAATTAATATCTTCGGAACTACCCAGTTCGCACGTTGAACCAGCGGAAACCAAGGACTAGAGGTACAAAGGTAAATCACAACAAACAATGGAAGCACAAGCAGGTCTATTATTCATTCACTTCTTTACAATGCGAGGCATACATAGCGAGACATGATTTCGCTAGTATAACAGCTGAAAAACAGAAGCACCAAAAAACAAGCCGGGCGGACAGAACCCGAGTCCGCCGAGACCGCGAGGTCGCCGAGGTCGTCGAAGCCGCCCGAACTATGCTGCAATCCGCCGAATACCACGGAGTCCGCCGAACCCCTACTGAACCCGAACTGAGGAACACCCCTACCCGCCTGACGCCGGCGGACAGGTTATTGAAGCTGGCAAAGTTGAAACAGAACTGACAAGCCGCAGAGCGACCTCCTGCTGAGTCCGCAGAGACCGCACACTTCCAAGCACTTGACCGAAGTCACAGCCACACTCCTGGCTCCTTGAAGTTATCCGCGCGACCTGCACACAGCAAACCGTCAGCCTGAAACAAATCGTTCGGACTGGCAAACACAGACCGCAACACTTTGCACACCCCAACTTACTGTTCACTCATGTTACTGTAGATGTGCCAGGGGGTCCTATTTATAGGGCGGGTGAGGAGTGTGGTCACCGCCCAAGAGATAGCGACACCGCCCCAGCCCGCGCGAATACAAACCACCGTCCGCTGAGTCCGCGTGGACTTAGCCGGTCACCAAGGAAAATCACCAGGAGCAAGGCAACCATTGACGAACCCACTCCAGTCCGCCTAAGCTAAGCGGACAAGGCATCAGCCTGCAAAGCTCCAGCCGCTTCAGGACAGCAAACCCCCTTCAATGGCTATCGGCACCAACCCGAGGCAGTCCGCAAGACACACACCTCAATCCGCCACAAGTCCACGACCAAAGGAAGCTAAAGACAGACCGCCCGGTCACAGCGGACTCGGCGGATACGGCGGACACACTGAACTCAGCACCAAGTGTGACCAAGCCCAAAACCATAAGGGGCTAATGCGAGCTTGGCGGACGCAAAACTCCAGTCCGCCAAAACACCACAGCGCAGACCGCCACATTCCGCGAGCTCCTCGCACTCCTGCCCTATCACAGCGATCTAATCCCGGACTCCAAAACCAGGCCGCCACAACGATCTCCACATCAACTCCCTGCTGTGCCACCAGAGCTCGACAAGGCCTCAGCCAAGCTCTAAGCTTAGTCCGCAACAGCCAATACCGTGGACACATCAGTCCGCAAGCTTCCCGCGGACAAAAGCCAACCCGCCTTTCAGCATAAGCTTGCATCCGCGACCATTGAGCAAATCACCAGTCCGCAAGCCTCTCTATCCGCAGATACCAGGCCGCACCAAACCGCGGACTCCATGCAACAATCCTACTCAGAACACAGCCGGCTTCCACCAGACTTTTCACCAGGCCGCAAACCTCAGTCCGCCCAGTCCGCCAAGGCTATCCGCCACAGGCCGCGCGTCCTGTCCCGTCAACCACTTCCACTTCACAAATTTCAACACAATCCACTTCCGCAATCACAGGAGGCCAACAAAATTTCATTGCCACATCAACTGCCAAGCGAGCCCCAAGCACCTCAACCACTGCCAAAAAGGACACATGATCCAAAGTGCCAGAGTGCCAAGCCATGTATCGAGCAGAAGAATCCTAAGCAATAAAACCAACCATTGTTGGATCAGTCCGGATAGCACCATTAAAATTAATTTTAACAACCCCAAGCAGAGGGGGGGAGTGGGTTCCAAGTAAGCAAAGGAGATGCATGGAACCCAGCGCCCCTCAGAGGATCCACAAGCAACGAATGGATAAAGGAGATCATTGTTTCTAAATTCTGAAGAGATCCGTCCTAAAGCATGTGATTGCGACCCACCATAGCGACCAACATGTACAACCCCAATTTAGCAAGATCAACCAAACAAGGACCGAAGAGTGGTCTGACAAATCTTGCAGGGGAAAAGAAGAGGTTATGCTTGGCTCGACCCAGTTCGGCGAGTAGGCCCTCGTGAGGCGACCCCGCGCCTCACCGTGTTAGTGAGCCATAAGATGACCATGCTATACCAGGTATCTCCACACCATAAAATCTGGGGGTCAAGGCATATTCTGCCTAGGTGACCTCGTGTTGAGACATGTCTAGGGTGCAGTGAGCTTCAGCCCAATGAGTTTTTGACTCTTTTGGCTAGAGAACCCGCCCAGACATGAGAAACCAACAACATCAATCACACTGCTATTTGTAGATCAATGAAGTCTACATGTATCCATCTCAAACAATGAGATTCCGCTATCGACATACCAATTCGGGTTGTTGATAACAAAAACAGAAAGGCAAAGGCCTCTGTTAGTAGGCCATATGGACTATTTTGCCCATGGGTTATTGTTTGCCTATAAATAAACCCTCAAAGAACCTCGGAGGGGCAGACCCAGCCTCCTGGAGCTCTGAATTTTTGAGAGTTCTTGCTTTGTGCCATCCGAGGTGCCGAGTTCAATCTTTTGCTTTGCGAGGCGAAGATGAGAGTGGTTCTTCCCATTGAGTGGAGGGACCTCCTCGCTGCAGCTTACCGGGTCTTTGGGTAGGCAACCAATTTTCACCTATTGAGGGCCGACACCGAGCTAAGAATGCATTGGTCTTGTGTGCCCGACAATGAGTTAAGTAACTTTAACTATTCCCGCTTAGTCCGTACTCTATTGAACCAGTATCCAGGTTTCATAATCTTTAACGAGTGAGCGTGGACTTATAGTTCTTGAGGAAAATCTTGTCTAACGGTGCCATGACATGACATGGTGTAACACCTCCCATATAATGACCATATAATATGGGTCCGACTGGGACCCCATAATATATAGATGCCAGATGTTTAACATTATAAAATGATATGAAAGTACTTCCCAGCTAAAAACTCAAAATGTAAACAATGGAAACATTAAAGCAGACACTAAAAGCTGTCCACAAAACATCAAAGTCCAAATGCCCTCATGGATTTACCAAAATTAGATATCCTAATCATCATCAACACTAAACATATCAATGTGCCATAGCTCTCCAACGCTACCCCGACGTGCAAGCTGGATAACAGTGATTGAAACATAACATGCAAACACACAAGAAATATCATAAGGGATACACTTCTTGAGGATTGCATCTTTTTGGCCGAAGAGCTTGCTCCAGCTTGTGATTCTTGCCTTGTAAAATTATGTTATAATGCGTGTCAGCAAAGATTGACCTCAACTATGTAACCAACACTCCTCCTCCAGGCCACCTCTAGCGGTCCCCGGGGCACTCCATCACTTTCAAGTCGGCACTTCATATGCATATGCAATAAAACATTAACTAACATAGAAAAGAACAGGTTTTGGTGTCACAAACATCCAACATATTTTTATGTTGATCTTATAAATAAAAAGGGGGCCTACTATGCAACATGTATGCAAACTAAGGTTTCACCCAAGGCACCCTATAACGCGTATGATTCTAACACATCATTACACATCATCAAATCACATCAATCACACAAGTACTCTCATTTCCTTAAAGGCATAGAAGCTCAAGGCCAATAAATCTCATTGTGAAAGTGAGGGATAGATACAGTTTACTCTAGAGGGGGGGGGGGGGTGAATAGAGTATAAGAAAAAAATATTTAGATTTATTGCGGAATTAAAATATTGATACTTATATGAAAGGGGTAAAAGCAAGAAACTATCACAGCAAAATACACAAAGAAAACACAAGGCAATCCAGATGACACAAGAAATTTTATAGTGGTTCCCTAAATCTGGGTACATCCACTCTTCTACCACCCTTGTAGGAATCCACTTAGGTTTTTGATCATGTGCCCTATCACCACAAGATCTGCTTCAGGTAGATCTAGAAACCCTTCAGGCTTTTAATCAGGTGCCTAAAAACCAATAGGTTTTTGATCAGGTGCCCTATTACCAAGGAGTTTACTTTTGAAGGGAGTAAGAACCCTGTACACGAGAGGTTAAAGAAAAATAGATGACAGTTTCCTCTTTCTCAAACACAATGAGAAGACTATGTGGATTTGATGATGCCAAAGCTCCCCCTGAGATATTGAGTAGTTTCAGGAAGAAGGAAGCTTTGTCCAGGGTGTAGGTCTTCAGATTGATGTTGATTCGAGCTCTCCGTAGATTGTTGAAGCCTGATGAAGGAAGAAGACTAGAGAGATTTGTGTGTTCAGCAAGTTTTTCTTCTTCCTTGTATTTTTTAAAAACAGGAGTCCTTCAGAGCAAAAAAAGATTGATTTTCTAACTCTGACTTTTATTCTTGTTGTCTCTGTCTTTTTTTAAGTTCTCTGTATATTTTTGGAATGACTAACGGCCTGAATTTGAATTCTCAGACAGTACTTAATTCTCTAGAAGAATTTAGGAGCCCAAACGGGTATAATGGCTGGCAATCATAAATGCAATTCCATAACTGTCTTGACAAAATATTCTGTGAATACCATAATCAATGCTTCATGAGATACTGCTATCAGCCTTGAGAATGTCAGCATTAATTATCAGAATATATTTGCCTGACTGAGAGAACTGATAACTAAAGGCAGTAAAAAAATCGTAGAGCTTAGCTCAGAGATCGTCGAACTGGGTTAAGAGATCGTCGACCTGTGAGAAACTATCATAGATCTGAGATAACTGCTGAGAAGCACAAGATCTTCGACCTGAGCTCGTAGATTGTAGAGCTCAGTTCAGAGTAGAAGACTCTGAGATCGTCGATGGGAGATCGACGATCATCGAGCTGAGAATTGTTTCTAGACTTAGAATATTTTCTGGAATGACATACTGAAGAAGCCAGAAATCGTCGACCTGAGAACTTGGTTCGGCGACCTAAGAATTTGGCTTATCCTTCTGAAACAGCTTCTCTGAAATGTGTCGACAGATGGTTCTGGGTGTCGACACAAGTCCTTCTGGTGTCGACTGATACTGTCGACTAATAATCTATGAACTGTGACGACACAAATCCTTGTTGTGTCGACTGAGCTAGTGTCGACTAATATTATCTGTGTCGACTGATAGTCTGTGTGTCGACACAAATCTTCTGGGTGTCGACACAGCCTTTCTGTATGTCGACACAATTTCTGGGTTTCGACACAACTGCTTGATTCTCTGACAAGCTGTTGTAGGCTGATCCATGTGATGTTGACTCTTGGCATAGACTAAAGAAATAAACCCATGACCCTGACTATATATTTTGGGTCAGTCTAAGCAAACCTAATAGTGATCCTTACCCAAATCAGAACTAGGGTTCCGACAATCTCCCCCTATTTGGGTGAGGACACTATTTACATAACACAAAGAAAATACAAAGCAATAAACTAGAGCATTTGCTTCTGCTGTTGCTGTTGCTAATGTTGTTGATGATGTTAAACCTTGCCCAAACTT
Source organism: Platanthera guangdongensis (assembly GCA_039583875.1). NCBI lineage: Eukaryota > Viridiplantae > Streptophyta > Magnoliopsida > Asparagales > Orchidaceae > Platanthera > Platanthera guangdongensis. Next base: position 103,249,101 of record CM077159.1, read on the forward strand.
GTGTCATTACAATCTGTATCATCATAATATGCTTCTGCTATTTCTGGAATTGCTACTGCTGCTGGAACTGCTGCAGCTTCATTGGTCATCTATGGTCATCTATATCTGCACAAAATTTCTGAAATACTTCTTCTTCCTGTACTGCTGGAGGAGACCGAGCTTGAAGGTCTGCTAAGGCTGAACCTGCTGCATCTTCATTGGACACCTCCCCCTGCCTTTTTTTTGTGAAAACTAGAAGCAGGCCCCGAGATGAAGAAGGGACAGAGGAAGCAGAAAGCGAAGTAGAAAGGGAGTAGTCATTTGTTGAGGAAGAGTAAACCCATTCTTTGATCTCAACAATAGATAGTTTGAACCGTGTAGACATGAACTTCTTCAGACCCTGATCATCACATAGCTGTAATATTTCGTGAAAAATAAGATCACAGTGACTGATACCAATTGAAAGATAGGATCACAGTGACTGATTGATTCGAAGTCGACGTGGAAACCAGTGTCGAACTTCATCTTTGAAAGTGCCGTCATAGAAATCGCCATGGAAGATCTGTAGAATCAAGAGAGAAGAGATCAAGGGCAAAGGGAAAATAGAATATGAAAACGCGGGACAGAGATCGAAGAGAAACCTACATATAGGTTTTTGGAATAGATAAGACGATCTCTGTTCGACGATAAAAACAAAAATGTTGATCTTAGGTCAAAGATTAATTTATAAACAAATAATATCTTTGGGCTCTGATCTCAGTCGGAAATTGATAGTTGAGCATAGCTGGACGATCAGTTAACTGAAGCAAAGTCGTCGATCTTTGGTCGATGATTTTTATCTTGACAGAGAGCTGTCGTCAAACGTAGTTCGACGATTTAGCTCAAGAGCTGTTCAAAGATCATTGATCTTCGTTCGATGATTTAGGAACAGATCCAAAAATAGAAGACAAAAATTAAATTAATCCTTCCCATTGAACATTCCAAGCTGATTCAGGAAGAACAAGTGCTTCTTTTCATCAAGGGGTTTGGTGAAAATATCTGCTCGTTGAAAATCAGTGGAGATAAAGTCTAGATTAATTTTCTTTTTGTCTACATTATCTCTAATGAAATGATGTCTTATATCTATATGCTTTGTTTTAGAATGATGCACTGGATTATGTGTTATAGATATCGCACTAGTAATATCAAAGAAGATGGTTGAATTATTTAGATTGAAACCATAATCTAAGAGTTGGTTTTGTATCCACAAAATCTGTGAACAACAACTACCGGCAGTCATATATTCAGCTTTGGTAGTAGATGCTGATACAGAGGTTTGCTTTGTGCAAAACCAGGACACAAGTCTATCACCAAAGAACTGGCAAGTTCCTGAAGTGCTCTTTCTGTCCACTCTACATCCAGCATAGTCAGCATCTGAAAATCCAATCAACTCAAATGCTGACTATGTTGGATACCAGAGTCCTAGATTAGGACAACCCTTTATATATCTTAAAATTCTTTTTATGAAAATAAGATAAGATTCTTTAGCGTTCACCTGGAACCTAGGACATAAACATGTAGCAAACATGATATCTGGTCTGCTTGCCGTTAGATATAGTAGGGATCCAACAATGGCCCTATACCTGGTCTGATCAACAGGTTTTCCATGTTCATCAGTGTCTAAAACAGCATTGGCAGCCATGGGAGTCTTCATAGAAGATCCATCAGCCATCCCAAACTTCTTAATAAGCTCATTAACATATTTAGATTGGGAAATGAAGATACCATCAGGAGATTGTTTCACTTGGACACCAAGGAAATAAGATAACTCTCCCATGCTGCTCATCTCAAATTTAGAATTTATTAGATTAGAAAATCTCTTGCACAATTTGGGATCAGTAGAGCCAAATATAACATCATCTACATATATTTGTACTAATAAGATTTTATCATGATGCAATTTTGTAAAAAGGGTTTTATCTACCATGTCTCTAGAAAAACCATGCCCTAAAAGAAAGTTGGCTAAGGTCTCATACCAAGCTCTTGGAGCTTGCTTTAAACCATATAGAGCCTTATGCAGTTTAAAAACATGAGAGGGAAGTTGGAGAAACAAAATCTAGAGGTTGTTCTACATAAACCTTTTCTTGTAGTACTCCATTTAGGAAAGCACTCTTGACATCCATCTGATAAACTGTGAACTTTTTGAAAGCAGCATAGGCCAGAAAAATCCTTATAGCTTCTAGCCTGGCAACTGGAGCAAAGGTCTGATCATAGTCAATTCCTTCCTCTTGCCTATATCCTTGAGCAACATGCCTAGCCTTGTTCCTCACAATACACCTTGGTCATCAAGCTTATTCCTGAAACCCACTTAGATCCAATTACTGGATAGCTTTTAGTCCTTGGAACCAAGTCCTAAATTCTACATCTTTCAAATTGATTTAGTTCCTCTTGCATTGTAATGATCCAATGGGGATCTTGCTCAGCATTAGTTATGGATTGAGGTTCAATTTGAGAGAGAAAATAGGCATGCATCACATCATGGTTGAGTTGATGCCTTGTCTGTACACCTGCTGATATATCTCCAATTACTTGGGATCTAGGGTGATTCCTAAGTGTGACAAAATCAGATGGTGGAGTTGGTTCAGCAACAACAATTGGAGTGAATTCCTCTTGTGGAATTACTTCTGCTGTTGGAGGAAGTTCAGTTTCTTCCATAGAGTCTTCTTCACTGTCTTCATTTGCTTGTGGTGAGGGATGAGATATCACCTTCTGGGTGAGATTTAAGTCATCCAGCTTTTTACATAGACTTGGTACCTGCAGATGATCACTGGTAAAAGCTTCCTTCTCCTTGTAAAACATATTAGCTTCAACAAATGTAACATGTATTGACTCTTCAATTTTCAAGGATGATTTATTAAGAACCCTATATGCCTTGCTAACTTGGGAATATCCTAGAAAGATTCCCATTGTAGCTTTGGCTTCAAACTTTCTAAGATAATCTTTGTTGTTATTATGTATATAACTGGTACAACCAAAAATTCTAAAGTAGTCTATTTTAGGTTTCTTCCCTTTGAGTAATTCATAGGGAGTCTTGCCTTTAAGTTTGTGTATTAAACTTCTATTCAGGACATAATTTACTATGCTTACAGCTTCTGCCCAGTAGGATAGAGGCATGTGAGCATCAACAAGCAATGTGCCTGCAGTTTCAATGAGTGTTCTGTTTTTCCTTTCAACTACCCCATTTTGTTGAGGAGTTCAGGGAGCAGAGAAGTAGTGCCTGATACCTTCCTTCTCACAGAATTCTTGCATAGGAAGAGATTCAAACTCATTGCCATGATCACTTCTGATCAATGCAACTGGAGTTGAGTACTCAATCTTTATGCATTTTAGAAATTCTGTAAGAACTTTGAAATTATCAGACTTGTTTCTCAAGAAGAAAACCCAAGAGAACCTAGAGAAGTCATCTACAATAACTAAAGTATAGGACTTCCATCCCAGGCTTTGTACATCAATTGGTCCAAAAAGGTCCAAATGAAGCAGATACAAAATCCTAGGTGAATCGCTCTTATTACCTGATTTAAAACTATTTTTAGTTTGCTTGCCTTCTTGACAAGCCTTGCAAAGGCTTTGCTTCTTGTAGGGGCAAGGGGGCAATCCTCTAATAAGGTTGTCCCTAGATAACCTAGTAATGTTTCTTATATTTACATGTCCTATCCTTTTATTCCACAAAGTATTATTATTGCTAACCTGATTAAATAAACAGATTTCTGAACAAGTAGAATTAAAATCAACTAAATAGATATTGCCTAACCTAATACCTGATAACATAGTAATGCTGTTTAGAGAAATATTGCATTTAGATTCAGAAAAACATACCTCATAACCTGTATCACATAGCTGTCCTATGGATATCAAGTTATGTTTCAGCCCACTTACATATGCCACTTTCCTGAAAGTGACAACTCCAAGTATAAATTCTCCATAGCCTTCTGTCTGACCAAAGCTTGAGTCTCCAAATATAACCTTTGGACCTAGCTTTGCCTTATAGTTACTTAGATTGGCCTTGTTTCCTGTCATGTGCTTGGAACACCCACTATCCAAATACCACTTATCCTGTATGGTAGGATAGGTCTTTATCTGCAAAGAAAACTTATATATTTTTGACCCAGGTAACCTTGGGTCCTGGCTTCTTTTCATACTTAAAACTTGAAATATAAGAGTATACAGGTTGACTTTTATAACCTAAGGGATGGAATCTCCTAGGTGGGATTATCCAGTTAGTTAAGGGATTTAAAGGTTTAGGGTTAGAATTCTTATTGAAATTTCTGTTGAAATTATAGTTTTGAAAGAACTATTTTGGGTTCGACGATTTTAGTTCAGATCGTCGATCTGTGTTCGACGACCAGTATTGATGTCATAGATCTTGGTTCTCAGAATAATAGTGGCTATTATCTGGGTTCCACAATCGTCGATCCCTGTTCGACGATACATAATGATATCGTCGATCCCCGTTTGCAGAGTGTTTAGGCTCAAGCTCTTGATTCTGAGATCGTCGATCGTCCTTCGACGCATAATGCTGAGATCGTCGATCATGGTTCGATGATTTTTGTTCAGATGTAGCTTTTTGTATTTCTTTATTTATCTCAACTTGTTTTAAAACTTTGTTAACTATTTTAATTTGTTCTGTATTCTTCTTTCCTTTTTCTAAAATAAACTTTATAGGTTGTGAAAGATGGTTTTTCTGAATAATTGGTGGTTCACTGGATGATGCACCTAATCCTAACTTACTTCTATTAAGTCTAGCATAAGTGTGCTGGTAATTTCTACTAGCTGTTTGCTTCTTCCATTCAGTGATTCATCTAGCTGTTTTGCTTTATTTAATTCAACTTTCAGAAAAGTGATTTGTTCACTATACATGTCTATTTCATTTTTCAATTTAATGTTTTCTAATACTAAGCTATCATAATTAAATTATTTATCTCTGAGAAGTTTGATTTCCTTCTCAGATCTAATCAGATCACTACACATAGATTTAAAGTCATTTTTAAAATATTCAGAGGTAAAGTCAAATTCTTCCAATACCTGATCACAATCTGAACATTTTTCAGATTCTTCTTCTTCTGAGACATGCCCTGAAGCATTGATGGTCATTAAGCAGATTTCTTTGGCCTTTGCTTCCTCTTCATCTTCACTAAAGCTGGAGGAAGATGATTCTTCAGTGTCACTCCATGTTTCTGTAACAAACCCTCTCTCCATCTTCTTGTGCTTGTAGGAGGATGGTTTTCTGGAGTGCTTCTTGGAGTCTTTCTCCTTTCTCCTTTCCTTATACTTGTTTTCTGGACATTCTGGAAGAATATGTCCAGGCTTCCTGCAACCAAAACAGATAATCTCTTTAGAAGGGGTTTTATCATACCTTGGTCTATCATCACTCCTTGATGATTTCCTTCTGAATTCTTTTCTCTCCCCATCTTGAAGAATCTCTTTGCAAAGAGACTCATCAACTCTTCATTTGATGGAGAAGTTTCTGATTCTTCTGAAGCTTTGAAGGTTTTTTTCATGCTCCTTCCTAGTTGGTGTAGGAGTCTTTTGTTGCTCAGCTTCTCTTGTCTTCAGCAGCTGTTCATAGGATTTTAGCTTTCCTAAGACTAATTCTGTAGTCATCTCATGTGTGTTTCTGGTCTCTCTGATAGGCCAGATTCTAGAGTCCCATGAGCTGGGGAAGCACATAAGAATCTTGTCATTTATTTCTGTGACTGATATGCCTTTGTCAAGAGTTTTTTAGCTCATTAATAATGAGACTGAGTCTATTGTACATCTCAGAAACTTGCTCAGTTTCTTCCTTTTTAAAATTCTCATACTGGGAGATGAGATGAGCTTTCCTATCCTTCCTTTCATCTGCTGATCCTGCAACTATCTAGTTTATGGAATCCCAGATGGCCTTGGCTGATTCACATTTAGCTACTTTCTGAAATATGTCATCAGACATTGTTTGTGCCATTATGTTCATGGCTCTTGCATCAGCAATCTTTGCTTTCTTGTATACATCATTGCAGTCTGGAGGAGGTACTGCAGTCATGTTTAGGGAAGTACATGCAGGGGCAGCTGGTGGTGGAGGTACTCCTGTTAATATAGAAGCAAAAATGTCTTCATCAATAGAATTCATATAAAGCCTTATTCTTTCCTTCCAGATTCCAAACTTTTGCAAGTTTCAAACTGGAGGTCTGGTGCTTGCAAATTCCTTGTACTGTGTCATGGTATAACAAAGAATAGAGTAAATAAATATCTATCAGAGATCTTAGGTTCAGGTGTTAGTGTGTACAACCTTAAAAACACACCCTCTGATACCAATTGAAAGTGAGGGATAGATACAATTTACTCTAGAGGGGGGGGGGGTGAATAGAGTATAAGAAAAAAATGTTTAGATTTATTGCGGAATTAAAATATTGATACTTATATGAAAGAGGTAAAAGCAAGAAACTATCACAGCACAATACACAAAGAAAACACAAGGCAATTCAGACGACATAAGAAATTTTATAGTGGTTCCCCAAATCTTGGTACATCCACTCTTCTACCACCCTGTTAGGAATCCACTTACGTTTTTGATTAGGTGCCCTATCACCACAAGATCTGCTTCAGGTAGATCTAGAAACCCTTCAGGCTTTTGATCATGTGCCTAAAAACAAATAGGTTTTTGATCAGGTGCCCTATCACCAAGGAGTTTACTTTTGAAGGGAGTAAGAATCCTTTACACGAGAGGTTAAAGAAAAATATATGACAGTCTTCTCTTTCTCAAACACAATGAGAAGACTATATGGATTTGATGATGCCAAAGCTCCCCCTGAGATATTGAGTAGTTTCAGGAAGAAGGAAGCTTTGTCCAGGGTGTAGGTCTTCAGATTGATGTTGATTCGAGCTCTCTGTAGATTATTGAAGCCTGATGAATGAAGAAGACTAAAGAGATTTGTGTATTCAGCAAGTTCTTCTTCTTCCTTGTATTTTTCAAAAACAGGAGACCTTCAGAGCAAAAAAAAGATTGATTTTCTAACTCTGACTTTTATTCTTGTTGTCTCTGTCTTTTTTTAAGTTCTCTGTATATTTTTGGAATGACTAACGGCCTGAATTTGAATTCTCAGACAGTACTTAATTCTCTGTAAGAATTTAGGAGCCCAAATGGCTAGAATGGCTGGCAATCATAAATGCACTTCCATAACTATCTTGACAAAATATTCTGTGAATACCATAATAAATGCTTCATGAGATACAGCTATCAGCCTTGAGAATGTAAGCATTAATTACCAGAATACATTTGTCTGACTGAGAGAACTGATAACTGAAGGCAGTAAGAAAATCATAGAGCTTGGCTCAGAGATAGTCGAACTGGGTTAAGAGATCGTCGACCTGTGAGCAACTATTGTAGATCTAAGATAACTGTTGAGAAGCACAAGATCATCGACCTGAGCTCGTAGATCGTCGAGCTCAGTCCATAGTAGAAGACTCTGAGATCATCAATGGGATATCGACGATCCTCAAGCTGAGAATTGTTTCTGGACTTAGAATATTTTCTGGAATGATATACTGAAGAAGCCAGAAATTGTCGACCTGAGAACTTGCTTCGTCGACCTGAGAATTTGGCTTATCATTCTGAAACAGCTTCTGTGGACTATGTCGATAGATGGTTCTGGGTGTCGACACAAATCCTTCTGGTGTCGACTGATATTGTCGACTAATAATATGTGAACTGTGTCGACATAAATCCTTCTTGTGTCGACTGAGCTAGTGTCAACTAATATTATCTGTGTCGACTGATAGTCTGTGTGTCGACACAAATCTTCTGGGTGTCGACACAGCCTTTCTGTGTGTCGACACAATTTCTGGGTGTCGACACAACTGCTTGAGTCTCTGACAAGCTATTGTAGGCTGATCCATGTGATGTTGACTCTTGGCCTTGACTAAAGAAATAAACCTATGACCCTGACTATACATTTTGGGTCAGTCTAAGCAAACCTAATAGTGATCCTTACCCAAATCAGAACTAGGGTTCCAACACATTGAGACCCCACCCGCACATGGATCCTAACACCATCGGGCTTCTCCATCAGTGCTATTATTCTTTCCAGTTTCACTAATTTCAGTACAATAGATGTTAAGTACCCTTGCTTGACCTTGCCCGCTCATGTTCTTCATCGCCTGGGCTTGTCCAAAGGCTTGGCATCCTTTTATAGTTTCATAAAGGGGACTTGTCTTGCCGAGAAATCCTCCACATGTGAATCAAAACATCACGGGGTGAGCTAGCCAACCACATAGACAAAGTCACGCATTGGAAATGCATTCAACAAGCCAATCTACTCCTGTCCCTAATGTACAACCCCGTGTTCGCTGAGTAGGTTCACCAGTCTAGGTGAGAGAGCTAGAGCAATCGGCCCACCTCAGTACAGTTGGAGGGAGAATCCAGATGGATGGCTCGCTTTTGCTAAGGACAGGCGGGCGAGCAGCGCGAGACAACCTATACAGCCCACACCTATCTAGGCGACCTTGTCATCGACCCTCCTCCATATAGGGTAGGAGAGACATGGCAGCCTGGCTCGGGATTGCCTAGAGATAGATGGCGAGCTATGAGAGACAGGCCATGTCCGCCCAGTAGGGTATGAGTTGATCCCCTGTTCCTCGGCACTCACCTAGTGGGGCCTAGAGCCAAAATTACCTGGATGACCTTGTAGGGAGTGCGAATAGGTTTCTAGAGCAGCGGTGTTACGATGTTGGCAGATCACTCTTGGCTGTGTATAGGAGTTCAAAATATCGAAGGTTGGCTATTTGCCGGCCATTTTCAGAAATCTATAAATAGACCCAAGGGGGTACCTCAGAAGGCATCCTTACTAGTACTCGGGTCTTCTTGCGCTTTTTGAGATAGCCTTAGCTCAGTATTTTGCTAGGGAGGGGAAGCTCTCTAAGATCTTCCGATTGTGTGGTGGGACCTCCAGGCCGAGCCCTTGGTTCAATTCCCTATACTTTTTCCTTAGTCATTTGGCTCGCGAGTGAGAAGTAAGTGTGTTATCAACCATTACCCAAGGTTGAACACCATAGAGACCGAGTTTTCGGTTTAAACATTATTGGTGTGGTGAGTGTGGAGCGTGGTCAGCAAAAAAATCTTCAATAGGCTCGATGACAGAAGGAGAATGGCACGGTTTGAACAGGGTCAACTATCCACCCACTCCCCCTCTTGCCATGGTGGGAATGTTCTAGGAGTTCTTGTAGGACGTGCTTAGCCTCGTCAGGTTTGCACTCTGCCCGGATGCTGAGTACTCGACACCAGCTTTCCCAGTTGTCGCCGCCCCATCTCTAGGAGAGTATGCCCCGGCTCGGCAATCTGGGATGGAGGTTGCGGAGGAAGGCAGTGGGAGAGATCTCACCGTACGAGTACTCTTCCCAAGCTCGGCAAGTGGGGGTCGGTTCAGCGAGATGGGGGTGCGAGATCCTCCGGCTCGCCTGAAAGGGGGATGCAGCACCTTCAGCAATTTGGTTTCTTCTGCCACAGTTCTATAGGTGTTTAGGGAACCAGAGATGTCATAATACAATGGGAAGGATGACCTGGTCCAGCATATCCAGTGGTTCGAATATGTTGTATCGATAAGGCAGATGTCTGATGCCTTCAAATATAGATTCTTCGCCATCTCCCTCAAGGAGATGGTGAGAGAGAGGTTCTACTAGCTACCGGCCAACTCCATATACTGCTTCGAGGACCTGTTTCGAGGGTTCTTGTTGAAGTTCACCACTGTTGTAACTCAGTTCGGCCTATTAGCTGTTATAGCTGCAGCGGTCTGTCTGGTCGGCCTTTTGGCGGTTTAGCACAGTGAGCTATTGGGATGGATGTCCAGCAGAATAGTTTGAGACTGCTGTTATTCCTTAGTTGATTACTCATAGCGGTCTGGGTGATAAGTCGCAGCGGTCTGATGAAACCACAACAACATATATGAAGCCGCATCAATAATCTGCCACTGGTTGTAGCTATGGTTTAAGTGTTAGCCGCAGCGGTCTTGTGAAGTCGCATCGGTCTAATTGTAGCCTCCACTATGTGTGATTGTTTGCCGCAACTACGGTCAGGTGGCAGCCTGCAGTTTGTAGTCAGGAGGATTACAAAAGCTTCGGTTTGATGGGTAGCCACACTACTGTCTGGTGACAACCCGCAGGTGCAGCCTGGTGACTTGACTGGCAGTCTATCATAGATTATGACAATCTTCTCTAGTAGCCGCAGTATGTATTATTGTATTTTATGTAGTGTGTGGTTTGTGTATGTCAAACCGCACAAGCCGCCCGACTTAAGTTTAGTCCCACATCGTGTATTGTACTCTCTCACCTCCCCTGTTTTCTATAAAAGGGGGCATACCTATGTATTACTTACTTTTTTGGAGCAACAAAATTTGTGGTTATTTACCACTTGGCCATTTTTCTTCTCATTTTTTCACTTGGTATCAGAGAGAGGTTGGTCCTTTGCTCCAAAATTATTGCTCTGTGTTCCTTGTGGTTTTTCCTTTGAGACCGCGCTAGTTGATTTTTTGCCATCCCTTCTTCCGGCTTCATTCGACTTCATTCCTCCCTTTCTTTCTTTCTGGTCATGCAGTTTCTGTCTTGTTCGCGCACTCTCTTGCTCATCGTTCCTTTTGTGCGGCTTCCCACCTTTGGGTGGTAGCTTTTTTTGCTACTGGTGTGTTCACACCGAGACCGGGCGGCTTGTTCTTTTTGTAAGCGTGCATTATTCGCGTGTTATCTGTCTGCGTGGTTTCTGTCTTGATCATTCAGTTTGCATTCTTTCTTCATGGACACTCCATCCTCCTCTGTTACTTTCTCTGTCCCTCTCTCTCATTCTTCTACTTCTGTATCTACTTCGGGTAACTTGGGTACTGTGTATAAGCTTACTGGCCCAAATTATCTTGACTGGAGTGTGTCTTTTGTCCTCCTTTTATGTTCTCAGTGCAAGCGCTCTCACTTGACTGATGACCCTCCTCCTGTTGGCTCTGCTGCTTACGATGATTGAGATGCTTCTGATGACTTGGTGCGCACTTGGTTGGCCAACAGTTTATCTAATGAGTGTCTTCCTGTCATCCGACATGATCAAACAGTCAAAGCAACGTGGAATCATCTGGCTGATTTATATTCTAATGGGGCTCAAACTTCACGCATCTATACTCTGTATGCTGATCTCTTCGCTCGTCCTGTTATGACCCCTACTGTTGCTTATCAGGAGGTCCAGAATCTTGGGGCTGAACTTCTTCAACACCATCCCTTTCCTGCTGATCTTGCTGAGCAACAGAAACTTTTTCAAGAGCTTCTTGTGGTTTGCTACTTGCTTCGTCTTCCTGACTCCTATGATATGATTCATCAATAGATTCTCCGATAGGGGGACACTCTGACTCTCGATGCTACTGCTGGCCGTATTTCTGCTGTTACAACTCTACTTCAGCATCCTTTGCTTCCCACTCCCTCTCCTGATATTGTTTCTCATCCTGCCTGTCACGATAATTCTGGTGGTCGGGGTGGCCATACTGGCGGTTGTGGTTCTTCAAAATTTCTCTGTTCTCATTGTGGCAAGACTGGCCACTTGGTTGATCATTGTTTGGTGAAACACGATAATCTTCGTCCTGCTTCTACTGATTCTGCAAAGAAGTCTACTACTTCTCTTGCAACTTCTGGTGCTGCTTAGTTAGCTAATACAGGTAGGTGGCTTATTGACTCCGGTGCTACCAATCATATGATAGGAAATTCTCGGCTTTTTTCTTCACTTATTAAGAGTAACCAATTACCTTTTGTTCTTATTGCTGATGGTTCTCCTTCCTTGGTTCACGGGTCTGGCACTGTGCATGTTACTCCTTCTCTTCAACTTTGGGACACTCTCTATGTTCCCATATTTCCATGCAATCTTCTTTCTGTTACCGCTCTTTGTAAGCAGTTGGGCTGTAACGCGATATTTACTGCGTCTACTTGTGCTTTTCAGGTACCTCAGTCCAAGGAGACGATAGCTACTGGGACTGAGAGAGGCGGCTTGTTCTATCTTGATACTTCTTCTGCCTTTTCTGCCTCTTATCCTTTGCTTTAGTGGCATCTTCGGCTTGGACATCCTCCTTCTCAGATCCTTTATCAGCTTTTGCCTGATTTACCTCGGGGAGATTCTTCTCTTCATTATGAAGCTTGTCAGTTTGGAAAACATTATTGTTATACTTTTCCAGCACTCAATGGACGTACTTCTTATCGTCCGTTTGATATTGTCCACTCTAATATATGGGGCCCTACTCTTACTCAAACTATTGGTAGGGGTAGCTTATATTTTGTGACATTTATTGATGATTTATCCCATGGTAGTTGGTTATATTTGTTGCGCAAATATTCTTAACTTTATTCTATTTTCAGTACTTTTTACAATGAGATTCATACACAGTTTGATACTTATATTAAAATCCTTAGATCTGACAATTTTAAGGAATATATTAGTCATCAATTTACATCATTTTGTATGGATCATGGTATTGTTCAAACCACTTGCCCTTATACATTGCAGCAAAATGGTTTTGCTGAACGAAAGAATCGTCATCTGCTTGATGTGGCTCAGAGTCTTCTTACTCAAATGCATGATCCCAAGTATTATTCGGGGCATGCAGTTCTTCTTTCTTGTTTTCTTATCAATCGTGTTTCGTCCTCTGTTATCGGTGGGAGGACTCCCTTTTTTATCCTACATCCTGATGTGAACCCTTTTCCTTTTTCTCCTCGTATCTTTGGATGCACTGCATTTGTTCATTTTCCTTCTTCTGGTCGTGACAAACTGTCACCACGCTCGATTAAATGTATCTTTCTGGGCTATTGCCCGACTCAGAAAGAAACATGTGTTTTGATCTTGTTCTCTGCCAGCAGTATGTTTTTGTGATGTCGCTTTCTTTGAGAATGTTCCATTCTTTTCCCCTTCCTCTATTCTTTCTTCTTCTAAAGATTTAGTTCCTCTTCCTCTTATTTTTGTACCTTGTCCTGTGCCTACTACTTCTTCTTCTACTTCTTCTTCAGACTCTCCTCCTCTTCCTGATTCCTTTGTTGAGCCGCTTTCCATGTGAAAGATAGGGGTTAGATCTGATTACTCTAGAGGGGGGTGGGTGAATATAGTATGTTAAAACTTTTTGATGTTTTTGAATATTATCAGAGTAAATAAAATAGGTGATACCAGTAGTAGTAAAAGAAAGAAAAGATAATCTAATCTAATCTACCACAGCACAGCAAACTAGCCTATCACAGCCACAACAAGAACAATAAGAATAAGGTCAACCAGACAACACAAGAAATTTTATAGTGGTTCGCCAACCTGGGTACATCGACTCTTCTACCACCCTGGTAGGAATTCACTAGCAGGTTTTTGATCAGGTGACTGCCACCGCAAGATCTATTTCCTAGGAGATCTCACAACCCTTTGAGCTTTTGATCAGGTGCCCAAAAACAAAAAAAACTTTTGAAGGGAGTTAATAAAACCTTTATACAGGAGGGGGAGAGAGATTTGATGATGTATTCTCTTTTTCAAAAAATAGAGAAGACTTAGTGGATTGATGTTGTCAAAACTCCTTCAGAATCACTTGTAGCATTGCACATGGTCTAGGTCTTCAGCCTTGACTTGAGATGATCCAGGAACTTCTGACTGATTTAGAGATTGTTGTCCTTGAAAGCACCTGGAGTTGAAGTTGAAGCAGACTCTTGATAGTGATTGTTGTTCTTCTTCTTCTTCAGTAAGATCAAGGAGAAAACAAAGTGTTTTCTGCACAGAGAATTTCTGAATGTTGTTTATGTATTCTCTGGCTCTCTCTATTACATCTGTTTTGTATTGCTGAAAAGAGAAAAATGTCTTTTTTTATATTCTCTGTCGAAAATACTCCTTTGAATTTTGAATTCTCTGCATTGAATGTTGATTGCCTGGAGAATGAAAATCGGCTGGATAATAATGTCTTTAATTAGTTTCCCCAACTGTCCCAATAAATTAAGCAAGTAATTAACCTGATGAAGATCATAATCAATGATGCCAATAATGGTTATATTCAGAGACTATGTGCATTAATTACTCAGGAAATATTGCTAAATAATATATGGAATAAGGATAGAAAATAAGGAAAATTCTATGTTTGGAACTGCAGCAGAAATCGTCGACCATAGAACAGATTTCGTCGACCTGAGATCCAAGTTCGTCGAGCTGAGAAATCCTATTTGTCCACCAGAGAAAACTGGTTTGTCGACCTGAGATCCAAGTTTGTCGACCTGAGCACAGCGAACTGCATTTTGTGAATAACTTGCCAATTCTGCGCTTCAAGTTCATTGAGATGATAATCTGTCTTCGTCGAGCTGAGCTCAGAGAAAATATTCTGGAAAGAATGTGTTAAAGTTGAACTCCAGACTTCGTCGACCTGAGCTCGAATATTGTTGAGATCAACTCAGAGAATTAACTTTGAGTTCGTCGATCAGCGATCGATGATCATCGAGCTGAGTTCGAAGAACGTCGAACTCATATACTAAACTTTGCATTTCTTATAAGTCTTGAGTCTCCTAAAGTCTTCTACTGGTTGGTCCATGTAAGTTGAACCTTATGACTTAGCCCAGACTCTAGGACACAAAGACATGACCTTGGCTATATATTGTGGGTCAGTCATCCTAATTAGTGAATCTAGCCCAAATCCAACTAGGGATACAACAATCTCCCCCTATTTTGGTGAGGTCACTAACAATTTAAAAAGAAAATGATCACAAAGCAAAATAACTATATCTGGCAGAAAATTTAAATCATTCAGCAGATATGTACATAATCAAAAGTTTTGTGATCGATTAAACAAGTATAGTTCAGAAAATCAAAACTAAACAAGATATTCATTTCTTCTTCTGCTTTTCCTTGTTAGTTTTGTCTTGCTTAGAAGGTCGTGTGAACTTTATTTCTCTATTATGATTTGCTGCTTCTCTTTTGGACATGGTCATGTCAGCAGCTCCAATTATATTGAGAGAGGTTGCTCTAGGTACAACAGCCTCTGTATGCAAGTTCATATATGCATCTATATTGAAAAATTTGTTAGCCTTTTCATACCTTTTTAGCTCTTATTTCCTATAGGTTTACATGGTAGAGTATTGGGATGGATCTCTGCCTTCAGCTTTGGCTTTATTAATCATAGAGAGTCTAACAAGCTCTCGAAATCTGGCCATTCTTGAGGTAGTTTCTGTTTCAGGATCCACAAAGGGTATTGCGGGTGATTCTGGAGTTTTTGGACTTTCAGCTTTTCCAGTTTTAGATGCTTGCTATTGAATGTCTTGCTGTTGTTGTTGTTGCTGTTGCCTGCTGCTGCTGGAATACCTGTGCTGACTGCTTCTATGTGACCTTGAGGATCTGTCAGGTTGTCTTTGATATGATTGAGCATATGGAGTAGAACTCTGAGAAATGTTACCTAAAGCACCAGCAGCAGGAGGAGGAGGAGGACCTCTCTAGTTCCTTTGAGAAGGAGGTGGAGGAGAGTACCTCCTACTTTTCTTTCTAGCTTTCTGCTCATTCTTGGAAAGATACATCCATGCTGGCATCCCTGGATATGGAGTGATATTCTGCAGAATATAGTATGAAGTATCATGAGTGGGATTAATCTTATGAGCAGCTTTATGAACAACCTTTCTCTTCTTAACAACTTTCTTCTTGGCTTTAGTATTATCAGAATCATCAGAATCAACATCATCATCTTCTTCATCAGAAGATACATGAGGATTGTCATATAGGTCATCAAGTGCCTTCAGAATATCTTGGGAAATTTGTTTTTCAGCTTGAGGAGAAACACATGGTTCTGGAAGAGCTGTTTCAGCAATAATGGTTTCAGAAATACTTTCAGCAATTAACTTATTTTCTTCTTCAATATCAGCCATAAGAATTTCATCTAAATCTGGTACAGGACGATCATCCATCTTGTATGTAGAAGGGGAGATAGCCTTTTGTTCTGGGGAGGAGACTAACTCAACAACATTCTCAGTAATATGTTCTTTTATGATTACTGGAGGAGCAAAACTTTCCTTGAGTTGCTTGGAAACTGTAGAGCTTATTGGAGAAGTGTATGGTACAATAGTCATAGATGGCTTTGGGCAGACTACTGAAAGAAAATTCAAGTGAACTGTATCAAAAAAATTTAATAAACTGAATAAATCAGCTGTGGGATTGACAAAGCAATCACCCACAGTCAAAACTTCTGGCATATCTATAGATATATCTGTACATAATATATAGTCTATTACTGACTCAGCCTCTATAAGCATATGTACATCAGTCTCTGCATCTGTAAACAAAATTTTTGCTGCTGCTGCTGCTGGAGCTGGAGCTGCTTCTTCATTGAGCATTTAGGCCTGCCTGATTTCAGTGTATACTGAGATCAGTCCCCTAGAAGTAGAAGGGATAGAGGAGGCAGTAAGGAGAGAAGCAAAAGAAGAGATAGAGCCAGCAAGAGGTGTAATGGCCTCTGCTATGAGTTGCGTGAGGACTGGAGTGATGTGCTCCAGGATGGTGGAAAGGGAGGATGAATCTATATCCATAAACTCTGGTGGAGTTTGAGTAGATGCAGATGGATGAGGAGAAGGAGTGCCATCATATGGAAGAACATCTGGTATGATGTTATCCTGTAAAGGTGATGCAGTAGGAGATGGTATTGGAGTGGAATGGTCATGTACAGGTGAAGTTGGTGTAGATGGTAGGGAGGTGAGTAGGTTAAAAGTGGGGGATGATAGGAATGTGTCATGACGTATGTCTTGAAGATGAGGTAGAAAAGGAGATGAACGTGGGATGATGTGCTCAGGAGATAGAACTGGTGTTGGAAGATGTATTGGTGAGGCATGTTGTTGTTGAAGAGGAGGTGGTGATTGAGGAGATGGTGAAAGGATTCTAGTGGGGGAGGGACAATTTATGGAAGTGGAGGAGTTGTTGTTTGAAGAGGTGTTGTTGAAGAATAAGATGGAATGGGAACTTCTTCAACACTTGGGTGGGAAGTGGCTGATACAGCCCTGATGCCCTTAGAAGGTGTGGAAGAGGAGGAAGCCCTGGATAGCTTAGTGATGGTCCTCTCCCACCTTCCAAATAAGGCACAAGTCAGTCTTTTGGAAGCATTTATGAATATGATCTGGGAGACCATTGATTCAGATGCATTCTCTTGAAGGAATATGCCTAGTATTTTTCCAAAATAGACCTCTTTCTTATTATTCTTCTTCTTAATTAAATCAAACAGCAGTTTGTCCTAGTTAATTGCTTTCTTTTAAACTAGAACACTCATCACAAGAAATTGGTGCCTGGTGATGTAATCATGGGAGATATGCTTGCCAAATAAAACCTTGCCGACAACATCAGCCAAAAATTTATATTCAGCAGATAAATTTTTATTTACAAGTTTGTTTGGGTTCTCTCCAGTGTGACCCATTTTGGCTAGCATATTATCATACTCAGAATTATCCATCTCTATATCTTCATTTCCATTTATCAGTCCAAAAATTTCAGTCAAAACAGAGAGGGAAAGAGAGACTTGATTACCGGATATAGGGCCGGTCATAGTATCTACATCGGGTATAGAGGAAGTGAACACCCATTCTCTAATTTCAGTCGCTGCTATCTTTATTCTTTGAGTCATGAAATTCAATAGATTTTGGTCTTCAAAAAATTGCAGTATGTCCAAGAATTTCTGGTCTGAGTGTTGGAAAGACTCAAAATCAATGTCGAAGCCCATGTCAAACTTCATTTCAGCAAGTGAGGTCGCTGGAATGGCCATTAGTTCGCCTGTAAAAGAAAATAGAGATCAAGTGCAGGGGAACAGAAAGCTCGGGGCGGAGCTCAAAGAAAACCTAGATATATGGTTTTCAGAATATGAAGCGGCAGACTCCGTCCGACGAAAAATAAAAAATTCTTCGATCTGGTTTTGACAAAATATTTTATTGATATAAGAATTTGTCGATCTCAGTCTGAAGAAGTGAAAACATTTCATCGATCTTAGTTCGACGAAAATTTTCTGAAGCAATATCATCGATCTCCGTTCGACAAAAAGAGCTTCACATACATAGAGTTCGTCGATCTCAGTTCGACGAATTTCTCTAGAACTCTTCTCAGTTCATCGATCTTCGTTAGACAAATTGAGGTAAATTCTTCGATCTCAGACAGAAATATAAATTAAGGCCTCTCCATTGATCATACCAAGCTGATTTATAAAGAACAGATGATTCCTTTCATCCAAAGGTTTGGTGAAGATGTCTACTCTTTGCAAATCAGTGTAAATGTATACAAGCTTAATTTTATTTTTATCCACAAACTGTCTAATGAAATGTTGCATGATGTCTATGTGCTTAGTCCTACTATGATGCACTGGATTTTATACAATGGAAATTGCACTTGTGTTGTCACATTGTAAAGTTGAATTATTTAAGTTGAACCCATAATCTAGGAGTTGATTGTGAATCCACAGCATTTGGGAATAGCAATTGCCAGCTGTTATGTATTCTGCTTCAGCAATTGAAGTAGACACAGATGACTGTTTTTTGTAAAACCAAGACACTAGTCTCATACAAAGGAACTGGCATATCCCTGAGTTACTTTTTCTGTCCACTCTACATCCAGCAAAGTCAGCATCTGAGTATCCAGTCAAGTTAAACTCTAACTCAGTCGGATACTAGAGTCCTAGACTATGACAACTCTTTATATATCTTAAAGTCCTTTTTAAGAAAATAAGGTGAGATTCTTAGGGTTCACTTGGAACCTAGCACAAAGACATGTAGCAAACATAATATCTGGTGTACTTGTTGTAAGATATAATAGGGGACCCAACAATGACCCTATATAATTTCTAATCAACAGGTTTCCCATGTTCATCAGAGTTAATTACAGTATGTGTAGCCATAGGTGTTTTCTTGACTGAGGAATCTGACATCCCAAACTTTTTGATTAGTTTTTTAGCATACTTAGATTGGGATATAAAGATGCCATAAGGTAGCTTCTTCACTTGAAGACCAAGGAAGTAGGAGAGTTCACCTATGCTTTCATTTCAAACTTTGAATGCATGGGGTCAGAGAACCTCTTGCATAGTTTGGAATTTGTAGAGCCAAAAATAATGTAATCTACATAGATTTGTACTAACAAGATTTGATCCTAATGGTGTCTAGTGAATAATATCCTATCTACAATGCCCCTAGAAAACTTATGCTCTATAAGAAAGCTAGCTAAGGTTTCATACCAAGCTCTTGGAGCTTGCTTTAAACCACAGAGAGCTTTATGCAATTTAAAGACTTAAGAGGGATGAGTTCGAGAGATAAAACCTGGTGGTTGATCCACATAAAATTCTTCTTTAAGTTCACCATTTAAGAATTCACTCTTGACATCCATTTAGTACACTTTGAACTTTTTGTAGGCAGCATATGTAAGGAAGATTCTGATTGCTTCCAGCCTTGCAACAGATGCAAATGTCTGGTCATAGTCAATCCCTTCCTCTTGCATATAGCCTTGAGCAAGCAGCCTTGCCTTGTTCCGTATAATATTCCCTTGGGCATCAAGCTTGTTTCCAAATACCCATTTAGTTCCAATGACTGGGTGGTCTTTTGGTTTAGAAACTAAATCCCAAACACTGCATCTCTCAAATTGGTTGTGCTCCTCTTGCATTGTAATAATCTAGTGGGGATCTTGCTCTGCATCTTTAATGGATTGGGGATCAATTTGAGATATGAAGCAGGCATGCTTCAGGTCTTGGTTGAGTTGATTCCTGGTCTACACACCAACTGAAATGTCTCCAATCACTTGAGATACATGGTGATCTCTAAGGGTGACAAATTCAGTAGGTGGAGTTGGTTGTGCAACAGCTTCGGGAATAAATTCCTCTTGTGGAATTATAGTATCTGTTAGAGGTTCTTCACTGATTTCACGATCTTCATCTTCACTGTCTTCAGCAATATGTGGATATTGTTGGCTAACAGCCTCATTGGTGAGGGTCAGTTTATTTAACTTCACACACAAATTTGGTTCCTGCAAAGAGTTACTAGTAGAAATTTCTTTCTCCTTGTAAAACATGTTAGTTTCATCAAATAAAATATGTACAGATTCTTCAATTTTCATGATAGATTTATTAAAGACCATATAAGTCTTGCTTACTTGGGAATATCCAAAAAAAATTCCCATTTCAGCCTTCGCTTCAAATTTTCTAAAGTTTTTCTTATTGTTGGTGTGAATGTAACATAAGTAACCAAATATTTTCAAATAGTCTACTTTAGGTTTCTTCCCTTTAAGTAGCTCATAAGTAGTCTTTTTCTTAAGATTGTGTATAAGACTTCTATTCAGTACATAATTTGCTGTGCTCACAGCCTCTGCCCAAAAGGATAGGGGAAAATGAGTATCTACAAGTAATGTGCCTGCAGATTCAATTAGGGTTCTATTCATCCTTTCAGCAACCCCATTTTGTCGAGGTGTTCTAGGAGCTGAGAAGAAGTGCCCGATACCTTCCTTCTCTCAGAACTCTTGCATAAGAAGAGACTCAAACTCAGTACCACGATCACTTTTGATCAATGCAACTGGAGTAGAGTACTCAATTTGTATGTTCTTGATAAAATCTGTAAGAACCTTGAAGTTATCAGACTTAGATCTCAGAAAGAATACCCAAGTGAATCTATATAAGTAATCTACAATCAGTAAAGTATAAGATTTCCCTCCTAGACTTTGTACTGTAATAGGGCCAAAAAGGTCCATATGTAGTAAGTTCAATATTCTAGGTGAGTCGCTTTTATTTACTGATTTAAAACTACTTTTAGTTTGCTTCCCTAATTGACAAGCCTTGCAAAATCTTTCCTTCTTGTAGGGGCAAGAAGACAATCCTCTAACAAGATTGTCCCAAGATAGTTTGGCAATATTTTTCAGATTTACATGACCTAATCTCCTATGCCAAAGGTCATTATTGTTACTAGTTTCATTGAACAAACAAATTTCAGATTTGCTGACTGGAAGTTAACTATGTAAATGTTTCCTACTCTACTGCCAGTCAAAAATACATGATTATCTAAAGAAGTAATAATACAGGAGATTTTATTAAAGGATACCTGAAACCTTTCATCACATAACTGACTTATGGAGATGAGGTTATGCTTCAGTCCATTTACATGTGCAACCTTGCCGAAGGTGACTGCCGCAATCTTGACCTTTCCATAGCCTTCAGTCTGGCCACAATTGGAGTCACCAAATATTACTTTAGGTCCTAAATTTGACTTGAAGTTGATTAGGTTGTCTTTATTTCTAGTCATGTGTTTAGAATAGCCACTATCCAGATACCACTGTTACTCTATGGTAGGATAGTCTTTCACCTGCAATAAAACAGATTAGCTATTCTTAACCCAGGTTACCTTGGGTCCTCTTTTCTTCACATAACTGAAACTATAGATATTAGAATTTTCAGGTTGGCATTTATAACCCAAAGGGTGATATCTTCTTGGTGGTATAATCCATTGATTAAATTGGTTTATGGATGATCTTGGTTGATTGTGATTTTTAGCAAAGTTATAATTTATGTTAACTTAAACAGGGTTTGACGAATTAAAGTGAGTTCGTCGATCTGAGTTTGACGAATGGGAATGAGTTTGTCGAACTCCACTCAGAGAATGAAAGTAGTAATTCTCTGGGCCCCAAAATCGTCGATCTCTGCTCGATGAACCATACTGGTTTCGTCGATCGTAGTTCAATGAATAGTTATAATGTAAGTTTGCATTCGGAGTTCGTTGACTTGAGTTCGACGAACTGTACACATTTCGTCGATTGGAGTTCGACGAAATCTATTGAACATTGTTGTAGTTAGGATTTTTCTTATTCTGTTTCCTTTTCTTATTCTTTATTTTTAACTCAATTTGTTTAACATTATTATCTATCTTTTCTTTTCCTTTCTCTGAAATATATTTAATTGGAGTTGATAATATATTCTTCTGGATTAGAGGAGGTAGACTTGATGAAGCACCTAAGCTCGGCTTGTCATTTAACTTGGTATTAACTGTGCTTGTGATGTCCATCAACTTGATGCTTCTCCCATTTAGGGATTCTTCAAGTTGCCTGACCTCAGCTAACTCAGATTTTAGTGATAATACCTGATCTGCCTCTGATTCATTTTTTAATTCAATATTTTCAGAAACAAAGTTTTCATGATCTGTTAATTTTTCCCTAAGTATTTTAATTTCTTTTTCCGAATTTATTAAATCTATACATAAAGATTTAAATTCAATTTTAAAACTATCTAAATTATAATCAAAGGATGATAATACCTGATCTACCTCTGATTCAGATTCTTCATTATCTGATTCTTCTATTTATTCCTCAGTGTCAGATGGGCTGCAAGAGGCATTGTTAGCCATAAGGCAAACTTCCCATGCCTTCGCTTCTTCTTTCACTTCACTGGAGCTAGAGGATGAGGATTCATCTTCAGTGTCACTCCAGGTTTCAGCAACAAAGCCCTTCTCTTTTCTCTTGTGCTTGCTGGAAGAAGGCTTGCTGTAATGCAATTTTTTGGAGTCCATCTCTCTTCTTCTTTCCTTCTTTTGATTCTAAGGACACTCTGAGATAAAGTGCCCTGGCTTCCTGTACCCAAAACAAAAAATTTCTTTAGTGGGTGTTTTGTCATACCTGGGTTTGTCATCATGCCTTGATGACTTTCTCCTGAAGTCCTTCCTTGCCATCTTGTAGAATCTCTTGGCTAGGAGACTCAGGAGTTCTTCACTGGAAGTTGAAGTTTCTATTTCTTCTGCAGCTTTAAAAGCTATGTTCTGCTCCTTTCTTGATGTTGTTGGAGTCTTCTGTTCTGCAGCTTCCATGACTTGATTAGCTGCTCATATGATTTGAGCTTGCCTAGAAGAGATTTGATGGCGCCATGGATCCCCGTCTGAAAGCGTTCGTGGATTGGGACGGTCGTTGTCGCAAGCTCACGGATGGTATTTCTACCTCGACGCCAACGCCGCCGCCAAAGCGTTCGTGGATTGGGACAGTTGTGGCCGCAAACTCACGGATGGGATTTCTACCTCGACGGCAACGCCGCCGCCACTATTAAATAAAATATATAATTATGAATAAAATAATTATAATTATATTTTTTTATTAAATTGTTATTTTATCGATTGTTATTTTAAGCAATCTTATTTCAAGCATTTTAATTTTGTATTGCATGATGGGTGCTTATTACCATCTTGCATTTTTTATTCTTCATGCAAACTCTATGCTTTATTTAATTCATGATGGGTGCATATAACCATCATGAGGGTGTTAATTTTCTAAGGTGGAGATTGAGTGGTGTAGCCTATATATTGGCATGGATTGTTTTCATATGGTTAAGTTGAATGAGAATTTGAAATCCTACCTCCAAAAGGAATCTCACCCCTCTCCCTCCTATTCTAATTTCGGCTCCCTCTCAATCCTAGCCTTCTCTCCCTCTCCTAGCCACCAACCTCCCCTCCCTCATTCTCTCGGCCACGCAAAGCCCCTCCTTCACAAGCCACCACCCCCTAGCCTCCTCTCCCTTTCATCCATAGCCGACTGACCTCTCTCAAGTACAACCCGACCAACCCCTTCCCCCTTTAAGGAAGAATCCGGCGACCCCTCTCTCTTGGTGGTTAGAGCAAGGTTCTTATGGTAATCTCTCGAGGATCTCGGTCAAGGCGTGACGCGACAAAGGAGGACGAGTTTCCTCTCCATTCTACGTAACACCGGCGGAACCGTGGAAGAGCGATTCAAGCTAGATAACCAGAATCACCTATTCCGGTTTGGGTAACGAAAATCTCTACAGCTGTGTGTTTTGTCCTCTTGATAGATCTTGTGGCATATGCGTGTTGCGTGGCTTGTGAAGTATTTGAAATTTTGTGGTTAAAATTACATTGATATTGTTGGTGTTTTATTTTTTATGTTTAAGTTCGTGAGACGTGGCGTCCCTCGTTTTATTTTGTTGGGAGAGAACCACCCTTGTCCGAATCTTTTGTTTTCGGTGGATTCTCTTTTCGCACAACAACGCTCGACCGAACCGTGTGGGTTCCTTTCGCTTGAGAGGACCTTGGCCTATCGCCTTGGTACTATCTTGAAGGGCTTTGCGAACCCTCCGTTGTCTATGTTTAATGAATATCCGAGTTGGGAGGTTGCTGCATTTTGGTTGCTTGAGTGTGACGTGAGAGTTAGCGGAGAGCGTTGTGTTAGTTACGTCGATCACCATAACGCCCAAAAGGACTAGCCTGCAACAAGATTCTGTACAAATCTCATTAAGACTTCTGGCCACCTTGATTGGCCAAATTCTGGAATCCCATGAGCTTGGGAAGCACATGAGCATTTTGTCATTGACCTCAGTGAGAGAGATGTCTTTGTCCAAGGTCTTCAGCTCACTGATAATTGAACTTAATCTATTGTACATATCACTAACAGATTCTGGTTCTTCCTTCTTAAAGTTCTCATACTGGGAGATGAGAGTTGATCTTCTGTCTTTTCTCTCATCAGCTGATCCAGCAACCATCTAATTTAGAGAGTCCAGATGGGTTTTGCAGTTGTGCATTCAGCCACTTTCTGAAATATGTCATCTGATATAGTCTGAGCCAATATATTCATGACCTTTTCATCTGCAATCTTTGCCTTTTTCTGAAAATCTGTCCACTCAGGTGGTGGAACAGGTGGGGGAACAACATGAGTGCTTGAAGTAGAGGTAGATGTGGTACCTGTAGGTTGAGGGGGACCTTTCAAAATAGAATTATATATATCCTCATCAATAGAATTCATATATAGCCTAATTCTTGCATTCCAGATTTCAAATTTATTCAAGTTGCAGACTGGAGGTCTGGTGCTTGCATAATCTTTGTTCTGTGAATGCTGTGAAATAATCAAAACTAGGAATAGAGTATGTTAAAACTTTTGGCTGTTTTTGAATATTATCAATGTAAATAAAATATGTGATACCAGTAGTAGTAAAAGAAAGAAAAGATAATCTAATCTAATCTACCACATCACAACAAACTAGTCTATCACAGCCACAGCAAGAACAACAAGACAAATGGCAACCAGACAACACAAGAAATTTTATAGTGGTTCCCCAACCTGGGTACATCCACTCTTCTACCACCATGGTAGGAATCCACTAGCAGGTTTTTAATCAGGTGACTGCCACCACAAGATCTATTTCCAGGGAGATCTCACAACCCTTTGAGCTTTTGATCAGGTGCCCAAAAACCAAATAAACTTTTGAAGGGAGTTAATAAACCCTTTATACAGGAGGGGAGAGAGATTTGATGATTTCTTCTCTTTCTCAAACAACTGAGAAGACTTAGTGGATTGTTGTTGTCAAGACTCCTTCAGAATCACTTGGAGCCTTGCACATGGTTTAGGCCTTTAGCCTTGACTTCAGATGATCCAGGAACTTCTGACTAATTCAGAGATTATTGTCCTTGAAAGCTCCTGGAGTTGAACTTAAAGAAGACTCTTGATAGTGATTGTTGTTCTTCTTCTTCTTTAGTAAGATCAAGGAGAAAACAAAGTGTTTTCTGCACAGAGAATTTCTGAATGTTGTTTCTGTATTCTCTGGCTCTCTCTATTACTTCTGTTGTGTATTACTGAACAGAGAAAAATCTCTTTTTTTTATTCTTTGTCAAAAATACTCCTTTGAATTTTGAATTGTCTGCATTGAACGTTGATTGCCTGGAGAATGAAAATCGGTTGGAGAACAATGTCTTTAATCTGTTTCCCCAACTATCCTAATAAATTAAGAAAGTAATTAACCTGATGAAGACCATAATCAATGCTGCCAATAACAGCTATATTCAGAGAATATGTGCATTAATTACTCAGGAAATTATTCCTACATAATATATGGAATATGGACAGAAAATGAGGAATATTCTAAGTCTGGAACTGCAACAGAAATTGTTGACCATAGAAAAGATTTAGTCGACCTGAGAACCAAGTTCGTCGAGCTGAGAAATCATGTTCGTCGACCTGAGAAAACTGGTTCGTCGACCTGAGATCCAAGTTCGTCAACTTGAGCATAGTGAACTGCATTCTATGAATAACTTGCCAATTCTGCGATCCATGTTCGTCGAGCTTATAATCTGTCTTCGTCGAGCTGAGTTCAGAGAAAATATTCTGAAAAGAATGTGTTGAAGTTGAACTCCAGACTTCATCGACCTGAGCTCGAATATCGTCGAGCTCAACTCAGAGAATTAACACTGAGTTCGTGGATCATCGATCGACGATCGTCGAGCTGAGTTCGAAGAACGTCGAACTCATATACTGAACTTTGAATTTCTTCTAAGTCTTGAGTCTCCTGAAGTCTTCTGCTGGCTGGTCCATGTAAGTTGAACCTTATGACTTAGCCTAGACTCTAGGACACGAATACATGACCCTGGCTATACATTGTGGGTCAGTCTTCCTAATTAGTGAACTTAGCCCAAATCAACCAGGGATCCAACACCATGGCTCCTAGTTTGCTTGCCTCTCCTTCGGATGGACCAAAGCAAGTAGATAGGACTGATCTTGATCTTCTAATTTCTCTCAAGAAAGTTGTTCGTTCATTCACTCAGCATCGTCTTGCAGGTGTGGTAAATTACACCAAACTGTCTCCTCGGGCACAGAGTTTTGCTTTTGCTCTCTCGCTAATGTTCTTCATGCGTTTTATCATGATGATCTGATTATTTCACATTGGAAAGCTGCTATGGATGTGATGATGAAAATTATAACTCAACGGTGTACTTCGTCTCTTGTTCCCACTCCTCATGGTGCTCATGTGGTTGGCTACCCTTGGGTATTTGTTATCAAGTATCTTCCTGATGATACAGTTGATTGTTACAAAGCCTGTCTTGTGGCCAAAGGATTTACGCAAACTTATGGTGTGGAATTCTTTGATACATTCTCTCCTGTTTCCTGGATTACTACGATCCTTGTTCTCTTTTCTGTGGATGTGAACAAAGATTGGGAAATGTCTTAGTTGGATGTCAAGAATGCCTTTCTTTATGTGGATTTGAACGAGATAGTTTATATGGAGCAACCTCCTGGGTTTGTTGCTCAGAGGGAGACTCAGGTGTGTAAGTTGAATAAATCGATCTATGGTCTTAAGCAGAGTGCAAGAGCCTAGTTTGAAAAGTTTAATGAGGTTATTTTTATTGATGGATTTGTTCGAAGCACTGCAGATCACTTTTTGTTTATTCAGAAGACCTCGTCTTGGCTGGTAATTCTTGCAGTGTATGTGGATGATATCCTTCTTACTTGGGATGATAGGAAAGACATTGATATGACAAAGCAACATCTGCTCCGACATTTTGTTAAAAAGGATATGGGGTCTCCTAAGTACTTTCTGGGGATTGAGATATCTCTAAAACCTGGTTCTATCGTATAACGCCCCCTATCCGTCGCATAGCATATAATAGTAGGTCCGGCCGGGGCCCGACGCCGTATGCCACAGACAGACCGGGTGGTTACTCATGGAAACGATCCAACCAATCATAACGTCATACACAGAGCATTCTAGCGGAAGCAGATTAATAAGTTGCAATAAAGAACCCAGCACAGGAGCATGAATGTCCACTAATACCAAATAGGAATGTTATAAATACACCAGTACAAGCCTTAAGGCCTTACAAAATTGTTCACTTCATATTACATGTTTTACAAACCACGGCACGCAGGCCGGTCATACATGAATAAAGACAGTAAACACTCCAATTAGGCCTTCGAGGGCCGACTTCGCAAAATGGGCTTTAGCCCGCTATTGACCGCTTGGCCCAGCAGCACCTGCAAGCAACAAAACACCGCACGGTGGCAAAATAAGGCAACGGTCAGCAATGCTGACCAAATTATAACGATCCTGCCCCCAAATCGGGGCGGCGATGCTCCTTCGCTGCATTTCATTAGCATAAGCGAGCAATATATATATATTCATTTCATCACAGACGTTGGCTCGCACGGCCATACGCCCCGTGCTCTCAGGGCACATTCTCGGTGAACCGGTCGATGTCACGTCAATTAAAGCCATAGACATTCCGAACTCACCACCCCCACTTTGACGGCCAAACCTATGAACATTTTGTCTTCTTGGCCTGGGTCACGACAATTTAAGCCATTGACCGCCGAAGACCCTAATCTCTGCCAACGATAAGTGCCACGTACCCTTAGGTCTCTTTAACCGAACGACATATAACGGGTACGGTTCCATCTAACCCGTGCTCACATCACAACGACAATTTAAGCCATTTGCGCGGGTCAAACTTCTCCCGAGTCCCATTTCCCTCACAATTCACATAACTCGGTTATGTTCAAGTTGGATCTCAGGCCACCAGGTTGGCAAGATCACGCATCCGCCCTATGTTCCGGGTGCACCTTTGGGTTAATCCCCAAGGCTCCCTGTTGCAATCTACCGCGTAGAAAACCCGAAAAACAACCAATCGCGCGGAGTCTTCTCCGCGATTTATGCAATGCAACATCACTGATCCAGACCAACATGTTCAGGTAGGCTTCACACATCATGCCTATGTCCGTTCTCGCTTACGGACTCTAAACAACGGGGACTTCACATATCTACCCGAAGGAACACCTCCAACTCACTGCAAACTCGTGAGAGCGGGCTTCCTATGCAAAGAAGGAGAGCTACACATGCTCAAGATGAGGATCGTTACCCTTGCGTTCTTCTTTGGCGCCATGGAAAAGTAAGTGGATGAAAAGTACCGCACTAGCTTTACTCCGTGGATCCGGAGTCGGCTCGCGATTTGGAGCTTCGAAGCTCCTCCAATGGCCGGATCTAGCTCCTTCTTCCTTCCTTGGCTCTCCTCTCTCTCTAAGCTTTAGAAAGATAAGCACTCATGAAAAGTGAGGGTTTCTAAGGACCAATCCCGGGTATATCCCATCAGGAACAACCCCCAGCCGTTGGATCACCAATTAAAGAAACGAACGGCTTTGATTTGGGACTGAAATGTGCAATCTGGACCGCACACGGCCTGGCACACGCCCGTGTCTAGGGCCGTGTGCCTCATTCGCCGTCAAAATTGACACGCCTGGAACAACACAGGAGCATCGAACACGCTCATGTTCGGCCTGACACGCCCGTGTTCCACCTGACACGGCCATGTGGCCGGCCGTGTACCCCCATCGATTTATTCCGAAAACAACCCGAGCACTGTACGGGTTCCAGGACACGCCCGTGTCCTTGCCTGTGTCTACCTCAACATGCCTGGGCTCCAGGCCGTGTACACGGTCTCGACGCTCGACACTTCGTTGAGCGAAGACCGTCGACCTCACGACATGTCCTTGGACACGCCCGTGTCCTAGGCCGTGTGCCTTCTCTCGACGCTTCGTTGAACAAAATTCGTCGACTCCCCGGGACGAGTGTCGACACGGGTCGACACGCCCTGCGATACGCCCGTTTCACAGGCCGTGTGCCATGCCTCGACACATCGTCGAGTGAAATTCGTCGACGCCCTGGGCCGATCGTCGACATGGCCTTGACATGCCCTGCGACACGCCCGTGTCGCAGACCATGTTCTCTTCTCGTCGATCGTCGACTCCAAAATATTCGACCTCTCGACCCAAACGTCGAACCCAGCCTGACACGCCCTGGGACACGCCCGTGTCCCAGGCCGTGTGCCTACTACCAGATTTCAAATCTGGCCCAAAATGTCCCCCGTCTCTCATTTGAGTTTCGGGGCGTTACAACTCTCCCCCTCTTAAAAGAATTTCGTCCACGAAATTATATAAAGGAAAGACATGTACAAAACCAAAATTTGTACCTGAACGGAACAACTCCGGATACTCGTCAAGTATAGTCTGCTCTCGCTCCCAAGAGAGCTCCTCAAGACCGCAATTGTCCCACCGGACCTTGACCATCCTGATCTCTTTATTGCGTAGCCGCTTGACCTCCGAGTCCTCAATCCGCACGGGCTTGACCTTTGTCATCAGCCCACTATCCACCGACACTTGATCAACCGTGATCACTTGCGTAGGCTCTTGCACCGCCTTCCGAAGCACCGAAATATGGAATACATCATGTAATCCACCAAGCTCCACTGAAAGCTTCAACCGATAGGCTGCTTCACCAACTCGCTCCAGAACCTCAAACGGCCCAAGGTACCTCGGGCTTAGCTTTTTCAATCGCCGCACCCGCGATACACCCTTGAACGGCTTGATCTTTAAGTACACATAGTCGCCCATAGAGAACTCCACGTTCCTGTGCTTGGCATTATAGTACTTCGCTTGGCGGTTCTGAGCGATAAGCAACCTCTCCCGAATGGTTCTCACCAAAGAAGTAGCATCCTCCACTTCTAATCGCTTATACAACTTTGACTCACCCGTTTCTAGCCAAGACAACGGCGTGCGACATTTTCTACCATATAGGGCCTCGAAGGGCGTCATTTGAATACTCGCTTGGTAGCTATTGTTGTATGCGAACTCCACCAAATAAAGGTGCTCTTCCCATTGCTTCACAAAATCCAAGACACACATGTGGAGTATGTATTCCATGGTTCTATTGACCCTCTCGGTCCGCCCATCCGTTTGCGGATGGAAGGCTGTGCTGAATTTCAACTTTGTTCCCAACATTTGCTGCACAAGCCTCCAATCATTGGACGTGAACCGCCCATCACGGTCACTTACGATGCTGCGGGGCACACCGTGAAGCCGTACAATGTTATACACATAAAGTTTTTCCAACTTCTCCACCGGATCATCCTTCCTATGCAGAATAAAATATGACACCTTCGTTAGCCGATCAACAACCACCCAAATGGCGTCATTCCCCTTTTGCGACCTTGGCAAACCGTGCACAAAGTCCATAGAGATTTCGTCGAATTTCCACTCCGGAATAGGCAAGGACTTAAGAAATCCTCCCGGCTTTTGGCACTCCGCCTTCACCAAGGAGCAAGTTTGGCACTTCGCCACGTAGAGCGCCACATCTTTCTTCAAACCCGGCCACCAAAACAGTTTCTTCACATCGAGGTACATCTTCGTGCTCCCCGGGTGAATCGAGTACTTGGTATGGTGTGCCTCGTACAACAATTCCACCCGCAAATTACCCACACTTGGGACGCACAGACGACCGTCTTTCCAAAGCAATCCGTCCTCCACAATGAATTGGGAATTTGACCCATCCAGAGCCTCTACCATGAACTGCTTCATATGAACATCCATATCCAAAGCCTGCCGAATCTGATCAGCCATGTCATATTTTACTTCAGTCCAATTCAGAACTGCTTCAGCACTTGATTGCCTATCCACACAAACAATCTCCAACGCCTCTAACTCCCGCACCAACCGCTCATCATGCAATGATAGCCAATTTACTTGAGCTGGGGCTCGGCGACTCAACGCGTCCGCAACCGCATTCCCTTTACCAGGCACATAGTGGATCTTAAATGTATAGTCCCCCAGGAACTCCATCCATCTACGCTGCCGTATATTCAGATCGTTCTGATCAATCAGATATTTCAGGCTCTTATGATCGGTGTAGATATCAATCTTCACACCGTACAAATAGTGTCTCCACAGCTTTAAGGCAAAAATCACGGCCGCTAACTCCAAGTCATGGACCGGATAATTCCCTTCGTGCACTTTCAGCTGTCTCGAGCCATAAGCTATCACACTTCTATGATGCAGTAGCACGCAACCCAAACCGTTGCCCGAAGCATCACTGTAAATCTCATAGCCTTCGGTCCCACATGGCGAACTCAACACAGGCGTCGTGGTCAACCGACACTTCAACTCCTCAAAAGCTCGCACGCACTCCGGCGTCCAAACGAACTTATGCTCCTTCCTCGTCAAAGTCGTGAGAGGTAACGCTATCCGCGAGAAGTTCTCTACGAAGCGCCTATAATAGCCGGCAAGCCCCAGAAAGCTCCGGACTTCCGCTACCGTAGCAAGCTCAGGCCACTCCCGTATCGCAACAATCTTCGCAGGATCCACAGCAATACCCTCTCCACTCACTATATGACCGAGGAACGCCACTGAGGATAACCAAAACTCGCACTTCGAGAACTTGGCATACAACTGATTCCTCCTTAGCGTCTCCAAAACCAAATGAAGATGCTTGAAGTGATCTTCCTCACTTTGCGAGTACACCAAAATATCGTCGATGAAGACGATCACAAAATGGTCCAAGTACTCCCTGAAAATCCTGTTCATCAAATCCATGAACACTAACGGCGCATTAGTCAGCCCAAATGACATGACCGTAAACTCATAATGCCCGTATCTCGTACTAAACGCTGTGTTCGGGATATCACTCTCCCTTATTCGCAGCTGATAGTACCCATCCTTGAGATCCAACTTCGAGTACACCATCGACCCGAATAACTGATAAAAAAGATCATCAATCTGGGGGATCAGGTACTTGTTCTTCTCAGTGAACTTGTTGAGCTCTCGATAATCAATACATAGCCTCAAGCTTCCGTCCTTCTTCTTAACAAAGAGGACCGGCGCGCTCCAAGGTGAAGAACTCGGGCGCACACACCCTTGCTCCAACAACTCTTGCAGTTGAACTTTCCGCTCTGCCATTTCCTTAGGCGCTAGCCGATAAGGAAATCGTGACACAGGCTTTGCACATGGCACTAGCTCAATCGTGAAATCTATCTCCCGTTGAGGCGGGGCTCCAGGAAGATCTGCGGGGAACACATCAGGGTATTCCGATACCACTGAAATACAATCCAACGCGGGCTTCGGCTTTGCAACATCCACTAGTGTAAAGAACAGTTCTGCACCGGCACGAACTGCCTTCACCACCTGAAGATCAGACATCAACGTCTTGCTCGACCCCTTTAAGCCCATAAAAGTCGTTTCACGACTTGCTCCCAGCTTGACTTCCTTGCGACCGCAGTCAATATAGTCCTGCTGCTCCGAGAGCCAGTCCATGCCAAATATAACGTTGAACTCCACCAACGGAAGTAAAGACGCCTACAGATCGTACTGCTGATTCCCAATACGAAACTTAACATCGCAGATCCTATCCACGCACATCGAACACCCATTGGGCAACAACACATCCAGCTTATCCTTCGCCATCGAAGAAGGGACTCCAATGCGTGATATAAATCCTTCGAACAAGAAGGAGTGTGAAGCTCCCGTATCAAAGAGTGCTCTTGCCGGATTTTCACAAATCAAAACAAATCCTAAACAAGCAGTGGTAATGTAACTAGTGCATAACAAGTATTTAAAGAAATTGACTTGCTATAAATTAAACCGTACCTGTCACCACATCAGCCTGTTTGATGGCCTCATGTTGGCCAAGATTATACACCCTTGGTTGGGCCGGAGCATAGTGGGATGCGGTCGACTCCACCGCCTTGCCCTTCTCTTCATAAGTCATTCCCGGCCTTCTCTCGGACTTAGGATGGCTGCTCCAGCAGTCACGGGCAAAGTGCCCCGTCTTTCCACAAGTAAAACATGCACCCGGAGTCCGACCCGTAGTCGCCCCAGAAGCACCAGAAGGAGCTGGACCCGAAGTCCTATGCTTCTTGAAGGACCTCCGATAGCCGGACTTTGAAGTAGTCGACACTTTGAATTCAGATTTCCTATCACCCAAGCTTTTCCTTGCTTGTACATTCTTCATATCCTTCTCTAAGGACCGGGTCGTGTTGACCAAGGTCAAGAAACCCTGCGTCATCGGCCCCGAGAGTAGTAATCTCAACTCATCTCTCAGCCTTCATAGAATCGATTCGTTTTGTGCTCCTCATCCGTGATGGTGGAGCTAGCATATCGACTCAAACGAGTGAACTCATGGAGATATTCATCCACGCTCTTCTCACCCTGAAACAATTTCAGAAACTCATTCTCCAACGCTATCTTCTGCGTCGAAGGAAGGTATCTAGCCAAGAACAATCTCGAGAACTCCTCCATCAAGACATCAACAACTTACCTACCTCTCAATAGGTGGAGCTCCAATCCTTCCCACCATAATCGCGCTTCACCATCCAAAAGGAACGTAGCGATGGTGGTCATTTGCCACTCCTCTGTCTCCGTTGCTGTCATGACTCTCTTCACCCTGGAGAGCCAGTCTTTAGCTTGAGATGGGGTTCCCAGCCCCGAGAATACCGGAGGGTTAAAGCTCATTACATGCTTAAGCTGCCTCTCGGTTGCCCTCCTTGGCACCAACGGTTCCACTACCACTTGTTCCACTCTCCTCGTCTCAGCCTCTTGCAGCGGTACCTGCTCCATCGCAGGAGCGGGCTGCTGCGTTTGCCTTGCAGGCTGCGCATTAATCACGGACAACACTGCTTCAGCCACCAATCGTATGTTCTCAGCCGATAGAGGTATTACAGGAGCAACATCTGGTGCACTGCTAGCCTTAGAAACTCGATGTTCCGACGGCTCAACACCACTTCTAGTCACCTATAGTGGTACAAAACAACGTTAAGCGACCAAATAAAATTACAAATAGCAATTATAGGAACACGCAGGTTCCTCAAACACGTGTATTTCATTCCTAAGTGGACATTCATAGGTTCTTTTATTGTTATAACGATGACGCACACACATGTGTTCACCACCCCTTAAAAAGAATTCGCCCACGAATTCAGCTTAAGCCCGACCAAAACCAGTAGTCTGATACCAAATTGTAATGCCCCCTATCCATCGCATAGCATATAGCAGTAGGTCCGGCCGGGGCCCGACGCCGTATGCCACAGACAGACCGGGTGGTTACTCATGGAAACCATCCAACCAATCATAACGTCCTACACAGAGCATTCTAGCGGAAGCAGATTAATAAGTTGCAATAAAGAACCCAGCACAGGAGCATGAATGTCCACTAATACCAAATAGGAATGTTATAAATACACCAATACAAGTCTTAAGGCCTTACAAAATTGTTCACTTCATATTACATGTTTTACAAACCACGGCACGCAGGCCGGTCATACATGAATAAAGACAGTAAACACTCCCATTAGGCCTTCGAGGGCCGGCTTCGCAAAATGGGCTTTAGCACACTATTGACCGCTTGGCCCAGCAGCACCTGTAAGCAACAAACCACCGCACGGTGGCAAAACAAGGCAACGGTCAGCAATACTGACCAAATTATAACGATCCCGCCCCCATATATATTTATATATATTCATATAACGATCACGCCCCCATATATATATATATATATATATATATATATATATATATATATATATATATTATATATATATATATATATATATATATATATATATATATATATATATATATATACACACATATATATATATATATATATATTCATTTCATCACAGACGTTGGCTCGCACGGCCACACGCCCCGTGCTCTCAGGGCAGATTCTCGGTGAACCGGTTGATGTCACGTCAATTAAAGCCATAGACATTCCGGAGTCACCACCGCCACTTTGACGGCCAAACCTATGAGCATTTTGTCTTCTTGGCCTGGGTCACGACAATTTAAGCCATTGACCACCGAAGACCCTAATCTATGCCAACAGCAAGTGCCACGTACCCTTAGGTCTCTTTAACCGAACGACATAGAAGGGGTACGGTTCCATCTAACATGTGCTCACATCGCAACGACAATTTAAGCCATTTGCGCGGGTCAAACTTCTTCCGAGTCCCATTTCCATCACAATTCCCATAACCCGGTTATGTTCAAGTTGGCTCTCAGGCCACCAAGTTGGCAAGATCACGCATCCGCCCAGTTTTCCGGGTGCACCTTTGGGTTAATCCCCAAGTCTCCTTGTTGCAATCTACCGCGTAGAAAACCCAAAAAACAACCAATCGCGCGGAGTCTTCTCCGGCATTTATGCAATGCAACATCACCGATCCAGACCAACATGTCCGGGTAGGCCTCACACATCATGCCTATGTCCGTTCTCGCTTACTGACTCTAAACAACGGGGACTTCACATATCTACCCGAAGGAACGCCTCCAACTCACCGCAAACTCGCGAGAGCGGGCTTCCTATGCAAAGAAGGAGAGCTACACATGCTCAAGATGTGGATCGTTACCCTTGCATT
This sequence comes from Platanthera guangdongensis, assembly GCA_039583875.1. Classification (NCBI taxonomy): domain Eukaryota; kingdom Viridiplantae; phylum Streptophyta; class Magnoliopsida; order Asparagales; family Orchidaceae; genus Platanthera; species Platanthera guangdongensis. Next base: position 103,285,029 of record CM077159.1, read on the forward strand.
CTTCTTTGGCGCCATGGAAAAGTAAGCGGATGAAAATCACCGCACAAGCTTTGCCTCCGTGGATCCGGAGTCGGCTCACGATTTGGAGCTTAGAAGCTCCTCCAATGGCCGGATCTAGCTCCTTCTTCCTTCCTTGGCTCTCCTCTCTCTCTAAGCTTTAGAAATATAAGCACTCATGAAAAGTGAGGGTTTCTAAGGGTCAATCCCGGGTATATCCCATCAGGAAAAACCCCTAGCCGTTGGATCACCAATTAAAGAAACGAACGGCTTTGATTCGGGACTGAAATATCCAATCTGGACCGCACACGGCCTGCCACATGCCCGTGTCCAGGGCTGTGTGCCTCATTCGCCTTCAAAATCGACGTGCCTGGAACAACACACGGGCATCGAACACGCCCGTGTTTGGCCTGACACGCCCGAGTTCCACCTGACACGGCCGTGTGGCCGGCCGTGTACCCCCATCGATTTATTCCGAAAACAACCTGAGCACTGCATGGGTTCTAGGACACGCCCGTGTCCTTGCCCATGTCTACCTCAACACGCCTGGGCTCCAGGCCGTGTACACGGTCTCGACACTCGACACTTCGTCGAGCGAAGATCATCGACCTCACGACACAGCCTTGGACACGCTTGTGTCCTAGGCCGTGTGCCTTCTCTCGATGCTTCGTCGAACAAAATTCGTCGACTCCCCGGGACGAGTGTCGACACGTGTTGACACGCCCTGCGACACGCCCGTGTCGCAGGCCGTGTGCCATGCCTCGACACATCGTCGAGCGAAATTCGTCGACGCCCTGGGTCGATCGTCGACACGGCCTTGACACGCCTTGCGACACGCCCGTGTTGCAGGTCGTGTTCTCTGCTCGTCGATCATCGACTCCAAAATCGTCGACCTCTCGACCCAAACGTCGAACCCAGCCTGACACGCCCTTGGATACGCCTGTGTCCCACGCCGTGTGCCTACTACCAGATTTCAAATCTGGCCCAAAACGTCCCCCGTTGCTCTTTTGAGTTTCGGGACGTTACATATCGTTCTTTCACAGAGGAAGAATGACCTGTATATTTTACAAGATACAGGTCTTCTTGAAGCTAAACCTGCTCGGTCTCATATGGTTGTTGGAGATGACAAATGCAGGAGTGAGTCCTCTCCTCTCCTTGACGATATCACTAGGTACAGATGTCTTGTTGGTAAACTCATCTATCTTACTATTACAAGACCAGACATTTATTATGCGGTTTGGAAAGTAAGTCAGTTTATGCAATCTCCCAGGGTGTGTCATATGCAGTCAGCTCTAAAAATTCTCGAGTATGTAAAAGGTGCACCAGGGAAAAGGCTCTTATTCCTGAAAAAGGGTACATTTAAAAGTAGTGGCTTATTCAGAGACAAGCTATGCAGATGAAAAGGGAGAAAAGAAGTCAACATCTGGTTTTTGCACCTTTATTGGAGGAAATCGCGTCAGTTGGAAGAGGAAGAAGCAGGTTGTAGTTGCCAGATCGAGTGCAGAAGCAGAGTATAGAAGCATAGCTCTGACTGCTTGTGAGATGAAGTGGCTTCGGACTCTCTTACTAGATCTGGGAGAATTTTATGATCAACCACTATCAATGTTCAATGACAATAAATCATCTATATACACTTCGAAGTATCCGGTCTTTCATTAGAGAACGAAGCATATAGAGGTTCATTGCCACTTTATTAGGGAAGAGATTCTGAAGAATCAGATATGTACACCATTCGTTACTTCTGATAAAGAGCAGGAAAATTTCTTCACGAAACCGATTACTTCATTCACAGAAGTTTGTAGCAAGCTGGGCATGATTTATATATATGCTCTAGCTTGAGGGGGAATGTTGGAACTCAGTTCGGGCGGTTAGTTATTCTAGCCGCAGCGGTCTGTCTGGTCGACCTTATGGCTGTTTGGCACAACGAGCTGTTGGTATGGATGTCCAATGGAAACGTTTGACACCACTGTTATTCCTTGGTTGATTACTTGAAGAGGTCTGGGTGATAAGTCGCAGCGGTCTGGTGAAACCACAACAGCATATATGAAGCCGCAATTGTAATCTGCCAGTGGTTGTAGCTGTGGTTTAAGTGTTAGCCGCAGCGGTCTTGTCAAGTCGCAGCTTTCTGATTGTAGCTGCTACTGTGCGTGATGGTTTGCCGCAACTACGGTCAGGTGGCAGCCAACAGTTTGTAGTCAGGAGGATTGTCGAAGCTTCGGTTTGATGGGTGGCCACAGCGCGGTCTGGTGACAACCCGTAGGTGCGGCCTGACAACTTGACTGGCGGTCTATCATAGATTATGGCGGTGTTCTCTAGTAGCCGCAGAATGTATTATTGTATTTTTTATAGTGTGTGGTTTGTGTATGTCAAACCTCACAAGCTGCACGACTTAAGTTTAGTCCCATGTCGTGTATTGTACTCTCCCACCTCTTCTGTTTTCTACAAAAAATGTGGCATACCTATGTATTACTTACTTTTTTGGAGCAATAAAATTTGTTGTTATTTATATTTTGTTCGTTTTTCTTCTCATTTTTTCATTACTGCTTCCAAGAAGAGGAAGAAGGAGTCAGATGACCTATTCCACATCAAGTAGGGGGTGAACGAGAACTTGGGGAGCTACGTAGATCGGTTCCAAGAGGAGATCACCCAGGTCTATGAGATGCCATGGCACACCATGATGATGTCCTTCACCTTGGGGTTGCAATAAAGTTTCTTTGGGATGCAACTAAAGAGAGTGCTGCACCTCTCCTATGAGGAACTGATGGAGAGGGCAGCAATGAAAGTCGACGGGGAGATGTCAAATCCCGAGTTTGCGATGAAGTTGGCCAGGTGGGCCACAAAAGAGCAGAAGGGGCCAGAAGGTGGTCGGGGGCAGGAGGTGTGGAGAGCCGAACCTCGACAGAGAGAGTAGCAGCAGCGGTAACAACAGCAGCCTTGGTGGGTGTGTTTGGAAAAAAAATCCGCTCAGCCGGAGGTAGCCAGAATGGCAAGACCATGGCCAGCGGAGGGGTTTCCACGGAGGAGACTTCCGATAGGAAGGACATGGTCAGTATCACCATCTAGGATGGAGGCAGGGTCAGAGGCCTCCTCCTCTCGATCAGCATCAGGCTACGATGATAACCATACAAAGGAGAAGAGGTCAGCAGAGGAGGAGGATGGAAGTCAGGGTAGAGCTACCCTATTATTACTTCCACCAGGTGGAGGGCCACACTATGATCAAGTACCTGGAGTTCCTCGAGATGAGAGGAAATAGGGAGAAGCATCAGCAATAAGACCATCGAGAAGTACGGATCGAGGAAGTCCTGCCTCGTGCAGAGGAGGACAGGTGCGAGTACCGGGCTAATGTGGGAGCTCGAGGAGGGATCAGCGTGATCCATGGGGGGTGGGTGTCGAAGCTTTCCGGAATGCAAGTCTCCACACCATGTATCGAAGGAGCATCGGCTCCACAACCCAGACACCACCGCAAGAGTAGAAGATCACCTTCTCAAGGAAGGACATGCCAGATCATGAGTATCCCTTCTGCGACGTGTTGGTCATCCAGACCGCGGTCGAGAATTTTACCGTCTCCCAGTTCCTCATCGACAATGGAAGCTCCGTCAACGTCATCTTGAAGAAGGAGTTTGACACATTGAATGTGGAGGCCAAGAGGATGCTAGCCTCTGATGGGCCCCTGTTCGGATTCTATGGAGAGAGAAAGGGGTCATGGGCGTGATGCTGGGCGTGTCAAGAAGGTGGATCTGGGCGCGGGTCGCACCGAAAGTCGTCGCGCGGGTCTTGTGGGCCATATGGATAAGTCACACCCCAGGTCACGGCGTGAATCTGGGCGTGTCGGGGGTTCGACGATCGTCGAGCGGAAAGTCATTAAGCGGCAAAATCGTCGTGCGGAGGATCGTCGAGCGGAACATTTCATCGAGCTTGATGGAGCGGTCACGCCCCAGATCACGGGCGTGACGGGTGTTCGACGGTCGTCGATCGGAAATCGGCGAGCGCAGAAATCGTCGAGCGGAATTCGTCGAGCGCTGGACACGGGTCATGTCACGGGCGTGTGACCGGGCGTGTCAAGCTATTTCTTCAAAATTTGCGGATTCCACGGGTTTTGCGATGTCACGCCCCAGTCACGGGCATGACCAGCAAGACACGGGCGTGACCTGTTAATTTTTGGCAGATTTTTTTTTCCTGAAAAATAAAATAATTTATGTTAGCAAAATATTTACAAAAATAGGAGTAATTTATTAAGGAAAAATAAGTAAAAATGACAAAAAATAACTAAAACGACTTATTTATTGTACACAAAAATGTGTATATTTACAATTCATCAAATACCCCCATAATAAAGCTTTTGTTATTCCAGAGCAAAAGTTGGATATGAACTTATAAGGAATAAAAGAAATCCTAAGTTTAGCTACCGCTTGACTTAATTAAAAGTAAGATCAAAATAAATATCCGGGGTCTAAGAATTAAATCCTAAATTATGAACATGTTATAAATAGAGGAAGAGTTTCAAAAAGACTTCTAGAAAAAATAAAATAGAAAGCAAAAATTTATTTTTGTTAGTTTAACAAATATGGACTGAAATTATATAAAAAACTTTAGCTTAAAAGAAGTTAAAAGGAAATAATGCAATTTAAAAATTATGCTTTCAAAAAATTTGAAATTAATTCTAGAATCATTGAAATAGGATAAGTGGCTTGGATTTAGAGGTGAGGTAATTTTTTCTCGAACCACTATATATTTTTTTCTTTTTTGATTATTAGGAAAATGAAATCTTATTTTCCTAATATCATTTTTTTTCTTTCAACTTCATAAGAAAATTGACCCAATGTATATGTGTGGGAGTAATGATGGCGACGGTGATGGCGACGGTGATGGCGACGGTGATGGCGATGGTGATGACGACGGCCAGCAGGACAGCCAACTTGGGAATGACTATGTTGAAGATGTGCCGGCAAAGGACGTGCGACGTCGTAGCGGTCATGGTTACAAGCTTCGCCCTCGCAACAAGACTCATATTTGATATTTTAGCTTTGGTGTTCTAATAGTCGTTTCATGATGGCTTTTTAAAAAAAACATTATTTAATTTCTGCATTTTCTTTATGTGGTGTGCCTTTAGCCACTTGTTATTTGCTTTGAGATGTAAGCCTATATAAGGCCTTGAACTTTTCATTTGATGGGAGAATTTTATTGAAATCAAAATTGGAATTTGCCAAACCCTAATTTTCCCTCTCTTCTTCCCCTAGCCCCCCCACCCCCCCCCCCCCCCCCCCGCTTTCTTCCTTCCTCCAAATCGCCATCTCCTCTCTTCTCCCTCTTGCTCTCGGCCGCCCCCTTCTCTCTAGTGCTCGGCTACTCTCATCTCCCTCTTGCTCACGGCCACCCGAGATCCTCTCTCTCCAAGGATACTTTGGCCCATGCATGAGAGGTTGTTTGCAAGGAAGAAGATAGGGGTTTCCTCCACGGCGTGAAGTGAAGGAGATTAGCACGTTCATCATCTGTAGAGCGCTTCCCGTGGACTTTCAACGGAGGAGCGATCAAACTTGGTGGATCCACACATCACGGATCTACAAATCCGAGAGGGGTAACGAAAATTTATACCAAGAGTTTTCTTTCTCTAGATAGTTCTTGTGGTGGACGAATTTTTGCGTTATTTTCCGATTTGTTTTTCTTCGTGGTTAATCAAATAATAGATCGCTATTTTTCGTTTTGATTTCCGAAAGATTCGTAAGAGGATTGGCGATCCTCGCTTTCTTTTTGTTGGGATAGATCCTACCATCTTTCGAATCATTTTGTTCTTGGTGGATCTATTTTGGTACAACCCAAAAGCTCGTTCGGGATCAAGATTATCCCATTTAGCTGGAAAGAATTTGGCCTATAGCCAACATTCGATCTATTTGCGGAACGGCGATCTGTATTGTTAGCGCGAGCGATAAATAAAATAATTGTTGTGGCTGCGTTTTCGTTAGCGTGTGGAATAGAGATCGTAGATCGTGTCATAAGCATTATCGTGGCCTCTGTGACGAATCTCTAGGATATACCCTGCATCAATTTGGTATCAAAGCGAGGTTGTGTTGATTTCCCAATCGACACCATCCTTTATTTTTACCAAGGGTTATCCTCGCTCGCTAGGGTGTGCACTTCCACTACGATTCATATCAAATCTGAATTTTTGTTTTCCAAAACAATACATAGTTGGGCTGCAATTAGTAAAACACAAAAAAAAATTGCAGAAAATTACAAAAAAAATTCTGAATTTTCTCCTCATTTTTTTAAGAAAAAAGTCTGAAAAAGTTTTTCCTGTTGCTTACTTGTTTAGTGTCAAAAAATTCAAACGCGTAATTTAAATCAGGACAAAATCGTTGTTTGTCCCGTTCGTTCATGCGCACTAGGCTGGACACGGAATATCCTTCCTCCACCTCACACATGGCAAACAACCAAGGTGATGAGCATGCTCCGGCCAACAAAGCCGAGCTACGAGGAGAGTTTAACGCTAGGTTTGACGCACTGACACAGTTAATTGACGGGCTCGATGTAAATCAAGCGGCGCCCCGAAACAACGGCGTTGGAAGAAACTGACCGGGCCCCCAACCCCCGGCCGCCAACCAGCGTGAGGAAAGACAAAATCATCCACGTGATCAGGACGATGAGTACCCACCTCGAGGTCATTATGAGTTCGACATAACTAGGGCTGTTAAAATAGACTCACCCTCATATGCTGGTATGGGAGAGCCCCAACTATTCCTAGACTGGATCATGGGAATCGAGTGCTATTTTGAATGGCACGACCTGACGGACGTTGAGAAAGTGAAGGTTGCACGGATGAAACTACTAGGAAGGGCCAAGACATACTGGTTGAACGAAGAGAGACGATTAGGTACGGTTAAAGGAGCACCCCCAATTGGGTGGGCTGCCATGAAAGCACTTCTACATGACCAATATGTTCCCACTTATTACCGGACCCAAATGTTCGACGACTTAGCCTCGCTTCGTCAAGGTAACCCTTCAGTAGCAGAATACATGGGATAACTTAAAGATATGTTGGTGCGTTGTGATGTTCGTGAGATGCCCGAAATCACACTTTCCCGATTTCGTAAGGGACTCAACCCGGACATTCAAGGCAAGCTCCTGCGTTATGGTCACACGGACCTTAACACCATGTACAATTTCGCCTTGGATATTGAAAAACACAACGCCTACAAAACCAAAGGACGAAACTTTCAGAAGGGAAAATCCCTCTTAGGACCGCATCCATCTTCCTCCACGCGAGACAAGGGAAAGTATCGATCGACGGATTCGGAGTCCATTATCATTACCGCTAGGAATAACCGGAATCCCACCGGTGAGCGAGTACCAATAGGACGAATCAGCAAGAATAATGCCACGTGTTATTCTTGCGGAATCCAAGGGCACTATTCTAGTGAGTGCCCCACGAAGAACAAACCGTTAGCCCTATTAGACTACACGTCTGAGCCTGCCTATATCGTCTATGGAGCGGTAGAAGAATCGGATGCCGAGCCGAGTGACATTGACGACGATTCTTACATGATGGTGATGAGATGTATTTTGGCCACACCGCGAGCGTTGGACGAGTTTAACCGGACAAATATATTTACCTTAAATTTTAAGTGCGGTGAAAAATGGTGCAAATTAATTATTGATAGCGGTATTTGCATGAACGTCGTTTCGAAGAACACCATCGCACGCATGCATTTAGTCACCGAGCCGCACCCACATCGTTATAAAATCGCGTGGGTAAACAAGACGTCAATAGCGGTCTCTAAGCAATGCTTGGTGCTACTAACATTGAAAAACTACGTTGATAAAGTGTGGTGCGACGTCATCCCCATGGATGTGTGTCATGTCTTACTAGGACGACCTTGGCTTTATGATTATGACGTGACCCATTTTGGAAGAGCCAATACTTATGAGTTCAAATTCAATGGTAAGACCATTGTATTGAAACCATCGCCGCCCAAGGATTCGTCACCTGCGTCCAAAGATACCATTGTGCCGGTAGAAAAGAAAACGATAAGTCTGATAAGTAGGAAAGAGTTAGAGCGTCAGACTTTCATGGATGGCGTTATCTACGCTCTAGTTTGTCTACAAGCTAAGGAGGATGCACCTTCGTTAGCGAGCCTCCCGTTATCCCTTCGAACTCTCTTAGAAGAGTATAAGGATGTATACCCGGTGGACTTACCACCTCAGTTGCCAGCTATGCGTGATATCCAGCATGAGATAGATTTTGTCCCGGGTTCTTCGTTGCTGAATCAGCCCCATTACCGCCTCAACCCCTCCTCACATGAGGAGTTGCAAAAATTAATTTCAGATTTGTTAGCGAAAGGATTTATACGTCATAGTAAAAGTCCTTGTGCCGTCCCTGTCTTGTTAGTCCCGAAGAAAGATAAAATGTGGCGATTGTGTGTCGATTATCGGGCTATAAATAAAATAATTGTCAAGTATCGGTTCCCCATTCCCCGCTTGGATGATTTACTAGATATGTTATCAGGAGCCGCCGTGTTCTCTAAATTGGATCTTAAGAGCGGTTATCATCAAATACGAATACGGGAGGGAGACGAATGGAAGACGGCATTTAAGTCTAAGGATGGACTATATGAATGGCTAGTGCTTGGAGAGGGACTTACCAATGGACCTAGTACGTTTTTGCGATTGATGACCCAAGTCTTTAAACCCTACATGGGAAAATTTGTAGTGGATCTATTTTGACGACATTTTGGTGTTTAGCATCTCTCCGGGGGATCATGAAACTCACCTAAGAACAATCCTTACCACATTGCGCAAAGAGAATTTATTTATTAATCTAAAAAAAATGCGCATTCAGTGTGTGTTTCGTAGAGTTCTTAGGATACATTGTGAGTTCAGATGGCATTCAAGTGGATCCAAAGAAGGTTCAAGCAATTAAAGAGTGGCCGGAACCCAAGAATATAAGGGAAGTTCGAAGTTTCCACGGGTTGGCCACGTTTTACCAATGATTTATTCGGAATTTTAGTAGTATTATGGAACCCATCACTGAGTGTATGAAGAAAGGAGAATTTAGTTGGACTAAAGCGGCCACTAGTGCTTTCCAAATGATTAAGGAACGGATGTCTGAAGCCCCCTTACTACAATTACCGAATTTTATTAAAGTGTTTGAACTATCATGCGACGCATCGGGGATCAGAATCAGAGGAGTGTTAAGTCAAGAGGGACATCCGCTAGGATATTTTAGCGAGAAACTAGCCGGCCCAAAGTTAAACTATTCGAATTATGATCGCGAATTCTATGCCGTGATTCGTTGTCTCCAACATTGGCGACATTACCTTATATCAAAAGAATTCGTGATATTATCGGACCATGAGGCCCTCAAATTTGTTAATTCTCAAAATAAGATTAGCCCACGACACGCTAAATGGATCTCGTACCTACAGGAGTACACTTTCATTATCAAGCATCTGAAGGGTACATTAAATCGTGTGGCGGACGCATTAAGTAGGGTCACCTTATTACTAACTACCATGGAAGTGTCGGTTATAGGATTTGAGAGGATTAAAGATGAATATGTCCAATGCCCAGACTTTAAGGAAATTTATTTCGCCGCTCAGGACAATTCCGCTACCACCATTTCGGCGTACTATATCCGTGACGGATACTTATTTAAAAATTTGCAACTCTGTATTCCCCGCTCGTCATTACGACATTTTATCATATGGGAATTACATAGCGGAGGGTTAGGCGGACATTTTGGTAGAGACAAAACGATAACACTCGTAGAGGATAAATTCTTTTGGCCGGGCCTCAGACCCATGGTCAACAAAATCGTAGGAAGTTGCCGTATTTGTCAACTAGCAAAGGGAAACAAGACCAATGCGGGTCTTTACACTCCACTTCTGATTCTGTCGGTACCATGGGAAGATGTCAGCATGGATTTTCTTTTGGGTTTACCCATGACATTAAGGCGTCACGATTTTATTCTAGTCGTAGTAGACCGTTTTTCCAAAATGGCCTATTTTATCGCTAGTAATAACACCTACGATGCTTCAAATGTAGCAAAATTGTATTTCAAGGAGGTCGTGGCACATCGGGGTGTTCCCAAGACGATAGTGAGTGATAGGGATGTAAAATTTACAAGTTATTTTTGGAAGACACTCTGGAAACTCATGGGCACAAAACTTATGTTTTTGTCGGCCTATCATCCCCAAACCGATGGGCAAACGGAAGTTGTCAATCGTAGCTTGGGAGGGTTACTTCGTTGTTTAGTGGGCGAACATAAAGGTACGTGGGATCTTATCCTTTCGCATGCTCAACTAGCGCACAATAATTCTAAGAACAGGTCTACTGGGTTGTCTTCGAATGAGATAGTGCATGGTTATAAGGCGCCAGTGCCTCTTGACTTAGTTCTGTTACCGCCTTCTTTTAAGTCAAGTCAATTTGCACAGGACTTCTCTTCACACGTTCACACTCTCCATGAGCATATTGGCAAGACGTTAGCTAAGCAATATTCTATCTATCAATCGAATGCTAACGTACATAGGCGAGCAGTCTCCTTGAACATTGGCTATTTGATTATGGTTCGTCTTATCCCTGAACGGATGCCTTCGGGCACCATAAAAAAATTAGCGAACAAGAAAGCCGGTCCTTTTCGAATTTTGAAGAAATTAGGCGAAAATGCTTATTTGTTAGAATTACCCGTTGATTGGGGAATCTCCCCTGTGTTTAACATTTCGGATTTAACGCTTTTTGTTGCTCCACCACCTGAACTGTCTGTCTCTCCGTTTAATAATTCCACTATACAATCTAATGGGGTGGGGGGTGAGCTCAATTCTAGATCGCTTTCTCCTTCAAATCTACGGGAGGTATGCCGTCTATTGATGTTGAAACTTGTTTTTCTGCTTCACCTAACGTTTTTCTGAGGTTTCCCCGGACGAATTTCTTGCCTGACAGGATTTTGCAGGATGATGTGTTTCCCACTCCCGACAGCGACATTCACAGGTTTTTGGTTCGTTGGCATGGTCGTCCGGCTTCGGATGACTCTTGGCTCTCTGCTGCACAGGTGGATCTTCTTGACGCGGACATCGTACGCCGTTATATTTCAGCCCGCTCATCGGAGATGAGTCCTTTTGAGTGGCGGAGGATTGATGGCGATGGTGATGGCGACGGTGATGGCGACTGTGATGACGACGGCCACCAGGACGGCCAACTTGGGAATGACTATGTTGAAGATGTGCCGGCAAAGGACGTGCGACGTCGTAGCGGTCATGGTTACAAGCTACGCCCTCGCAACAAGACTCATATTTGATATTTTAGCTTTGGTGTGCTAATAGCCGTTTCATGATGGCTCTTTTAAAAAAAATATTATTTAATTTCTGCATTTTCTTTATGTGGTGTGCCTTTAGCCACTTGTTATTTGCTTTGAGATGTAAGCCTATATAAGGCCTTGAACTTTTCATTTGATGGGAGAATTTTATTGAAATCAAAATTGGAATTTGCCAAACCCTAATTTTCCCTCTCTTCTTCTCCTAGCCCCCCCCCCCCTCTTTCTTCCTTCCTCAAAAATCGCCATCTCCTCTCTCCCTCTTGCTCGCGGCCGCCCCCTTCTCTCTAGTGCTCGGCTACTCTCATCTCCCTCTTGCTCACGGCCACCCGAGATCCTCTCTCTCCAAGGATACTTTGGACCATGCATGAGAGGTTGTTTGCAAGGAAGAAGATAGGGGTTTCCTCCACGGCGTGAAGTGAAGGAGATTAGCACGTTCATCATCCGTAGCGCGCTTCCTGTGGACTTTCAACAGAGGAGCGATCAAACTTGGTGGATCCATGCATCACGGATCTACAAATCCGAGAGGGGTAACGAAAATTTCTACCAAGATTTTTCTTTCTCTAGATAGTTCTTGTGGTGGTCGAATTTTTGCGTTATTTTCTGATTTGTTTTTCTTCGCGTTTAATCAAATAATAGATCGGTATTTTTCGTTTGGATTTCCGAAAGATTCGTAAGAGGATTGGCGATCCTCGCTTTCTTTTTGTTGGGATAGATCCTACCATCTTTCGAATCATTTTGTTCTTGGTGGATCTATTTTGGTAAAACCCAAAAGCTCGTTCAGGATCAATATTATCCCATTTAGCCGGAAAGAATTTGGCCTATAGCCAACATTCGATCTATTTGCAGAACGACGATCCGTATTGTTAGCGCGAGCGATAAATAAAATAATTATTGTGGCTACGTTTTCGTTAGCGTGTGGAATAGAGAGCGTAGATCGTGTCATAAGCGTTATCGTGGCCTCCGTGACGAATCTCTAGGATATACCCTGCATCAAGTAATGAATTTTATCATCTTACTCCGTAACATATAATCTTTTTAAATATTGGGTGCCTATGTTTGCGGAATGAAATCTTGTTCTCATTGACATAAGATCTTTTAAGGGGTGAAATAGGGGTAATCATGTCAAGTGAGACATGAAAAAATGGAAGTGGGTTTATTTTTTTTCAAAAAGAAAACTAGATTTTAATAAAAAAAGTTTTGAGAGCAACCTTTTTAAAATGAACGTTCCGATGTTTCTAAAAGCATGAAGTATAAATAATTGAAATCTATGGATGTTATTTTCTAACATAAAAAACGAGCTACTATTTAAAAATTAGAAGTGGTGGTGAAAAACAAGTTCCATATTATAAGTAAAAGACATAAAAAATTATTTAAATCTTAACCCCAGACACTTAACTCTATCAAGCTTTAATTAATAAACGAATAGTAAACAAAGAATAAGTAAAATTTGCATATAAATTAACTCAAAACTAGGTTTTTGGAAAGCAAAAAGGGTTAAGAAATGATATATTCGATTTATTTTGTTACATAAGTTAACAAAATATTTTTTGGAATTTTTAGAGTTTTTATCATTTTTTTGAATTTTGATTATCGTCTTTTTTTGAATTTTTGTTTATCATCTTTTTAGGATTTTTGTTTTTTATCTTTTTAGGGTTTTCGGATTTTAAAATTTTTTTGATTTTTTAGATAAGTTATTTACAAAAAAGAGGAGAGAAAGAAATGTTATTTACAAAGAAGATAGTGGAGAAAGAGAGAAATTTTTTTTTGTTTTTAAATATTATACAAAGTAAAAAACTCGAGGGTGGCCCGCGAACAGACTCTTATTTGAGTGGTTGGTTCGATGAGTCGAACGTCGTGGGCATGCCAAAAAGCGAGCTTTTAAAGAAGAAAGGGCGGGGGGAAGAGAAAGATGTATTTTTATAAATATTTACAAAGTAAAAGAAAATGTTTTTTTGAATTTTTTGATGTTTTATAAGTTCTTTTTTTGTGAATTTTTTGTGTTTTATGATTTTTTTGAGTTTTATGATAATAAAAAAAGACAAGGAAAATTTTTTCAGTTTTAAATTTTTGTAATTTTTTTTATATTTTTATGAGTATAGAATAAAAAATGTAGAATAGGAAAACACTCACATACTTAAACCCAACATTATCATAAATGTTGTAATCTAAGTATGCGGAACAGGTAATATACAAAATATAATAAGTACAAAAAGAAAAAGAGAAGGTAGAAGCTTCCCTTAGACGAGTTCGGGATGTCAAATTAAATCCCTGCATTATTAAAAGAAAAAAAGGAAGCAAAAGAGGATATGATAAAAGCGAAAAAGAAAAATTCGGCTAAAAGATATGCGGGCGGTAGGGGGCAGGTGTGTGTGACTCGAAGCTAACGTCTTAGATTTTGAGCGTGTACAGAAATGCACTCCCCTAGCACGCACAAAAATGGGAACCGCGCCGAAGCAAAACAAGTGAAAAGAAAATAGGCCAAATATATACATTATTTTTTAAAAAATCAAATAATTATTGTTTTGTTTTTTGTTTTTTTTACAGTAGATTTTTTATTTTGTAGTTGATTTTTTGGTACGTGTTTTAGTTTTTTTGTTTTGTTTTCGTAAAAATAATGAAAATATTTGTTTTTTATTTTCTTTTTGTTAAGTTTTTTCATTTTTTTCGAATTTTTTTAGTTTTGTTTGTTTTATAGTTTTTGTTTTTCATAAAAATAATGAAAATAATTTTTTTTGTTAAGTTTTTTTTTGTTTTATATTTTTTGGTTTTTAGTTTTTTTTAATTTTTTTTTTGTTTTACAGTTTTTTCAAATTTTTAGTTTTTAAGGTTTTTCAAAATTTTTTTAGTTTCATAAGTTTGTCAATTTTTTTTGTTTTATAATTTTGTAATTTTTTTTATAGTTATTATTATTATTATTATTATTATATTTTTGTTGGCCATTTTTAATTTTTTGTTATATATATAGATATAAGAAAAATTAATAGATTTTCAGGGTTCAAAATAACGACTCGAAACTCCCCGGCAACGGCGCCAAAAACTTGATTGCGTGTTAAAACTCCAAAAATATTTACGGTGACGCGACGACCCGGCGGTTTTATTTAAGTAAAGCGGAAGTGGTTTTTTATTTCGAAAACGGGCGCGCGTATTTATTTATTTTGGATATAAAAAAGTTGTGATCGAGTTTTAACGAAAAGAGACAAGTGCACATATCGTGAGCAGTACAGCATATTCCGGGTGGAATATCGAGGTCGTATTGTTCTCGGGGTCGGTTCGATTATTTCTACTCTTCCCTTGAGGGGACTATTAGTTTACTGATAATTACTTGTCGGGTATTATATATATATATATATATAAAGAAAATGAAAGCATAAAAATAAAGCATAAAAGGAGGAGCTGATGAAAATCTTAACGCAACGGCAACGAATCGATTTAGAACTAAAATATACTTTAAATAAAAAGAGATCCTAAATATCTAATTAATTAAGGCGGAGACTTGGCCTTGGAGGTTCCACTAGAATGAGCTCACTTATCTCTAGGACTATCGCTCACCTGAACGCTAAGACTATTCGACCGAACGTTAGTCCGATGAAGGATTCCTCTTCACGCCTGCATTACGCTAAGAACCCCGCTATTGGGTGGGGAACCCAATCCAGTAGAGTTGGAGCGCCTCCTCTCTCGAGGGTTAGTGCGGAACTCTCTTTGCCAAGGGGTGATCTGTCCATACGCATGGCCTCTCGGCTACCATATGGAAAACGGAAATAGGGACCACACATCGATATGTGGTCCTCGTTAACCCCGGGCAAACCATAAGTACTTTAATTAATTAGAAAAATGAAACCTTTAATTATTTAAAAGAATTTTATTTGTCTCAATGCTCTTCGATACTGAGGGCTAAAAACGATTAGCCACTCATCGGAATGGGGACGGCATCGGGAAAAGCAGAAAATAAAACAGAAAAGAAAGCGGTAAAAGAAAGCAGTAAATGAAAGCAGGAAAATAAAGCAGAAAATTGCAAGTCCTACTCAAACGAGTAGGACTGAAGAAAGATGTAAATTGCGAGTCCCGGCGCAAGTGCGTGGGCGGGAGAAATGAAAGTGAGTCCTACTCAAACGAGTAGGACAAAATAAATGCAACGCACACACACTCTCGACATAAATTAAAACACATGCACACACTCGACATGAAATGAAATACGCACGCACACACTCTCTCGGCATAAATGAAAACGCACGCACACTGCAGGAAAGTAAAACACACGCACTCTACTTGAATAAAGTAAAACAATGCGTCATTTAACTCTTAACGAGTAGGCGGAAATAAATGGGCATACATAAAAAATGAGAAAAACTAAATTATCTAAAAATTAAAATAACTACATTTCTACCGCTAGAATGCGGTAGAAATGCATAAAAAGCTAAAATAAAAATTAAACGAGCGAAAAAGTTTGCAAATAAACGCAAAAATGAACGTGCTCGAAAAATTAAAACGAATACATTTCTACCGCTAGAATGCGGTAGAAATGCATAAAAAGAAGTCGGAAAAATAAAAGGAGCAAAAGTTTCAACGAAAAATCGAAGTGCATGAAAAATTAAAACGACTATATTATGAATCCTATAATTCCGTAAAAGTTGTTAAAAAGTGAAAAAAAGAGAAAAGAACTAAAAAGTTTTTACCACATAAAAACAAAAATCTAAGTTAAAAAAAAATGAAAACACTTTGAAATCGTTTTTACGAATCTATAGGAATGAAATAAAAGCTATCAAAACCAAAGTTTAACCAAAACAAAGTAAAAATAACTAAACAAAAAAACATGAAAACTATACTCATACACTCACACTCCCATTCTAAAAGAACAAAAACTAAGTTAAAACAAAAATAAGAATAAGATTGCATAAGAGAGGAGTTGCGTAGATCCATTCCAAAGCCATAATAAGATATGAAAAACACATTCTATTAAATAAGAGGACGAGTTACAAAGACACCAAAAATAAAAGCTAAAGAGAGGGGGAGAAATATCCCTTACATAGACTTTGGAACTCATCCAAGCAGCATAACTCCTATACAAAATGGTTCAAAAGAAGAAACAGAAACTCTTACAGCAAGCTGGTATTTATAGAGAAAAAAATCAAAGTACACGCCCCCTGACACGGCCGTGTAGGGGGCGTGTCAGCACTGTACAAAATGCGATCGTCGATTTGACGGGAATATGGACTTCGGGCTGGACATGTGTCGTTCACGCAGCGATCACGCCCCAGGTCACGGGCATGATGCTGGGCGTGTCAAGACGGTGGATCTGGGCGCGGATCACGCCGAAAGTCGTCGCGCGGGTCTTGTCAGCTAGGTGGAGAAGTCACGCCCCAGGTCACGGCGTGACTCTGGGCGTGTCGGGGGTTCGACGATCGTCGAGCGGAAAGTCATCGAGCGGCAAAATCGTCGAGCGGATGAACGTCGAGCGGAACATTTCGTCGAGCTTGATGGAGCGGTCACGCCCCAGATCATGGGCGTGACGGGTGTTCGACGTTCGTCGATCGGAAATCGGCGAGCGCGGAAATCGTCGAGTGGAAATCGTCGAGCGCTGGACACGGGTCATGTCACGGGCGTGTCAAGCTATTTCTTCAAAATTTGCGGATTCCACGGGTTTTGCGATGTCACGCCCCAGTCACGGGCATGACAAGTAAGGCACGGGCGTGACCTGTCAATTTTTGGCAAATTCTTATTTTTTCCCTGAAAAATAAAATAAATTATGTTAGCAAAATATTTACAAAAATAGGAGTAATTTATTAAGGAAAAATAAGTAAAAATGACAAAAAATAACTAAAACGACTTATTTATTGTACATAAAAATGCGTATATTTACAATTCATCAGTCCCACTACCCGGCTATAAATATACCACTGAGCCCATGGATGAATCCCTACCTCATCTCGTCTTTTCAAGCAGACTGCAGCTACTCTATACCAGTCAGCGAGGAGGTGCGGGCCCGTTTGATAGCCGCGGGCCAGAAGACTCAGGAGGAGGCCCTTGAGGCCGCCCCTTGGTTGGCGCGTGGGTCTCCCGGCCCTCTCTTTAGGCCGGTAAAAGAAGGATTGTTAGGTGGTCCCTGACGAATAACTTCCCGGGCTTCAGCTCGGCGGATGGCACCGAGGTCGCTCCCGAGGTATGTGATCTTCCTTCCTGACTTGTTGCTTCCTTTATGACCTTTTAACTCGTAGGTACTGCCACGCGAAGATGTGGGTGATGGTGGGGGGGGGAGGATCGCTCCCCTCCTTTGTCGACTGAGCGGATCGCTAGCCCCTCGGGTCTGGGTTGTCCACCCTAGAATACCCCTCGGTCGCCCGTTCCCCCCGGACTAGGGAAATCTCTTGCAACCTTCGAGGGAGAACCCTTTCAGGGTCGGCCGGGTTCTTCTCGTTCGTCCACCGGTATGGAGGGCGTGCCAACCCCTGGTACGCCCGCACTTGGTGCTTTTCTTGTTCTCGCATGTCTCCTCTGAATCTCTTCTTTGTATGTTACAATGCGATCTCCTCTGAAACTGAGATGAGCGAACGGTACTTGCCTCCTCCTGATGTGGAGGGTGTTTTGGATTATCTGGGCGACCTGGCTGACGTGAAGGGGATGAAGAGGCAAGTCACGTGGCTGTTCTAGAAACACTCTCTGTTGCTTCAAGAGATCGTCAAGAGAGTCGACCGGGACAAGGCCAAGACTGAGGCTCGGCTCGCGGCTTTGGAGGAGGCTCCGCGCGTAGTAGAAGGTGGTGAGCTCACCTCACCTGGAATGCATATTACACGGGCCGAGGAGCGTTTGAAGAGTGTCAAAGAGCAAGTTGGCCTGGCCTAGCAGGAGTTGGTGGCGGTGCGTGATTACCACTATCCTCGCGTGACGCCGCGAATCGGAACGCAACGGCGGGGCAGTTGGAAGTGGATCCAGTACTGATCCACCCTCTCTTCCCCTTTGTTCGCGGACTATTGCTGGGTCAGGTCACGTCTGCGCTTCGAGTCGACTCGCTTCGGGGGGGGGGGGGGGGGGGTTACTATTACTTCTAAAATATATTCAATATCTGTAACTATTTGCGACTTTTCTCGCCCATCTACGGGTCTGGTTTCTGATTTCTGGTGTATGTCATTTTTATCATGATGCTGCTTGATACTCTCTGAGGTGGGCATGAATGCACCTGCTTCCTCCGCTCGCCGCTCTCTCAGGCGAGTGCGGGGCCATAGGGTGGACTCGCCCAACCTGCCAACCTGATCTTAGCGGGAGTGGGCCAGGGGGCTCGCCGGTTGAGAGTCTCCCCAGCTCGCTCAGAGTCCTGGGCGGCTGCGGGCCACAACTCGCCCGCCCGGTTTTCTTGTGGATGCGGGCGGGCGTGACCCGCTGCTGAATGGTCTCGGCAGTGCAGTTTTGGGACAGGAAGTTGAACCGTCAGGCCTGATTTTTGTTATACGCACTTTTCCCCTTGGCGAAACATTTCCTGCTCTTTTTCTCTCTATAAATAGGCCTTGACGGTTCTTGTCCTTCCATCACTTTTAAGAACTTTCTCCTCTCCTGCTCTTCGCGGAGCCCGATGCGCCTGCCCCTTCTGAGGTTTCTCTCTCGCTTGGCGATCGTTCTGCGGAAGGGGTGGCGGTAGCGGTGACGCGGACGGGCGAAGTAAATGTGCCTGGACATTCTCGGAGCATGACTTCCCCCACACCGTTATCTCTGAGCGCGAGTACTTAGATGCTCTCGGCGTTCACATCCCGGATGGATTCTCGGCGAGACGGCCCGGGGAAGGGGAGAAGATCAACGATCTCTTCAGGGACGAGCTCGCCATCCCACTGGCTCACTTTGAGGTGGGCCTTCGCTCCCTCTATGCCCGGAAGTCCGTCAAGTGTTGAAGTACTTCGGGGTCATCATAGGTCAGATGACTCCGAACTCTGTGGCGATCATGGTAGGGTTCGCCTGCTTTTTGCGGGAGAAGCGGGTCGAGTTCAGTCTCGCTATTTTCCGCAAATTGTTCTCCTTCCGCGCGAACCGAGACGGGACCGCCTACTTCTCCAGCGCTTACCTCAAGGTGCGGAAGACCGTCAAAAAGAGCCACAACTGGCTCAAGAAATTTTTGATCGTCAAGGGGGACTTCGGCAACATCCCTTTCTCACCGGTGCAGCTCAACGAGGCGAGTTACCGCCCGCCCAGCCTGGGGGGCCATGAAGCAGACCTGTGGGGATTCTTTGTTGGGAAGAACTTCGAGGTCGCGTACTTGCGCCGCAACCTGGGTAACCTTGCCGCTGTCCCGCCTGGGGGAGGTTAACCACTCGCCATTACTCTGCTTCGCTGTTTTGTATTCTAGCTTCACCCTTTCTCTCCTCGGCAGGCAAGCGGGACGTTGCCCTTCACCTCCCCCCTATGAGAGTGCTCGGGTCGCCTACAGCATCCTCGCCCGCGCTTTGGTCGGTGATGCGGCTCAGCGCGACGTCCCGGCGGTCCCTGCTAAGAAGCGGCCGGGCCGCGAATAGCCTACTCCCCCACCCAAGAAGGCGAAGACTGCGGGAGAGCTACCCGCCGTGGGCTAAAGAAAAGGCAAGGCCCCGACGGATCAATCGGCCGAGGGTCCCGCCCTCTTGACCGCTTCGACCAGCGAAAACCCCGGCGAGGTGGCGTGCACTTCTGGGCCACTGGATGGGGTGCATGCTGCCGCGAAGCCTATGCCGAGAGGGCACCGCAATTTCGGCTACGGCGAGAAATACCTGGACGGGCTCGGCATCCCGCTTCTGTTATGGGACAAAGAGTCAAATCGCGCGGTGGTTTCGACCCTGATGCTAAGTTGGTTGGAGCAGGACACTATCGGCGGGGAGGCCTATAACTTCTCGTTTGGACTTTACTCGCGAGAGGACGCCGCCATTTACGACAAGGAGGCGACGTTAGTGCTGGTGCACGAAAGCGCACGGGCCCAACTCCTCGGCCTGGAGCTGGCCCATATGGTTGGGTGGCGTTGCACCCAGCTGGAGCGGAATACCACTTCTCTTAAGAAGTTGGCAGACAAGAAGGATGAGGCGCGCAAACTTGCTCAAGAGGAGGCGGATCTCCATACGAAGCGGTTCGACGCGTCCGAGGAGACCCTCGCTCAGTACTTGGGAGGGGTGGTATATCTTTCAGCCCGCTCTTACTTATAATTGTTGTTTCCTTTCCCGAATCTGTCCCCCGACCTTCTTCCTTTTTGCAGGATGCGGCAACGGCCAGCCGGATGGGTGCCTAGATCGCCACCCTTGGTCAGGACAAGTTGGTGCTGGAGGTGCGAGTGTGCGAGCTAGAGGCTGCCACAACCGCCCCTCCGCCACCCAATAGCGGCTGCCCGCTTGAACATCACTCTGACTACGAGTTGGAGGTGTTGATGCAGAAGAACGCTACCATCACAGCGAAGTATACAATGTAGATATTGCGTCGCACCGACCTCCTCAAGAGCGAGGGCGTGGGTCTCTCAGCGAGCGAGGTGGTGCCGGCATTGTTCCTTCACGTACTGGACCCTGGGGAAAAGTACTACCAGCACCTCTAGGACTTCCCGCCCAGGATCTTGCGTCGCCCTCGCCCCTGCGACTCGCCTGTTATATGCATATCTGTATATTTTTGGTTATTTGAAACGTAAGCGCGAGCGGTGCCATGACTTTGTGATTTTGTTTTCTATTCCAGCTCTTACAAATGCTTCTTCGCTCGCGTTATATGTATGTTTTCTATTATTGCGCGATGTAAACTCTCCCTTTCCACACTCGCAGTCGTTCAACTTGCATTATGTCGACGAAGTCGCACGCCTACGGATTTGGCTTAGGAGTCATTGGGGACCCGATTGGTTGTCTCGCTAGCGACGACCTTCCCTTGCATCCCAGTGAAAGAAACAGTGCCTAAACACCTAGAGGGGGGGGGTGAATATGTGCACTTAATCTTTTTAACTTTTAAGGCAGAAACACTGAATTATTAGACCTGTTTATGCAATTCTCTATAGCAATTCAGCACAGATAACACAGCAATCACAGAATCAATCACACACAGAGTACACACCGATTTATAGTGGTTCCCCAAGGTCTGGGTACATCCACTTTCCCCCTTCGCCTATCTAGAAGTGTACTAGATTCGGCATAACTTCTCCACTTCTCCTCAGATCCTCGGATCTTACAACTCAGAACCCCAAACAGGTTCCTACAACTTAGAGTGATCCCACTCCTACAACTCAGGCACAAAAGCCCTACCACTCAATCTTCACCAAGACCTACACTCAGCCTTCAACAAGGCCTACACTCAGCCTTCAACAAGGCCTACACTCAGAGAAATGTATCTCCTACACTCAGGCACACAAGCCCTACCACTCAGCCTTTATAAATATAGGCTTACAACTCAGATCCCTTAGGATCCTACAGAAAATAAAGAGTACAAAGATTAATAACCACAACTTTGATTGAGAAAGATAAGTTGTCTGGCTTCTTGATGAGTTCTTGAAAGAACTTGAAAGTGCAGCTAGATCTGATATACTCTAGAGGGGGGGGGGTGAATAGAGTATATGGTGATTTTAAAACTTTTACAACTACTGTTGTATTTTAGGTGTGTGTGTGCAGGGAAGCAAATACAATAAACCAAGATGCAGCAATTATCTAATCACAGCACATTCACAGAGCAAGGCCAGAAAACAAAAGAAAAGGAAGCAACCAGACGACACAAGAATTTTGTAGTGGTTCCCCAAATCTGGGTAGTCCACTCTTCTAGCACCCTGGTAGGAATCCACTACAGGAAGGGGTTGATCAGGTGTCCTGGCACCAATGGGGTTTTGATCAGGTTCCCAAAAACCAAACCCTCAAGTATTTTGGTGGGAGACTTGCAACTAGAATAATTTTGAAGGGAATTAAAACCCTGTATAGAGGTGGAGTGAGAGGGTGATGAGGTCTTCTCTTTCTTAAGTCAAATAAGAAGACTTGTGGATTGTTGTTTAGCAGCTTTGCTCCCCCTAAGATGTAGAATGAATCAGGAAGAATGCTGGAGCACTGCTTCAGGGTGATAGGTCTTCAAAGACCTAGATTTCCTGGTCCAGAGAAAGTCTTCAGGAACTTCTTGTAACTGATATGAATGTATTGTTTTTGAAGTTATTCTGAGTAAAAATAGATGAAGAAGACTCTTGATATTGATGTAGTGTTCCTCTTCTTCTTCTTCTTCTTGATCAGTTTCTCTCTGGGCCAAGAATGAAATCCTTTTTCTTGTGTTTTTGAATCACTGTCTGTCGTTTTGTTTTGTTGTATGTTGTATCTCTGTATTACTGACTCTTTCTGTATATATCTCTCTGTCTCATAAGAAACATTCGAATTTTGAATATCGAGCAGTAATGGCAGACAGCCTGGAAAGGAAGCAGCAATTAATTATTTCCCCAACTGTTTCCATGGGAAAATGGCATGTAATAATCTAGGATTAACTGCGCATCCTAACAGTAGTATACTGTGAAGAACTGCCATTAAATGTCCCGGAATCAGCGCCATGGAATGAGACGGGAACGGAAGAAGACCTAGTCTGGAATCATCGACCAAAGAACATAATTCGTCTAGCTGAGTTTTGAGTTCGTCGAGTTGAGCCTGAGTTCGTCGAGCTAAGCTGAGTTCGTCGAGCTGAGCTGAGTTCGTCGAGCTGAGCTGAGTTCGACGAGCTGACAGTCTTCATTCGTTGAACAGACAATCTTCAATATCAGACAAACATTATTCGTTGAGCAGAGAACCAAATTCATCGAGCTGAGAATAAAATTCGTTGAACTGAGGAAAGTTCTGGACTTGGACGAAATACTCTGCATCTGCTGAAATGCTGTGTCGACACAACTTGTTGTCGACAGATTGATCTTGTTGTCAACACAAATCCTCTGGTGTCGGCATAAGCTGGTGTAGACTGAAATCCTGGTGTCGACACAAATCGTCTGGTGTCGACACAAATCGTCTGGTGTCGACACAAACCCTAAGTGTCGACACAGATTCTCTGAGTACAAAGATCGTCGAGTTGAGATTAGCATTCGTCGACCTGAGAAGCTGTGAACTTGAGGTCCAAGTTCGTCGAGCTCAGAATATAATTCGTCGACCGAAGCACGAAGCTGGACTTAGAGATATTCTGAAGTAGTCCTGATAAGCTTGAGGTAGAATCCCGGTGTTCGTCGAGCAAAGAACATAGTTCGTCGAGCTCAGCACTGCGAATTGTCTCACGATCGTCGAGCGCAGAACTCCCTTCGTCGAGCTGAGTTCGACGAACGTCGAACTCATTTCACTTTGTCTGAAAAACTGATAGATCTGGACTTCCTGATGGTCTTGAAGAAGGCTGGTCCATCTGAAGTTGGGAAAGAGGATTGTCCTAGACTCTAAGACAAAAACTTGACCCAGACTATACATGATGGGTCACATCCTAAGTCAGTGAACCTAGCCCAAATCAACTAGGGATCCAACAATCTCCCCCTATTTGGGTGAGGTCACTAATAGATACTCCAGCAAAGAACAAACAGAAAAACAAAGAAAAATTAAGAGATATATCTGGCAGAGAATTTACAACACATGCATCAGATATATATATATATATACATACAGGCTTTGTTTTAATGCAAGAAACAGTCTGAAAATAGAAGCAGAAATGAAATAACCACAAAATTACTTCTCTGTCTTCTTCTGTTTTGGCTTGTCTTCTGGTGCTTTATCTCCTGGCCACTTGAAAATGATTTCCCTATTGGGATCTGAAGCTTGAGCCTTGGTCATAATCATGTCAGCTGCCCCTATGATGTTCAGTGAAGTGGCTCTGGGGACAACTGCTTCTGGGTGAAGATGCATGTACTCATCAACATTGAGTAGCTGGTTTGCTTTCCAAAATCTCTTTAGCTCATCTCTCCTGTACTGAGACATAGTAGTTAATCCTGTTGTGTCCTTGCCTTCAGCTTTAGCTTTGTTGATTAGAGATAAGCCAATGATCTCTTGGAACCTTGCCATTCTGGCTATGTTGGCTATTTCTGGATCTTCAGGAGGAGAATAGGGCCTTTCAGCTTCATGTTCCTTAGATCCCTGGTGCTGCTGCTGCTGTTGTTGAGGGTGTTGACTGCCTGAAGAAGGTGGCCTTGGCTGACTACCACCAGAGGATCTCCCTGTTTGTCTCTGATAAGTTTGAATAGGAGCAGATCTCTGAGAGCCAGAGCCAGAGGCACCTGCTGCTGGAGGAGGAGGAGGAGGATCCTTTCTGTATCTATGAACTGGGGGAGGAGAGTATCTCCTACTCCTCTTTCTCTCTTTTTGCTGGTTATTTGATAGCCACATCCATGCAGGCATCCCTTTGTAAGGAGCAACATTGTGCAGAATATAGTATGGAGTGTCTGCAGTGGGATTAGGCTTGGGAGCAGGTGGAGGAGGAGCCTTCCTTTTCTTAGAGAGCAACTTCTTTTTCTTTTTAGCAGCCTCCTCATCTGATTCATCATCATCATCATCATCATCATCATCAGAATCTGAACTCTGAGGGTTGTCATACAGAGCATTCAACTTCCTTAGAGTGGCATCAGGAATGATAAGAGGTTTTTCTTGAGGGAGGATAGAAGGTTCAGAGGGTGAGGGTTCAACAGAAGTAGAGACAGAGCTTGTAGCTGCTGCCTTGTTCTCTTCTTCAATGTCTGCCAGAATGAGCTCATCCAGATCAGGCATGGGAGAATCATCCATGACAAAATCTGGGACAGGGTAGATTTCTAGAATAGACACAGGAATTGGAACAGCAGTAGGAGCAGCAAAGGTGTCACAAAGTTGCTTGGCAACTGCTGAACTAGCTGGAGAGGTATACTGGACAATAGCCAAATATGGCTTAGCAACCTCTACTGAAGGAATAGCCAAATGTGGCCTAGCAACCTCTACTGAAGGAAGCTTCATATATACATGATCAAAGATATGAAGTATCTCAGATAAATTAACTGTGAGATTTATAAGGAACTCACCAGCAGTTGTTATTGAATCTACTGACTCATCAAAGCTACTGTCAGTGTCCATGAATTGAATAAAATCAATTGATGTATCTGTAACTGCAACTGCATTATCAAGCACTGAATCAACTGTATCGGTATTATCAAAAACTGTATATGTATCAACTGTATCTGTATTATCAACTGTATTAACCTCTGCAGCTGCTGCACCAGCTTCATCATGGAGCATCTCCCACTGCCTGGGTTCAGGAGAACCTGGAGCCAGGCCCCTGAATGAAGAGGGGGCAGCCGAAAGGGCTGTGATTTGTGCAGATAAAGAGTGAATGGAATTCACCAAAGGTGTAATGGCCTCTGTGATGAGGGATTGAATAAGAGGAGTCAGAAGAGAGATGATGGAGGGAATGGTTGAGGAGTCCATAAGTGGAGAAAGAATAGTGGAGGGGAGAGAAGCAGAGGAGGAAGGAGGAATGTGTGGAGGGGATAATGGAGGGAGAACAGTGTGTGATTCAGTGGGTATTGTGTAGGATGGAATAGTGGAGAGGTGTGGGGGAAGATGGGATTGAGGAGGTGAGGGAATATGTGTTTCAGTGGGGGAAACTGGAGGTGTAGGGATATGTGCAAGATCAAGCGGTGGAGATTGAGGTTGAGGTGGAGTTAATTGAGGTGCAGGAGGAGTGGGAAGAGATTTGGTAGATGGAATGGCCTCTTTAGTGTCAGGGTGGGGAGTGACCTTGACGGTCCTGGTGCTCTCAGAAGCATTGATGGAGGAGGAGGAACCCTTGGAGGGTTTGGTGATTATCCTCTGCCATCGGCCAAACAAGGCGCAGGTGAGGAGCTTGCTGTCATTGATGAATGTGGTCGGGGAGACCAAACATTCACTGGCCTTTTCCTGGAGGAAAATCCCCAGGATTCTGCCATAGCAGACTTCCTTCTTGCTTGTTTTCTTCTTGATTAGGTCAAAGAAGACCATGCCCCAGTCGACCTGACGTTTGTTGAGCACTGCACACATAATCAGGAATTGATGGCGAGTGATATAGTCATGTGCCGAGTGCTTGCCCATCAGAATTTTTCCTACAATGTCGGCCAAAAATTGATAGGCGGCAGACAGTTGCTTCTTCAGAAGCTTATTAGGGTTGCTGCCGGAGAAACCCATTAATTTCAACATATCAGCATATTCCTCAGCGTCCATTTCCAAGTTGTCCTCACCATTGATCAGTCCAAAAATTTCAGAGAGTACTGCTGGAGACAGGGAAACAGCAGTGTTTCCAATATGTCCTGTTAGATTTCCGTCTTCAGAAACTGTGGCAGTGTACACCCATTCTCTTATCTCGGTTGAGTGTAGCTTGATGCTGCGTGTCATGAAATCCTTAAGATGCAATTCTTCAAGTAATTCTAGGATATAAAGAAAAATTGGATCTGAATGTTAGAAGGACTCAAAGTCCATGGAGAATGTTGCATCAAACTTCATCGCCACAAGTGCTCCTGGAGGAATCACCATTGATGACCTGCAAAGAAAATCACAGAGAAAACGGCGATCAAGAGCAAAGGAACTGAAAGCGCGGGACGGAGGTCGAAGAAAACCTAGATATAAGATTTTCAGAATATGAATCGACAAGCTCCGTTCCATGAAAAGAGACAGATCTTCGAACTGAGATCGATGAAATAAGTTAGAGGTGAGTAGTTCGTCAACCTCATTTAGAAGAATTGAAAACAGTTCGTCGAACTCCATTCGATGAAATGGTTTCTGAAGCAAGGTTCGTCGATCTCCGGTCGACGAAAATTGTTTCCACACAGAGAATTCGTCGATCTCCGTTCGACGAGAATCTCTCAAACCTTCCCTAATTCGTCGAACTCCGTTCGACGAACTCTGGAAAATTCGTCGAATGCAGACAGAAATTAATTTAACTCTTCTCCATCAATCATTCCCAGTTGATTTATAAAGAACAGATGGGTTTTCTCATCCAAAGGCTTGGTGAAGATATCTGCTCTCTGTAGATCAGTAGGAATGTGGATCAAGTTAATTATATTTTTGTCCACATTATCTCTAATGAAATGATGTCTTATTTCAATATGTTTAGTCCTAGAATGATGAACTGGATTCTGAGCTATAGCAATAGCACTTATATTATCACAAAATAAGGTTGAATTATTTAAGTTGATACCATAATCTAGGAGTTGGTTTTGTATCCATAGCATCTGTGAACAGCAGCTGCCAGCAGCCATATACTCTGCCTCAGCAGTTGATGTAGACACAGTTGTCTGCTTTTTGCAAAACCAAGAGACAAGTCTCATACCCAGGAACTGGCAAGTTCCAGAGGTACTTTTCCTGTCCACTCTACATCCAGCATAGTCAGCATCTGAGTATCCATTTAACTCAAATTCTGACTCTACAGGATACCAGAGTCCTAAACTAGGACAACTCTTTATATATCTCAAAATCCTTTTTAGAAAAATAAGATGAGATTCTTTAGGATTCACTTGGAATCTAGCACAAAGGCATATGACAAACATTATGTCTGGCCTGCTAGCTGTTAAGTATAATAGGGATCCAACAATTGCCCTATAATGTTTCTGATCTACAGGTTTCCCTGCTGCATCAGAATCCACAACAGCATTGGTAGCCATAGGTGTTTTCATTCCTGAGGCATCACCCATCCCAAACTTTTTAATAAGCTCTTTAGCATACTTATATTGGGAGAGGAAGATACCATCAGGGAGCTGCTTCACTTGGAGACCAAGGAAGTAGGAAAGCTCACCCATGCTACTCATCTCAAATTTGGAATGTATGAGGTCAGCAAACCTCTTACACAATTTGGGATCAATAGACCCAAAAATAATGTCATCCACATATATTTGTACCAATTAGATTTGGTCCTTATGATGTCTAGTGAAAAAGGTTTTATCTATGGTCCCTCTTGTAAATTTATGCTCTAAAATAAAGCTAGCTAGGGTCTCATACCAAGCTCTTGGAGCTTGCTTTAAACCATAGAGAGCTTTATGCAATTTGTAAACATAAGAGGGTTGAGTTAGAGAGATAAAACCTGGAGGTTGTTCTACATAAACCTCTTCTTGAAGTACACCATTCAGAAAGGCACTCTTAACATCCATCTCGAATACTTTGAACTTTTTGTATGCTGCATAGGCTAGGAATATTCTAATGGCTTCCAACCTTGCAATAGGGGCAAAGGTTTGGTCATAGTCTATTCCTTCCTCTTGTCTATAGCCTTGGGCAACCAGTCTAGCTTTGTTCCTTACTATGTTCCCTTGTGCATCCAATTTGTTCCTATAGACCCATTTGGTTCCAATAATTGGGTTAGTTCCTCTTGCTTTGCAAGAATCCAGTGGGGATCTTGCTCAGCTTCATGGATGGTGAGAGGTTCAATTTGAGAGAGAAAACAGACATGCATCAAGTCTTGATTGAGCTGATATCTTGTCTGTACACCAAATGAAAAATCTCCAATCACTTGAGATCTGGGGTGATCTCTAAGTGTGACAAGATCAGTTTGTGGAGTTGGTTGAGCAACAACTTCTATAAATAATTCCTCTTGAGGAATGGTACTGGCTGTTGATGGAAGTTCAGTTACTTCCTCTTGGACTTCTTCTTCACTATCTTCAGCAGCCTGTGGGGTGGGATGAGTTGGAAACTCTTGGGTAAGGTTTATTCCATCCATTGACTCACACATTGGTGAAACCTGCAAAAGACTATTGGTAGAAATGTCTTTCTCCTTATAAGACATGTTAGCTTCATCAAAAGACACATGGACAGATTCTTCAATTTTAAGGGATGATTTGTTGAAAACCCTATAGGCCTTGCTTACTTGGGAATATCCTAGAAAAATCCCTTTTTCAGCCTTAGCCTCAAATTTTCTAATGTGTCTTTTATTATTAGTGTGGATGTAACATATGCAACCAAAAACTTTAAAGTAAGTGATTTTAGGTTTGTTTTCTTTAAGTAATTCATAGGGGGTCCTATGTTTTAGTTTATGTATAAGACATCTGTTCAGGACATAGTTAGCTGTGTTTACAGCTTCTGCCCAAAAAGATAGAGGCATGTAAGCATCTGCTAACAATGTACCTGCAGCTTCAATGAGTGTCCTATTTTTCCTTTCAGCAACGCCATTTTGTTGGGGAGTTCTAGGAGCTGAGAAGCACTGCCTGATACCGTCCTTCTCACAGAACTCATGCATAAGAAGAGACTCAAACTCTGTGCCATGATCACTTCTGATCAATGCAACATGAGTAGAGAACTCAATCTGTATGGTCCTGAGAAAATCTGTGAGAACTTTGAATGTATCTGACTTAGCTCTCAGGAAGGCTACCCAACTAAATCTGGAGAAATCATCAACAATGACTAAGGTGTAAGACTTCCCTCCTAGGCTTTATACTGCAATGGGTCCAAAAAGATCCACATGAAGCAGATACAATATCCTAGGTGAATCACTTTTATTAATTGATTTGAAACTAGTTTTAGTTTGCTTGCCTAGTTGTCAAGCCCTGCATAGGCTTTCCTTCTTGTAGGGACCAGAAGGTAAACCTCTAACAAGGTTGTCTTTAGTTAACCTAGATATGTTCTTAAGGTTTACATGTCCTAGCCTTTTGTTCCATAACTCATTTTGGTTACTAGTGATATTGAGTAAACAAATATCAGTTGTGGCAGAAATGAAATCTACTAAATATATGTTTCCTTGTCTAAGTCCAATTAAAACAGTTTGGTTTTTATCATTTATAATAGAGCAAGAGGTAGAGTTGAAATGTACCTGATAACCTTCATCACATAATTGACTTATGGATATGAGGTTATGTTTAAGTCCTCTTACATATGTTAACTT
Organism: Platanthera guangdongensis; assembly: GCA_039583875.1. Classification (NCBI taxonomy): domain Eukaryota; kingdom Viridiplantae; phylum Streptophyta; class Magnoliopsida; order Asparagales; family Orchidaceae; genus Platanthera; species Platanthera guangdongensis. The sequence continues at coordinate 103,315,090 of CM077159.1, forward strand.
TTTGAAGGTCACTGCTCCAATGCTTACTTTTTCATACACTTCTGACTGACCACTCTTTGAGTCTCCAAATATCACCTTTGGTCCTAGCTTGGACTTATAGCTGGAGAGATTTGCTTTGCTGCCAGTCATGTGCTTGGAGCAGCCACTATCCAGGTACCAGGTCTGACTTAGCCTTGGACAGCTCTTCACCTGTGCCTGCATCAAAAAATAAAGCTCAATTGTTCTTGACCCAGGTTACCTTGGGTCCTTGGTTTGGCTGAAAAGTAAAACTAGAAATGACTGATAAGGCAGGTTGAGACTTATACCCTAGAGGGTGATATCTCCTAGGTGGGATTATCCAATCAGCTACTGGATTAAATGTCTTGTTAGATGTTTTAAAATTTCTATAGGAGAAATGATTTATATTTGGTCATTCTGAGATCGACGAATTATTGTAAGTTCGTCGACTAGAGTTCAACGAATGGGGATGAGATCGTCGACCTCCACTCAGAGAATGACCATGGTCATTTTCTGCGTCCCACGTTCGTCGACCTCTGCTCGACGAACCATACACAGTTCATCGATCGCAGTAGGACGAATAATTATTTCTGAAGTTTGCGTTCAGAGTTCGTCGATCGGGGTTCGACGAACTTGCAGGATTTCGTCGATCTGAGTTCGACGAATTCTGCTGAACTTGGTTTTTAACAGCTTTCTTCTGTTTTCTGTTTCTATTGTCTAGGGGATTTGACTTGTTTTCTGACCTGGTTTTTTCAGTTAGTTTCTCTTTACCCTTAGCAGTGATAAAATTTATGGGAGAAGAAAGTATATTCTTCTTTATTATGGGGGGTAAACCTGATGAAGCACCCAAGCCCAGCCTGCCATTTAATATGGCATTTACTGTGCTTGTGATATCCATCAGCTTGAGGCTTCTCCCATTGAGAGATTGCTCAAGTTGTTTTGCCTCACATAATTTAGATTTTAACTTGATTATCTGTTCATTAGCTAGTGTCAATTGGTCAGTTAGTTTTCTATTTTCTGTGCTGACAGATTCAAGGTTTTCTAGTCTAGTCCTCAAGGTTTTTATTTCTTTCTCTGAGTTTATAAGATCCATGCACATAGTTTTAAATTTTACTTTAAATAAGTCAGAATTGAAATCAAAACTAGAAATCACCTGATCAGCCTCTGAGTCTGAGGCACCTTCATCTTCAGAATCCTCTTCTGATCCACAGTTGCTTCTGGAGGCATCTATTGCCATTAGGCACACCTCCTTGGATCTGACTTCTTCCTCTTCTTCAATGGAGCTGGAGGAGGATGTTTCCTCTTCTGTGTCACTCCAGGACTCAGCAACAAATCTTTTGTCTTTCCTTTTATACTTGTTGAAGGAGGGTCTGGTGCTTTGTTTTCTTCTAGAATCCTTGTCCCTGCCCTTGTCCTTTTTCTGATTCTCTCGGCATTCTGAAATATAGTGCCCAGGCTTTCTGCATCCAAAACACACAACCTCCTTAGTTGGTGTCTTGTCATATTTGGGCTTATCATCCTACCTGGATGATTTTCTTCTAAAGTCCTTTCTTGCCATTTTGTAGAATCTTTTGGCAAAAAGACTCATTAACTCCTCATTGGATGTAGATGTTTCATTGTCTTCTGAAGCTTTGAGGGCCAAGCTGTGCTCCTTCCTAACTGTGGTAGTTGCATTATGTTCTGCTGCCTCTCTTGATTTGACAAGCTGCTCGTATGACTTCAGCTTTCATAACAGAGATTCTGTTGAAATCTCATTGAGGCTTCTGGCTTCTTTGATTGGCCAGATTCTGGAGTCTCATGAACTGGGGGAACACATCAGTATTTTGTCATTTACCTCAGTTAAGGTGATGTCCTTGTCAAGAGTCTTGAGTTCACTGATGATTGAACTTAATCTATTGTATATCTCAGCCACAGATTTTGTCTCATCTTTTTTGAAATTCTTATAGAGAGAAATGAGAATGGATCTCCTATCCTTTCTTTCATCAGCTGAGCCTGCTACCATTTGATTGAGAGAGTCCCAAATGGCCTTGGATGAGGTGCACTCAGCCACCTTCTGAAATATGTCATCTGACATTGTTTGGGCCAGAATATTCATAGCCTTTGCATCAGCCATCTTGGCTTTCTTATAGGCTTCAGTATTGTCTGGAGGTGGTACTGCACTCAGATTAGTTGATGTGCTGGCAAAAGTTGCAGGAGCTGGAGGAACACCTGTTGAAATGACAGAAAAAATGTCCTCATCAATGGAGTTCATATATAATCTAAGTCTTGCCTTCCAGATGGTAAACTTATTAAGATTGCACACTGGAGGTCTGATGCATGTATAATCCTTGTTTTGGGCCATGTCTGTGAGAAGGATCAGTCCAATAACAGAATAAAAACAAACAGATCTAACTAAGGGATCTTTGGGTTTAGGTGTTAGCCTGTACAACCAATCAGGTATGGTAATTTAACCAACCTAGAAGATGTGGTATTATTAACCAACCTGGCTCTGATACCAATTGAAAGTGCAGCTAGATCTGATATACTCTAGAGGGGGGGGGGGGTGAATAGAGTATATGGTGATTTTAAAACTTTTACAACTGCTGTTGTATTTTATGTTTGTGTGTGCAGGGAAGCAAATACAATAAACCAAGATGCAGCAATTATCTAATCACAGCACATTCACAGAGCAAGGCCAGAAAACAAAAAAGAAATGAAAGCAATCAGATGACACAAGAATTTTATAGTGGTTCCCCAAATCTGGGTATTCCACTCTTCTACCACCCTGGTAGGAATCCACTGCAGGAAGGGGTTGATCAGGTGTCCTGGCACCAATGGAGTTTTGATCAGGTTCTCAAAAACCAAACACTCAAGTCTTTTGGTGGCAGACTTGCAACCAGAATAATTTTGAAGGGAATTAAAACCCTGTACAGAGGTGGAGTGAGAGGGTGATGAGGTCTTCTCTTCCTCAAGTCAAATGAGAAGACTTGTGGATTGTTGTTTAGCAGCTTTGCTCCCCCTGAGATGTAGAATGAATCAGGAAGAATGCTGGAGCACTACTTCAGGGTGATAGGTCTTCAAAGACCTAGATTTCCTGGTCCAGAGAAAGTCTTCAGTAACTTCTTGTAACTGATATGAATGTATTGTTTTTGAAGTTATCCTGAGTAAAAACAGATGAAGAAGAATCTTGATATTGATGTAGTGTTCTTCTTCTTCTTCTTGATCAGTTTCTCTCTGGGTCAAGAATGAAATCTTTTTTCTTGTGTTTTTGAATCACTGTCTGTCTTTTTGTTTTGTTGTATGTTGTATCTCTGTATTACTGACTCTTTCTGTATATATCTCTCTGTCTCATAAGAAAAATTCGAATTTTGAATATCGAGCAGTAATGGCAGACGGCCTGGAAAGGAAGCAGCAATTAATTATTTCCCCAACTGTTTCCATGGGAAATGGCATGTAATAATCCAGGATTAACTGCGCATCCTAACGGTAGTATACTGTGAAGAACTGCCATTAAATGTCCAGGAATCAGCCCCATGGAATGAGACGGGAACGGAAGAAGACCTAGTCTGGAATCGTCAACCGAAGAACATAATTCGTCGAGCTGAGTTTTGAGTTCGTCGAGCTGAGCCTGAGTTCGTCGAGCTAAGCTGAGTTCGTCGAGCTGAGCTGAGTTCGTCGAGCTGAGCTGAGTTCGTCGAGCTGACAGTCTTCATTCGTTGAACAGACAATCTTCAATATCAGACAAACATTATTCGTTGAGCAGAGAACCAAATTTGTCGAGCTGAGAATAAAATTCGTTAAACTGAGAAAAGTTCTGGACTTGGAAGAAATACTCTGCATCTGCTGAAATGCTGTGTCGACACAACTTGTTGTCGACAGATTGATCTTGGTGTCGACACAAATCCTTTGGTGTCGACATAAGCTGGTGTCAACTGAAATCCTGGTGTCGACACAAATCGTCTGGTGTCGACACAAATCGTCTGGTGTCGACACAAACCCTAAGTGTCGACACAGATTCTCTGAGTACAAAGATCGTCGAGTAGAGATTAACATTCGTCGACCTGAGAAGCTGTGAACTTGAGGTTCAAGTTCGTCGAGCTCAGAATATAATTCGTCGACCGAAACACAAAGCTGGACTTAGAGAAATTCTGAAGTAGTCCTGATAAGCTTGAGGTAGAATCCCGGTGTTCGTCGAGCAAAGAACATAGTTCGTCGAGCTCAGCACTGCGAATTGTCTCACGATCGTCGAGCGCAAAACTCCCTTCGTCGAGCTGAGTTCGACGAACGTCGAACTCATTTCACTTAGTCTGAAAAACTGATAGATCTGGAGTTCCTGTTGGTCTTGAAGAAGGCTGGTCCATCTGAAGTTGGGAAAGAGGACTGTCCTAGACTCTAAGACAAAAATTTGACCCAGACTATACATGATGGGTCACATCCTAAGTCAGTGAACCTAGCGCAAATCAACTAGGGATCCAACATAACTTTGCAGAGATCAACCTCCCTTGGCTTTCTTCAAAGCTTCTTGAATTAGAACACAGTAGGGTTGTATCTCTATGCAGATGATCTTCAATCAACTGCTGACTTGAGAATCAGATCTCAATCTGAAACTTTCTTAGCAGCCTGGTTCAATAGCTGTCTTCTTAGAAGGAGCTCTCTCTCTCCAACTTCTTAGATCTTCACTTGAAGGTCTTCTTCTTGTTTGTTGTTTCTCACTTCAATGAACCATTCATTCGATCTTCTTCTGTTGAAGGAATAAGCCTTTATATAATCTTTCTTCATGGTGACCGGCTGATCCGGTTTCTAACAAACTCTGACAGCTCTGACAGTAGCAGTTGACCGGTTGAAATGGAAGCTGTCAAGTCATCCAGTCACTTCTTGAAAACTCTATCGCTATCTGAAAGTGTCGAGACAGATAGTCTTTATGTGTCGACACAAGTAGACTAAGTGTCGACACAAGTAGACTAAGTGTCGATACTAGCCTTCATGGTGTCGACACAACTCCTTGTGTTGTTGAAATAGCTTATCGACACTGCTTCTTCAGAATGTGTCGACACTGATCCTATGTGACGACACAAGTCCTTCTTCTTCTTCAATACTTAGTTGATTTCTGCTAAGTGTCGACACAACTCCTTTGTGTCGACACAACTTCTTGTGTTGAAACTTGCTAAGTGTCGACACATCTTCTTTGTGTCGACACATGTCTTCTGTGTTAAAACTTTTGCTGAGTGTCGACACATCTCATTTCTGTCGACACATTCTTCATGTGTTGAGACTTTGCTGAGTGTCGACATAGCCTCCTAGTGTTGACACATGTACTTGAACTTTGTTGATGTTTTGCTGAGTGTCGACACAGCCTCCTATTGTCGACACTTTTGCTGTTGACAAAGTTTCTCTCGGTGTCGACACTGCTTCTAAGTGTCGACACTGATTATGTAGACATTTCTTTATAGTGTGTCGACACTGCCTGTATGTGTCGACACTTTCCTTCTGGTGTCGACTCTGCCATCCCGGTGTCGACATAATTACTCCAAGTGTCGACACAGCTCCTCTAGGTGTTGACACAAGCCTTCTTAAGTGTCAACACTTTTCTTCTGGGTGTCGACACATGGACTTAGAAACTTTTCCTGCAAACCTGCAGTTACTTAACCTGCACAAAGAAACTCAAAGCATATCAAATACATCTTGATGTATATCATTGAGTAGGGTGAGACTTCTTCAAATCAGGTACATATATTCCAATGTACCCAACAATCTCCCCTAATTTGGAGAAGTCATAACCCTTAGTCAATGATATACACCATACATAACAAATTCTCAGTATGATGTAAAACAGTAATATATGACAGGGAAAATACTGTATAGAACAGAACATGCATGAACAGAACATGTATATATAATTATCTCAGAACAATTAATGTAATAGATTTGAACAATGACACAATGTTCTTACAAAATTCAATATTTTCATTAATCAAAAGTTTACATAGAATTTTAATACAAATGATTACAATTTGTAAACTTAAGAAAATGTTATCCTAAGGCTGCTCTGCTTCCTTGATTACAATCCCCTTTCCAGATTGAATCTTCACTTGAACTGGAGCTTCAGTGTCATCAGCAGCAGCAGGCTTCTTCCCTTTGAGATCTTTCTTTTTCAACTCTTCAGCCTTTATCTTCTGCCTTTCAAAATAGTGATAAGGCTTGGGAAAATACTTGCTAGGCTCCTGTGCATTAGGAGGTAGCTTTCCCAGTTTAGCCTTTCTTCTATGTTGTACTATGGACTCTTGCCTATTCTCATGTTTCCTCCACTCAAGATCAGAATACCACTTGCCTCTATCCAGGACATTATCCTTAGAAGCCTTCCATGCAGTCAAGATGATATTCCTGGAAGTGGGGCTCCATTGTTCAAAATCTGGCCTTAATTCAGCTTGCTCTCTGATTCTTTTCTTAGATATTTGAGCCTCTTGTTCTTTTAACAAAGCCTCCTGCTCTTTTAGTATTGCCTCTGGCACAGGCTGAACTACTTTCTCAATGATGACATTCTGATTTCCCTCAGGAGGATTATACATAGACTGTATCTCTTAAAGTATCATGTCAAAGTCTGGTGGAGGGTATATCACTTGAGCTACTTCAGCCTGCTCTCCTCCAAGGTATGCAAGATTGATGCCAGACTCTGCCACATTGTCATCATCACATAAGGGTGGATATCCAAGGGTGGCTCTGATGGAATTAGAAATCCATTTGGCATGATCAGAGCCTGCCTTGACTAATACTCTCTCCCCCTTTATGACTTCTCTCTCTATATGATCCCTCAGATCATCTTTCTGAAATCTTATCCGGAGATTCAGATAGTTAACTCCATCTTTATAAAAAGGTTTCAACCTTTGGAGCTTGTCAGTAATAACCCTTTGAGAATCTGCAATAGCAGTGTGAACTACAAGTAGGCTTTCTTGGAGTTGCTTATCAAACTCAGCTTTGGCAGCAATACTGTGTTCAGTCTAGGTAGTAGCTATATTCTTCATTTCAGTGAATATGGCATTATGCGAAGCAGTGAGATTATCATTCATCCTTATCTCGTTTTCCAGGACATAACCTTGCTTCACTTCTAGGTCATCAAGTTTTGTCTTTATTTTCTCTTGATGTGTGGCCAGATAGACTACTGCATTTCCTCCATTATGGAAACAATCAGTCATTTCCTTTTTGTTGAGATTCACTTCAAATCTGATATATTTGATGTCTTGTGCAAGATCAAACTGCAGGGATTTATGCCCTTCATCCACATATTTTTCTAGAGCTTGCCTTTGCTCATCCAGCTTGATTTGCAATGCTACCATCAGAGAACTATAATCAGTAGATGGGGCAGGCTGTGGAGCAATTGTCTGTAGGGCTTTCTTATAGTTCTGGCTCCTTATCTTGAAGACCTGAAACTTCCTCTTCTTGGCTCTAGCAGCCTCCTCATCCTCTGAAGCAGAAGTGCTAGCTATATCCACTCTATCCTTAGGACTAGGATGTGAATCCTTCTCAGTCCTTGGTAGCCCTTCAGCATCTCTTGGCTCCTCAGTCTCCTTCCTTGTAGTTTCCTCTACAATCTCCACATGTTCCCCCTCAATATGGACCTTCTCCCCCTCAACAACAGCTATTTCTTTCTCAAGATTTGTCTGTACAAGATCAGGGAATAGCTCCTCTAAGGTAAATTCCTGTTGAGAATGTGCTGGAGAATCTCTTATCTCATCAACCACTTTATCAGCAACAGATGTGTCCTCCATGACAACATCTTGGGGTTGAGGTTGTATCTGTGTTTGCTGATGAACATTAGGTAATGAATCAGTCAAAACTTCATCCTCAATAGTGAAATCTAATTGACTAATTTCAGTGATTACCGCGAGAATGGTTTGGGTAGCCCTTTCACTCTCTAGTGGTGTTGGCTCTTCCACAAGTAGAGGCTCCCCCTAGAGTGGATCCAGGTGAATTGGGCTAGCTGAGGGTAGCTCCCCTTGCCTCTGTGCATCTTCTTGTCTTGCTGGAGATTGTCCAGCATTTCCTGTTTCTTCATCATCAAGAGTAAAAACCACTTGCTCTTCAGAGCTGTTGGAGGATTCTTGAGCCATAGTGTCTGTCTTCTTCTTCTTCTTTTGAGGTGTGTCCTTTATTGGAGTAGATAGTTCCTTTGTTAGCACCCTATCCTATCTTGAGAAAATTCTGACATCCATTCTCCTCATGTGATTTATCTTGGAACCTGCATCCTGGTTCATCACTTCAGGTATACTACCAGCTAAGTATAGACTCAGAATTCTACCCGGATTGGGTGTCTTCATACTTTCTTTTATCTTATCAAACATAACTGTAGACCAATCAGTATCAAGTTTGAAGATAATCCTTGTCATCAAACTGAACATCTGAGCTGAGATTATGTCATGTCCTCTAGGCTTGCTCATGATGACCTTGCCAACTATTTCAGATAAGAATTTCCCTTGTATATTCATTCCTTTCCTATTAAAAACTGATCTAATTTTTAGATTTGAATCCAGTCCACACCATCTCAATGCCTCTCTAGTCTTAGAAGCAGATACATCTTCTTCCTCTTTTGTTCTTGGTAGTTGAAGTACCTTCCTTAAAATTTTCTGTGTGACCTTGACTTTGGTACCATGAACTCTGGACTTAATCTTGAGTCCAGAGTCGTCAAGTGAAGCTGCACTCAGAAATTCAAGGACCTCCTTTTTCCAGATCTTGATTAGTTCTGATACAAGATATTCCAGTCCAGTTTTGGCAATTAGGGTTATCATACCTTTGATTTCGGGTTCCGCGTCATCAAAGGCGTGTCGCACGAGTTCATATCCTTCATTAATGTTCTCTTCTAGCTTGGGCTCCATTAGGGTTTGAGGAAATTTTGAATTTAGAGAAGAGAGATGTCGACACACAAGTTTGGTCTCGAAACTTTGGTGAGCGTGTCGACAAACAATAGCAAAAACCTATTTATACCTTTCTAGAATCAAAGATGAAAAGGCGCGTCAAAATACTTAAATTGTGTCGACACTGTTGAAAAGTGTCGACACTTACATATAATGTCTCGACAACTATGTGTCGACACAAGTATAGTCGACAGAATATATGTATCGACACTTATATATGTGTCGACACCACTCAGCTCGACACTTAGTCGAGACTCTACTAGACTAATTCTGTGTAAAGCCTAAGTGTCGACACCACCTTGGATGTGTCGACACCTACACTGCATGTATCGACACAAATTCTCTGAAGTGTCGACACAGAATTCCTAGATGTGTCGACACCATTTCTCTGAAATGTCGACACAGCATCTATATGTCGACACAAACAACTCTATGTGTCGACACCATTTTACATAGCCAATTTTTTGTAAACTATTCTAAGTTTATCATCCCTAATTCAATTTTAAATTTATTGAATTTGGTTTCATCTAAGGGCTTAATATACATATCAGCTAACTGATTATCTGTATTTATATATTCTAAGGAAATGTCTCCTTTTTCTACATGTTCTCTTAGAAAATGGTAATTTATTTCTATGTGCTTAGTCCTAATATGAGAGACAGGATTATTTGCAATAGAAATGACACTAGTAGAATCACAAAACAAAGGTGTTCTACTTACTTGAATATCATAATCTTCTAGCTGGTGTTGTATCCATAGTAGTTGTGCACAGCAGCTTCCTGCAGCAACATACTCTGACTCAGCTGTGGATATAGCCATACTGGTCTGCTTCCTGCTACTCCATGATACCAGCCTTACTCCTAGAAATTGACAGGTACCTGTGGTACTCTTTCTATCTTCCTTGCAGCCTGCAAAATCTACATCTGAATAACCTATCAGTTCAAAATCTCCATTCCTACGGTACCAAAGGCCTAGATAAGGTGTGCCCTTAAGATATCTCAAAATTCTTTTGACTGCTGTCAAATGAGATTCTTTAGGGCAAGCTTGGTACCTAGCACAGACACATGTAACATACATGATATCTGGTCTACTAGTAGTCAAATACAATAGGGAGCCAACTATCCCTCTATACAAAGTTTCATCTACAGGTTTCCCTGCATCATCTTTGCTTAGAGACATGCTAGACCCCATAGGAGTTTTCATGGTAGTGGATGATTTCATACCATACTTCTTTATCAATTCTAGGGTGAACTTAGACTGGAATATGGATAATCCATCTGCAGTCTGTCTAACTTGGAGACCCAAGAAGAACTTAAGTTCCCCCATACTGCTCATTTCAAATTGTCCTTGCATAAGTTTTGCAAACTTTTTGCAAAGACTACTTTCTGTAGACCCAAATATTATGTCATCTACATATATTTGGACTAAGATAATCTTGCCTCTGGATTCCCTAAGGAATAGAGTCTTGTCTATTTTCCCCCTTGTGAATTTATTCTCAATGAGGAAACTAGACAGAGTTTCATACAAAGCCCTAGGGGCTTGTTTTAACCCATACAAAGCCTTCCTAAGTCTATAAACATAATTAGGTTTAGTAGAATCAACAAAACCCGATGGTTGTTCTACATAAACTTCTTCCTTCAGATTTCCATTCAGAAAAGCTGACTTAACATCCATTTGGTATACCTTGAACCCTTGAAATGTTGCATAGGCAAGGAACATCCTTATTGCTTCCAGTCTTGCTACTGGAGCAAAGGTCTGATCAAAATCAATACCTTCTTCATGCCTATATCCTTTTGCAACTAGTCTAGCTTTATTCTTTATAATTACTCCATTTTCATCCAACTTGTTCCTAAAGATCCACTTAGTTCCTATAATGTTGTGGTCTTTTGGTTTAGGAACTAGCTCCCAGACTTTGCATATTTTGAACTGGTTCAGCTCCTCTTACATGGCCTCAATCCAATGAGGGTCTAGGATTGCTTCTTCAAATTTCTTTGGCTCTACTTGGGATAGAAAGCTGGAGTAGAGAACTGAACTTAGATTCCTGCTCCTTGTTTGTACCCCTTGACTGAGATCTCCAATAATTTGATTGGCTGGATGATCTTTTAAATGCCTATTTTCTGGAGGCAGCCTGTCTTCTTATTGTACACGTTTAGCTTTTTCATTCAGCAGCTCCTCTTGGTCTTCTTCAGCAACAGGAGTATCTTGTACTCCCCCTGGACAGCAGCCACCATCCTCCACTTGCTGACTTGTAGAAGAATCTTCAGTTAAGGTAAGCTTGTCCATCTTTTTAATTACACCTGTAGAGCTGCAAACACTTCTAGGCAATTCATTGTTAATGGGTCTAGCTTCATCAAAGACTACATGAACTGACTCTTCTACAACTTGAGTAATCAAGTTGTAGACCCTATAAGCCTTACTGTTGTTGCTGTACCCAACAAAGATCCCCTCTTGGGATTTGGCAGCAAACTTGGTTAAATAAGACTTACTATTATTAAGTATATAACATTAGCAACCAAAGATCCTGAAATAGGATAGATTTGGTTTTCTGCCCTTCACAATCTCATAGGGGGTCTTCTTGTGGCTCTTGATGATAGTAGCCCTATTGATCATATGACATGCAGTATTAACTGCCTCAGCCCAGAAATATTCTGGGAGAGATGTTTCACTCAACAGGTTTCTACCAGCCTCTATCAAGGTTCTATTTTTCCTTTCAGCAATACCATTTTGCTGAGGTGTTCTTGGTAAGGAAAATTCCTGAAATATCTCAAACTCTTCACATAGCTTTGTCATACTATCAGACTAGAATTCAGTACCATGGTCACTTTTTATTTTGACCACTGTGCTGTCTAACTCATTCTGAATTTGTTTGACAAAACTATAAAAGATAATAGGAGTTTCAGATTTTTGCCTTAGGAAGAATACCCAGGAAAACCTTTAATAATCATCTACAACCACAAATGTGTAGAACTTCCTACCTAGGTTGTGAACTAGCATAGGACCAAAAAGATCCATATGCAAGAGGTATAGGCACCTCACAACATCTTTGTTCTCAATGCTATGAAAGGTGGATTTGGTCTGCTTGCCCTTTTGACAAGCTGAGTATATCCCATCCTTTATACACTTAACCTGAGGATCATTCCTCACTAACTCTTTGCTAAAGAGTTGGCCAATTGTCTTATAGTTAAGATGAGCCAGCCTCTTGTGGCATTTAACACAATGTGAGACTTTCTCATCAGCTACAAGAGAAATAGGAGAAACTATGTTCTCACACATAATGTCTAGACAATAGACATTTCTCTTCCTATATCCTGTCAGAATGATCTTTTGATCACTTGACCTACTGATATGACAACCATCCTTGACAAATGAGATGTCATATCCAAAATCACTCAGCTGACTTATGCTAATGAGTTTATGTTTCAAACCCTTTATATAAGCCACTTGAGTAATTGTAATTAGGTTGCTAGAAATGTTAACAAAGCCTTTGATGATTCCTTTTTATGAACCACCAAAGGTAACCTTAGGACCATCCTTGATTGGTGTATAGTCCTTCAGCAATCCCCTAGTTCCAATCATGTGCCTGGAACATCCACTGTCCAAGTACCATATTGGGGCTTGGCCACTTGGACTCACCTGCAAAACAGATTACTTAACCTTAGAACCCAAATAATTCTTGGGTCCTTGGTGCAAGTTAGCCTGACTCTTAACAAAACTACCTGTAGCTTTTCTAGCAGGCAGTTTGCTACTCACCTTGGCACTTGAATTATGCCAACAATCTATGGCAAAGTGGCCTAGCTTGCCACAACACCAACACTCAAATCTGTTGTACCTTTGTTTAGGTACAACCCTAGCTGTTTTATCTACAGCAGGCTTCTTGTTGAGTACTGCGGCTTTGCCCTTAGATTTGGACTTTACTGTCCAGGCAGGTTTTGTAAACCCCAATCCAGTTTTACCCTTATGAGGTACAAACTAATCTATCAAAGGTAGAACAGATTTTGGTTTAGAAAAAATTTCTACAATATCTCTCTCATTCTGAAGTCTAGCCTCCAGATTTCTAATTTGATCATTCTTGAATGTAATAGTACCCATCTGAATAACAGTAATGTTCTTCAGTCTGGCTATTTCATTTAGTTTCTGATTAAGCAACTTGTCAAAATCTGTTGCATCCACTTTGAGACTAGCAATCTCCTTAGCCTGAGTTTTGGCCAAGAGTTTGCTTTTCTTCAAAGCCTGCAACAATACTCTATATTCATCAATCAACTGATGAATGTCTCCTTCAGATTCAGATTCACTCACATCACTTGATGTTGATGTATCTGATTCTGATCCAGCACTCAAACTTGAACTAGAAGAATAAATTTGTACCTTACTTGGTCCAGGCTGATCCTGGATCTTGTCTCCTTCTGATAAGGCCATCAGTCCCTTGCACTGAATGTCCTCCTGCTCATAAATTGAGTTCATTAGCTGCATGAACTCATTTTCTTCTTCTTCAGCAAACAAGCCAATATAGGCTTCAGCTTCTGAATCTGTTTCTGAAGATGACATATCAGTCAGACTTTTATCCTTCTTGGCAACAAAGGACCTTTCCTTTTTGCCCTTGAACTGTGTCTTCTTCTTGTCAGTGGACTCTTTCCTCTTTTCTGGACAATCAGTTATTACATGTCCTTGTCTATTCCAACAACAACATACTATCTTTGAAGATGAAGTTTTACTAGACTTGGACTTTCTCCTGTCATTCCTTGATGACTAATTGTTTTGATAATAGTCATCTTTTGTCTGTGAAGTGGATGGCTTGGACCTCCACTGCTTCTTCTTTAGAAACTTCTGAAAATGCCTAGTAAATGCAGCAAAGTCTTCATCACTTTCACGGCTTTCTGTCTTCTTGCTATCTGAAGTTTCTGTCTCAGCCTCAGTAACTTTTTGAGGTGGAGATGTAGACTTGCTTTTATATTTCCTAGTGGCTTCAGTCTTGAAGGCCACAGCTCTTTCTTTGTGCTCCACCGTAGTAGTCTTTTCTTCCTTCTTCCTTACCATTAAATACATCTCATAAGATAACAGTTTTCCAAACAATATTGGAGGAAGTATATCAGCAAGTTTGGCCATTTCCCTTATGGCACAAGTCTTAGTATCACAGTCCTTTGTCTGGGATCTCAAGAACTTATCATTCAACTCATAATTGCTGAACTCTCTTCCATAGGACATCAATTCATTGACTATTCTATAGAATTTCTTGTAGCATTCAATTATGCTATCAGACCTGCCTTGTCTGAAGCTTTCATACTCTTGATTTAGTAAAGACTTCTTGTCTTGTCTTACCTCTTCTGATCCCTCTATATAGACTATCAGTGTGTCCCACATTTCTTTTGATGTTTTACAATGAATCAGATTCTGAAATGTGGCATCATCAATTGCACTTACAATAATATTCTGGGCCCTCTTGTCCATAGTGGCCAGAATAATTTCATCCTTGGTCATTTCTGAATAGTCTTTGGGAGTTCTCTGATTTGCATGCAGAACAGATACTTTCATTGTCACATATGACCCTTCTTTAACAGTAATGTATATTCTTGGGTCAGAGGCTTCCATAAAAAGTCGAACCTTTTCTTTCCAAATGCCAAAGATCTCCTTTCTGCATATTAGCAATTTCATGGATCCTAGCTCTTTGTGATTCTCAGTTGAACCCATTTTCTTGATTCTTGATTATACTGATTCTGCCTACAGGATCTGTTACTCAGACTGTTATGTACTTTTTGAGAAACCTCGCTTTGATACCACTTGAAAGAAACACTGCCTAAACACCTGGGGTGGGTGAATAGGTGCACATAATCTTTTTAACTTTTAAGGCAGAAACACTGAATTATTAGACCTTTTTATGCAATTCTCTATAGCAATTCAGCACAGATAACACAGCAATCACAGAATCAATCACACATAGAGTACACACAGATTTTATAGTGGTTCCCCAAGGTCTGGGTACATCCACTTTCCCCCTTCGCCTATCTAGTAGTGTACTAGATTCGGCCTAACTTCTCCACTTCTCCTCAGATCCTCATATCTTACAACTCAGAATCCCAAATAGGTTCCTACAACTCAGAGTGATCCCACTCCTACAACTCAGGCACAAAAGCCCTACCACTCAGTCTTCACCAAGACCTACACTCAGCCTTCAATAAGGCCTACACTCAGCCTTTAACAAGGCCTACACTTAGAGAAATGTATCTCCTACACTCAGGCACACAAGCTCTACCACTCAACCTTTATAAATATAGGCTTACAACTCAGATCCCTTAGGATCCTACAAAAAATAAAGAGTACAAAGATTAATAACCACAACTCTGATTGAGAAAGATGAGTTGACTGGCTTCTTGATGAGTTCTTGAAAGAACTTTGCAGAGATCAACCTCCCTTGCCTTTCTTCAAAACTTCTTGAATTAGAACACAGTAGGGTTGTATCTCTATGCATATGATCTTCAATCAACTGCTGACTTGAGAATCAAATCTCAATCTGAAACTTTCTTAGCAGCCTGGTTCAATAGCTGTCTTCTTAGAAGGAGCTCTCTCTCTCCAACTTCTTAGATCTTCACTTGAAGGTCTTCTTCTTGTTTGTTGTTTCTCACTTCAATGAATCATTCATTCGATCTTCTTCTGTTGAAGGAATAAACCTTTTATATAAGCTTTCTTCATGGTGACCGGCTGATCCGCTTTCTAACAAACTTCTGACAGCTCTGACAGTAGCAGTTGACCGGTTGAAATGGCAGCTGTCAAGTCATCCAGTCACTTCTTGAAAACTCTGTCACTGTCTGAAGTGTCGAGACAGATAGTCTTTATTTTGTCGACATAAGTAGACTAAGTGTCGACACAAGTAGACTAAGTGTCGACACAAGTATACTAAGTGTCGACACTAGCCTTCATGGTGTCGACACAACTCCTTGTGTTGTTGAAATAGCTTCTCGACACTGCTTCTTCAGAATGTGTCGACACTGATCCTGTGTGATGACACAAGTCCTTCTTCTTCAATACTTAGTTGATTTCTGCTAAGTGTCGACACAACTCCTTTGTGTCGACACATCTTCTTGTGTTGAAACTTGCTAAGTGTCGACACATCTTCTTTTTGTTGACACATGCCTTCTGTGTTGAAACTTTTGTTGAGTGTCGACACATCTCCTTTGTGTCGACACATTTTTCATGTGTTGAGACTTTGCTGAGTGTCGACATAGCCTCCTAATGTCGACACATGTACTTGAACTTTGTTGATGTTTTGCTGAGTGTCGACACAGCCTCCTAGTGTCGACACTTTTGCTGTCGACAAAGTTTCTCTGGGTGTCGACACTGTTTCTAAGTATCGACACTAATTATGTAGACATTTCTTTATAGTGTGTTGACACTTCCTGTATGTGCCGACACTTTCCTTCTGGTGTCGACTCTGCCTTCCCGGTGTCGACAGAATTACTCCAAGTGTCGACACAGCTCCTCTAGGTGTCGACACAAGCCTTCTTACGTGTCGACACTTTTCTTCTGGGTGTCGACACATGGACTTAGAAACTTTTCCTGCAAACCTTTTCCTTCAAACCTGCAGTTACTTAACCTGCACAAAGAAACTCAAAGCACATCAAATACATCTTGATGTATAACATTGAGTAGGGTGAGACCTCTTCAAATCAGGTACATATATTCCAATGTACCCAACACCCGGTCTCGCTGAGATGACTACTCGCTCACCAGGAGAGGCGAGTTGGTTCGTCGCTCGCCTGAGCCATCAGATTTCTTGCGGGCCGACCCTCTTGCAATGTCACCAGGGTTCTTTCTCCCTTTTTGGTTAGCTTCGTGACTCCAATTACTCGTCATTTGGACACCTAGTTCCCCGAATTCTGACACTGCTTTGTGCATCAAGACCTCCCCGTTAGCTGGAGAGTAGTCGACGTCTTTCCCCGATGAGTGATATACCGCCCCGCCAGCTAGGTGAGAGCCTGACAGCGAGACCTGTCCGAGGTCTAAGGATGACACCGAGTGACTTTCAGCCCTTCCAGCTAGGTGAGTGCCTAAAAACTGGATTTGCTCGGGGTCCAAGGCTAACGTCATCGAGTGACTTCCAGTCCTGCCGGCTAGGTGAGACCTGGCAGCGGGATCTGCTCGAGGTTTAATGATGACACCGAGTGACTTCCAGCCCTATCACCTAGGTGAGAGCCTGACAGCGGGATCTGCTCGGGGTCCAAGTTAATGTCATCGAGTGACTTCCCGCCCTGCCAGCTAGATGAGAGCCTGGCAGAGGGATCTGCTCGAGGTCTAAGGATGACACCGAGTGAATTCCAGCAATGTCAGCTAGGTGAGAGCCTGACGGCAGGATAAGCTCGGGGTCCAAGGCTAACGCCATCGAGTGACTTCCAGCCCTGCCAGCTAGGTGAGAGCCTGGCAGCGGGATCTGTTCGTGGTCTAAGGATGACACCGAGTTACTTCCAGCCCTGTCAGCTAGGTGAGAGCCTGATAGCGGGATCTGCTCGGGGTCCAAGGCTAATGCCATCGAGTGACTTCCAGTCCTGCCAGCTAGGTGAGAGCCAGGAAACGGGATCTGCTCGAGTTCTAATGATGACACCGAGTGACTTCCAGCCCTGTCATCTATGTGAGAGCCTGACAGCGGGATCTGTTCGGGGTCCGAGTCCAACGCCGTCGAGTGACTTCCAGCCCTGCCAGCTTGGTGAGATCCTAGCAGCGGGATCTGCTCGATTTCAAAGGATGACACTGAGTGACTTCCAGCCCTATAAGTTATTTGAGAGCCTGACAGCGAGATCTTCTCGGGGTCTGAGGCCAATGCCATCGAGTGACTTCCAGCCCTGCCAGCTAGGTGAGAGCCTGGCAGCGGGATCTGCTCGAGGTACAAATACACTTCGCTTCTTCATACAAACTCATCGTGGGAGCATTGGCGTGTTGCAGAACTTTCATTAAAAAACAAAGCATCGCTTACATGTTTCAAGGGAAAAAGCGTTTTAAGTCGTCACCACTCCAGGTGAGACTCAGGGTCTCGCCATCCACATTTTGGAGTCGATACCCCCCATCTTAAAGCTTCTTTTATGATAAATGGACCTTCCCAGCTGGGGTTGAGCTTCCCCACGGTTGTCGACCTCCCTGCTGCAACCACCTTCTTCAGCACCAAGTCCCCCTCCACGAATTGCTTGACTCTGACGTGCTTGTCAAAGTACTTGGCCATCCTCATCTTTACCTCTTCCTACCGGACGGCGGAAAGGTCCCGCAGTTCTTCCACCATGTCAAGGGAGAGCCGCAGCTCCTCCTCGTTCTCAGCCTGCCCTTCTTCCCTGCCTTCCCTGGCTGCAATAACTTGAGGTGTCTGAACTTCAAATTCCACGGGGAGTACTGCCTCGCACCCATGAGAGAGTTTGAACGAGGTCTCCCCGGTAGCTGTGTTGGGGGTGGTTCTCAGGGCCCACAGAACTGCGGGGAGCTGCTACACCCAGCTCCCCTTTAGATTTTCACTTTCTTTTTCAGGAGGTTGACAATGATCTTGTTCGCGGCCTCCACCTGCCCGTTGCTCCTGGGGTGATGGACCGAGGAAAACCTGAGATCGATTCCAAGCTGCTCGCAGACACTAGTGAACTCAGCATTGGAGAACTGGGACATGTTGTTTGTGACAATGGCCTGGGGCAGCCCATGGCGGCAGATGATCTCCCCCCAAACAAAGTTTCTGATAACCTGGGAGGTCACCTTGGCCAGCTCCTTCACTTCCAACCACTTGGAGAAGTAATCAATCATTACTAGCAGGAATCTTCTCTGCCCACTAGCCTGGGGGAACAGTCCAACCAAATCCATTCCCCAAATGGCGATGGGCCAGGGGTCTGTGATACTTTTGAGCCGCTGAGCCGGTTGTAGCTGGAGGGGGGCGAATAGCTGGCATTTGTGGCATCTTTTTGTGAACTTAGTTGCATCGCGGCCTAGGGTTTGCCAAAAATACCCTTGACTAACGATCCTTCCTTCCAGGGTCCGACTCCCAGAGTGACTCCCACACTCCCCGGAGTGAACTTCTTCAAAGATTCTCTGCACTTCCCCCTCGGCCACGCAACGAGCCAACATCCCCGAGAGAGTCTTCCTGTACAGCTCCCCATCCCGGAGGAGGTAGTACACTGATTTGTACCTGAGCTTCTTCTTATCTACCCCCTTCGGATACTCTCCCGTGGAAAGGAAAGTCGTGACTGGGTCCATCCAGGAAGGCCGCTGATCTATCTCCATGAGCTCTCGTTCTTTGATGGAAGGGTGGAATAGGTCGGTGATATTGCCCCTCACCTGAGGACCGTGCTTTGCGAGCTGATCGACCTGCTCATTCTCCTATCGGGGTACATGCTGGATGGAAAAGGTTTGAAGCGTGCCAATGACCCCCTTTACCTTGGCTAAATATAACCGTAGGGTAAGCTCTCTTTCCTCGAACTCCCCATTGATCTGGGAAGCTACTACCATGAAATCAGTGAGGACCTCCACATCTAAAACCCCCAGCTCCCTGGCCAAGCGTAGCCCCGCTATCACAACCTCATACTCGGCCTGATTGTTGGTGATGGGGAAGTGCACTACCACCGTCTGCTCAATTCTAGTTCCATGGGGACACTCCAAGATCACCCCCACTTCTAGGGAATGCCTCCCCGAGGTGCCATCCACCTTCAACTTCCAAGGAGTCGGACGAGTGAGCTCTTCCTCTGCCACCTCAACCACATAATTGGCCAAGAAGTCGGCCATCGCTTGAGCTTTGATCGAGAGGCGGGGGATGAAGGAGACGTCGAATTCACTCAACTCCACCGACCACTTAGCCAGCCGGCCAAAATGCTCCAACCCTTAAAGATGTTGTGCGGGGGGTGGTCAGTCACCACTCGGATTGAGTGTGCCTGGAAATAGGGTCGCAGCCTTCGGGCTGAGACGATCAGGGCGAAGGCTAGTTTCTCCAAAATTGGATACCGGAGCTCGGACTTTCTCATGACCCGTCTCATGTAATAAATATGGAGCTCCTTCTTCCCCTCTTCACGAATTAGGATGGATCACAAGGCCTCCGCCCCAACCCCGAGATACAAAAATAGGTCCTCTCCCTCCTTTGGCCCTTGGAGCAGTGGGGCCTGGGTCAGCTGCATCTTGAGGGCCTGGAATGCCTCCTCGCACTCCATTGTCCATGCGAACTTTTGACCACCCCTTAGTGTTTTGAAGAAGGGGGAACACTTCTCCCCTGCCCGAGAGAGGAACCTACTTAGCCATGCCAGCTTCCCCGTTAGCCGCTGCACCTCCTTAGTGTTTCGTGGTGATCCCAGCTCCTAGATGGGCTTGACCTTATCTGGGTTCGGCTCGACCCCCGCAGGGGTGAGGAGGTGCCCCAAGAACTTCCCCCTGCTATCCCCGAAGACACACTTCAGGGGGTTCAAACGCATCTTGTACTTGCGCAGGGTGGCGAAGGTCGCCTCTAGGTCCTGGAGGTGTGAGTCCACATCCTGACTCTTGATCATGAGATCATCCACGTACACCTCCAGGTTCCTCCACTTCTGCTCTTTGAAGACCCTGTCCATCATTTTTTGGTAGGACCCCCCTGCATTCTTTTGCCCAAAGGGCATCATCTTATAACAGTAGCATCCATCCCCCATGATGAACGAGACATCCTTGACGTCCGGAGGGTGCATCCAGATTTGATGATAACCTGAAAATGCATCTAGAAAACTCATTACAAAAAACCAACGGCTAAGTCAACCAACGTGTTGATCCGAGGCAAGGGATAACAGTCCTTAGGACAAGATTTATTAAGCAAAGAGAAATCGATACACATTCGCCACCGGCCATCTCCCTTTTTGACCATGACCACATTGGAGACCCAGCCGGGGTATTGTATCTCGGATATGAAGCCGGCCTTGAGGAGTTTCGCTACCTCCTCCCTGATGGGTTCTGCCAGCTTGTCCGCAGTGGACCACTTCTTTTGTTGGATGGGGCGTGTTCCCGGGTCTAAGTTGAGGCAGTGGCAAGCCACATCCGCTTCAACCCCCGGCATCTCCACGGTGCTCCATGCGAAGATGTCCACGTTCCTTTGGATGCACTCTAGCATCCTGCCTTGAGCCTCCGAGGTCAGCCCTCTGCTAATGCGGACTTTCTCCACCCTGCCCTCTCGGGTGAGGACTTGCAGCTCCACCACCTCTTCCGCAGCCTCCAACCTGGATTGCTCTCCCCATTATTTAACATCCCTCTCCTTTGGGATGAGGAATTTCGCCTCCACCTCTTCTTCCACGGTCATTGCCTCGGTCGACTCCTCTCGATCTCCTCCTACTGCCTCTACCCCAGCGCAGCTCTCCGCCTCCAGCCTCCCCCTGCCAGCTTCATACTCCGCACTCTCCATCCTTCGCTCCATCTCCTCGGCTCCCTTCTGCCAAGAAATGGAGTTCACAGCGGTGACGTAGCATTCCCGCACCATCTTGGGGTCCCCCCTGACCCTGACCTGAATCCCCTCGGAATTGAAATTCAAGCAGTGATGGAATGATGAGGGGACGTAGTGGAAGGCGATGATAAGGGCCTCCCAAATATGGCGTTGTAGCTTTTGTGGGCATCCACTATGACGAACCTGCAGTTTCTGGACTGCCCCCCCCCCCCCCAAGGGTGACATGGAGGCCGACACCTCCTTCGACCTCCTTCCTCTCCCCCGAAAATCCAAACAAGGTCCCATCTGAGGCCAGCACCCTCTTCGCTTCCACCTTCATCGCGTCAAATGCCTTCTTAAAGACGACTTTGACGAAGCTTTCGTTGTCGAGGAGGATCCTGGAGACGTTAAAATTTTTGATGGCTGTTTGGATGACCAGCGCATCGCAAAAAGGATCCTCATAATCCGCCATATCGCTCCTCGATAAGGTGATCTTTTCCTCTGGGGGTGGGTTCTGGGATGTGGAGCCGATGCTCCGGTGATACATGGTGTGGAGGCTTGCCTTCCGGGAAGCCTCAACCCCCACCCCCCCACCCCGTGGATCAATCTGATCCCTCCTTGGGTCCCGATATCTACCCGATCTTCGTAACGGTCCTCCTCCACCCGAGGCAGGACCTCCTCGATCCTCATGTCTTGACGACCCTGCTGCTGCTGTTCCCTATTCCCTCTCATTTAGAGGAACTCCGGGCACGTGGCTGTGGCGTGCCCCTCCTCCTGATGAAAGTCGCAATAGGGCAACTCCACCCTAACTTCTCTCCTCCCCTCCTTGCTACTCTCCTACTCTCCCCCATGGCTATGGCCATAGCCTCTTCTTGATCGGGGATTCGGGGCCTCTGGGCCTGCCTCCATCCTGGGGGGTCGAATTGATCTTGCCCCCCTTGATGGCGATCCCTTCCTTGATACCCTCTCTATGGCCCCTGCCCTTGCCATTCGGGCCTCCAGCCCAGCCGACGGTCGGGCTCCTGACGCCCCCACCTAGGCTGCTGCTGCCCTTGGAGCTGTCTCCGCTCCCTCTGCCTGGGCTCTCCTCTCCTCTCTTCTTGTCCTCTTCCTCCTCTCGACTCCTCCTCCTCCGTGGCCCACCTAGCCAGCTTCCGCGCAAACTCCGAGTTTGACGCCTCCCCACAAACCTCTCTCGTCGCCCTTTCCATCAGCTCCTCGTAGGAGAGGGGGGAAATCTCTTCAGCCCCATCCTGAAGAATCCCTGATGTAGGCCAAGGGTAAAGGCCATCATCAAACTATGACACGACATCTCCTGGACCTGGGTGACCTCCTCCTGGAACCGATCCACGTAGCTCCCTAACGCCTCGTTCACTCCCTTCTTGATGTGGAACAGGGACACCGACTCCTTCTTCCTCCTCTTCGAGATAGTGAACCTCAGCATGAACCCCCGGCGTAGGTCCTCAAAGCAGTAGATTGAGCTGGCCGGCAGCTGATGGAACTACTCCCCCGCCTTCTCGTTGAGCGTGATGGCGAAGAGCCTACATTTGAACCCATCTGACATCTGCCGGATCGAGACCACATCCTCGAACCATTGGACGTGTTGGACCGGGTCTCCCTTCCCAGTGTATTAGGACATTTCGGGTTCCCTGAATCCATCTGGAACCGGGGCAGAGGAAACCAAATCACTAAAGGGGCTTCCTCCCCCTACTGGGTGAGCTGGCCCATCTCGCAAACCCAGCTAGCCAAACCGACCTCCGCCTGCTGATCCGGGGAAGAGCTCGCGCCCGGGGATCTCGTACCCCCGGCATTCCTCGACGACCTCCTTACCGGCTCGCCTGTTGGGGGCTTCCTCGCCCAGAGAGGGGGCAGCAGCGATCTGAACAGCTGGAGTCGAGCACTCGGCCCGCGTGCCGAGTGAGAACTTGACAAGGTTCAGCACCTCGTTCCTGAAATCATCAAACATCCCAACCGTGGCAAGAGGCGGGGGGGGGGGGGGGGTGTGGGGGGGGGGGGGTGAGTCTGGCCTGTCAGATCCCTGTCCTCCCGTCATCGAGCTCGCAGAAGTTTCTCTGTGCTGACAACTTTCCACGCTCACCGAACCAAAATGTTGAAACCGAAATCTCGGTCTCTTGTGGAGTTCACCCGTGGGGAAGGGGTGATCGCGCACCTACTTCGCTCTGTTGGGTTTCTCTATGAGGATGGCACAACACTTGTGCACGCAGCAAAAGGAAAAACATCAAGAAAAACCCAAAGAGATGTGGATAGGGCTATGAACGTTGAATCAAGAAGTTAGCAAAAACTAGGCAAAAAATTACCTCGGTGGCGTTGAGTCACAACTCAACGGAGATGCTCCAAACTTTGTCTTCTTGCTAGTGGCGAGTTCTACGTGGAATAATATCCACGTCTCTGCAGAAATCCACACGAGCGGGAGAACGCCGATCTATCCGTCGCACGGATTATCGGGAAGGAGAAGACCGCACCTCTGCTAATCCACGGACTGCTAGTTCCGCGCCAAGGATTGCAGCGCCAGCGACGATCGCCGGAGAAGAGGGGGTCGACGGAGCGAACATGGCGGCGGAACTCTTCCGGCGGCGGGAATCGGGATCGGCAGAGCGAACGAGCGGAACTCTTCCGTCCGGTTTGATTCGCACAGCAGAGAAAAGCTTAAGTTCCGATAAAACCCTAAGTATCCCTTTTATACCAAAAGCATAAAAGACTTAGAAACTTCGCTATCCGCAGACCACCCAGAAATGGGGTTCCAGAATCGGCGAGCAACAATCGGTGGGAATGGGCGAGAATCGGCGAGAATCGATCGGCAAGCATCATCATGGATCGGCGAGAATCAGAGTACAATACTCGACGATTTTCGCCGATCGTCGAGCTTCACTTGACGATACACGTCGAATCTTGTCGACCGTCAAGCCGAGGTCGACGATACATGTCGAAGTCGTCGATCATCGAGAATCAACATATTGATTCTCGACGATTCTCGTCGATCGGCGAGAATCAAAGAGATGATTCTCGTCGATCGGCGGGAATCAGAAAGACGATTCTCGACGAATGCTATCGACCCTCGGACAACAATCTTACCAGCCCTCAAAGGCAACATTTGACCAACCCGACGATCCTTTAAGGCAACACTTTGCCCACAATCCCATTCAAGGCGGTGATTGGTAACCTTTACCAACACAGTCAATCAACCAACTTCTCCACATCTCTTATGTGCGACCCTGCAGGCTCATATCGCGTTGGCAGTGAGATCATATGTTTGATCACTTCCATATCACAATGGTAACTCCAACAGACTCCCACTTGATCTCGAAAGTATCAAAGCAAAAACCTCACAAACAATGAGCGGCATCTAGCAATGCATCATTGCTCCCTAAGCAATAAGAGTTCATAACTCATAAGCCTTTATGACCAATGTATCAGCGTTGTCTTTGTCCCTTTGTCCCTTACATCCGGAAAGAACTAGAGGCATGGACCGTGTCACCCTCGTAATAGCTCAATCCAAGTTTCTTGATCCAGGGCAGACTTTCAGAGAATGGTGAGTCCAATATCACATATTGACTCAACCAAGCATGGCCATGCATTTCTCAGTCCAGTTCCATCAAGGGGCCCATGGATGCAACTCCTGTCATACAGGAGGACAAATCCCATATCTGCTCACACACAAACACCCAAATGATTCGTAACACGCCCAACAACCACCCTTATCATCAACCTTTCTCAAGGAAGACTTTAGATGGCATCAAAGCACGCTCTTCCTCACTTGATGAATGCTGTGACTTCAGGTCAAAGTATCACAACACCATTGTCAATTGAGACCTACTCGTGACACGATTGGATGACAATCCACAGAGTAGTCTCAGGTTGGGTCTGTCCAGTACAACTTGTTCACTAACAAGTACCCACTGATGACTTGATATCACAATATCATGACCTGTGAGAACCGGTCATCAGTCAACACACGTGCTAGTCTCCATGTACCATCATCACCCTTAGCTTCTATGATGATACTCGACCAGGGACTTTTAAGAATGAAGCTTCAAATAAATCATAGGCTCTCACATTCAAGTCACGTACTTGATGTCCCATGGAAGCGAACATTCTAAGGGTATCTATTATGTTAACATTTAACTATCATATAGAAAAAGACATAATAAAAGAACTTGCCATTAATTATAAGAGAAAAATTAGGTACACAGTTCATCATATGAACGAACAGCCAACAAAATACAAGATATACATGCAATTCACAAGATTCTCGCTAGAGTTGATCATTTAGGTATCGTATACCCATCAATCTAGTATGACCATCATGCTTTCTCTGCGTGAGAGGCTTTGTCAGTGGATCCGCAATATTCTCCTCAGTCGGCACTCTGCAAATGTTTACATCTCCTCGTTCGACAATCTCACGAATAAGATGAAACCGCTGAAGTATGTGCTTGGAGCGCTGATGAGATCTAGGTTCCTTAGATTGTGCAATTGCACCATTGTTATCACAGTAGAGAACTACGGGACCAACAATGCTAGGAACTACATCATGCTCGCCGATGAATTTCCTAATCCATACAGCCTCCTTCGCCGCATTAGCTGCTGTGATATACTCAGCCTCTGTTGTAGAATCAGCAACTGTCTCTTGCTTGTGTTAGAAAGTAGAGAACAAGATGCGAAAAGTAGAGAACAAGCGAATAAACTTTTGAATAATTGAAACTTTATTATCCAAAAAAGATATCTATTACAAAGGTATGGCCTCCTTTATATAGAATGGAGGAGAGATGAGAGAATACAAATAAGAGATGTGGGACTATAATTTACAGGACAAGCGGACTATACAAAACAAACCGCACAAGCCGCGCGGTTAGACAACAGGGCTAACCGCACGGCTACCACCAGAGAGGAAGAGAGACTGCCAGGGCAGACCGCCAGACCGCCCGGTCTCCAAGCCGACTGAGACAAACCGCCAGACCGCGCGGTCTTCAACCCGCCAAGACAAACCGCCAGACCGCCCGGTCACCAACTTCAACACTCCCCCTCAAGCTGGAGCATATATATCGATCATGCCCAGCTTGTCGCAGATGTGGAAAAAGGAAGCGGACACCGGCTTGGTGAAGACGTCTGCCAACTCGTTGTCGGACGTGACAAATGGAGTGCAAATCTGTTTCTTCAATATTTCTTCTCGAATAAAATGACAGTCGACTTCTATGTGTTTTGTTCTCTCATGAAAGACCGGATTTTTGGAAATGTGTATCGCGGCCTTATTGTCACAGAACATAGGAAGAGGATAGTTGTAAACCTCTCCTAAGTCAAGCATGAGAGCCCGCAACCACTTCAACTCACATGTAGTCGATGCCATGCTATGATATTCAGCCTCTGCACTAGACCTGGAAACGACAGACTGTTTCTTGCTCTTCCAACTCACAAGATTGCCTCCAACAAATGTGCAGAAACCTGAAGTCGATTTGCGGTCCCCTTTGTCATCCGCATAGCTTGAATCAGAATAAGCTTCAACCCTTAGGTGACCATTCTTCTGAAATAGGAGTCCTTTCCCTGGAGCAGCTTTAATATACTCTAATATCCTCAGAGCAGATTGTAGATGACACTCTCTTGGAGCTTGCATGAACTGGCTCACCTTGCCAACAGCATAGGAGATGTCGGGTCTGGTTACCGTGAGATATATGAGCTTGCCCACCAGACGCCGGTATCTCGTAAGATCAGAGAGAAGAGGTGAGTCATCTGTCCAAGTTTTGTCTTCTCCAGCAGCCATAGGAGAACGTGCAGGTTTAGCACCAGTGAGTCCTGCATCCTTTAAAAGATCAAGAGCATACTTCCGTTGTGAAAGGACCATGGAGTTGGGCTTTCTAGAGATTTCAATCCCCAGAAAGTATTTCGGGGAGCCCATATCCTTTGTAACCAGATGTTGACGAAGGTGTTTCTTGGTCATCAGTATCCCATCCTGGTCATCGCCAGTAAGAAGAATGTCATCAACATAAACCGCAAGAACAACAAGACCAGAGGCGGTTTTCCGAACAAACAAGGAGTGATCTGATGAGCTTCGTGTAAAACCAATGGCCGCAACAATGCCACTGAACTTGTCAAACCAGGCACGAGGTCTCTGCTTGAGGCCATAGATAGCCTTCTTTAGCCGGCATACCCGTGTCTCCCCCTGAGCAACATACCCAGGAGGTTGCTCCATGTAAACAGCTTCCTGCAGATCTCCATAGAGGAAGGCATTCTTAACATCTAGCTGCGAGATGGGCCAAGCCCTGTTGACAGCCACAGAGAGAAGAACCCGAATAGTGCTGAGGCGAGCCACGGGCGAGAAAGTGTCAAAGTAATCAACCCCATAAGTTTGGGTAAAACCCTTGGCAACCAGGCGAGCCTTATAACGATCCACACTGCCATCTGGGAGAAACTTCACCACGAAGACCCAGCGACAACCAACAACATCGGTGCCGAAAGGAGGCGGAACAAGGGTCCAGGTACCCCGTTCAGTGAGAGTAGCAATCTCCTCATCCATGGCAACTTTCCAGTGAGGAATAGTAAGGGCCTCCTGGTAGGAACGGGGGGTGGTAGTGGCCGAGATAGCCAGGGCAAAGGCTCGGCGAGCAGGGGTAAGTCGATCGTAGGAAACAACCGCAGCAAGAGGATGGTGGGTACAAGCCCGAACCCCTTTGCGAAGAGCAATCGGGAGATCCAGGTCAGCAGGTGCCTCAGTATCCGGAGTATCCGTGGTGGAGAGAGCTGGCCCGGGAGTAGAGAGAGATGGCAGCGGAGTGGAGGGAGAAAGCGGAGTAGAGGGTGGAGATGAGGAGGATGGGGAAGATGGGGGAGTGGGTGGAGAGGACGGAACCTCAGTGGGAGCAGAGGGAATGGATGGGTTGGTATGAGAAGTAGGAGCAGGAGGAGGAGAAGAGGAAGCGGGAGAGAAGTAAGATGCATTGGTAAAGAAGGTGACATCCACAGAGACAAATTGCTTGCGGGTAACAGGGTCAAAGCAACAATAGCCTTTCTGAGTGGGAGAGTAGCCCAGAAAGACACATTTGGTGGCACGGGGTGAGAGTTTATCACGGGTGGCAGCGGGAGAGTGCACAAAAGCGGTGCACCCAAAGATGTGTAGAGGAAGAGGAAAGGGATCCTTGTCCGGATAAAGAATGGAGAAGGGGGTAGCACCGTGGAGAACGGTGGAGGGAAGGCGATTGATGAGATAGCAGGAGAGAAGGACAGCATAGCCCCAATAGGAGCGAGGAACATGCATTTGAGTCATCATAGTGCGAGCGACATCAAGGAGGTGACGGTTTTTGCGTTCCGCCACCCCATTTTGTTGTGAAGTGTAAACACAGCTGGTTTGACGAATAACACCATGGCGAGTGCAAAAGGAGGAGAAGTCGTGGCTAAGATACTCCTGAGCATTGTCAGAACGAAGGATTTTAATAGACGTAGCAAACTGAGTTGTAACCATTGAATAAAAGGAGGTCCAAACAGAGAACAACTCGGAGCGATCTTTAAGAAGATATACCCACGTAGATCGAGAGAAATCATCAATGAAGGTGACAAAATAGGAACTGCCCCGACCGATGGTGAGGGTAGGAGCGGGACCCCATATGTCAGAGTGAACGAGGTCGAACGGATGGGAAGAGCCCCGACTTTGCGTTGGTGGGAAGGAGGAGCGGTGATGTTTGCCAAGTTGACATGCATCACAGTTTAGAGGAGGATGATTAGGAGGGAGGTGCGGCAGGAGCTGTCGTAGAATGCCGGGAGGAGCATGTCCAAGGCGAAGATGCCATTGGAGAAGATCTGTAGAGGAGGAGGAGAAGGCGGATAGAGCAGAAATGTTGTCGAGGAAGTAGAGGCCACCACTCTCAGTCCCGGTAGCAATCGTCCGTTGGGAGTCCGGATCCTGAAAAGCACAAGAGGTAGGGGTGAATGTGACAGAACACCGTAGTTGCTTGCATAAAGAAGTAACCGATAATAAATTGCACGGAAACTTGGGCACATAGAGGGTATCAGCCAAGCAGAGAGATGGAGTGACTTGAACCATGCCCGTCCCATGGACCGGGGAGGGAGATCCATCAGCGACAATGACCGGGGGCAACTGAGCCTGTGTGTCAAGAAGAGAGAAACATTGAGGGTTGCCTGTCATATGATTTGTTGCACCAGAGTCGATGAGCCAGCGTCCGCGAGTCACAACATGAGCACTACCAGAAGAGGTGACCACGGAGGCGGACAGGCTGGAGGAGAGGAAAGCCATGGAAGCAAGAGAGAGCAAACCGCGACGAGAAGAACAAGCCGCGAGAAGAGAATAGAGCACCAAGCCGGGCGACCAGAAAAGAGGTCGGGCGGCTAGGAAGGCCGCTTCCAAGAAGGCGAGCAAAGCAGAGGGAAAGAAGTCGCACGACCTGAAAAAAAATCGGGCAAACAGAGGAGAACAAGTCGCACGGCCAAAGATGAGGCCGAGGCGACTAGCAAGCAGAAGCGGGTAGAAGGCAACAAGAAGAAAGCGGCTAAAAAGCAGGCAAAGGTCCAGCGGGGAAGAAGTCGCGCGGACTGAGAAGGCCGAGCGAACAGAAGAGAAGAGAAGAGCAGGTGACCGCGACCAAGATGCGGGTGAAAAAGGAACAACCCGCATGGTCAGGCAGATCACAGCAGCAAACCGCGAGTATAGAGACAAGACCCGCGGACAGAGACAGACCGCAACGACTAGGAAGTCGGAGAGGCAAGAAAGAACAAGGAGCGCGGCGACAACGAAACAGGTCGCTGCGACAAAGAGTAGTAGCAGAAGAGAACCAAGAAGAAGCAAGCCGCGCGAACAGGTCGGCAGACAGAAACAAGCCGCGCGGATAGAAGAGAGGTCAAGCCGCGAATCAAGTCGCAGAACGCGGAAAGCAAGTCGCGAACAACAGAGGGCGCACAGAATCAGGAGGAAATGACCGTGTCCTCTGATACCATGTTAGAAAGTAGAGAACAAGATGCGAAAAGTAGAGAACAAGCGAATAAACTTTTGAATAATTGAAATTTTATTATCCAAAAAAGATATCTATTACAAAGGTATGCCCTCCTTTATATAGAATGGAGGAGAGATGAGTGAATACAAATAAGAGATGTGGGACTATAATTTACAGGACAAGCGGACTATACAAAACAAACCGCACAAGCCGCGCGGTTAGACAACAGGGCTAATCGCACGGCTACCACCAGAGAGGAAGAGAGACTGCCAGGGCAGACCGCCAGACCGCCCGGTCTCCAAGCCGACTGAGACAAACCGCTAGACCGCGCGGTCTTCAACCCGCCAAGACAAACCGCCAGACCGCCCGGTCACCAACTTCAACAGCTTGGAACTCTTCCAGCTCACAGCTCCTCCATTCAGGCAAAACACAAAACCTGACTGAGACTTGGAGTCGTCTCGATCAGTTTGGAAGCTAGCATCCGTGTAACCACTTACAACGAGCTCTTCCTCTCCACCATACACTAAGAACACATCCTTAGTTCTTCTCAAGTACTCCAGGATATTCTTGACTGCAATCCAGTGACACTCACCGGGGTCTGACTGATACCTGCTAGTCATGCTCAAAGCAAAGGAGACATCGGGTCGAGTACATAACATCGCGTACATGATTGATCCAATTGCCGAAACATATGGAATCAACTTCATGCGGTCCTTATCTTCACAAGATTTTGGACACTGGTCCTTAGAGAGATTCACACCATGAGACATGGGCAAAAATCCTTTCTTGGACTCAAGCATGTTGAACCGCTTCAACACCTTTTCGATGTACGTACTCTGGGTCAAACCCAGCAACTTCTTCAATCTATCTCTATAGATCTTAATACCGAGTATATAAGTCGCTTCACCTAAATCCTTCATTGAAAAGCAGTTCCCTAGGTTGCTCTTAACAACTTTCAGGGTAGGAATGTTATTCCCAATCAACAGTATGTCATCTACATACAATATCAAGAAGACAACAATGCTCCCACTAATTCGCTTGTAAACACAAGGCTCGTCTTCATTCTTGATGAAACCAAACTCTTTGATTTTCTCATCAAAATGAAGATTCCAACTTCGAGAGGCCTGTTTCAGTCCATAAATGGACTTATTCAGCTTGAATATTTTAGTGGCTTCATCTGGGGATACAAAACCCTCGGGTTGTGTCATATACACTTCCTCAAGGAGGTTTCCATTAAGGAAAGCCGTTTTGACATCCATCTACCAGATCTCGTAGTCATAATATGCAGCAATAGCAAGCAATATCCTAATGGACTTTACCATGGCAACAGGGGAAAAAGTCTCATCATAGTCAATACAATGAATTTGCTTGAAACCCTTAGCCACCAGTCGCACTTTGAATGTCTGTACATTCCCATCCATGTTGGTCTTCTTCTTGAAGACCCACATGTACCCTATGGGTCGTACCCCTTCAGGTGGTTCCACCAAGTTCCAAACTTGGTTTGCATACATGGAGTCCATTTCGGATTTTATAGCCTCAAGCCATTTGTCGGAGTCCGGTCCATTCATAGCCTCTTGGTAGGTTGCTGGCTCATCATCATGATGCATAAGCAACACATTACCTATTTGAGATACGAGAAATCCATATCTCTCAGGCTCAAACCTCGGTCTACCAGATCTACGTAGGACTTGTGTTCCCTGAGTAGGTTCTCTAGCTACAACATCTTGTAGTCCTGTCTCAGAATCCAATTCCGGTTCATTCACTACATGTGGTTCTTGAACTTCTTCAAGCTCTACCTTTTCAGTCTTTCTTGATAAGAACTCTTTCTCCAAGAAGACACCAGTCCTTGCGACAAACACTTTGCCCTCAGACGGTAGGTAAAAGTAAAACCCTTTCGTTTCCTTAGGATATCCCACCAGATAACATTTATCCGATTTGGGTTTCAGCTTGTCAGGCATTTGACGTCTCACGTATGCCTCACAACCCCAAATTTTAATGAACGACATACTAGGACGCTTCCCAGTCCATATCTCATATGGTGTCTTCAGAACCGTTTTAGTTGGAGCGCGATTCAATGTCATTGCAGTAGTCTCTAAAGCAAAACCCCAAAAGGAAACGGGCAAGTCTGCATGACTCATCATCGAACGTACCATGTCTAACAGAATACGATTTCTCCTCTCAGACACACCGTTATGTTGTGGTGTTCTAGGTGGAGTGAGCTGTGATACAATACCACACTCTTTCAGATGATCACGGAACTCATGACTCAGGTATTCGCCACCTCGATCAGATCGGAGTGCTTTAACCCTTTTACCCAACTGGTTTTCTACTTCATTCTTGAACTCTTTGAACTTTTCAAAGGTCTCGGATTTGCACTTCATAAGATACACATATCCGTATCTACTGAAATCATCAGTAAATGTAACAAAGTAGAAATACCCACCTCTAGCCATAGAACTCATGGGTCCGCATACATCACTATGTACAACACCCAAGAGATCCTCAGCCCTCTCAGTATAACCAGTGAAAGGAGTTTTAGTCATCTTGCCTTACAAACAAGACTCACATCGCTCAAATGATTCATAATCAAATGAGTCCAAAAGTCCATCTCTATGGAGCTTGGATATGCACTTCTCGTTGATATGGCCCAAACGACAATGCCAGAGATTCGTAGGGTTTGAGTCATTTGTTCTTAGTCTTTTATTGTTCTACATTACAGATCAGATGGTCCAAGTTCAAAACATAAAGACCATTAAACAATTGGGCTACATCATAACAAACATCATTCTTAAATATAGAACAACAATTGTTCTTAATTATAAAAGAAAATCCAATCATGTCCAAACATGAAATAGATATAATGTTTCTAGTTATGGCCGGAACGAAATAACAATTATCAAGTTCTATTACAAGCCCACTGGGCAAAGAAAGATGATAAACCCCTACGGCTACAGCAGCAACTCTTGCTCCATTGCCGACGCGGAAGTCCACCTCCCCTTTACTCAGCAATCTTCTCCTTCCCAGTTCATGCACATTTGTACAAATGTGAGAACCACATCCGGTATCCAATACCCAAGATGAAGGAGCAGAAAGGTTTATCTCTATAACGTAAACATTTGAAGCGGAAGTCATACCTCCCCTCAATTTCTGCAGACCCTCAATGTACGAAGGACAGTTCCTCCTCCAATGACCAGTCTTGCCACAGTGGTGGCATTTCCCTTCCTTCACCGTGCTTTTCCTCCTCATCAGTGCAGAAGACTTGCGCTCAAGAAATGACTTAGGTCCTACCTTCGTCTTCTTAGAACCCTTGGCCTTGCCCTTGCCCTTATGCACCATCAGTATGGGGCTGGCAGGCTTGGCCTTCTTCATGTTGATTTCGGCAGTTCTCAACATGCCTAGGAGTTCGGGCAGTGTCTTGTCTATCTCATTCATGTTATAGTTCAAGACAAACTGCTCATAACTGTCCGGCAACGATTGCAGGATCAGATCCGTGGCCAACTCTTGACTAAGAGGAAAACCCAGCCTTTCAAGGTTTTCTATATACCCAATCATCTTGAGTACGTGAGTCCCTACTGAGTCTCGAACTCCCGTCTTGCACTGAAACAACGCTTTTGTTATGTCGAACCTCTCTTGACGAGCCTGCCCTTGAAACATTTTCTTGAGATGCTCGTCAATCTCCTTGCACCCCATGTTCTCATGTTGCTTCTGAAGCTCAGAGTTCATAGTGGCAAGCATAAGGCATTCGACATCTAAAGCATCGTCAGTATACTTCTTATAAGTATCTTTCTCAGCACGGGAAGAGTTCCCGGTCGGCACCTCGGGGGCTTCTTCTTCCAAGATATAGAGCTTTCGCTCTTGCCTGAGAACAATTCTCAGATTCCTGTACCAGTCCATGTAATTAGTCCCACTGAGCTTATCCTTCTCAAGGATGGCTCTCAGAGACAACGTGGAGTGTGACACACTTGCCATGGAATTTTACAAGAATTTATGCAGAATAAAATCAGTACCAAAATTCCAAATACAATTTATTTTAATTTGAACTTCAATTAAAAAATACTCCCACTATTTTATTCGAAATGATAGCCCTCACTAACAATTCGGAGAGTTCATGCGAGCTACTCTCTTAGTGGACAAGATCCGTATTTCACCAACACTATGAGTCCGCTTTGGCGTTCCTCTCACGATGCGGTTATTTAGGTAGGCAACGCTTGCCAATTGCATCCTCATGCAATTCTTGTATGGTTGGTGAATAACTCCTTATTCGCATCCATCATATCGTGCATGCCAACCCTATGCCTCTAGGCACTCAACCTTTGAGGTCACCTAGTTAAGTATGACCCGATGTCGACAGTGGGATATCACAATTATCCGCTCGCACCCTTACCAAGATAGATTAATGCACCTTGCTTTTGCAAGCCCACACTTCATCGATCGAGGCAGGAAGAGTGTCATCCATCGGAAGGCATCCGAACACTTAATATTAGGTGAAGGGATTTTCAATTATAGGTTAACAATTAACCATGATCAACATTTGATCAATGTGCACATCCAAAGAAAAACAATTCTAAACCACATGCATCCCTTATGTGCACATCCTAACACCATCAACAATTGATGGAAGGAAGGGCTAAATCTGAACATCCGGAAATGTCTAAATCCTCAAATTTACATGCATTGGACAAAGGCGAAGACAACTCAACTTAAAGCAGTAGACAAGCTCATCTCTTTATGTTGGATTCACAATCCAAAACAT
This sequence comes from Platanthera guangdongensis, assembly GCA_039583875.1. Classification (NCBI taxonomy): domain Eukaryota; kingdom Viridiplantae; phylum Streptophyta; class Magnoliopsida; order Asparagales; family Orchidaceae; genus Platanthera; species Platanthera guangdongensis. Next base: position 103,350,055 of record CM077159.1, read on the forward strand.
ACTCGAGGGATGGTTACTGCTAAGGAGACAACAATTTCTAACACTTAGAAATTCCCACGCAATTCCAGACGTTCTTGGCGGGGAACCAAGACTAAATCTAGACATTTAGAACACTTCTAAATCCCTAGGTTTACACGCACTGGAATAACAAACTTCCAATACAACGATCATGGCCGAAACCTCCCTCTGATACCACTGTTGGGTTTCTCTATGAGGATGGCACAACACTTGTGCACGCAGCGGAAGGAAAAATATCAAGAAAAACCCAAAGATGTGGATCGGGCTATGAACGTTGAATCAAGAAGTTAGCAAAAACTAGGCAAAAATTACCTCGGTGGCGTTGAGTCACAACTCAACGGAGATGCTCCAAACTTTGTCTTCTTGCTAGTGGCGAGTTCTACGTGGAATAATATCCACGTCTCTGCAGAAATCCACACGAGCGGGAGAACGCCGATCTATCCGTCGCACGGATTATCGGGAAGGAGAAGACCGCACCTCTGCTAATCCACGGACTGTTAGGTCCGCGCCAGGGATTGCAGCGCCAGCGACGATCGCCGGAGAAGAGGGGATCGACGGAGCGAACACGGCGGCGGAACTCTTCCGGCGGCGGGAATCGGGATCGGCGGAGCGAACGAGCGGAACTCTTCCGTCGGGTTTGATTCGCACAGCAGAGAAAAGCTTAAGTTCCGATAAAACCCTAAGTATCCCTTTTATACCAAAAGCATAAAAGACTTAGAAACTTTGCTATCCGCAGACCACCCAGAAATGGGGTTCCAGAATCAGCGAGAAACAATCGGTGGGAATCGGCGAGAATCGGCGAGAATCGATCGGCGAGCATCACCATGGATCGGCGAGAATCAGAGTACAATACTCGACGATTCTCGCCGATCGTCGAGCTTCACTTGACGATACACGTCGAATCTTGTCGACCGTCGAGCCGCGGTCGACTATACATGTCGAAGTCGTCGATCGTCGAGAATCAACATATTGATTCTCGACGATTCTCGTCGATCGGCGAGAATCAAAGAGATGATTCTCGTCGATCGGCGGGAATCAGAAAGACGATTCTCGACGAATGCTATCGACCCTCGGACGACAATCTTACCAGCCCTCCAAGGCAACATTTGACCTACCCGACGATCCTTTAAGGCAACACTTTGCCCACAATCCCATTCAAGGCGGTGATTGGTAACCTTTACCAACACAGTCAATCAACCAACTTCTCCACATCTCTTATGTGCGACCCTGCAGGCTCATATCGCGTTGGCAGTGAGATCATATGTTTGATCACTTGCAGATCACAATGGTAACTCCAACACGCTCCTGCAAACAAAACAACAAAAGAGACAAGGGAAGAACCGACCCAAGGGCTCGGCGGGGAGGACCCACCACACACCCGAAAGACCTGAGAGTACTTCCCCTCCTTAATCACAGACCGAGCTAAGGCTACCTCAGAAAGCACTAGAGGACCAAAAATCTAGGGAGTATCTGAAGGTGCCTTCTGAGGTGCCCCCTTGGGTTCTATTTATAGAATTCTGAAAATGGCCTGCAAATAGCCAACCTCCACTATTTTGAACAGCTATGTGCAGTCCAACTTGTTCTGCCAACAGCGTAGCTCCGCTGTTTCAACAAGCTATTGGCACCCATGGGGAGGGCATCCAGCTAATTTCACCTCGGGGCTTCTAACGGGCCCCATCCAGGGATAGGCAGGTCAGCTCGCCACTAATCTCTTCCCGCAAGAGGTCGGTGCGACTTGGCTCTAGTGGCTCGCCTACTCTTCTTGGGCGAGCATGAGCTGGGCCACCGCGACCCGCCTATCATCTACCGAGGCAGACAAGCGGCCCAGTCGGGTGTAGAGGAGCGGGCTGTCGACCACTCTGACCATTAGAGCATCTCGCAGAACTGGGCTCGTCGAACCCACCCACAAATACTGGTTCGATGATTGCAGACCGAAAAGCTCTGCTAGACGAATGGCGACCCAAACTCTGCTCGACGAATGGCGACCCAAACTCTGCTCGACAAATGGCGACCCAAACTCTGCTCGACAAATTTTGAGCGAGCGAGAGGGGTGAAGCGGTCAACTCACGTAGCTCTCCCGCCCGGCTTGGGAAAGAGCTAGCTGACCTCCTGCCACCTCCCCCTCGCATGCTGATTTGGTGCGGGCCGAGCGACCTGGTTCGCTCGCCTGGCTTGGAGGGGCCCGCTCGATGAACACGAGGTTGTACAGGTTGATTCATGGAATGCCCAATAAATTGGCATATAGATCCAGAAATGGAGTACGGAATAGGCATGTTGTGTGAAGCCCATTTGGACATGTTGGTCTAGATTGATGATGTTGTATATATGCATCGGAAAAGTCCCTATGGTTAAATGTGTAGTTTATGGAGTAGAGGGGTTGGACCTGTGAAGGGCAGGAGCAGGAAGTACTAGAGTGGTAGTCCAGGAACAGACCCTTGTGATGCTTGATGGGTTATGCCTGTGAAGGGTAGTAGTAGAAAGTACTGGTATGGGAGCCCAGGAAAATACCCACAAGTATTTGTGATGTATACTGAAGACCAGAGTGTCTGGCACTGCAGATGGCTACAGGGATGACTGGTAAAGTGAACCAGCTAAGGTTTGGGCTAGGGACGGAAAGGGAGTTCTTTTATTACTGGGAGTGGCTCCTAGCTAACCTATTATTGTGAAGCCAATCCGTAGTGGACATTGTGACTATTATGACGTCAGTCCTTGGTGGACAGTGCGGCTATTGTGAGCTTGATGACCTCTCGGAAAAGGGCCTCGTGCCGAACAGGAAAGGTTAAACTGACCCATGCCTTATACTTAGCCTCGGGTATGCTGTACTTGGTGATGGCAAGGCGACTTGAGCAATGGGGGGTGGCTGATCCGTACCTGCGTTATGTCCGTCCAACTCGAAGACCTGAAAGTGTGGTCAGTTGGAGCGCATAATTGAGAGTCTTAGGCATGCACGCCGGAAAGACTAAATGCTCAATTTTACCGTTGGGTTTCGGCCCTGATACGGTGGTGGGACCCTAGTTCATCACTACACCAAGAATGTGCCCTGAGTGCATGGATCGTCGGGCCGTGTGGCTGACGGTTGTGATGGAATGTTTGTGCATGAGAGCATAATGCATGATATCCATATATCTGCTATGAATTGTTATGCCTGCAGGGAAGGAATACCACTACCCTGGGTAAGGGGTAGAGTCGTTATAAATTGGTCAGCTGAATGATTACCGTTGCCTTATTTGACACCGTTGAGTGGGCTGTACTTATATAAGTTCTGGAGAACCAAGCGGGATATTGAAAGGCTGAAGTCCCTATTGCTGCTGCTAGCCCTTGAAGGATAAAATGAAAATCTTGTGTGTTGTTCATGTGTGGCCGGCCTGCGCGCCGATGTTTGGAAGGCACTTTTGTAAAGAGCAACTGTAAGGCCCTAAAGCCACATGACATTGTATTTGATATACATTCCTATATAAATGTGGGTGTTTATATTAGTGGACATTCATGATTGGAGTTTAGTTTTTTTTATTAACAGCATCCGTTAGAATGCTATGAGTTTGGATGCGCAACTCTGATATCAACCTGTGACTTCCCCGCCTGTTTTGTACCATATGGTGTGGGGCCCCGGCCGGACCATCTATTTTACGATATATGAATGGATGGAGTCGTTACATTTCTGGTATCAGCTATCTCGGTCTTTCCCTTTCGAATTCGTGGTCGAATTCTTTTGTGGGGTGGCGAGCACGTGTGCATGCGAACCGCATTAACACTAATGAACTCTTGAATGTCCACTTAGGATTGCAAATACACTTATTTGATGAACTTGCATGTTCCTATCTTATTGTTATTACTTACGTGACGTTGCTAATGTGTGTGCCTTGTTTACCTATAGGTGACGCGGATTGATGTCGGGCAGTCGGAGCTCCAGCATTCTGATGAACGTACAGCACCAGCTGAGGTGCCGACACCTCCCCCTTCTGCGAAAACTGTCTGCCTTGTTTCTGAGGCCTTGTTTGCAATGATTCATGCACAACCTATTGGGCAGGCACAGACGGTATTGAGGCCAGAACATGTTGCGGCGAGGCCAGAACCTGTTGCGGCTGTGGATCCTCGAACAGCTGAAAGGCAGTTGAAGCAGTTCATGAGCTTCAATCCGCCAATGTTTACGGGTGTGGGATCTCTTACGTAGGCAGAGTATTCATTGTCGCGTGTCAAGCGGATAACGATGGCGATTAGGACGGAGGAAGATCATAAGGTCACCTTGGCCACCTTCTTACTGGAAGGAGATGCTCATTTATGGTGGGACGAGATGGAAGTACACCACTTAGCGGGCAGACAGTTAACACAAGTGTTGATTGAGAGTTCTCCCGAATGTTCCTGGCAATCACCTACCAGCGGCACACCGCATTGCCATGAAAAATGAGTTCCAAAGGCTAACGCAAGGAGAAGGGAATGTGGAGACGTACCTGCATGAATTCACACTGCTGGGATGATATGTGGGCTCAATCTTCGTCGACGAGCAATGGAAAACCAATAGGTTCTATGAAGGATTGCAGGATGAGTTGTGATTCCTGCTTTCGAGTTCAGTGAACCAAGGGTTCCAGGCATAGACTATGATCAAACCTTTGCACCAGTTGCAAGGTTAGAAGCAATCAGAATCTTCCTTGCCTATGCTGTCTACAAGAAGTTTAAAGTCTACTAGATGGATATGAAAAGTGCATTTCTGAATGGAGTACTAAACGAAGAGGTTTATGTTGAACAACCTATAGGTTTTATCTCTCCAACCCATCCTTCTTATGTATATAGATTACATAAAGCCCTCTATGGTCTAAAGCAAGCTCCAAGAGTTTGGTATGAGATCTTAGCTAGCTTTTTGATAGAGCATAAATTCACTAGAGGCATAGTAAATAAAAACTTATTCACTAGACATCATGATGACTAACATTTCAGTTATTATTTTGAATAATATTTTATATTATATTTTTATATTTACGTGTTCTCTTTCTTTATATTTATATAATATTATCTTTAAAATTACTAATTATGGTTCTAACATTATATTTTATAGGAATTCGACAGTCCTCGGGTGATTTTATTGCAATCCGCAAAAGTCTGCGCCATCGCCGCCACCTTTGCATGTTATCATCGCCATCACCGCCATGCTCACCGCCACCTTTGCAAGAGGTCATCACGTTCGTCGTCGGGTGCCCATTCATGTGGCCATCGTCGCGCCGTCAATAATCATGCCGCAACGCCATCGCCGCACCAGCCCTCACTTGCAGCCCTTTGAAGATTATAATTGAAGCATCCCCTCCTCTCCTTGTTGATGCCAAACGTGAGCCTCTTTTGTTGCAGCCCATTTTCAGCCCACCTCCACTTCATTAATCCTTGCAGCCCACTTGCTCCTCCTCATTCAATCACAAGCAGCAGGCCATCCTCATTGATTGCAATCCGTCCACTTCAAAACCAACCATGCATGCACTCCATTTAAATCAAATAAACCGCCATCATGATTGCGTGTAAGTCTTTCTCTCTCCATCTCATTAAACCCCATTCATGCATTTAGCCTTCTCTCTCTCCTCCCATTTATCATCATTCATGCATCTCCACCCCCTTTGGTTCTCTTCATTTTCTCCATCTAGAACATTCTCCCTCTCCTATAAAAGGACCCCATCCCTCAAGCTTTAGGGGGATGTAGAAAGTAGAGTACTAATGTAGAGAGTTAGAATATTTTAGAGAGCTAGCTTCCATTTCAAGTATTTGTATTTCCTTGTTGTTTTTCCATTTCTCCAAGCAATAGTTTAGTGTTTTTTTTTTCATTTTGTTATGTACTCTTATTCCTAGTTTAATGAAAAGGCAATTTTCTTTCCTTTTGTTTACTCTCTCTCTCTAATACTTAGCTAATTTTCTTGTTTGTGCCCGATCACGATGATCTTTGCGATAAAATAATATCTTTCATTTTATGTTGCATTGGTATTTTTATTTTTGATCCGACCTTGATGAATATTGTATCGACTCTGTATTTCTAGTATATGGTAGTTGATTCTGGTCTCATATTCGAGTAGCCGAGAGGCTCGTGAATGTGAAAGATCACTAAAGGAAGGAAGGAGTTGCACGCAATCTTAGAGATAGGACGACGTAAATCCTCCGGATTGGAGTCAAATCCAATATTGCGGGTCACCTCGATAATGCGACTTTAGCCCTTTTGATTTGCAAAGAGATTTCGGTCGAAACGTCTAGAAGTTAAGAGAATTATTGCTCTGGCGAGATTATTTCTTATTTTCGGATCTGTCACGGTCTTTATAAAATTACGAATGTTAAACTAAATTATTCTGTTATTTTATTTCAAAGTGAATCGTCGATCGAGCACTCTTTTACAATAGTTTATTTCTCTTTTAACTAAGTTTAGTTTGTTTTTATTTTCAAAACCCAATCAATCGTTCGGTAGGATAATAGAGTCGTTGTGAGTAATAGTACTTCTCTCCCTGAGTTTTTATACGAGCTTGATATATTTTTATCAATATTCTATAAAATGATAGGTACACTTGCCTATTCGGATTGTAGTCTGTGAGACGATTTTTTTAAGCATCAAGTTTTGGCGCCGTTGCCGTGGACATTTTTGGCAATATTACGAAAGCATCGAGTTTATTACATCTACTAAAATTCAAAAAGCAAAAATATTTTTTTAAAATTTAATTTTTCTACTTTCACCTAAATTATCTTAGAAAGGGAGGTTTGGGCTTCATCCCATCGTACCTCCTAGTACCTTACAAACCCTTCACCGGGTAGTCCTTTGGAAGTCTAAGATTTAAAAATTAAAAAAATTAAATTTTCTCCTTCTTTTTGGTAACAGTTTTTTTTATGTAATCGTCTTCTTTTGGCGCTTTTTATAATTTTTGCGGGTCGTCCGACCACTTTTATTTTAAATGTCTTTCGGGAACCCCTCCCTCTTTGGATTTCAATTTTTCTGGAGCAGGTCAAAGTGGCCAGTTTGACCTTTACTCCAATTTTTATCCTACTTGGGAGGTGGGGAACCCGTATTATTTTCGCATGATTTTGCCCCGCAAAGTGCCATGCCTCTAAATTTTAATTCAATCGAAAATGGGTATTTTGAATTGCAAACTTCTCTTGATAATATTGATTCGCATTTCATGACCATTATCGATTATTTTTCTCGTGAGGCCGCTTCGTTTTCTTCGTCTTCTTCTCCGTCTCCTCCAATTTCATCGTGTAATGAGTCACTGGATATCCCAGCTTGTCTTTTCCTCTCGATGAGGATAACTATTCAGATATTTCAGATTGTTTCCTTCCTCCTTTGGATGACAACCCTATGGATATTCCGGCATGCTTCTTACCCTTTGAGGATGACGAGACGTCTCTTAATTCTCCTTCTGAAGACGTTTGTAATTTCATTTCAATCTCAATTTCAACTATTCCAAATTTTTCTATTTTTAGCGAATCATCTTCTTTTATTTTAGATAATTCTTCTTTCATTCTTTCTAACCCTCCTTCTCCCGAAATTTCACAAGTCCCTCCTTCTCCTTGTGAAATTTCCGTTGATGAAATTTCTTTTTCTACTTCTTTTATTTCTCTTTCTATTTCTTCTTCTTTTTCTTCTTCTTCTTTTAACGACCCCTTCTTTCCCATTTTACATACGACGGAGTTCTTCTATAACTCCGTCCGTTCATTTTCGTGCGTCATTCCATTGAAGATTTCACCCCATGTTGGTGTGATTCTTCAATTTTTCTCTTTTTGATGTACTCTCCTAAGCGCATACTTAGGAAGTTACCTCTTCACTTTAGTTTTTATTTTCCATTTAGCTAACCAATAACGTCGGGCTCAGACGACGTTAAAGAAAGAGCGCTCTTGGGAGGCACCCCTTGCTTATCCTTTTTGTTATTTCTTTTTCTTTTTGTTTGCATATCTTGTTTTGCAGGAATAAAACCTCCGGCGGTTCGTATGTCTCCATCATTTTTTCCTCTTCCTTAGGCCTATGACGGTGTCCAGCTTAAGCATGGGGGAACGAAATCAGCATTCGGCCTCACAACTCCGGGGGAGTCTTGTTCTTTTTATTTATTTACTTTATTGCACCACTCCCCCTCCACTTCTTTTCTTCTTGTCTTTTTCTTTCCTCATACTTACTTTTCAACATTGGGGACAATGTTGAACTTTAAGCATAAGGTAGTGTTTTCCCTTTCTTTTTAAGTCTTTCAAAAAAAATACAAAAAAATGAAAACAAAACAAAAAAAAATTAAAAAAAAAACAGGAAAATACAAAAATTTCATGTCTTTTGTATTTGTCTTGTTCTTAGGCTTTGTTGTACTTATTCAGCTGAAATAAAATTGTCTAATCTTTCATTTTAGCTATGTTTCTTTGAGTATTATGTTGTCTCTTGCAGTGTTCCTAATTAGGGTAGTATGTTAGTGTGAAAATTTTGTTTGAAAATTGCGCTTTTGCGTAGCTATCTTTTTATATTTTTCACTTTTATAAAATTTATCATCTGTTGTTTTTCTCTTTTTAATTCTATGTAATGTTGATAAATGATTAGTGCAGTAGGTGTGAATAAATCTGGATGTTTATTAATTTCATTTTCATGAAGAATTTTTGTTTCTTATTTCCGAGCTAGAACTTGTCTCTTTGATTTTTTTTTTTCAATACTTTACTTTAGATAGACTCAGTAGAAGCATGAAAATGATTTCGGCCTCACCTTGATTCGTTTGAGCCTTTGTATACCGGACCAAAAATCTTAACCGTTGCGAGCCATTTTGTTCTTTCTCCACGTTTCTTTTGTAGCCCCACTTATTTTTTACCAAAGCCAAAGAGCCATCCCATGTTGCACACTTAAATTTTGAGCTTTATTTGTACTAGTGTGTGCTTCCATTTTGTGAAAAATAGCGAATGTTCAAAAATATTATCCTTTTGCTACAAAAGCAAAAAAAGGGGAGAGAAAAATGTTGAAATGGATGAAGAAAAATTGAAAAATTATTATGTGTGTATTTCTTTTGACCCCTAACTTTATATTTCAAAATTTGGGGTGTCAAAATTTATTTTTGCAAAGATCTTCTTTTTGTTTAAGTGTGCTTTAACCCTTCATGTTATCTTTTGCTATCTGCACCTAAAACCTATGCCTAAACGCTACACCTAATGCAAGTCCTTTTGATTCATGCTTCTTTGGTTTATTTTTAGTATTGTAACCAGAATGATTTTGTGTAATTTTTCTAACTTGGAGTAAGAGCTTAATTAAGATTGATGTGATTTTAATGGGTCTCTTAGGTCTTAGTAACAACTCAATGTACTTTTTGTTTGACACTTTACTTAGCTTTTGAATTTGCAAAAACATTGGATGATTTATTTTTATGCTAGTGAAATTTGTTAATTTATATGCTATGTTTAAGTAATCAGTTTCACTTCTTTTTCATCACTCTCCCTATCTCTAATTTCGCATCGTACTCATAGCGGCATGGTTAGATTATTTGATTAGGCCATTTTATTTTATTTTTTGCTAACTTGTATGTCTTTGCTTGGGGGCAAGCAAATGCTCGAGCATGGTTTTATTTGATGACTAATATTTCAGTTATTATTTTGAATAATATTTTATATTATATTTTGATATTTACGTGTTCTCTTTCTTTAATTTTATATAAAATTATCTTTAAAATTACTAATTATGGTTCTAACATTATATTTTATAGGAATAGAACAGGCCTCGGGTGATTTTATTGCAATCCGCAAAAGTCCGCGCCATCGTCGCCATCTTTGCATGTTATCATCGCCATCACCGCCATGCTCACCGCAACCTTTGCAAGAGGTCATCACATTCGCCGTCGGGTGCCCGTTCATGTCGCCATCGTCGCACCGTCAATAATCATGCCGCAACGCCATCGCCGCACCAACCCTCACGTGCAGCCATTTGAAGATTATAATTGAAGCAGCCCCGCCTCTCCTTGTTGATGCCAAACCATGAGCCTCTTTTGTTGCAGCCCATTTTCAGCCCACCTCCAATTTATTAATCCTTGCAGCCCACTTACTCCTCCTCTTTCAATCACAGGCAGCCGGCCATCCTCATTGATTGCAATCCATCCACTTCAAAACCAACCATGCATGCACTCCATTAAAATCAAATAAACCGCCATCATGCAAGCATGTAACTCTTTCTCTCTCCATCTCATTAAATCCCATTCGTGCATTTATCCTTCTCTCTCTCCTCCCATTTATCATCATTCATGCATCTCCACCCCCTTTGGTTCTCTTCATTTTCTCCATCTAGATCATTCTCCCTCTCCTATAAAAGGACCCCATCCCTCAAGCTTTAGGGGGGATATAGAAAGTAGAGTGCTAATGTAGAGAGTTAGAATATTTTAGAGAGCAAGCTTCCATTTCAAGTATTTGTATTTCCTTGTTGTTTTTCCATTTCTCCAAGCAATAGTTTAGTATTTTTTTCATTTTGTTATGTACCCTTATTCCTAGTTTAATGAAAAGGCAATTTTATTTTCTTTTGTTTACTCTCTCTAATGCTTAGCTAATTTTCTTGTTTGTGCCCGATCACGATGATCTTTGCGGTAAAATAATATCTTTCATTTTATGTTGCATTGGTATTTTTATTTTTGATCCGATCTTGATCAATATCGTACCGACTCCGTATTTCTAGTATACTGTAGTAGATTCCGATCTCATATTCGAGTAGCCGAGAGGCTCGTGAATGTGAAAGATCACTCAACGAAGGAAGGAGTTGCACGCAATTCTAGAGATAAGATGACGTAAATCCTCCGGATTAGAGTGAAATCCAATAGTGCGGGTCACCTCGATAATGCGACTTTAGCCCTTTTGATTTGCAAAGAGATTTCGGTTGAAACGTCTAGAAGTTAGGAGATTTAATGTTCTAGCGAGATTATTTCTTATTTTCGGATTCATCGTGTTCTTTATAAAATTACGAATGTTAAACTAAATTATTCCGTTATTTTATTTCAAAGTGAATCGTCGATCGTGCACTCTTTTGCAATAATTTATTTCTCTTTTAACTAAGATTAGTTTGTTTTTATTTTCAAAACCCAATCAATCATTCGGTAGGATAATAGAGTCGTTGTGAGTAATAGTACTTGCCTGCGCCGAGTTTTTATACGACCTTGATATATTTTTATCACTATACTATAAAACGATAGGTACACTTGCCTATTCGGATTGTAGTCAGTGAGAAGATTTTTTTTACGAATCACATCATAAGGATCAAACCTTGTTAGTACAAATATATGTGGATGACATTTTATTTGGGTCTACTGATTCCAAACTATGCAAGAGGTTTTCTGACCTTATGCATTGAAAGTTTGAAATAAGTAGCATGGGTGAGCTCTCCTACTTCCTTGGTCTCCAAGTGAAGCAGCTACCTGATGGCATCTTCATCTCTCAGGCTAAATATGCTAAAGAGCTTATTAAGAAGTTTGAGATGGCTGATGCCTCAGCAAAGAAAACACATGTGGACACTAATGTTGTAATAGATTCTGATCCACATGGGAAACCTGTTGACTAGAAGTTATATAGGGACATTGTTGGGTCCCTATTATATCTTACAGCTAGCAGACCTGATATAATGTTTGTCATATGTCTTTGTGCTAGGTTCCAAGTAAACCCTAAAAAATCTCACCTAATTTTCTTAAAAATTATTTTGAGATATATAAAGAGTTGTCCTACTCTAGGCCTTTGGTATCCTTTTGAGTCAGAATTTGATTTAACTGGATATTCAGATGCTAACTTTACTAGATGCAGGGTAGAAAAGAAAAGTATCTCAGGAACTTGTCAATTCCTTGGTATGAGACTAGTGTCTTGGTTCTGCAAGAAACAATCATCTGTGTCTACATCAATAGCTGAAGCAGAATATATAGCAGCTGGCAGTTGTTATTCCCAGATGTTGTGGATATAGAATCAACTCCTGGACTATGGTTTCAACTTTAATAATTCAACACTATTTTATGACAACACAAGTGCTATATCCATAGCACAAAATCCAGTCCGTCATAGTAGGACCAAACATATAGACATTAGGAATCATTTCATTAGAGAGTGTGTAGACAAAAATAAAGTTAATCTTGTTTATATCTACACTAATTTACAAAGAGCTGATATCTTCACCAAACCACTGGAAGAAAGAAATCACCTGTTTTTCATAAATCAGCTTGGAATGATCAATGGAGAAGCTTTAACATAATTTCTGTCTGCGCTCGATGAATTTTCCAAAGTTCGTCGAACGGAGATCGACGAATTGGGAAACGTTCTTGAGATATTCATCGAACGGAGATCGACGAACTCTTTGTGAGTGAAGTTGTTTTTGTTAAATGGAGATCGACGAATCTGCTTCTGAAAACTTTCGTCGAACGGAGGTCGACGAAATATTCTCAAATCTTCAGACTAAGCTCGACGAATTATTTATCTATAAATTATTTTGCCAACCTCAAGTCGAAGAATTATTTTATTTTTCGTGGAACGGAGTTTGTCGATTCATATTCAGGAAAACCTTATATCTAGGTTTTCTTCGACCTCCATCACACGCTTTCAGTTTCCTTGCACTTGATCTTCATTTTTCTCATGCAGGTGAACTAATGGCGATTCCAGCAGGCAGTCTTGCAGCGATGAAATTCGATACAGGATTCGATGTGGACTTTGAATCATTTCAACATTCAGACCCTATCTTTCTAGACACCATGCAACTCCTTGAAGAAAGCATTTGAAGAATCTGCTATCCACCAGGATCAAGATACCTGGCGCTGAGATTAGGGAGTGGGTCTATACTTCTTCCACCACAGATGAGAACTCTATGACTAGCACAATCTCGGGTAATATTGTTCCACTTACTCCTGTCATTGTAACAGAAATTTTTGGATTAATTAAAGGTGAAGAAGAGTTAGAAATTGATACTGAGGAATTTGATGTGATGTTGAGTATGATGGGGTATACTGGAGAAACCCCAAATAAATTGCTGAAGAAACACCTGTCTGCAGACTTCAAATTTTTAGCAGACATTGTGGGGAAAGTGTTGCTAGGCAAACACACTGCACATGATTACATAACCAGGCACCAATTACTGGTAATGTGTGCTGTGGTAAACAAGAAGAAGGTGAACTGGGCTCAGATTCTGTTTGAGCTGATTAAGAATAAGAATAATAAAAAAGAGGTTAGTTTTGGAAGGATATTAGGGATCTTCCTAAAGGAAAAGGCTGCTGAATACCTGGTCTCCCCGACCATATTCATCAACGCCTCCAAGCGGCTCACATGTGCCCTCTTTGGCAGTTGAGAGAGGACCATCACCAAGCCCTCCAAGGATTCTTCCTCCTCCATCAGGCCTTCTGAGAGTACCAGGGCTTGTTTAGCCACTCCCCACCCTACTAAAGGTCTCCCTCCTCCACCTCCATCACCTCCAGCCATCCAACCTCATTCTCAAGTGGTACACCAACTCCCCTCCACAGCTCACACTACAGTCCATACTCCCACAACTCCATCATCCCCAATTCATATATCTCCAACTCATGTTCCCCTTCATACCTCACCCACCTTCCAACATGATGTACAAATTCCATCTCACACTCGTACTCCATCTCCCCATGGTACACCAACTACATCACCACCCTCATCTCCTCTTCCACCTTACATAGCTGACATTCCCCTATCCAATCTGTCCTCCCTCCCAACATTCAATCTGCTCACATCCCCCCTTCATACTCCTTCTCCTCAGGATGAACGAATGCAAGATGCACCACCTCCTCCTCCACCAGCATCTTCCATCCCTCCCTCTGTTTCTATTGAAACACTTTCTAAAACACCCTCTGCATCTCTACCATTGGAACCCTCCATTCTTCCACCTCTCATTGCCCTTCTCACTCCCCTACTCAAAAATCTCATCACAGAGGCTATTTCTCCTCTTGCTGCCTCCGTATCCTCTCTAACTAACAAAATCTCAGCCCTCTCTGCTACTCCTTCTTCAGTTAGGGGCCTGGCTCCAGTTTCCACTGAAACCAGGCAGGGGGATATTCTCCATGAAGAAGCAGCAGTAGAAACAACAACTATAACAGCAAAAATAGCAGAAGCAGCAGCAGTACCAATAGAAATCGTAGAAAAAGAATCAGCAGAAGCAGATGCAGATACTGATCAAGATTTATTTGATTTAATTCATTTTATTGAATCTTATATGGAAATAGATAAGACAGTCTCAGAGACTATAGATACTGTTGGTGATTATATTATAAATCCCATAGTAGATCTATCATATTTTTTGAGTATTTTTGTTATAGCCTATTTGAATAATCTGCCAGCAGACAACATCAAGCCATCTTTGGCTATAGTCCAATACACCTCTCCCATAAGCCACAAGGTTGCCAAGCAACTAAAGGCTAGTTTTGTTACAACAGAGGTTCCAACTATAGAGGTTCCTGCTATTCCATCTCCTCCCAGATCTGTTTCCCCCATTATCTCTTCTCCTCTTGCTCCAGTTTTTGTTATGGTTGATTCACCCATGCCTGATCTTGATGCATTGATCATGGCTGATATAGAAGAAGAAAGCACAACTGTTGCTGAAAGCACTATTATGTCTAGTCATCTTGCTCTAGTTCCAGCTCCTCCTCCAGTTTCCTCCCATCTAGAGAAACCTTTAATATTTGCTGAGGACCTAAAAGAAATTAATGCACTATATAATAATTATCAAGATTTTGATGATCATGATGATGAAGACGACTCGGATGATGATCCTAAGAAAAATAAAGTATGTAAGAACAGGAAAGCTCCTCCACATCCTGCCCCCAAAACCAAATCTAGCAAATGACACTCCATATTATATACTCTAGAAGATCACACCTTATAAGGGCATGCCAGCATGGATGTGGCTGTCCAAGAATCAACAGAAAGAAAGGAAGAAAAGCAGGAGATATTCCCTACCCCCTCAGAGATACAGAAAGGATCCTCCTCCTCCTCCTCCACCTATTGCTGGTTCTTCCAGTTCTTCAACTCAGAGGACTACCCAGTTTCAAACCTATCAAAGACATTAGGGTAGGTCCTCGTCCTCAGGAAGCAGCCAACAAAGTAATTATTCATCTAGCAAGCAGCAGAATCAACAACATCAACAATAACATTTCACTGAACATAAAAAGGCTGAAAGCCCCAAGAGACCTGCTTCCCCTCTTGTACCCTTTGAAGATCCTGAGATAGATACTGTTAAAATTCAACAAACCGCAGACGCCCCCTTGGATACCCTGTTGAAAACTCAACAAACCGAAGGAGAATACGCCCACTTATAATGTTGAAAGTCTTCCCGGATCGTGGAGTTAGCAGGGGTTATCTCAATAAAGCAGTAACAACCAGCAACACATGCAGCACAAGCTTCTTTATTGATCAAGAGCAAACTTCTTTACAAGGCGAGACATATATGGCGAGACATGCTTCACCAAAACCCAACACCGGGAGAGCAGAGACAATTACAAAGACAAGAACAAAAACAAGCCGCGCGGACTCAATCAACAAGCCGCCGACTTACTGCTGTGGAGTCCGCTCAGTCCGCCAGGTCGCCAGACCGCAACCCAAGCCGCGCGGACTCCCCCCTTATTCCAATGCTTAGTTCTTCACCGCTGGTCTGCACGCCGCCAGACCGCACAAGCTGCATCACCGAATGGAACAGTCCGCCTGAAGCAGGCGACTTCCTGAACCCCGAACCAAGTCGCCAAAGAGAAGACCGCCTGGTCGCTATCCGCAACCTGCTGTTTACCGCTTGTTGCTTAACCGCAGAGTCCGCACTGTCCCTGACCGCAATCAGCGCCAAGTCCTGGCTTTCCAGCGCTATCCGCAAAACCTGCACAGCACAACAGGGTCAACTCTCTATCCGCGCGGACACAAAGTCCAGACCGCAGCAACTTACGCGAGCTCAATTACTGTTCACTTACTTCGGTCCAGGTTTCTTAATCCTGATGTGACATGGGTCCTATTTATAGGCACGATGATGAGTATGGTCACCGCCCTAGCCGATAGGATCACCGCCACAATCCGCAGCTAGAACAAGTGTGTCCGCACAGCCCGCGGACACACCTTCCAGTTCGCCGCTCCTGTGCAGATAGCCAGTCCGCTCCAGCTTCTCCAAGGCCGGACTCCAATATCCAGTCCGCCTTGCCGCCAGAGACCAAAACAGGACCACCACAGCCGGACTCCACAACAGCCGTGTCCGCCATTTTGCAGACAAGGCATCAGCCCGCAAAACCCGAGCCCGCAGCCTCGCCATCTAGGCACCTGCCGGACTCAGCGGACACCCGGCTTCCGTCCGCATATCCCATGTCCATTACCTCATCTCCAAGGCACCTCCGGACTTAGCGGACACGACGATCCAGTCCGCTAACAGCAGACTCCAGTCCGCAACTCCTGAGTCCATAACCTCATCACAAGGCTAAACCGGACTCAGCGGACTCCGGCTCCAGTCTGCACGCTCCTGCACAAGCAATTCTCCAGTCCGCATTTCCCCAAGCTAGCAAACAAGGCAAAGCACTTCTACTACACTTGGCGGACTGAGAAACCAGCCCGCGCTCCACTGCGCGATCTCCCCGGACTGAGCCAACCTGGACTTGGTTCAGTTCCCACCAAGTCTAGTCTGCTGGCCACAAGGGCCAGTCCGCACTTACTGGCGGACACTGGATCTAGCCCGCCATACCGGGCGACCTCCAGTTCCTGTCCGCGCTGACCGGCGGTCTCCGCGGCTTCCACTTGCCGTTTCACTAGAGCAAGACCAAGGCAACTGCCAAACCGGTCTGTCGGGCTCCAGTTCTTCAGTCCGCTTCAAGCCGGACTCCGCGAATAACATTCCTATCCGCCCGGTTACTTCCTGGGAGTAAACCGCCTGCTGAGCATACACTGGCCTGTCAGACCGCCGCTGCTGTCCGGGTAGTCCGCGCGAACAGACCGCCCAGGCCGCCACAGAGCAAACCGCCTGCAACATCCCTGCCGACCTAGCAGTCCGCCAACCCAGTCCGCGTAGTCCGCACGGATAGGTTTCCCAAGCCTTCCATTCACCCACTTTCACTTCACAGAATTCAACACTCCCCCTTGAAGTGAGAAGTGGTGAATAACTCCAGCAACTCCCGTAACCTTGCACCTGGTCCTTCCGATAGCATCTACGAAGAGATGTCCAAGACATAGTCCTCGCCCCGCATATCATGGACCATGAGGGAGCCCTCCAGCATCTCCCAAAAGGAGCCATGCTTCCCTCTGCCTTCTCCAGCTTCAACCTCCACTCATGCATCACAGGAGTATCACCAACTTCCTTGGACCCAGAAGCCCAAGCCTCGCTGCCTCTGAGAGAAGTCACCTCTTCAGACAAGGTGTCAACCACCTCCTTGATTCTAGTGGGGTCATCACAGCCAGAAGTCCCTTGCTTGACCTGAGGGCTAACAAGAAAACACGGGACCAAGTCTGCTGTGTTCCCTTCACTATATCGAGCTGGTGGCTTACTGATCCTCTTCGATCTCCGAAGAACCTGATCATGGCTAACCACCTCCGCTGCTTTTGAACCAGCTCCGTTCCCGGGCAAACCCGGAACAATGCTCCCTTTGCTCCCTGAACAAGACGCCTCCTTACTAGAACCAAAAGCATCTAGAGCAACGCTCCCCCTGCTACCTGAACCAGAAGACTCCCCTCTTTAACAAGAACAGCCTGGAACATCGCTCCCCTTGCTTCCTGAACCGGAAGCCACCGCCTTCGAGCCAGAAGGTCCTGGAGCATCGCTCCCCCTTCTTCCCGACTCTGACGCCTTTGCCCCGAAGCTAGAACAATCTGGAGCACCTGGTGACTCAGGCAACTCCACTTCCTTAGCAGCAGCCTCCTTCAGCCCACCATCTGACCTGCTCATCTCTAGCTCCACATAAGAGCTACCCCAATACGGCGTCAACTCATCAAAGACAATGTCTCTTGACACTATGAGTTTCTTCGTCGCAGGATCCATACACCTCCATCTTCTTCTCTGCTCATCATATCCAACAAAGACTAGCTTTGTCTTGAGAGCACCCGGAGAGTGTATATAGAAGGTAGATCCAAACACCCGAAGGTGCTTCACTGAGGGCTTCACTCCGAACATTAGCTCATAAGGAGTCTTCATTATGATCGGACTAAGAGGCATCCGGTTGATGACATGAGCAGCACAGGCTATTCCCTCCGCCCAAAGAGCCTTCAGAATGCCTTTACTCCGAAGCCAACACTTGCAGGTCTCCGTTAACCAACGGATCATCCGAGCTGCAATACTACCCTGTTGTGAAGTATGTCCACAAGAAGGCTACATCCAGATCCCTTGCTTCCTGCAAAAGCGTGAGAACTCGGTTGAGCCAAACTCACCACCGATACTTGTCCTCAACACCTTGATCCTTCGGCCGAGCTGGCCTTCGATAAGCTTCTTGAACTCCACAAACAAGCGTACCATGCTGGACTTCGTCTTCATAAAGTATACCCAAGTATACCCAGAAAAGTCATCAACCAAAATCAGCATGAACCTGCTACCTCCAAGACTGGCCGTGACGGTCGGTCCCACCAGAGCACAATGGACAACCGCCAATGGTGCATTACTCCTGGATTGTGCTTTGTCAACCATGAAGCGATAGACTCCACTCTCCTGACATCCCGCACACCCCCGACCATTGCCATAGGATGACAATCTAGACAAGCCTCTTACGAGTGTTCTTTCCGCCATTGCTTTCAGCTTGTCCATCCCTACATGCCCCAGTCTTTCATGCCAGATAGCAGCACTATCACTGGCATTCCTCCGATCAACTCCAGAACTAGTTGAAATCCCAACTACGTTCTTCTCCTTCCTCCCTACCAGAGCTACGTTTGCCGAGAGCAAGACAACCTTGCACTCCTTCCGAAGATGACCTTGCTGCTTGCATTTATAGCACCTTGGTCCTTCCTTCCTCTTCCTATCGCGCCTAGGAGAACAACTCCTTTCTTCCTGATATGAAGTAGAGGGACCATCTTCTGCAGTAACCTTCACCTCCTTCCTGAACAACCCATCAAGGGAAGTCCAGACCTCCGCAGCTGACCGACATCCACTGATGTGGTCCAAGAGCTCCGATGAGATCACCTGCCTGAGAATAGACTCCGCTTTCGCATTTGCCTCCTTCCAAGCTCTCATCGCCTCAGCATTGCCAGCAGTATCCTCTTGTCTTCCTGCTCCGCATACAACCTCCCAAAGGTCCTCGCCAAGAAGAAAGCTCTTCATACAGGACTTCCACCGTTCACAGTTCGCCTCTGTAAGGAGATCAATACCAAGACAACTTGCATCCTCCACTGCCATGGTTCTACCACTAGTTTCCTCTTCAGAAGAGCAACTACTTCCATTGAGCACTGCTTGACCACTCCAACAACCTCGCTCTGATACCATGTTAAAATTCAACAAACCGCAGACGCCCCCTTGGATACCCTGTTGAAAACTCAACAAACCGAAGGAGAATACGCCCACTTATAATGTTGAAAGTCTTCCCGGATCGTGGAGTTAGCAGGGGTTATCTCAATAAAGCAGTAACAACCAGCAACACATGCAGCACAAGCTTCTTTATTGATCAAGAGCAAACTTCTTTACAATGCGAGACATACATGGCGAGACATGCTTCACCAAAACCCAACACCGAGAGAGCAGAGACAATTACAAAGACAAGAACAAAAACAAGCCGCGCGGACTCAATCAACAAGCCGCCGACTTACTGCTGTGGAGTCTGCTCAGTCCGCCAGGTCGCCAGACCGTAACCCAAGCCGCGCGGACTCACCCCTTATTCCAATGCTTAGTTCTTCACCGCCGGTCTGCACGCCGCCAGACCGCACATGCTGCGTCACCGAATGGAACAGTCCGCCTGAAGCAGGCGACTTCCTGAACCCCGAACCAAGTCGCCAAAGAGAAGACCGCCTGGTCGCTATCCGCGACCTGCTGTTTACCGCCTGTTGCTTAACCGCAGAGTCTGCACTGTCCCTGACCGCAATCAGCGGCATGTCCTGGCTTTCCAGCGCTATCCGCACAACCTGCACAGCACAACCGGGTCAACTCTCTATCCGCGCGGACACAAAGTCCAGACCGCAGCAACTTACGCGAGCTCAATTACTGTTCACTTACTTCGGTCCAGGTTTCTTAATCCTGATGTGACATGGGTCCTATTTATAGGCACGATGATGAGTATGGTCACCGCCCTAGCCGATAGGATCACCGCCACAATCCGCAGCTAGAACAAGTGTGTCCGCACAGCCCGCGGACACACCTTCCAGTTCGCCGCTCCTGTGCAGATAGCCAGTCCGCTCCAGCTTCTCCAAGGCCGGACTCCAATATCCAGTCCGCCTTGCCGCCAGAGACCAAACCAGGACCACCACAGCCGGACTCCACAACAGCCGTGTCCGCCATTCTGCAGACAAGGCATCAGCCCGCAAAACCCGAGCCCGCATCCTCGCCATCTAGGCACCTGCTGGACTCAGCGGACACCCGGCTTCCGTCCGCATATCCCAAGTCCATTACCTCATCTCCAAGGCACCTCCGGACTTAGCGGACACGACGATCCAGTCCGCTAACAGCAGACTCCAGTCCGCAACTCCTGAGTCCATAACCTCATCACAAGGCTAAACCGGACTCAGCGGACTCCGGCTCCAGTCCGCACGCTCCTGCACAAGCAATTCTCCAGTCCGCATTTCCCCAAGCTAGCAAACAAGGCAAAGCACTTCTACTACGCTTGGCGGACTGAGAAACCAGCCCGCGCTCCACTGCACGATCTGTTGAATTCTGTGAAGTGAAAGTGGGTGAATGGAAGGCTTGGGAAACCTATCCGCGCGGACTACGCGGACTGGGTTGGCGGACTGCTAGGTGGGCAGGGATGTTGCAGGCGGTTTGCTCTGTGGCGGCCTGGGCGGTCTGTTCGCGCGGACTACGCGGATAGCAGCGGCGGTCTGACAGGCCAGTGTATGCTCAGCAGGCAGTTTACTCCCAGCAAGTAACCGGGCGGATAGGAATGTTATCCGCGGAGTCCGGCTTGAAGCGGACTGAACAACTGGAGCTCGGCAGACCGGTTTGGCAGTTGCCTTGGTCTTGCTCTAGTGAAGCGGCAAGTGGAAGCCGCGGAGACCGCCGGTCAGCGCGGACAGGAACTGGAGGTCGCCCGGTATGGCGGGCTAGATCTAGTGTCCGCCAGTAAGTGCGGACTGGCCCTTGTGGCCAGCAGACTGGACTTGGTGGGAACTGAACCAAGTCCAGGTTGGCTCAGTCCGGGGAGATCGCGCAGTGGAGCGCGGGCTGGTTTCTCAGTCCGCCAAGCGTAGTAGAAGTGCTTTGCCTTGTTTGCTAGCTTGGGAAATGCGGACTGGAGAATTGCTTGTGCAGGAGCGTGCGGACTGGACCCGGCGTCCGCTGAGTCCGGTTTAGCCTTGTGATGAGGTTATGGACTCAGGAGTTGCGGACTGGAGTCTACTGTTAGCGGACTGGATCGTCGTGTCCGCTAAGTCCGGAGGTGCCTTGGAGATGAGGTAATGGACTTGGGATATGCGGACGGAAGCCGGGTGTCCGCTGAGTCCGGCAGGTGCCTAGATGGCGAGGCTGCGGGCTCGGGTTTTGCGGGCTGATGCCTTGTCCGTAGAATGGCGGACACGGCTGTTGTGGAGTCCGGCTGTGGTGGTCCTGGTTTGGTCTCTGGCGGCAAGGCGGACTGGATATTGGAGTCCGGCCTTGGAGAAGCTGGAGCGGACTGGCTATCTGCACAGGAGCGACGAACTGGAAGGTGTGTCCGCGGGCTGTGCAGACACACTTGTTCTAGCTGCGGATTATGGCGGTGATCCTATCGGCTAGGGCGGTGACCATACTCATCATCGTGCCTATAAATAGGACCCATGTCACATCAGGATTAAGAAACCTGGACCGAAGTAAGTGAACAGTAATTGAGCTCGCGTAAGTTGCTGCGGTCTGGACTTTGTGTCCGCGCGGATAGAGAGTTGACCCGGTTGTGCTGTGCAGGTTGTGCGGATAGCACTGGAAAGCCAGGACTTTGCGCTGATTGCGGTCAGGGACAGTGCGGACTCTGCGGTTAAGCAACATGCGGTAAACAACAGGTCGCGGATAGCGACCAGGCGGTCTTCTCTTTGGCGACTTGGTTCGGGGTTCAGGAAGTCGCCTGCTTCAGGCGGACTGTTCCATTCGGTGACGCAGCTTGTGCGGTCTGGCGGCATGCAGACCGGCGGTGAAGAACTAAGCATTGGAATAAGGGGTGAGTCCGCGCGGCTTGGGTTGCGGTCTGGCGACCTGGCGGACTGAGCGGACTCCACAGCAGTAAGTCGGCGGCTTGTTGATTGAGTCCGCGTGGCTTGTTTTTGTTCTTGTCTTTGTAATTGTCTCTGCTCTCCCGGTGTTGGGTTTTGGTGAAGCATGTCTCGCCATGTATGTCTCGCCTTGTAAAGAAGTTTGCTCTTGATCAATAAAGAAGCTTGTGCTGCATGTGTTGCTGGTTGTTACTGCTTTATTGAGATAACCCCTGCTAACTCCACGATCCGGGAAGACTTTCAACATTATAAGTGGGTGTATTCTCCTTCGGTTTGTTGAGTTTTCAACAGGGTATCCAAGGGGGCGTCTGCGGTTTGTTGAATTTTAACAGATACAACTGCTAGGATAGATAGATTCAAGGAATTGGTTGGCCTATCCATGATCAACAAAGTAAGAGCTGAAGGGAAGGATCCATCTGAATATACTATAATGTCCAAGTACAGAAAGGAAGAGCTTAACAGGTTTGCTAAGGCTAACAAATTCTTTAATGTTGGTGATTATATGAAACTGCATCCTGAAGCTGTAGTGCCAAGGGCCACTTCCCTAAATTTCATTGGAGCTGCTGACATGATAATGACAAAAGCTCAAGCGGCTGATCCTAATAGGGAAATCAAGTTTACAATGCCAGGAGAAAAAGCTAAAGAGAAGCACAAGGAACAAAAGAAGAAGAAATAAATTATGTGAACTATCTTCATTCTTTCTGTTATCTTTAAAACTGTCTGTTTATGTTTCTGAGACAAAGCTTACTGTATGTATATATATATATATATATATATATATATATATATATATATATATGCTGCACATTTAAAATTTTTTCATGTCAGATATATATTTTATTGCTTTGTATATTTGAATGTCTGTAATTAGTGACCTCGCCTAAATAGGGGGAGATTGTTGGATCCCTAGTTGGATTTGGGATAGGTTCACTAAACTAGGATGTTTGACCCAACATGTATAGCCAGGGTCATGTGTGTGTCCTATAGTATAGGCCATATCCTTAGAGTCAACACTGCATGGACCAGCCATCTCAAGACTACAAAGGACTCAAGACTTAGAGAAATTTCAAAGACTCGGGAAATGAGTTCGACGTTCATCGAACTCAGGTCGACGAAAGTCTTGCTCAGCTCGATGAAATTAGAGACAATTCTCTGAGCTAGGCTCGAAGAACTTAGTACTTAGGTCGATGACTTATGGACCCCATATTTCAACATTTCAAGTCCAAAACTTCTCTCTGAACTCCAGTCGACGAACATAGTTCTCAAGTCGATGATCTATGGGTATTCTACTTCAACATGTTATTCCAGAAATATCTAAGCATTCTAAGTCCAGGATCACACTCCAGTCGACGAACTCACCTTCTCAGCTCGATGAACTTAGACTACAGTCTTGGCAAGATATATTAAGTAGCAGTTATAAGCTCTCAGCACGACGAAACTAGTTCTCAGGTCGACGAACCCAGCTCTGAGGTTGACGATTTTTGGACACATTACTTCAACATTCTTAAGTCCAAGAAACAAGGATTTCTGAACTCCAGTCAACGAAGTTATAGTCTCAGCTCGACGATCTTGATGCACAGAATTGGCAAGGGTCTAGAGAAAGCTATTATTTGTTCTTAGGTCGACGAACTTGGATATCAGCTCGATGAACAACTATTATCTGGTCGACGAACTTGACTTCTCAGCTCGACGATCTCTGGATCCCAGTCAACTAATTCTGTTCTCTGCTCAACGATTTCTGTGAAGTTCTAGACTTTGATATTTTCCTCCCTCTATCCTTAATTTATTGCAATAATTCCTGAGTAATAAATGCTAAATATTCTCTGAATATTACCATTAGACGCATCATTGATTATATATTTCTCAGGATTATTGCTTGACGTTTTTCCATGGGATAGTTGGGGAAATCAATCAATGCAAATATTCTACAGGCCATCAACATTAAAAGAAGGAAGAAATTCAAAATTCAGAAGAAAGATTTCGCATGAAATATAAAAAGGATTTTTCTTCTTCCTTCCAGTAGCACACACAAGACAGCAATGAGGGTTTTCTTCCTTCTTCTCAGGAGAACACGCTGAGCACAATAGAGTAACAACAATCATATAGTAACAGAGAACAAGAAGCCCTAGCACTTGACCAGAGAAAGAACAGCAACCTGAAAAAGAAGAAGAACAACCATTTAAATCAAGATTCTTCTTTTGTCTTCATCCCAAGATTCTTCAAAGGACAACAATTACTATATCAGTCAAGAAGCACCCGGATACCTGCTGGTCAAGGCTGAAACATTGAAGGCCTACTCACCCTGAAGTAAAGCTCCATCCTTTCTGAACAAATCTATATCTCAGGGGGAGCTTTGTCAAAATCAGGATCCACTAAAGTATTCTCAGTTGTATTTGAGAAAGAGAAGACATAATCACTATCACATCCCCCACTGTATAAAGGGTTCTTAACTCCCTTCAAAAGTTATTCCTGGTTGCAAGTCACCTGATCAAAAGACTTGAGGATTAGCTTTTGAGCACCTGATCAAAAGCTCATTGGTGGCAGTCGCCTGATCAAAAACTGAGTGGATTCCTACCAGGGTGGTAGACGTGTGGATATACCTAGGTTGGGGAACCGCTATAAAATTCTTGTATTATCTGGTTGTACCTTTTCTTTTATTCTTGATGTGGCTGTGTGGATTTGGTTTGCTGTGTTTGTGGTATTTAATTTAATTTCTGCTGCACCAGTGATAGATTGAATTATCTTAGGACTGATTTGTTAATTAGCAAAAAATTTTATAAACCTAAATACTCTATTCACCCCCACCCCTCCCCCGCCCTCTAGAGTATTTCTGATCTAACCCTTACTTTCAGCTTCCTTGGACTGGTAGGCTACTATCGACGGTTTGTGGAAAACTTCTCGTGGCTCGCTTTTCCTCTGACCACACTGACGCAAAAGGATCAGAAGTTCGTCTGGACGCCGAAGTGCGCGCAATATTTTGAAAAGCTAAAGAGTCGAATGACCATGGCGCCTGTGTTGACATCGCCATGTGGTACCGACATATATGAGATCTATAGTAATGCTTCAGGGAGCGGCTTAGGCTGCATTCATCTGCAAAATGGGAAAGTGATTGCTTATGGCTCACGCCAGTTGAATGTGTATGAGCGAAATTATCCCGTCCACGAATTAGAGTTGGCGGCGGTGATCTTTGCACTGAAGTTATGGAGGCATTTTCTTTATGTCATAAATGTGGATATCTTTACGGACCATGAGAGCCTAAAGTACTTGTTGGAGCAGAAGGACCTGAATATGCGACAATGAAGTTGGCTGGAGTTCCTTGGGGACTACACCTTTGCGATTCATTATACTCCCGATAAGGGAAATATGGCTGTTGATGCCTTGAGGCGGAGGGCTCCGACAAGGGCAAGTTGATTGCAAAGGCACGATGAACGTCTAATCCAGGAGTTGGAAGCATTAGAGTTTTCTTATGTTGACAAGAATTCCACAGCCAATGCATGTCTAAATAGGACAGAGGTGCAATATGACCTTGTAGACAGGATTTGACGAGCAATGGAGCTGGATGAAAGTCTCCAACGCTATGCAAAGGATGGGCCAGAGGGCAAATTCTCCTGGGATGACGGCCTTTTGTGGAAAGAAGGCCGGTTGTGCGTCCCGAGTATGGGTAAATTATGAGAAGAGTTGATGTACGAAGCTCATGTTACCAAGTACTCAATGCACCTTGGGAGCACAAAGATGTTCAGGGACATGAAGAAGTTGTTCTGGTGGTCAGGATTAAAGAAAGATATCGCTCATTAGGTAGCTAAATGCCAAACTTGTGCTTTGGTGAAAGCGGAATGTTAGAAGCGTAGAAGTTTCTTGAATTCGTTGCTGATTCCGAAATGGAAGTTTGATGATATCTCAATGGATTTCGTGCATGGATTGCCGAGATCTCAGCGCGGGAATGATTCAATCTGGGTGATCGTAGACCGGTTGACGAAAGTGGCACACTTCCTTCCGAACAAATGGGACGATTCAGTGGAATGATTCAATCTGGGTAAATCGCCATCACGATCGCTCACGATGCTACGAGGAACAACATGTAGCCGTACAATCTGTTCAACATAAAGTTTTGCCTAAGCGGGGTGAGGAAGTTCTTGAAGGAAGCGGGCTAATCAAGTGTCGCAGGAAGCAAAGAAGCAAGTGAAGTTTTAAATGCGGTGGGTAAACAAGGGCCGACAAGGCCTATTTATAGAAACAAAAGGGAGGGAAAATCTTCCGCCGATGGGAAAAGTGCGGATAGCAAAATGCACCATGACGTTTCAACTTCCCGGCTCGCAGCCGCGCCACAAAGACCGTATGGTAGCGAATTGCGCACATCCGTGCCCACATGAGAGGCGGTCGGGTTGCGACTCGTGCCCTCCTGGAACAGTAGGCGAGACGCACAGGCTCGCAATCAAAGAGCATTCGGCTCACTACCGTCGAGACTAGACCGGCGGGCTAGGCGAGCCGATTCAACAATCTTGCGACCGATTAAAGAAGGGGCAGGAGAAAAAGAGTGCTTCGTCCACATTCAACCATAGAAAAATTAAGCGGCAACACAATAAAAGTAACGTGTGACAAACGTAGAGTCCATTGGCGGGCGAGAGAGTCTCAAGTTATTACAAACGTTAAAAAAATTCCAAAAAGAAGGCCCTCCTAAGCGAACTGGTCTGGGATGCGGACGCGCCCTGGCCTAGTGATCAATGACGTGATGGGGGCGGGCAGCTCAGTACTGGATCTACTTCCACCTGCCTCGCCTCCACATCCCAGATCGGGGCGGCATGCGAGGATAGTGGTACTCGCGAACCGCCACCAGTTCCTGCTGGGGCATGTCGACTTGCTCCTTGGCAAGCCTAAGCCACTCCTCGGTCCACGTTATGTGCACCCCCGGATAAGTGACTCCATCCCCGTCAGCTGGATGCATCACTCCCTCCAAAACTGCAAGCTGCTGCTCCACTACGGCCTTGTCCTTTTCAACCCTATTGAAGACCTCCTGTAGCAATAGTGTGTATTTCTAAAACAGCCGTGTCACTTGCCTCTTCATCCCCTCCGCATCCACCGAGTCTCCTAGATACTTTGAAATGTGATCCGTATCAGGGGGAGGTGAGTGTCCCTCGCTCATTTCAGCATCGGAAGAAGAGATCACGTTGAAACCTACAAATGGGAGGGTAAATGGGAACGGGCGGAAACAAACAGGCACAAGTATGAACTCACCAGGAGTCGGCATGTCACCTGCACTAGCTGATGGCCGAGAGGAGCCCGACCGGCCCTGAAAGAGTCCTCCCTCAAGGACCGTGAAGTATTTCCCCAGCCCAAGTGGAATTGGAGACTGGGAAATCTCCGGAGGGTGCGCCCCCGGCCTAAGGGGTTGGCAACCCACTCGGTTGATGGCAGGATGGAATGATCCCCGCTTCCCTCCGTCGCATCCATCTTCGCGGGGCAGCACCTACAAAAAGAAGAGTCAGAAGCAAAGCGGTGAATCAATCGACAGGTATGCATACCTCGTGGGCGACCTCGGTACCAGTCACCGAGCTGGACCCAGGTTGTTCGTTTGCAGGAGATCGCCTGACGATTTTACATTTCACCAGCCTGAAAAGGGGGCCAGGCGATCCGCATGCCAGCCATGGAGCGGCCTCGAGAGCCTCCTCCCTAATCTTTTCCATCGTGGCCGCCAGGCAAGCTCGCATCTCCTCAGACACAGGAATCGTTCGGCTACGGCTCACAGAGAAGGCTAAAAGAAGGTGGGATTTTTCCAAAGAGTCCGATGACATATTTATAGCATGAAGGTGGGACCCACCAAAAGATTCTCTCCAGCTCAGCAAAGTACTCACCGAACACGTGGGTTGGATGATTCTTTAAGAGCTTGGTCAAGCTCAAAAAGAGCGTGGATTGTGTACAACCCCGTGTTCGCCATGTGGGTCCTCCAGGCCAGACGAGTGGACCAGGATGACCGGACCGCGCCAGAATTGCTTGCGTGCGAGATGCAAGAGCGGGCTGACCCATCGCGCACCCGACTGGAGTTCGTCGAAATGGACATATCTTTCATCAAACTGAGCTTGGGTTGAGCTCGAAGTTCGTCGAACAGAGATCAGAGATCGGTGTTCATCGAACGGAGCACGGAACACGAAGCTCGGTGTTCGTCAAACGGCGCTCAGCGATCGTCAAACGGAGCTCGGTGATCATCGAACGGAGCTCGGCGATCGCCGAACGAAGCTCGGCGTACTTCGAGCTAACCTCAGGAGATGAGAATCTGAATTCGTTGAACCCAGATCGGCGAGCTTATTTGGAGCTTCTGTAGTGACAATCTGAGACCGGCTGGCCGACTCTCCCATAAGTGACCTGGCCGCCAGCCCGCTTCAGAGAGAGGGTCGGTGGGGTGCGACATCCTGGCTCACGTTCGCCTAAGGAGGGAAGACGAGATGTGGGATCCAGGTCGCGTCTGCCCCAGCGAGGTGGAGAGTCGTTACGAACTGAGCTCCAGATCCCTGGAATCTGCCCAGTGGGGCCCATAAGCAAAATTACTCGGTTGCCCTTATCAGGGGTACGAATAGCATGTTAGAATAACGGAGTTAAGCAATGAGCAGACCCAGCTGGGATGCACATAGCTGTTCAAAAAAACAGAGGTTGGCTATTTATAGGCCGTTTTTAGAAAACTATAAATAGGACCCAAGGGGCACCTCAGAAGGCAGAATTACCAGTGTTCAGATCTTCTTGCGCTTTCTGAGTTAGCCTTTACTCGGCCTTTGGCTAATGAGGGGAAGCGCTCTAATATCTTCCGGGTGTGTGGTGGGACCTCCACGCCGAGCATTTGGGTCAGTTCTCTTTTGTTGTTCATCTTGTAGGAGAGAAGTAGGTGTGCGATCACCCCTTCCCCATGGGTAAACTCCACAAGAGGCCGAGTTTTCTGTTTCAATAATTGTGATGTGCTAAGGCATGGCTTTGTCTTTGTGGTTTGTTGGCTAACCCATGACATTGCAAAGTCATGTGTGGAGATAGACCAGGCGAGACAAGTACCCTTCTGTGAAACTGACGAGAACGCCAAGCTTTGGACAAGCCTGAATGATGTCAACTGGGTCCCGCCGGGTCTCCTTCGGTGAACTTGGTCCCGATTTGGAGCTAGGCCTAGGTCGTCACGAGCAGGGGGGCATCAGTTTGTGATTTCTGAGATGGAATCCTGGCGTGAGAAGCCAGAGCTTGCAGGTAAGCCAGAGGTTTGAGACCCATGAGCAGGTTGGGCCTAGGAAAGAGTTCCATGTGGCAGCTTGTATGTCATTAGGGGAAATTGGAAGTACCCATGTGTTTTCGTCTTAAATGCCGTATGGGAAATTGGAAGCACCCGATTGTTGATGCATGGTGATTTGTTAGATTCATACACTATAGGGTGCGTAATGGGAATCTCAAGTTTGCATACATGATGCATTTTAGGCCTCTTTTACTATATGCTCAACATAAAAACATGTTTGTTGTATGCGACATCTAAACCAATGTTACTATTTTCTATATTCATGTATATTTGTATACAAAGTGCTGGCCAGCAGGGTGATGGAGTTCCCCGGGGTCTGCTACGGATGACCGGGAGGAGATGGGTTGGTTACACTATTGATATCAGCCTTTGCTAACCCATATTCGCAAAAATTTTTATAGGGCAAGGATCGCATGCGGGAGTAAGCTTGCCTGCCAAAATGTCCTAAGCCTCATGAAGTGATCTCTTTGTTTGGTAGCTCTGTTTGGGTGAATGTTATGCTTGGTGCACTATGAATCCGGCTTGCATACCGAGCTAGCCTAGGAGTGCATTTGCACGTTGATATGTTATTGTTTCCATTTTGGACTCAAAAATATTGTGAGGCCTTAAGGTCGATTTGATACTCTTGTGGTAGTGGATAACTTCTAGTTTTGTTTTTTGTTTCGGCAGTTTTTAGTCTGAGTTTTGAGTTGGGTAGTTTATATCATCTTATAATGCTGAAGCTATGGAATCTGTATGTTGTGGAGCCCCTGCCGAACTCATATTATACGGTCATTACAGGGGAGGTGTTACACTCAAGACCCCATTTATGTCGTAGTACGCAGGAGTCCGCTGGTTGGAGGATGATTGCAATGAGGCGTGCAAAGGCCTAGGCCTAGTAGGGTGAATACCCGCCTAGTAGTGGAGATGCCCGCTCCAACATCCCCATTTTTCCACGACAGGTGACGCCGAAGAGGGTCGCTACCTCTCGAAAAGTAGGAACTTAGTTCTATGTTGACATAGTAAATAGAGTGTGTGTGTAATCTTGTGTGAGTCATCATAATCATTCATTCATTGCATTGTATTGCGGCATAAAACATCCTCATCATATAAATTTGCTTGTCACTTTTATATTATGAGTTACTTTGATATACACGACCCTTAACTTATAAATTTGTATGGTCATTGTTATAAATTAAGTTAAATTTTGTACTTATAATTTGATATATTGTTAGTATACATTTTCTTTTACAAATATTGATACCTACTGCTGTTACATTCTTATTATTTAAGTACTGATATATATATATATGTACTGCTAGATTTAACCATACTCTCATGTCACTTGTTTGATATATATTATTGTTATATTGTGCTCCTCTTCCTTTTCCATCTCTCGGTGCCTAAGAGTCGCCGGGGTGAGCGAATGTGAAGCCACTTAGTCTTTATGCCTAACGGGCGCTACACCCACCTTTTTAGGAGGATACCCCACCGATGGAGCAACAATAGCACCCCGCGTAGGAGGGGAGTCAGGCCATAGGGATAGGGTCTGATACTATGATGCCTTCACTCTCCTTAGTGACAGATTCGAGCATTTTTTATTGCTTAATTATAGCCCTTCGAGAAATTTCTTATACACTGGTATTACAGGAACTGATGTAGTTTCCTATTATGTTACACTACTTTTAGACATTTAATTTTGTGGGTCAAGACTTTTGTGTTCTTCTCTTTGGTTGGGTTAGCATTGTGATATCAGAAATTAGTCGGTAAAATAAGCGACTTGTGGTACACATTAGCCCATGTGTTGATGCTACCACAAGGCAGTTTTCTTGGCAGAAAACTCTCCTCGACAGTATCTTGTGTTCTGGGAGGGGGGTTATACAGGTCAACTCTTCCATCACTTTGTCGACTACCTCGGCCTCCTTCTCGCAACTGATGTTGTTGACCGTGTTCAAATAACACTCCCTCACCACCTTCGGGTCGCTCTCGATCCAGATCTACAACCATCCAATGTTGTTTTTTCAAACATATATAAAATGACAATGGCATGCTGATGACTAATATTTCTTTTATTATTTTGAATAGTATTTTATATTATATTTTGATATTTACGTGTTCTCTTTCTTTATTTTTATGTAAAATTATCTTAAAAATTACTAATTATGGTTCTAACATTATATTTTATTTTGTAGGAATTCGACAGGCCTCGGGTGATTTTACTTCAATCCGCAAAAGTCCGCTCCATCGCCGCCACCTTTGTATGTTGTCATCGCCATCACCGCCATGCTCGCCGCCACCTTTGCATGAAGTCGCCATCATCGCGCCGTCAATAATCATGCCGCAATGCCATCGCCGCACCAGTCCCCTTGCAGCCCATTGTTGAAGATTATAATTGATGCAGCCCGTCAACCTCCATGAAGTCCAGCCCTTCATTATTTTCATGCTGTCCAAGTCCGTCATATTCCATAATCCAAAGCCAACCAGTCCCCGTGCAGCCCTTTGTTGAAGAATTATTTTGAAGCAGCCCACTTACTCCTCCTCCTTCAATCACAAGCAGCCGGCCATCCTCATTGATTGCAATTGGTCCACTTCAAAACCAACCATGCATGCACTCCATTTAAATCAAATAAACCGGCTCCTTGCATGCATTTCCTTATCAATTGACCGCCACTCCCTTCTCTCTCTCTCTTTATTATTTTCTTTCTCCTCTTTTATTCTCATTCACCCCGCTTCTCCCTCTTTCATACGCAATTAAATCTCTTCCATCTCCCCTCTTTTATATTTCTACTTTCTATTTTTATTTTTAATAAAATGCATGCATGTAACTCTTTCTCTCTCCATCTCATTAAACCCCATTCATGCATTTAGCCTCCTCTCTCTTCCCTCCCATTTATTATCATGCATGAACATCTCCTCCCAAGCATGGCCGCCACCCCCCCCCCCTATCTCTCTTCATTTTCTCCACCTAGAACATTCTCCCACTCTTATAAAAGGACCCCATCCCTCAAGGTTTAGGGGGATGTAGAAAGTAGAGTGTTGATGTAGAGAGTTAGAATATTTTAGAGAGCAAACTTACATTTCAATTATTTGTATTTCCTTGTTGTTTTTCCATTTCTCCAAGCACTAGTTTAGTATTTTTTTTTCATTTTGTTCCTTGTTTAATAAAAGACAATTTTCTTTTCTTTTGTTTACTCGCTCTCTAATGCTTAGCTAATTTTCTTATTTGTGCCCGATCACGATAATCTTTGCGATAAATTAATATCTTTCATTTTATGTTGCATTGGTATTTTTATTTTTGATCCGACCTTGATCAATATCGTATCGACTCCGTATTTCTAGTATACGTTGGTAGATTCCGATCTCATATTTGAGTAGCCGAGAGGCTCGTGAATGTGAAAGATCACTCAAGGAAGGAAGGAGTTGCACGCAATCCTAGAGATAGGACGACGTAAATCCTCCGGATTGGAGTCAAATCCAATAGTGCGGGTCACCTCGATAATGCGACTTTAGCCCTTTTGATTTGCAAAGAGATTTCGGTCGAAACGTCTAGAAGTTAGGAGATTTAATGCTCTAGCGAGATTATTTCTAATTTTCGGATCTGTCGCGGTCTTTATAAAATTACGAATGTTAAACTAAATTATTCCGTTATTTTATTTCAAAGTGAATCGTCGACCGAGCACTCTTTTGCAATAGTTTATTTCTCTTTTAACTAAGTTTAGTTTATTTTTATTTTCAAATCCCAATCAATCGTTCGGTAGGATAATAGAGTCGTTGTGAGTAATAGTACTTATCTGCCCCGAGTTTTTATACGACCTTGATATATTTTTATCACTATACTATAAAACGATAGGTACACTTGCCTATTCGGATTGTAGTCCGTGAGACGATTTTTACCCGTCAAGTTTTTGGCGCCGTTGCCGGGGACTATTTTTGGCAATATTACGAAAGCATCGAGTTTATTACTTCTACTAAAATTCTAAAAACAAAAACAATTTTTTTAACAAAAAAAATATCAAAAAAATTTAAGTTTTTTTTCTTTTTGGAAACAGTTTTTTTTATGGAATCGTCTTATTTTGGCGTGTTTTGTAATTTTTGCGAGTCGCCGGACCACTTTTATTCTGAATGTCTTTCGGGAACCCCTCCCTATTTTGATTTCAATTTTTCCGGAGCAGGTCAAAGTGGCCAATTTGACCCTTACTCCAATTTTTATCCTACTTGGGAGATGGGGAATCTGTCTTATTTTTCTTATGAATTTGCCCCGCAAAGCGCCGCGCCTCTAAATTTTAATTCAATCGATAATGGGTATTTTGAATTGCAAACTTCTCTTGATAATATTAATTCGCATTTCAAAACCATTATCAATTATTTTTCTCGTGAGGCCGCATCGTTTTCTTCGTCTTTTTCTCTGTCTTCGTCTCCTCCAATTTCTTCATGTAATGAGTCACCGGATATCCCAGCTTGTGTTTTTCCTCTCGAGGAGGATAACTATTCGGATATCCGGGATTGTTTCCTTCCTCCTTTGGAAGACACCAGAATGGATGCTCCAGTGTGCTTCTTACCTTTTGAGAATGACAAGACATCTCATCATTCTCTCTTTTTCTGAAGACGTTTGTGATTCCATTTCGCTTCAAACTTTAACTGTTCCAACTATTTCTAGTTTTAGCGAGTCTTTTTCTTCGTCTTCTTTTATTTTAGATAATTCTTCTTTAGTCCTCTCTACCCCTTCTTCTCCTGAAATTTCACAAGTCTCTCCTTCTTCTTGTGAAATTTCTGTTGATGAAATTTCTTTTTCTACTTCTTTTATTGCTCTTTCTATTTCTTCTTCTTCTTTTGACGACCCCTTCTTTCACATTTTTCATATGGCGGAGTTCTTCTATAACTCTGTCCGTTCATTTTCGGGCGTCATTCCATTGAAGATTCCACCCCATGTCGGTGCGATTCCTCAATTTTTCTCATTTTTGATGTAATCTCCTAAGCGCATACTTAGGGAGTTACCTCTTCACTTTAGTTTTTATTTTCCATTTAGCTAACCAATAACATCGGGCTCAGACGATGTTAAACAAAGAGCGCTCTTGGGAGGCACCTTTTGCTTATCCTTTTTGTTGTCTTTTTTTTGTTTGCTTATTGTGTTTTGCAGGAATAAAACCTCCGGCGGATCGTTTGGCTCCATCATTTTTTTCCTCTTCCTTAGGCCTGAGCCGGTGTCCAGCTCAAGCATGGGGGAACGAAATCAGCATTCGGCCTTACGAATCCGGGGAAGTTGTTTTCTTTTTAAGTATTTACTTTATAGCATCCCCCCCTCTTATTTTCTTCTTGTCTTTTTCTTTCCTCAAATTTACTATTCAACATTGGGGACAATGTTAAACTTTAAGCATGGAGGAGTATTTTTCCCTTTCTTTTTAAGTCTTTCAAAACAAAAAAATTACAAAAAATGAAAACAAAACAAAAACACAAAAAAATTCAAAAACTCCAAAAAAAACTGGAAAATACAAAAATTTCATGTCTTTTGTATTTGTCTTGTTCTTAGGCTTTGTTGTACTTGTTTAGCTGAAATAAAATTTTCTAATCTTTCATTTTAGCTATGTTTCTTTGAGTATTATGTTGACTCCTGCAGTGTTCCTAATTAGGGTAGTATGTTAGTGTGAAAATTTTGTCTGAAAATTACGCTTTTGTGTAGCTATCTTTTTATATTTTTCACTTTTATAAAATTTATCATCCGTTGTTTTTCTCTTTTAATTTTATGTAATGTTGATAAATGATTAGTGCAGTAGGTGTGAATAAATCTGGACGCTTATTAATTTCATTTTCATGAAGAATTTTTGTTTCTTACATCCTAGTTAGAACTTGTATCTTTGATTTTTCAATACTTTACTTTAGATAGACTCAATAGAAGCATGAAAATGATTTCGGCCTCCTCTTGACTCGTCTGAGCCTTTGCATACCGAACCAAAAATCTTAACCATTGCTAGCCACTTTGTGCTTTATCCGCGTGCCTTTTGTAGCCCCACTTATTTTTTACAAAAGCCAAAGAGCCATCCCATGTTGCACACTTAAATTTTGAGCTTTATTTGTACTAGTGTGTGCTTCCATTTTGTGAAAAATAGTGAATGTTCAAAAATATTATCCGTTTGCTACAAAAGAAAAAAAGGGAGAGAAAAATGTTCAAAAGGATGAAGAAAAATTGAAAAATTATTATTTATTTATTTTGACCCCTAACTTTATGTTTGAAAATTACTTGGGGTGTCAAGATTTATTTTTGCTAGCACAACTGTTTTTGCAAAGCTCTTCTTTTTATTTAAGTGTGCTTTAACCCTTCATGTTTATGTTTTGCTATCTGCACCTTAAACCTATACCTAAACGCTACACCTAATGCAAGTCCCTTTGATTCATGCTTCTTTGGTCTATTTTTAGTATTGTAACGAGAATGATTTTGGGTAAGTTTTCTAGGTATGAGTAAGAGCTTAATTAAGATTGATGTGATTTTAATGGGACTCTTAGGTTTTGGTAACAACTCAATGTACTTTTTGTTTGACATTTTACTTATCTTTTGAATTTGCAAAAACATTGGATGATTTATTTTTATGCTAGTGAAATTTGTAAATTTATATGCTATGTTTAAGTAATCTTTTTCACTTCTTTTTCATCACTCTTCCTATCTCTAATTTCGCATCGTACTCATAGTGGCACGGTTAGATTATTTGATTAGGCTATTTTATTTTTGCTAACTTGTATGTCTTTGCTTGGGGGCAAGCAAATGCTCAAGCATGGGGGTATTATTTTTATAATATAGAGATAAAAATATATCACATGCATTGAAAGGCATTGATGATGGGCCTTCCAAAGATATCATTGTAAATGTTAGGCATGCCAACTATCACGAAGCGACAGTTCTTTGAAACCCCTCCCAGGTGATGAGGAGTTCCACACCTCCTTCAAATTCCTTCCTTTCTCCTGCAAAACTAAAGAGGGGACCATCAGTTGAAGTCACTCTCTTATCCTCTACCACATGGCATCGAACGCCTTCTTGAAAACAACATTAACCGAACTTTTGTTCTTGACTAGAATTTGAGAGATCGTGAAGTTAAACACTACCTCCTGAACCACTAAGGCATCGTGGAAGGGATTTTCATTTTCGAACATGTCCTCCACTGAGAATATAATTTATCCAATTAGGGGGAGGGGCTTGTAAGGTGGAAGCCACACTTCTACGTCCAACCCCATGCAAGCTTTCTTTTTGGGTCGCCTCAAACATAGCACCCTCCACGGATCGTTCGTATCGCACCGCGCTCCCCCTGATCAACTCGATACTCGTACCCTCTCAGTTGCCGCCCACACGCTCCTTTGTTTCTTCCTTCTTCTCATGATCTTATCTCTCGTTGCCTATCCCGAGATCCTGCCTCTTCTCCTCTTCTCATCTCCAAGAACTTTGGGAAAGTTATGGTGGCGTGGCCCTCAGACCGGTGAAATTCACAATGGAGTACCAACCTCCGCTCCTCTCCCCTCCTCAACTGATGCGGTCTCCCCCTCTTCCTCAACCCCTTCTTACTATATAAGCCTCCTTTCGAGCCACTTGGTACTACTTCTACGGACCTTGTCTACGCTTCGGCGAATATCCCTTTTCCTGCCACTCAAGTGAGAACCTTCTCCCTAGTCGGCCTTGTTATGCTCCCCCAGCCATCCTCCGCATTGGCATGGCAGGAGGTCCCCGAAACCTCCTCTCCTGATCCCTTTAATCTATGCTATCCCGGACCCTTCTTTCCCCATGCCACTTCGGCTCCCGCTTCCTCCTGATTTTCTCTATGCTTCATTCACTGTCTCTTGGACCTCTTCTCTAATTAACTTAGCAGCTTGGTATTGAACCCTCGGCTCGTTGACTCCTCCTCGACGTAATGCGTCATGTGATCAATCAACTCCTCAAATGATACTGGAGAAATTCGAGTCAGCTCCATCTTGATGTGTTGGACCGATGTTTCACATGCCCTGTGTTTGAGAATATCAACTACAAGATTGTATTTGATCACGTCTTCCGTTGATAGAGTGTGTAGGTTGACAGGTTCAAGTGAAGAGAAGAAGCTGCATACAAATGTTACCGCCGGGCGTTAGAAGTTACCGCTGAGCGGTAGCTTGAATTAAATCGACATGGCGCTCGGGAAGTTTTCAGCGAGCACTAGTACTAATGCTCCACGCTAGCTCACTCCACACCACCACGACAGCGCTGAGAAGAAAAGCGTTGAGTGCATTGAGACAGTGATGTTGAATGGATGCTACCGCCAAGCGCCGTCACATACCGTCCTGTGCTAGATCACTTAACGACGTGTTGAGAGTGTTGAGAAGAAAAGCATTGAGTGGCGTTAAATGGATGATACCGCTAGGAGCTACAACTTATCGCGACGCGCTATCCGCTTGAAAAGCATCAAGCTGGTTTTGTCGAGCTGCTGGCCTACCTCCAGTTGTTAGTGCTAAAGCACCACGCTAGGTGCTCAATGAACATCAAGCATGGACGTTCGACAAATGCCTCTCTACCGCAGGTGATAGCATTTACCTCCACATGCTAGCCCTTAGACTAACATCGATCCAGATTCGTCGAGCGCTGGACTACCGCCTTGCACTAGTTCTACCACAGGCGCTATCACGATGATTTATTTGGACTTTGCGCTTTAGACAAAGTTGGCGCTAGCCATACCACGTCGTGTTAGCCTCTCGATGAATCGATGCGCTGTTCTAGAATCGTTGTGTCCAACATTACCGCACGGCGGATGCGGTAACCGCGCGGCGCTAGCATATTTGAAACGACAAAATTTATTTTGAATATTTATTTCCAGATTTAGACGACAGCTGGCATAACAAGTGCACGAACCTACCATCAGGCGCTAGTCTTACCGCCGATGGTAGCCTATTTTCACGAAGACATATAAATGGCCGCCTTGGTTTCTGTGCCTGAGCATCTGAGAAAAAGAAAGGACGGGAGTTCGTGAATTCTAGGGTTCGGCCGTCTTCTTGTACTACATTCCACAAGTCTCCGTCAAAGAAGAAGATAATCATCTCCCTCCCGCTTGTGATTGAAAGACTCCGAAGATCCAAGATCTACAATGAATACGAAGAGTCAACCGGTTGCCAATAAACAGAGATCTTAAGCACCGGACGCGGATCGCTGCATGGAGTATTCTACAAGAGGGAGAACTTCATTCTTTTAAAAATTTATATCTCTTACCTTTGTAATCTTTTTGTCTTTTCTAAATCTTGAGGAGAGAAAAATCGACTAGTAAGGGTCATCGGATTCTGTGGGAAATCGTCCTGGGGATAAGGACGTCTAGATCTGGAGGATCTAGCGAGTCTCTACGACCCTTCCTTGCGTGCAGGTGAAGTGCGGCTCAAAGACCTTTCTTGGAGGGAAAGGGAGAGAGCCAATCAGTCCGGGTAGTTGGTCGGTATAAAAACTAAAAGAACTTTTATATTTCATCGCCTTCAATCTCCGGCGTCATAGAGATCAAGTTCTTATAATCACTTATAAAATTTTTCACTTTTATTCATGCAATGGAACTTTTATTTCTTCTTCATTTGATTGTGTGATTGTTTTGGGTGTGTCAAGTTAGTGGTTGTGCTGTGTGATTTGCAAACAAAAGTGCGCAGGAAAACAAGTCCACAGACATACCGCCGCGCGTTAGATACCTAACACCCCACGGTAGTTTCCATGACTTAATTTCCTGGCGCGAAATATTTTTAAATTTAATTTAACACGTCAAACCTTATTCACCACCCCTCCCCCCTCTAAGGTTGGCCATGAGATCCAACAAGTGGTATTAGAGCCAGGTTATTCCAAAATGATTTCACCACCGGGAATAATGGCCAACACTGACCTTGAATCGACAAGTGGGGATGAAACATTATACACTGAAAATTCATTTGCACCGCCTCTATTCATAAGATTGAATTATAATGAATTGAGAACACTGATGAAGCAGTTCCTTATACTATTAGATATAGAAGTTTGGAACATGACTTGCATCAAGCCCCCAAATAATTTAAATAAGCATAAATGTCATTTAAATGCCAAAGCTATGAATAGTTTATTTTGTGGGCTTGGACAAGATATTTTCTAACAAATCTATATTCTTCCTACTGCATATGATATATGGAATTTTCTTGAGCTAACTTATAGTTCTCTTTCTATAGGAAATGAATCCGAGCAATTTCTCGTGGATCCACGTGAAGAACCAAATGGAGACTTGATCTTGGAGGAAGATGGGACGACCGCATTGATGGAAAAGGGAAGATGAAATCTTAACATTGGATGAGGAAACACATTGAGAAGTCAAAGAAACTCTACACCTCAATCTTGCCTCATCAAATAGTTCTGTAGGGAAGTCAAATTCCCTTTTTGCTTATAAATCTATCTCAACATTGCGTGTGCTAGAAAATGCTAGACGTAGAATTAAGAAGTTGAAAAATATTAATTCAAACCGACGACTAGAAAACAAAACGTTAAAAGCACAACTTAATGTAGAACCTTATTGTGATGTGACTTGTCCTCCCAACTGCTCTTTAGATAGCACGAGTACACCTTGTATATATTATGATGAATTAAAAGAAAAATATAAGTTTCTTGAACAAGAGTTCATTTTGCAAAGGAACAAAATGATAAATTATGTTTAGAAAACACATCGTTAAAAGGTGATTGTGCTGAATACAAGATTTATAAAATAGAAATTAAAGAGATGGATGAGACTTTTGAGGAATACAGAAAGAAGTATAAAGCTCATATTGACTCTACAGTCTCCACTCTTAAAAATAGCACAATCGCATACAACAAAGCTTGACATAATTTTAAAATAAAAAATAAAGAATTAGTTACAATGATCAACATTCTTAAGAAAATTATGTTTAAAAGCTCGCAACACACAACTGCTAAGTTTCAAGAAAAACCTGAAAGCATGTTGAATATGAATGGTTATATAATAACTAAGTCTGTTAGAGGGAGTAGAAAACCCCAAGCTCAAGCATGTGAAACTCCTAAACATACAAATCACCTTCACATGCAAAAAGAAAGCACTCCCCTCTTAAAAACAAATGAATGTAAATTTCCTTTTAAAAATAATTGCTATATGAGTGCCTATGTTATGCAAAATAATCTTAACCTAAGGAACAATATCAATATATTTAAACCTCCTATGCAATATTGTTCAACTAAAGTTCATCACATAAGGACTTGTAGAAAGTTAAATGGAAACTTGCAATAGAAAAATAACATTAAGCAAAAGTATGACTGGAGGCCCATCATACAAAATTACGCACCTATTCCACTCAAAA
The DNA here is from genome assembly GCA_039583875.1 of Platanthera guangdongensis. Classification (NCBI taxonomy): domain Eukaryota; kingdom Viridiplantae; phylum Streptophyta; class Magnoliopsida; order Asparagales; family Orchidaceae; genus Platanthera; species Platanthera guangdongensis. Next base: position 103,390,886 of record CM077159.1, read on the forward strand.
GGGCACATTAATCATCACCTACCCATGGTCTATCATGCTATATTTGGGTACCCAAAGGGACCGCAACACTTGGCTCCTTTTGGATACCTAAATCTCTCATCCTTTAGTATCCACCAATTGCGTGAGAGTAGAATCTATTTAAATGAAAAGTACTTGATAATCTACTTCACGATATGTATATTGTTCTCTTTTTGTTTCATTTTTATATTTTGTTTTATTTTTGCTTTTGCTTTTGTATATTTTAAGCCAACATGTCATGGACACTTAAGATATATTTTTTCTCTCTGACTTTCCCTTATTTAGATTAATGATAAATCAATCTAACTGAATAAATTGGATTAAAAGTCATATTACTGCTAAGTGTCTATAATTTACCTTCTATAATCATTTTATCATGTTGTCCTAGTATGCCCGCGATCATTCACCCATTATGTATGTCTCACAATAGCGGGGGCATAGGCGTGTGTGCTGTAGAAATGCTAACCTGTAAAGCACGTCTTGTCCTTGACCGAGGAGGATTCCAGTAGGTCCTTGTATGGCACTGGGGGAAAGAGTGTTAGGTTGAATGGGTTCTTTTGTGTGTACATGGGATTAACACCCTACCCTACGACATTTATGCAGCTCCTCATGCCCATCTGTAACTTAGTACGGGGCTAGGGTGTAGACAAATAGCTTAGATATTAGATTTTTGGGTATACATAGGATTCACATATCCAATACATGAACATTATTTCACTTATCAAGTACGTTATATTCATGCACTATAATCTATCATGCCATCATATGTTTGCATCATATATCTTTTTGAGTCTTCAAGTTTTTAGAAAAAAACACAAGTATTTTTTAAAAAATAAATAGATATATGATTATAAAATAATTTAAAAGAACAAAAATTTATACATCTCTTTGTGTGTTTATTGTTTTGTATTTTATTAAAAAAATCAAAAACATTAATTATAAAAACTGCTTATTATTCATTGTCATTGTCAAGGATGAATACATTATATCAATTAAAGATTAAATACAATGGTTAATTTAATTGTCAAGTTTCTTAAAACAATGTTTTGGTTATATCATGCATTGAATATTATCTTATTATGTGCAGTGAAATTGAATATAAAAAACATGTGTATGTGTGCTTTGCGTGGCTCTAAGTATGAGTAATGTTTTATGTTTGATAATGATTCTATTCACTCACCTATTTTGATAACCTACATGTGATTTTAATCTTACATCTACATGAATGTGTAGTGTAATAATATAATAATTTAAATGCATAAATAGATTACCTACACTACACTGAATTGTGTATTTCAATTCTTGGTTTTTTTTCATGCACTTATTCTTTGGATAAATGTGTCTTTACAAAAATGCTATTGTTTGCGCAACAAGTGAATTCGTGGTCTTTTGTCACTAAAATAAAAATCAAATAAAAATTGACAAGGAAAACTCCAGCAAGCACTACTCACCCTCCTGATAAGTCTTAATAAGCATTGTGATGTTGTGCTCCTTGGAAAAAGAAGTGTAAAGTGTCTTGTAGCAAACAAAACTTTCACCATTTCTCTTAGTACACCGAATCACAAAAAATAAAAATAACACTGAAATGGAATAAATATGATTCCCCATGCATTACTCTACTCCCTGATAAGTGTTAATAAGCATTGCGTGTGTAGAGCACCTTGGTAGTTGTACTTCTTACTCACGTGCATTGAAAAATAGTGGAAGTAATATTATTTTTGTATTTTAATGGTATGTTTGTTCACTATATATGTCACGTGTTTTGATTGATTCACATGTATACTTTCTCAAAACACTACTTGTACACATTATTATCTCTCATAAAATTTCCACTCATGAGAATTTGTTCCTAAAGCATACATATATTATTCTCTAAAATCATAAGTAAATGCACTAGATAGCCAAGCATGCCCGCAACAATGTTTAATTTTACTTGAAATGCAAATTAGCTCACATTGTGGTTTGTATCTCTCTTTGATATTTTGAAATCATGCTTGCAAAAATTTCAAAAAAATAGCATCTCTTGGATTTGTATTGAATTGAAAACATCTTTGTATTAGGTTTAAAATATCATATCTTAATATGATATTATTTTCCAAAAAGGGGGATGTTCATCGTAAGAGTGCTTAACATATTTTTTTGTACCACTTGGGCTTATTCATGAATATATACTTTCTAGTCAAGTGTTAAATAATGGGCAGTAAGTGGTGTTGTGTGTGCTTAACAAGTGTTGTTCGTTTCTTAAGTATGATATTTCTTTGAAATTCTTTTCTGGTATATCTTCCTTTTTGGTTACTTAAGTTTTTTCCTTCTGCTTATAAAAAATCAAAAAAATGATGCTGATTTACTTGCTCAGGGCTCACATGACTGTGACTTAGACCATAACACATACATACAATGTTTGAGTTTAGACGTGTAATCTATGTAAATATTGTCCTCCTGTCATAGTGGGCTGAATCTATTGGTGCTTAGCTATTGAGTGCGATAAGAAGAGGTCGTGTGTGTTGACTATGCCTCTAGGTATGTGTGAGGATTTAGATAGGGGAATGACTTCACATGAAACACACATCCCTAGCCGGTGCACTGAAGACGAAACATGCTACGTGTGCATGCTATATCTCGTGACACTATCCTTAACATGCTAGAAATATGCTGAATAATCAATGTCACGATACATTTGTGATTCTATTAGGTGTGAAACTTTGGGCAAAAACTCTAGTACAAAAGTCATATGTATACAAGTTAAAGTGTATCTATCTAGGTGGATAGATTTAGATTGACTCGGGGCTCCGTGAATAAAACAAATGATAACAAAAGTGCTAGCTCTACGCTAACAAAATAAAAATATGCTCGTTATCACATCTCTTGCCACGGTCCCCCCAAGAATTACTCACTCCTCCTGATAAGTATTCATAAGTATTGTGAGGATGAGCACCTTGGTTAACGAGTCACTTCGAACATGTGCATCTATTATATCTTTAGATCAGTGCCCCTAGTTTTTGCCCATGTATGACATCGAATGACATATGAGGTGATTATTAATCTTACTTCTCTTATGCTAGGTCCCTAGACGACCGAGATTTAAATGGATAATATGCAATTTTTTTCTTGGTGTTATCTCACTTTCGATGCTACATGCACATGTCATTGCCTTGTCTAAGACTTCCTTGCATAAGAATTGGACTACAACTACATTATCCTTCTCTTTCGCACAATACGTACTAGAACACAATTTACACTCAGGACGTTCTTCGTTGTTTGCCTCACTTGATTACTTCCTTGCCCTTATAGTAATGTAGACGTACTTGTTTTGTGCTTAGTTTAGTCTGTGCTATTTGATTCTTGATTAATCTGAAACTTGATTTTTTTTCTAACTGTGTACCTTGCTCCATTGTGTGACTCATGTTTCGAAATTCTCTGATATGTATTTTTGTTGGGTCACCTCTGTACGTGTCATGTTTATCTTTACCTTTGTATGTGCACTACTTGCTATTTCTTACAATGCTCATCATTTCTACTACTTTTCATCATGCATGTCTGCTTGGCCATGCCCACCCTTTTGATATTATCAAAGGGGGAGAACAAAGTGTTCATGAGTATGCTCTTGAGTATGGGATTAAGAGATGTCAGATGTAGGTGGAGTGCATATAGATAAGGGGAGAATGTCGAACATGCAGATAGGGGAGCATGTGTAGGGAAACCATATAGAGAACCTGCTGCAACCTGATGATAGCCTATAACCTGTATTCTTTATATAGCCTATAACTTGCATTCTGTATATGCACTCTATGTAACATCCTATTTCCAACTAGATCCATAAGAGTGGTTTTGGTCATGAATAGGTCATGACAAAACCCTAGAAAGCTAAAAAGGGCCAAGTGATAGAAGGCCAAGGTGAGAATCACCTTGGTCTGCCTATGGCACAACCTCATCACCAAACCTACGGTTTGGCCTTAGGGCCTCACCATGACTCCATGACCACACCACAACATCACTAACCCATTAGAGGGTCCACTAGAGCCTTAAGGGTCCATTGGATTCAACCCAAAGTGGCCAATTTGACCTAGGACCACCATAGGCCTAAATTGGACAAGGTGCCCTAAAAAAGGGTAGTTGGCCTCTAATGTGCCCAACCAACCTCGCCCAGGTCTTCCAAGAGCTAAAGTGGGTCAATGGGTCACTAAGGACACATTGGGTGCAGTCCTAGAGACCAAGTTGACCAAAGTCAACTCAAACCCCATAGTGGTCAAAGTGCCCTTACCAAGGGTCAAGTGACCTCCAACATGCCAAGTCAACCCTACCCAACCCTATATAGACCTTAGGGGAGGCAAATGGGTCACCAGGGACCCATTGGGGTCAACCCAAATGGTCATGTTGACTAAGGTCAACCCTACCCAAACGAGACTTGCGGTGTTGGGATTCATTTATGAGAATATTTTGCGGGCCTTCCTCCTGGATCATATAAATATGCGACCCTATCTCATCATGGTGATTGCCCCCTCTCTTATTTCCACCTCTCTTCTAACGTCAACATGTCTCATAGCCAGAGTTTTAGCGAGAGTCTCGCGATGGTCCGCAAGCAAAATAATGCCAATGTGGTTGTCATGGCCCCTGCTTTGGTTCGTACCCCTGCTTCTGCACCTTCATCATCTCGCCTGAAGAAGGCAAAAACCGCCGGCCCGCCATTCTCGGCCGGCGCGACTACTTTGACACCCTTGGGAGCTGATGCACTTCCTCCCACACCCTCTGGGGAGAGAAAGGTGATTCTTGACTCCTCCTCTCGCCTCTGTCTTTCCCTTTTTATTGTTTCGCTTATTGACCACGTTTTTTTAGGGAAACCTCGCTAATTCCCCCCTGCCTGTGAATCCCCCTGATGCTACCAACAAACAATATCAAGACTCCGACTTGCCTCAGCAGTCCTCGCCCCCTACCATGAAGAATGACGACCTCTCACGGCTTGTGGGGAACCCTCGCATCCACAGTAAATGAACTAACCTTGTCCATTCATCCGTACACCTTGTGGCCCCCAAGCCTTCTTGCGAGCCCATAATATATTCTGACCTTTGACTTTTCTTCTACAGTTACCCAGATTGACTCGTCCACCGAAAACTTCCTCGGGCCGCCCGCCCTCTCGCCTCTTCCTCACCCAGATGAGATTGAAAACAATCTGGGAGATCCTATGAATCTGCTGGAGATGAAGCATAGGATGGCTGGGATGCTTCAAAAATATACACACATTATCAGCGAGATGGAATGGGACAAGCAGGCCACCGACCGACGCATCGACTGGATGGAAATTGAGTGCGCTCGCCTCTCCTCCGAGATCGATGTTGGGGTCGAAATAGATGAGACCGACCTCCAAGCCATCATAAGTGAGATCGACAAGCAACTTCGTCTCGCGCGCCGCGGTCTGGATGATATTCATGCTTTTCACATCGCTGGTCGGCCTCCATTCTTGGGGTCTTGCGGTGGTCGTTAGAGGTGGCACAAGAACTGAAGACCCTCCATTACGTCTCGCGTAACCAATTGTCTCGCTTGTTTAATCATGTTTTGTAATTCTATGGATTCTACCAATTTACTGTCCCGCCTGTGTAATCATAACTTATTTTTTTAAGTCCTGTGAATATGATGACTGTCTCGCGCGAAATGAAATAATTAATGATGATATTCTATTAACCTACTTTATGTTGGGTTGTTTATTATAGTTGCGCTAATTGCTAGCTTTTTCTTTTTATTTCGGATCATTGGATAGGTCACCGCAGAATGTCGTGCTTCGAGGTCAGGAGAGAGGGAAAAAAGAAACGTCGGGTCTGTCCCTTAGACTTCCCCTTCACATTTTCCCGCCCAATTCTCACTCTCTCCATCCGTTATAAATACCTCCCCCCGGATCTAGATGTTTCACGCTTGCACTATCGCTTCCTGCTACTTCTCAGATCCAGAGTTCTTGCCTGCTTCCCCTCGCCTGCCTCTTCTCGCATCTCACTCCCGTCACCCACTTTTCTACCTCCTTCTGCTTCTACCGTCTCGCTTGCCATGGGAAAGAAGAAAGCTGAAGTGGGCAAGGTTTGCAGCCGTTGCGGTAGGAGATTCGTTGGCCATGACTTTCCCCCTGACAAAATCTCAGAAGAGGAATTATAGACGCTTCACCAGCGAGTTCCGGGAGGAGGGGTATGAGTCTCGCCTGCCAAAGGTCGGTGAGTCGATTAATACCTTCTATCCCAGCGAACTCACCTTCCCCATCTCGCACTTTGAGTCGGGGCTGAGACTCCCCTCTAGCTAGAGGTAAAACAGGTTTTGAAATATTTCGGGGCTGTCCCCGCATAGCTTAACCCGAATGCCATCTCATGTTCTACCACGCCAAAGACCACGGCATCAAGTACTTCACCGGCCAGGGCTTAAAGGTGTGCGAGACCCCCAACAAAAACAACCATTGGCACACCAGCTTCATCTTCATCCGCAAGAATTTGGGAGGCATCCCACTCAACCTAGTATCGCCCGCTGAGATATATTACGAGAACCCCAAGGTCGAGGGCGCAGAAAAAGATCTCTGCGATTTCTTCGCGGGGAAGAATTTTGAAGTTAACTTCCTAAGGCAAGATCTCGACTTGCTCCTTCCCGTCTTTCCCGGTGAAGGTACCCTAGCGCCACCTTAGTCTATGTTTACCATTCCTTTGTTCTATTCTAACAATTTTCTTAATTAGGAGAGAGAACTATTCCCGTCCGTCCCCCATATCTGAGCAGTGCAGGGCCATCCAAAGGTCTCGCCCTCGCCAGCATGGCGGCGAAGCGGTGAAGGAATCGCTGACCCCTGCCACCAAGAAAAGATCTTGTTGGATCCCTAGTTGGATTTGGGCTAGGTTCACTAAACTAGGATGATTGACCCAACATGTATATCCCAGGTCATGTCTGTGTCCTAGAGTATAGGCCAGGTCCTTAGAATCAACACTGCATGGACTTGCCATCAACAGACTGCAGAAGACTCAAGACATAGAGAAATTTCAAAGACTCGGGAAAATGAGTTCGACGTTCGTCGAACTCAGCTTGACGAAAGTCATGCTCAGCTCGACGAACTCAGATACAATTCTCTGAGTTTAGCTCGACAAACTTAGTTCTCAGGTCGACAAATCCTGGATACTATACTTCAACATTCCTAGTCCAGAATCATTTCTCTGAACACTAATCGACGAAGTTAGATTCTCGGCTCGACGATCTTGATGCACAGAATTGGAAAGTTTCTTGTGTTTGCAGTTAACAGTTCTCAGGTCGACGATCTTGGATCTCAGGTCGACGAACAACAAATATCTGGTCGACGAACATGACTTCTTAGCTCGACGAACTCCCTAAACAGTTCGACGAATTCTGTTCTTTGCTCGACGATTTCTATGTAAATACAGACTTGGTTATTTCCCTCCCTCTGTCCTTATTTTATTGCAATAATTCCTGAATAATCAATGCGTAATATTCTCTGAATATTACCGTTATAAGCAGCATTGATTATTGTAACGTCCTGATTCGCACTAGGCCCCTCATGCGCGTTTTTGGGTCAGGAGAGTTGACTTGGGTTCAGGGGTGTGTTGGTAACTGGGTTGCACTAGTAAATAGGAGGAGAAATCAATCGAGCATAGGACACGGGTAGAGACACGGGCGTGTCCCTACCCGTATGGTATAGGCCATCTCTTGAGTCGATGACTCGAGTATGTCCAGAGAAGGACACAGGTAGTGACACGTGCGTATCACTACCCATGTGAAATGACACAGGTAGAGACACGGGGTGTCCCTACCCGTGTGTGTGTCGAGTTGACCTCGACGAAGCATGTCGAGACTGACGAAATGTGTCGAGATCGACGAAATGTTTGACACGGGTGGAGACATGGGCGTGTCCCTACCCGTGTGTCTGTGTGTCAAGTTAAGTCGTCGAGATGTATCCAGAGAAGAACAAGGCCATGGAACACGGCCATGTCATGTGGACACGGGTCGGGACACAGGCATGTCCCTACCTGTGTCAAGTGTTGAACCAACACGAAAACCGTCGTTGTCGCTTCGCCCGAAGCAGGATACGGGTAAGGACATGGGCATGTCCCTACCCGTGTTACTTTTCATATATAAGGGTTGTGAAAACCCTAGCCGTTTTCACTCCTTATTCCAGCCATTTTTCCTGAGAGAAACTTTTGTAGAGAGGGAAAACTATTGGAGCAAGTCTTGGAGGAGAAGATCCGTCGCCGTCGTAAAGAGAAGATGCAACCGAGAAGAGTCACAAGATCCATGGCCGAAAATAGTGGGAATGCCGGAAATGAGATGAGCTTCCTCCCCTCTCCCTTGGTTCTAGATCTGTAGATATCTAGGTGAGATGTCGAATCAAAAGAGTCTTGACTAGCGAGATGGTGATTTCTCTAGGAAGAGGCCGTTCTAGGGTTTATGCTCTAAGGCTAGTTGTGTCTTCAACCTCTCCAAAATTCTATGTGAAGATGGGGCATGGTTTTGTGAAGAGTCATGGCCTCATGAGGGTGAATAAGGGAGGAGGAATCTCTGGTGTGATTTGCGAAGATCGACTTGAGGAGGAAGATGAACCGATGTCGTTCATTCCGCCTTAAGATGCGTGAAGAATCTGTATTTTGTGCGCAACGATCTCCTTAGCCATTTTCAGATGTGATATGGCCAGATCTGGGCTTTTAACTAAACACAAAAGTTGAATTCCTTGAAAACTCCTTTCCAACTAGTGGTTGCACGACTTCAGGCGAAGTCTATAGCCACGGGAAAGTCTGAACGAACATGACGTCCGATAAATCCTGCATACAGAAATTGTGTTCTATACGCAGCAAATTTCAATGCTGATTTAAAGTATGATACTATTGAATCTGGGTTGTCGTCTGAACATAAACGTGGTAGCCCATGAAAAGACCTTTCCATCGAGGGATGACATGTCTTCACCGGATTCATGTAGCTTCGGGAATCACCGGTCGAAGCTGCTGTCCAAATTTATCCTGTACTGAAACTCTGGGTTTGGAATAATATTAGATTTGGACTCGGTAGAGATAATGTTGCAAATTAACTTGAGGTTTGTCGAACTCTTTTATGTTAACCATCTTAGTCCAATAAATGATGATGTTTATTAGTTGGATTCCACATATTTGATTTGTGAAGCGAAGCACACTTAAACAAAACGATTTGAATGAAATTGGTAGACTATTATAAATGCGCTTTATGATGATAACATGTTGAATCATTTGAGATGAAAGGTAGGATGATAACTTATGGCCATGTGTATAATTGTTTAGCGGATTGAATTTAGTAGTCCAATGCTTAGAGTGTCGTCTCCCTATGTGTAGCATTGTGAACGGATGTAAGTGCGGTGTTGACTGTCACTAGTTGGGATAGTAATGAGATGAGTCAAAGTTGGATGGTTGGGCTTGGTCCTCGTGATTTCTCTGAGGCTCCTTCCATACCACGGTGATGTGGAATTGCATGCGGTGTGAGTCGACATGCGGTGTCATAATCCTGGGTTGAGGATAGTATGGCAGGTCTACGGGCTCGCCGATCGTCACACCGACGGGAGTTGACAGTTAGACTTTGGGCGGTTGGGCTTGGTCCTCGGTGTTCACGTCCCCGGGCTCCTTCCGTGCCAAGTGAATGGTTGGGCTGTGTCCTCATGCTTACTTCCGAGGCCCCTTTTGGGTCATACAAGGCCAATTCGGGGCTGTGTTCTCGGTGCACATCTACCTGAGACCCCCACTGGGCCATAATACGCACGGGCTCCGCTGTTGTGTTCTTAGCGTTGAGGCGTACGGAGGCCTAGGTGAAGTAGTGTGGATACCCTCCTAGTAGTAGAGATGCCTGCTCTAATATCACCGCCTGGCCACGACGGTTGATGCCGGAGAGGTTAGCTACCTGCTCAAAAAGTGGGAACTATAGTCTGTGTCGACGTAGCAATTGCATGTGCTTGAACATGGGCGAGTCATTTCATAACATACATACCATTTCATAACATTGCACAATAAGATCCTCATTGTATAAGTTTTATGGCACTCCTATACGATGTGTTAATTTATGTAAACCGATCCTTAACTTATAAGCTTTTATGGGCATCCTTATAAGTTAAGTTACTTTCTTGCTGTAGTTACTTGTACTTGTTGGTTGTTACTTTTTATGTAGAACTGCTAGAATAAAATGCAATTAATCTTATTGTACCATTACTACCTGCTTGTACCTATTACACTATTTATTATACTTTGTACCCTTGCTCTTTTCTCCACCCGGTGCCGAGGAGTCACCGGGGGAGCGGATGTGAAGCCACTTAGCCTTTTCGACTAACAGTTGCTACATCCTCCTTTTTAGGAGGTCTCCCCACAGGTAGAGCAGCCGCAGAGCTTACAGCAGGACGACCAAGCAAGGACGACTGGGCCTGAAGGGACGGTACCGTCACTACCGTCAGTTACTGATGTGAGTGTTGAGCGACTCTGATGTAGCCCTTTTGGGCAATTATTAGTTGTACTCTGATATTGTAGAAGCATGTTTTAGCTTCTCTATTTTGATGTACCTTGGACACATATATACTTGGTGTGGATTTGACTTCTCCTTATTATATTTGGTTGGGTTGGAATATATATATTGATATTGGTTGTAGCCGGTAAAATAGGCATCTTGTGCTACAAGTTAGCCCGTGTGCTAATGCTACCGCAAGGCGGCTGTTCTGGGCATAAGACCCCCTTCGTGCCGTGTTTTGGGATCCGGGAGTGGGGTCTTACAAATGGTATCAGTTTGTCATGATCCTCAACTAAAGAAGTAATTCAACAATGGTACCACCCCCGTTCGATTAGTCAGTTTGGGGACAAACTGACTTGGCGGAAGCAGTGGTGTGCCCATATATAATTCACACTATGTTTGTCCAACTTTGACCTTGAGATTAGCCAACTTGACCATACGTTTGTGTTTTATGTGTATATTCCAGTGCACACTGAGCCGATGGGGGGCACTCCTGCCCCCTCCATACCCACTCAGTTCCAACAATCCGAGTTGGGGCAGATGCTCACCGCCATCCTGGATGCCTTTAGGGTGCAGCAGCCTCCGGTGCAACAACAGGCTCCGGGCTCTAACTGGTTGAGCACCTTTCGGGCCCTCTCCCCTCCCACCTACCTCGGGACGGAGTCGGTCGTACGCACAGAGGAATGGTTTGACACGGTGTAGGCGTTGTTGGCGGGGATCCGTTGCCCAGCCAACATGGCTGTAACATTGGTGGTGTCTGTCTTAGAACTACATGCTAAGAGGTGGTGGAAGTCCCTCATGGGCTCCACCTTCCAAGGTCGGGTCTATATAGAGATAAGTTGGAGCGAGTTCTCGGATGTCTTCTTGGAGCACTTCATTCCCACATCCGCTCGAAATTAACTCGAAGAGAGGTTTCTTCTGCTGAAGCAAGGATCAAAATCAGTTATGGAATATCAGCGAGAATTACAGCACCTCACGAGGTTCGCGGCTTCTTATGATTTGGATGATAGGGGAAATGCCAAGCGTTCCTATAAAGGGCTGCGAGATCCCCTAAGGCAGCCACTTTTGTTTATAGCAGATGCTAGCTTGGCCGAGATTATCGACATGGCGAAGAGATTGGAGGCGGACCACTTGAGTGGTGGTAAGAGACCTGCGGAGGGCGTGATAGAAGCTGGCCCAAGCAACAGAAGATGGCAGTACTTTAGGAGAGGAAGGGGACATCAAAGAGGTGGAGGACGTTTCCACCAAGATTTTAGAGTGGACCATCTGGTTCCACAGCCGCCTGCGTTGCCTCCACTGCCTCAGCCTCAATAATTTCAGCAACCTGAGGGGCGTCGTGGGCTGGTGTGTTTTGAATGCAACCAGCCAGGCCATATTTGACGTTTTTGCCCGCGGTTGTTTGGGAATGTCCCTCCTGCTCTCCCTCCGGTAGCTCCGCGGCGGCGTGGTTATATGCATGGTCGAGGACGAGGACCGCGAGGAGGAAACCCCAGTCCTGCCCGGGATCAAGTATATGCTCTGGACATGGTGCAAGAATGGAATCCATAGGATGTGATTGCAGGTATGTTGCAGTTAGCTTTCACATTTTCTTTGATTAACTTAACTTGCTTAAAACATACTAGACACATACTGTTGAGTTTTGGTTATTGGTACTTATGCACCGTGGTAGTCGGGGGGAATACGGCCTATACGCTGTTCGATACTGGTGCCTCGCACTCTTTTGTGTTTGAGGACTTCATTAAGGATATGGAAGGTGTACAATACTTTACTGGTATAGCTCGACGAGTACGCCTCCCGGATGGCTCTGAGATGATCGCAACCGCCAAGTGCGAATTGGAGATATTTATTGGTGGAAAGGCCTTTGATACGCCTACCACGGTCTTGAGAATGCAAGAGTTTGACATCATTTTGGGCATGACATGGTTGGACTGGCACTTTGCAAGGATTGATTGTGCAGAGAAACGAATCTACTTGAGGCATGGAGACACCGACGTCTTTTTTAAAGGTATTAGTTTCGCACCTCGTATGATGTTATCTTCAGTTCAGGCAGTAAAAGCTCATATGAAGGGGGATGAAGTCTTCATGATTTGTTTCGAGTTGAAGGAGATGGCATTGGATATGAAAGATGTATGGGTAGTGCGGGATTTTCCCGAGGTATTTCCTGAGAAACTGTCAGGATTACCCCCGTATAAAGAAGTTGATTTTAAAATTAATCTAGTACCGGGTGACAAGCCTGTATCCAAGGCCCCTTACCGAATGGCCCCGAAGGAACTCGAGTAGTTTAGAGTTCAACTGCAAGAACTGGTGGAGTCAGGGTTCGTTCGCCCCAGTTCGTCACCCTGGGGATCCCCAGTATTATTCGTCAAGAAGAAGGATGGAACCTTGCGGTTATGCATAGATAATCGGGAACTCAATTGTCTGACGGTGCGGAACACCTATCCTCTACCCTGGATCAACGAGTTGTTCGATCAATTGGTGGGAGCGCATTGGTTTTCTAAGTTGGATTTGCGCTCGGGATATTATCAGTTGAGGATACAAGAGGAGGACATCCAGAAAACGGCCTTTAGTTCAAGATATGGATTGTACGAGTTCACTGTGATGCCGTTTGCGCTCACAAATGCCCCTTCGGCCTTCATGAGCCTGATGAACAAGGTGTTTGAATCTTACTTGGATATCTTCGTCATTGTTTTCATCGACAACATCCTGGTCTACTCAAAGACAGAGGGGGAGCATATTGAGCACTTGATCTTAGTATTGAAGAAATTAAAAGGGCACGCCTTGTTCGCCAAGTTCAGCAAGTGCGAATTCTGGCTTAAAGAGGTTGCTTTCTTGGGGCATGTGATCAGTGGAGCAGGACTAGCGGTGGATCCGGCCAAGGTGTGTGCCGTGAAGGAGTGGTCACCCTTCAAGTAGGCGGCCGATGTGAGGAGCTTCCTTGGACTTGCTGGGTATTACCGCAAGTTTGTAAAGGGATTCTTCAAGATTGCCCTTCCACTTCGTTTGTTGAAGCCAAAAATGACCTCAACGGGAGTTCAAAATAGGGGTGCAGCCAACACCTACTTCTCTCGAGCCTCGACCATCGACTAGATTCAAAGGACCTAAGACTGACCCAAAGCCTCAGTAGGGAGGTCCCACCTCACACCCGGAAGATCTCTGAGATCTTCCACTTCAAAGACAAAAGATGGGCTAGGAGCTCCTCAGAAAGCACTGGAAATTGGAAGATTATGTAAACCTGCCTTCTAAGGAGCCCTTATGGGTCTATTTATAGTCTTTTGCTCACCTGAGATGACTGAAATACCCTTAGTTGATCTGCCAATAGCCAAATCCTGATGTTCATCCTGATGGTATTGGGGTAATTCTACCCGAGGGTAATTAGGTCATTTTACCAAGGGCCCTGGGCCCCACTCGGCGAGAACTCTGAGCCGAGAGCCTCCTGTCCAGAGCCCGGCGCAAGCGGTCTCCCCTGCTTACAGGCGAGAGCTCCTCCAAGACAGGAGCTTGGTGCAAGCGCAAACTTTCCCGCCCCACTTATGGGCGTGAACTTCTTCAGGGCGGGAGGTTCTCTGGCTAGCCTAATCCTGACTGTTGGTGTCTCCTAGTCTGACTCAGCGAATATGGGGTTGTACACAATCCCCGCACGTTTTGAGCTAGCTCTGCACTCGAAAAGACACATCCAACCCATTAATATTCACTGAGCACGTGTCAACATCAGGGAATCTTTTGGTGGGCTGTACCGTGGCTATATATATGTGCCGATAGATGGTCATAAATATGCCCTCGAATCGTCATTCATTGCCTGAGCTCTCGCTTCCTCTCGCGATGCATTCCAAGCGTGTTGACAAACCGCTTTCGTAGGATCTTCAAGACCGTATCGATGCGGCCCAGGCGCGAGCCAAGGCTAACTGCACCTTGGTTGCCCCCTGGCTGGCGACAAAGTCATCAGCGACTGAGCCCTCTCAGCAAAAGAAGAAAAAGAATAAGAGAGCGAAGGTGGTCCAGCGAGACATTTCTCACGAGAACAGGAGCTCGCCTACCACGATCCCAAGTCGCGCGGATGATCCCTCTCCGCAGAAGGTACATCTCTCGACTTGCTAGTCATTGAAACCACTAGCTGTTTACGCGGGAGGATTTGTAGCTGACGCGATACTTCTCACAGGAAACGGTCCCCGACGACGTCAGGCCCCCACGGGAGCCCTTGGACTCATCATCTCGTCCTCCTAAGAACCAACCGCGGGTCTTGTAGGTCGCTCCTCCGCCTGACTCCCCGAGAACTGCAGGTATCTATTCCACTCTCGCTCTTAATTCAGTCTCAGATTGCAGAATTGTCTTCACGCAGCACCAGCTTCCACCCAACCGGGTCTCGCTACCCGGGAGAACGAAGTAAGGGTCGCTAATCAGCGTGCCCCTGCGCTTGATTCCTCCCTACCGGCGGGAGGAATGGCCGTTGAATCTTCCGCAGCTCCGCAGGATGCCAGCCATCCCGCGGGAGAGGATAACTCCCCCCTGCTTCAGGCCAAGCCGGGATCACCACTCGCAAAAGCTTCGCCCCCGGAAAAAGGAAAGCCGATCCACCTCCTCTTTGGAACTGAGGGGGGGCTGGGCCTTCTCGCATGCCGTCTGCCGGTGGTTCTCTCCATACTGCAGGTATGCGGTATGCTTATCACAATTGTCGCTTATCTCTCGCCATGACCGTGGAATTCTTTTGTTAGGGGATCTGTGCTCGTGGTCGGGAGCTGACGTAGAGGATGATGATGAAGAAGATGACGAAGATAGAGACGAGGAGTATGGCAAGAGCTCCCCCTTCCATTCATCTGACGAGATGGAGGAAATTTTGACCAGTGCCGGGAGCGCCAAAAAGGCGGGGGAAGAGGGTTTTCGCCGTCCTGTCGAAGCTTATACGGCGGGAGTGGGCCCATGACTCCGCGGCGAGAGAGTTCCACCAATCTGTGGAGAAGAGGCTGGAGGATCTGGAGCTAGACTATTTCATAGGCGAGACGGATCGGCCAGGTGGGCCTACCGCCGGGTCTTCTCCCGAAAGGTGCATTGCGCGAATCTGAGACCTGTCCCGCCGAATCAACCTGGGATGCACCGTCTTATCGGCCTATTTCAACTCGCAGGCGCCACTGAGGACTACGCAGCGGGAACGAGGACGATGGCGGTGGGAACCCTATTGATTCGCGAGATCTCCTCCTTTCTTTCTCCCGGCCTTCCCCCTCCCCTATGTACCCTATTATTTTCATCAGTTTGTAACTAATAACTTTGCTATTATTATTATTACCTTTTATTCAGCTCTCGCTCGGCAAGAGTATATCCTGACTCTGTTATTATTATTATTATTATTATTATTATTCAGCTCTCGCTCGGCGAGAGTAACCCTGCTTCTGCTCGTTTTACTTGTCGCGTGTCATCTCAAAATGTTGGCGCTAATCAGATTTGTTAGTCGCTGTCAATCTTAGGCGGGAAACCGAGACGCCACCAACTTAGGGCGTGACGGCTGTACCCCCGCCGCCTTTTTGGGATTAGTCATGATGATCACGGTTTTCTATAAATAGACAAGTCCACCTACCATCTTTATTTCTCCGATCTGAATCCCGTGCCTTTATTTTGTCGCTTTCGCGGTGTGCTGAGAGCTCCTGCTTGCTTCCGCTTCCTCATCCCGTTCTCGCTAAGTTCTCGTTCTCGCCTCTCTTCTGAAGATCTCGCTTCAATCTCACGATCACGATGTCGGGCGGAAGAGAGGGACGCTCGAATTGCGTAGAAGCCTTCCAGAAGCATTTGTTCCCCTCTTGCATCCTGACCATGGAGGAGTTTCAACTGACCCAGACTCATTACGTTCCCGCTGGCTACACCGCGCGAAACCTCAGCAACCATGATAAGGTGAACAGTGCGGGGGAGGTGGAACTCGCCATCTCCCTTGAGCACTTTGTGGTGGGCTTCCGCCTCCCCCTCTGGCCAGAGATGTGTCAGGCCCTCCGGTACTATGGAGTGGTTCCCGCGCAGTTGAATCCGAACTCGATCGCGATCCTAGTGGCCTTCATCTGTTACATGCGATCCGAGAGGATCGAGTTCAGCCTCCCTATCTTCCGGAAGCTGTTCACCTTACGCACTAAGGGTTGGGTGGTCTTCTTTTCAGGGTAGCTGCTTAAGACCACCGGTCTCGCAAACAAGCACCACCACTGGGGCGAGAAGTTCATCTTCGTTTCCGGTGATTTCGGGAATGTTCCTCTCGTGCCCATTCAGTATGAGGACGCCCCTTACAAGCCGCCCTCCATGGGCTCGCGTGAGAGCGCCCTCCTTGAGTTCTTTGTAACCAAGGATTTCGACGTCCAGTTCCTCAGGCAGGGCGTTGATTCTCTCCTCTCGGTGCCTCCGAGCGAAGGTACAGTCTCTCCTTTAGCTCCTTGTTCCTCCCCCTCTTTTAAGATTATGGCTGAGTGTTGTTGCTTATGCAGGAGAGCGCGAGATTCCCCTACTCCAACATTTTGACGAGGCTCATACTGCCGAGAGCCAATCCTTGAGAGACCCACTGGCTCTCGCAAAGGCCGCGGCTCAAGCTTGCCGGGATGAGCCGGCCCCCCTTCCTTTGACCGGCACCGGGAAGCGAAAGCCCGGCGCCCCTCTGCCCCCACCGCTTAAGAGGCCCAAAATAGCTGCTGCCACGAAGGGTAAAGCCGTTGCGGTGCCGCCCTCCCAACCTCCCGCTGTAGGCCGCTCATTTGAAGAGATCTTGCAGGCCGTCAGCGAGATCACGGTTACTAGGGGTGGCGCCGAGGCACCTACCGAGAACACCCCGGCCCCCAGTGGAGTAGATGGCGAGGGAGCCACCACCAAGACCTCCTCTCAGTCCCCGCCTGGAGAGGTGCCGCGGGGTCACCGTATTTTTGGTCTCAGCACGAAGTGCCTTGATGCGGAAAACAAACTGCTGCTTCAGTGGGACCCTGACACCAACAGGGTCTCAATCTCGTCTCTTTAGCCCAGCTGGGCGGAGCGAGATGAGGTCACCAGCGAGGCGTTCTCCTTGGGCTACGGCCTCTACAGCAGGGAGAACACCGGTGTCTATGATAAAATGACCATCAGGCTCCTGGCCTATGACTCCACCCGGGCCCTGATGCGCGGGATCGAGCTTGCGCATATGTGCGCATGCCAGAGTATCATCATTGACCGCAACTTCCAGGATATGTTCAAGGCCCGGGAAGAGGCGGTGGCTCAGGCGGCTGCCTTGAAGAAAGAGCTGGCAGACGCCAAGCAACTGTTGTCCTCGCACGGGGCGGAAGGGTTAAGCGAGACCTTTCACGATACTCGCTCTCGCCACTACAGATTACAACTTCATTCTTTCATCCTAACCTCTTGCTACACAGGATTCCGCTCAGTCCGTGGCGCTTTGCACGGAGCTGGCCCAAGCGCGATACGAGAACGTCCTGCTGAGGGACTAGCTCTGGCGCTTGGAGGCGAATGCGCCCCCTCGTCCGCCACTAAACGAAAGGTTGAAGAGCTGCTACTATTCCGTCTATGACTGTTGGGTACATTGGAATAAATGTACCTGATTTGAAGAAACCTCACCCTACTCAATGATATACATCAAAATGTATTTGATGTGTTTTGAGTTTAGTTGTGCAGGTTAAGTATTTGCAGGGAAAGCTGAAAAGTTTCTAAGTCCATGTGTCGACACCCAGAAGGAAAGTGTCGACACTTAAGAAGACTTGTGTCGATACCCAGAGAAGCAGTGTCGACACTTGGAGTTATTGTGTCGACACCAGGAATGCAGAGTCGACACCAGAAGGAAAGTGTCGACACACGAAGGCTGTGTCGACACTCAATAAAGAAATGTCCAGTAAAGCAGTGTCGACACTTAGAAGCAGTGTCGACACCCAGAGGAACTTTGTCAACATCAGAAAGTGTCGACACTTGGAGGCTGTGTCGACACTCAGCAAATTTCAACAGAGTCTAAGTATATCTGTCGACATAATGAAGAATGTGTCGACACACAACAGAAGACTCAACACATGAAGAAAGTGTTGACATAATGAAGAATGCGTTGACACACAGCAGAAGACTCAATACATGAAGAAAGTGTCGACAATAGGAGGTTGTGTCGACACTCAGCAAAGTTCAACAAATTCTAAGTACAAGTGTCGACACGAAGGAGACGTGTCGACACTCTGCCAAAGTCTCAACAGAAGAAGAATGTGTCGACACAAGGAGCTGTGTCGACACTCAGAAAGTATCAACATATAAGGCATGTGTCGACACCAAGAAGATGTGTCGACACTGAACAAGTTCAACACAAGAAGATGTGTCGACACAAAGGAGTAGTGTCGACACTTAGCAGAATTCAACTAAGTACTGAAGAACAAGGAGTTGTGTCGACACACAATATCAGTGTCGACACATATTGAAGAAGCTGTGTTGAGAAGTAAATTCTGCAACATAAGGAGTTGTGTCGACACCTTGAAGGCTAGTGTCGACACTTAGTCTACTTGTGTCAACACTTAGTCTATAAGTGTCGACACTTAAAGACAGACTATCTCGACACTTTCAGACAGTTACAGATATTTCAAGAAGTGACTGGATGACTTGACAGCTGCCAATCCAGCCGGTCTACTACAACTGTCAGAGATGTCAAAAAACTGTTAGGAACCGGATCAGCCGGTCACCATGAAGAAGGCCTATATATTGGCTCATTTTGTCAACAGAAGAAAATGATCAACAATCAAAGAAGAAGATCTAGCTATTCATTGAAGAATCAATTCAAGTGAAGATCTAAGTAGTTGGAGAGAGAGAGAGCTCCTTCCAAGAAGACAGCTGTTGGAACCAGGCTATGAAGAAGGTTTCAGATTGGGATCTGAAACTTAAGTTGCAGTTATTGAAGATCAGCTGTATAGAGAATCAACCCTATTGTGTTCTACATTCAAGAAGCTTTGAAGAAAGCCAAGTGAGGTTGATCTCAGCAGAGTTCTTCCAAGAACTCATCAAGAAACCTGTCAACTCTTCTCTCTTATTCTGAGTTGTAGCTATATACATTGTGTTCTTAATTTCTTGTAGGATCCTTAGGGATCTGAGTTGTAAGCCTGAAATTATAAAGGATGAGTGGTAGGGCCTGTGTGCCTGAGTGTAGGAGATCTATTTCTCTGAGTGTAGGCCTGTTGTATGCTGACTGTAGGACTTGTGGCTGAGTGTAGGTCTTTGGAGAAGACTGAGTGGTAGGGCTGTTGAGCCTGAGTTGTAGGAGTGGGATCACTCTGAGCTGTAGGAACCATTTGGGGTTCTGAGTGTAAGATCTGAGGATCTGAGGAATATTGGAGGAGTTTGGCCGAATCTAGTACAGTACTAGATAGGAGAAGGGGGAAGGTGGATGTACCAAACCTTGGGGAACCACTATAAAACTGTGTGTACTCTGTGTATGTGATTCTGTGATTGCTGTGCTGAAGTGCTGTGAAGTATTATTTATAATTCTGTGATATAATCTGCCTAAAAGTTTAAAAAGATAAAGTCACCTATTCACCCCCCCTCCTCTAGGTGATTAGGTACAATTTCTTTCAAGTGGTATCAGAGCCAGGTTACTCAAAAAGGACTTAACTGTCTGAGTAGATCCTGTTGGCAGATTCAGTATAAGTAAAGTGCAGAATCAAGAAAATCAAGAAAATGGGTTCAACAGAGAATCATAAGGAACTTGGATCCATGAAGTTGCCAATTTGTAGAAAAGAGATTTTTGGCATCTGGAAAGAAAGGGTGAGACTATTTATGGAAGCCTCAGACCCTAGAATTTATATCACAGTTAAAGAAGGGCCATATGTGCCTATAAAGGTTTCAGTCCTGGATGCAAATCAGAGAACACCTAAGGACTTTTCTGAAATGACAAAAGATGAGATTATCCTAGCTACAATGGACAAAAGGGCTCAGAATATCATTGTAAGTGCCATAGATGATGCTACATTTCAGAACTTGATACACTGTAAAACATCAAAGGAGATGTGGGATACTTTGATAGTGTACATGGAGGGTTCAGAAGAAGTTAGACAAGACAGAAAGTCTTTGTTAAACCAAGAGTATGAGAGCTTCAGACAAGGAAGGTCTGATAGCATAACTGAGTGCTACAAGAAATTCTATAGGATTGTCTATGAGTTGATGTCCTATGGAAGAGAATTCAGCAATTATGAGCTGAATGATAAGTTCTTGAGGTCCCTAACAAAGGACTGGGACACCAAGATCTGTGCCATAAGGGAAATGGCCAAGTTAGCAGATATTCCTCCTCCAACATTGTTTGGAAAACTGCTATCCTATAAGATGCAGTTGATGGTAAGGAAAGAAGAGGAGAAGACTACCAGAATTGAGCATAAAGAAAGAACAGTGGCATTCAAGACAGAAGCCACCAGAAAATACAAAAGTAAGTCTCCATCTCCACCTCCAAAGGTTGATGGATCTGAGATAGATGAGACAGAATGCAGGAACTCTGAGAGCAGTGAGAGTGATGAGGATTTTGCAGCTTTCACAAGACACTTTCAGAAGTTTCTAATGAAGAAACAGTGGAGGTCAAAGCCATCCACTTCACAGGGAAAAGATGATTATTATCAGAACAAGAAGTCATCAAAGAAAGACATGAGAAAGCCCAAGTCAAGCAAAGCAACTTTATCAAAAATTGTATGTTATTGCTGTAACAAATAAGGACATGTTGTTGCAGACTGTCCAGAGAAAAGGAAAGAGTCAACTGATAAGAAAAAGACTCAATTCAAGGGCAAGAAGGAAAGGTCATTTGTTGCCAAGAAGGACAAAAGCCTGTCAGACATATCATCTTCAGAAACTGATTCAGAAGCAGAAGCTTATATTGGACTGTTTGCTGAAGAAGAGGAAGAGGAGTTCATCCAGTTAATGAACTCTATATATGAGCAAGAGGACAATCAGTGCCAAGGACTGATCGCCTTAACAAAAGGTGACAAAATTCAGGATCATCCTGGACCTAGTCAGTTACAAAATTGTTCTTTAAGTTCAATTTCTAGTACTAATTCAGATTCAGTTACATCAGCATCAAGTGATGCCAGTGGATCTGAATCTGAGTCTGAAGGGGATGTTCATCAGTTGATTGATGAATATAGAGTTCTATTGCAAGCTTTTAAGAAAAGCAAATCCTTGGCCAAGAGTCAGGATAAGGAGATTGCAAGTCTCAAAGTGGCTGCAACAAATTTTGATAAGTTGATTGATCAAAAACTAAATGAAATAGCCAGGCTGAAGAACATAACTATTATTCAGATAGGGACTATAATATTCAAGAATGATCAAATCAGAAATCTGGAGATTAGTCTTCAGAAGGAGAGAGACATTATTCCAAGGTTTTCTAAACCAAAGTCTGTTCTACCTTTGATAGATGAATTTGTACATCAAAAAGGTAAAACTGGATTAGGGTTTATAAAACCTGCTAGGACTGTTCAGTCCAAGTCTAAGGGCAAAGCCCCAGTACTCAACAAGCATGCTGTAGATAGAACAGCTAGGGTTGTACCTAAGCAAAGGTACAATAGATTTGAGTGCTGGTGCTGTGGCAAGGTAGGCCACTTTGCCATAGATTGTTGGCACAATTCTAGTTTCAAGGTGAGTAGCAAACTGCCTGTGGGAAGATCTGCAGGTAGCTTTGTTAAGATGCAAACTAACCAGCACCAAGGAACCAAGAATTCTTTGGGTTCTAAGGTCAACTAATCTGTTTTGTAGGTGAGTCCAAGTGGCCATGCCCCAATATGATACTTGAACAGTGGATGTTCCAGGAACATGACTGGAACTAGGGGATTGTTAAAAGACTACACACCAATCAAGGATGGTCCTAAAGTCACCTTTGGTGGTTCTGAAAAAGGAATCATCAAAGGTTTTGGTAACATTTCTAGCAACCGTATAACAATTACTCAAGTGGCTTATGTTAAAGGTTTGAAACAAAACCTCATTAGTATAAGTCAACTGAGTGATTTAGGATATGACATCTCATTTGTTAAAGATGGTTGTCATATCAGGAGGTCAAATGATCAAGAGATCATTCTAACAGGTTATAGAAAGAGAAATGTCTATTGCCTAGATATTATGTGTGAGAACAATGCTACTTCAGTGTGTCTTGTAGCTGATGAGAAAGTCTCTCATTGTGTCAAATGGCACAAGAGGCTAGCCCATCTTAACTACAAGACAATTAGCCAACTCTATAGCAAAGAGTTAGCGAGGAATGGTCCTCAGGTTAAGTGTATTAAAGATGGAATATGCTCAGCTTATCAAAAGGGCAAGCAGACTAGATCCACCTTTAATAACATTGAAAACAAAGATGTCGTGAGGTGTTTATACCTCTTGCATATGGATCTCTTTGGTCCTATGCCAGTTCACAGCCTAGGTAGGAAGGTCTACACATTTGTGGTTGTAGATGACTACTCAAGGTTTTCCTGGGTGTTCTTCCTTAAACAGAAATCTGAAACACATAATATCTTTTATAGTTTTGTCAAACAAATTCAGAATGAGTTAGACAGTACAGTGGTCAAAGTAAGAAGTGACCATGGTACAGAATTCCAGTCTGATAGTATGACAAAGCTATGTGAAGAGTTTGGGATATTTCAGGAATTTTCTTCACCAAGAACACCTCAGCAAAATGGCATTGCTGAAAGGAAAAATAGAACCTTGATTGAGGCTGGTAGAACCCTATTAATCGACACAACTCTCCCAGAATATTTCTTGGCTGAGGTAGTAAACACTGCATGCCATGTAATTAATATGGCTACTATCACCAAGAGCCACAATAAGACCCCCTATGAGATTGTGAAAGGCAGAAAACCAATTTTATCATATTTCAGGATCATTGGTTGTAAATGCTATATACTTAACAATGGAAAGTCTTACTTGACAAAGTTTGCTGCCAAATCCCAAGAGGGGATCTTTGTTGGGTACAGCAACAATAGTAAGGCTTATAGGGTCTACAACTTGTCTACTCAAGTTGTAGAAGAGTCAGTACATGTAGTATTTGATGAAGCTAGACTTATTAACAATGAGTTGTCTAGAAGTATTTGCAGCTCCACAGGTGTGACTAAGAAGATGGACAAGCTCACTATTGAAGAAGGATCTACTACAAGTCAGCATGTAGATGATAGTGGCTATTGTCTAGGGGGAGTACTAGATGCACCTGATGCAGAAGAAGACCAAGGAGTGCAGCAAGTTGAAGAAGCTGAAGGAGTTCAACCTGAAGCCAGGCTACCTCCAGCTAATAGACATCTAAGAGATCATCCAGCAGATCAAATTATTGGTGATTTAAGACAAGGAGTACAAACAAGGAGCAGAAATCTAAGTGCAGTACTCTACTCCAGTTTTCTATCCCAAGTTGAGCAAAAGAAATTTGAAGAAGCCATTCTAGACCATCATTGGATTGAGGCAATGCAAGAAGAGCTGAATCAGTTCAAGAGATGCAAAGTCTGGGAGCTTGTTCCTAAACCAAAAGACCACAACATAATTGGAACCAAGTGGATCTTTAGGAACAATATGGATGAACATGGAGTGATTATAAAGAACAAAGCAAGACTGGTTGCTAAGGGATATAGGAAGGAAGAAGGTATTGACTTTTATCAAACCTTTGCTCCAGTAGCCAGACTGGAGGCAATAAGGATGTTTTTGGCCTATGCAACCTATCAAGGGTTTAATGTATACCAAATGGATGTTAAGTCAGCATTTCTGAATGGAAATCTGAAGGAAGAGGTCTATGTGGAACAGCCATCAGGTTTTGTTGATTCAACTCAACCTAATTATGTCTATAGACTTAGGAAGGCTTTGTATGGGTTAAAACAAGCCCCTAGGGCTTGGTATGAAACCTTGTCTAGTTTCCTCATTGAGAATAAATTCATAAGGGGGAAAATAGACAAGACTCTATTCCTTAGGGAATCCAGAGGCAAGATCATACTAGTCCAAATATATGTAGATGACATCATATTTGGGTCTACTGAAAGTAGTCTTTGCAAAAAGTTTGCAAAACTTATGCAAGGATAATTTGAGATGAGCAGTATGGGGGAACTTAAGTTCTTCTTGGGTCTCCAAGTTAGACAGACTGAGAATGGTTTATCCATATGCCAGTCCAAGTTCACCCTAGAATTAATAAGGAAGTATGGTATGGATTCCTCCAGTACCATGAAAACTCCTATGGGGTCAAGTATGTCTCTTAGCAAAGATGATGCAGGGAAACCTGTAGATGAGACTTTGTATAGAGGGATAGTTGGCTCCCTATTGTATTTGACTGCAAGTAGACCAGATATCAAGTATGCTACATGTGTCTATGCTAGGTACCAAGCTTTCCCTAAAGAATCTCATTTGACAACAGTCAAAAGAATTCTGAGATATCTAAAGGGCACTCCTTATCTAGGCCTTTGGTACCCTAGGAATGGAGACTTTGAACTGACAGGTTATTCAGATGCAGATTTTGCAGACTGCAAGGAAGATAGGAAAAGTACAACTGGTATCTGTCAATTCCTAGGTGGAAGACTGATATCTTGGAGTAGCAAGAAGCAAACAAGTGTGGCTATCTCCACAGCAGAATCAGAATATGTGGCTGCAGGAAGTTGCTGTGCTCAACTTCTATGGATACAACATCAGCTAGAAGACTATGGTATTCAAGTAAGTAGAACACCACTATTTTGTGATTCTACTAGTGTTATATCTATTGCAAACAATCCTGTTTCTCATAGTAGGACTAAGCACATAGAGATAAAATATCATTTTCTAAGGGAACATGTTGAAAAAGAAGATATTTCACTATAGTATGTTAATACAGATAATCAACTAGCTGACATGTATACTAAGCCATTAGAAGAAACCAAATTCAATAGGTTTAAAATTGAATTAGTTATGATAAACTTAGAATAAGTTTACAGAAATGGCTAAGTAAAATAGTGTCGACACACACAATTGTCTGTGTCGAGACAGAGAATTGGTGTCGACACTTCAGAGAAAAGGTGTCGACATATCTAGGAAGTTGGTGTCGACACTTCAGAGAATTAGTGTCGACACATGCAGGATAGGTGTCGACACATCCAAGGTTATGTCGACACTTAGACTTTATGCAGAATTAGTGAAGTAAAGTCTCGACTAAGTGTCGAGCTAAGTGGTGTAGACACATAAACAAGTTTCGACACATATATTCTGTCGACTATACTTGTGTCGACACATAGATGTCGAGACATTATAAGTCTGTGTGTCGACACTTATCAACAGTGTCGACACAATTTAAGTATTTTGACGCGCCCTTTCATCTTCGATTCTAGAAATGTATAAATAGGGTTTCAACATTGTTTGTCGACACGCTCACCAAATTTTCGACACCAAACTTGTGTGTCGACACCTCTCTTCTCTCAATTCAAATTTCTTCAAACCCTAATGGCGCCCAAGATCGAAGAGAACGTGAATGAAGGATATGAACTGGTGCGGCACGCATTTGATGAGGCGGAACCCGCGATCAAAGGTGTGGTAACCCTAGTTGCAGAATATGGATTAGAATTCCTTGTTTCAGAACCCATCAAGATCTGGAAGAAGGAGGTCCTGGAATTTCTGAATGGCGCAACCTTAGATGAATCAGGACTAAAGATTAAGTCAAGGGTTCATGGGGCTAAGGTGAAAGTTTCTCCTAAAAGTCTGAGGAAGGTACTACAACTACCAAGAACCAAGGAGGAAGAAGATGTTTCTGCATCTAAGATAAGAGAAGCTTTGAGTTGGTGTGGACTGGATTCCAACCTGAAGATAGGTTCCGTGTTCAACAGAAAAGGAATGAACAACCAAGGCAAATTCTTGTCTGAAATAGTTGGAAAAGTTATCCTGTGCAAATCTGGAGGACATGACAGGATTTCAGCTTATATGTTCAATCTAATGATAAGGTTAATATTCCAGCTAAATACTGATTGGTCTGCAGTAGTGCTTGAGAAGATTAAGGAGAGCCTGAAGAAACCCAATTTCGGTAGGATTCTAAGTCTATACCTAGCTGGTAGTATACCAGAGGTGATGAGTCAAGCAGCTAGATCTAAGATCAATCACATGAGGAAGATGGACATGAGAATCTTCTCTAGATGGGATAGGGTATTGATCAAGGAAATGCCAACTCCTGAGAAGTAAACAGCCCAGAAAAGGAAGAAGAAATCAACCCATGTGGCTCAAGAATCATCAAGTAGTTCTGAGGAACAAGTAGTGTTCACTCCTGATGAAGGAGACACTGGAAATGCTGGAAAGTCTCCAGCTAGACAAGATGATGTAGAGAGGCAGGGGGAGCTACCACAGGCTAGCCCACTTCACCAGGATTCCATCCAGGGGGGAGCCTCTACTAGTGGAAGAGCCAACTCCACTAGAAAGTGAACAAGCTACCCACACTATACTTGAGGTAATCACTGAGATTAATGCATTAGATTTCCATATTGAGGATGGTATTTTGTCTGATTCATTACCTAATGTTAATCAGCAAACACAAACACATAGCCAACCCAAAGATGTTGTTATGGAGGACACATCTGTTGAAGATCAAGTGGTATCTGATCAAGTTGTTGATGAGATAAGAGTTTCTCCACCCCATCCTCCACAAGAATTCACCCTAAAAGAGCTATTCCCTAACCTACTCCAAACTGACTTTGAAAAAGGAAGTATTGCTGCTGAGGGGGAGAAGGCTCATGTTGAGGGGGAGCAAGTGAAGAATATAGAAGAAACTGCAGGCAAAGAGACTGAGGTGCCAAGAGATACTGAAGGACTCCAAAGGACTGAGAAGGAGTTACCTCCAAGTCCTAAGGACAGAGTGACTATTGATAGCACATCTGCATCAGAAGCTGAAGAGGCTGCAAGAGCCAAGAAGAGGAAGTTTCAAGTCTTCAAGAGGAGGAGCCAGACATACAAAAAGGCCTTACAAA
Source organism: Platanthera guangdongensis (assembly GCA_039583875.1). Lineage (NCBI taxonomy): Eukaryota > Viridiplantae > Streptophyta > Magnoliopsida > Asparagales > Orchidaceae > Platanthera > Platanthera guangdongensis. Next base: position 103,418,260 of record CM077159.1, read on the forward strand.
CAATAGCACCATAGCCTGCACTACAGCCAGCACCATCAACAGATTTCAGTTCTCTGATGGTTGCATTACAGATAAAGCTTGATGAGCAAAGGCAAGCTCTGGAAAAGTATGTAGATGAAGGGCAAAAATCTCTACAGTTTGATCTGGCCCAAGATATTAAGTCCATCAGATTTGAAATGAATCTGAATAAGAAAGAGATGACTGACTGCTTCTACAAGGGAGGGAATACAGTGGTCTACTTGGCTACACATCAAAAGAATATCAAAGCTCAAGTGGATGATATTGCAGTGAAGCAAGGCTATGTTCTGGAGAACCAGCTGAGGATGAATGATAATCTCACTGGTTCACACAATGCAATAGTCACAAAAATGAAGAATATAGCTACTGGTCAGACTACAGCTAATGCTACAGATAAAGCAGACTTTGCTACAGCATTACAAGAGGGAATAACTACTGTTAAAACTGTTATACAAGACTCTCAAAAGGCTATAACTGACAAGCTCCAAAGGTTGAAACCTTTCTTTAAGGATTGAGTAAACTATTTGGATGCCCAAATAAGATTTCAGAAAGATGATCTAAGGGATCATATTGTTAGAGAAGTCATAAAGGGGGAGAGGGTGTTAGTCAAAGCCAGCTCTGATCATGCCAAATGGATTTCAAATTCCATCAGAGCCACCCTTGGATATCCTCCATTGTATGATGATGATAATGTTGCAGAGTCTGGTATTAATCCTGCTTATCTTGGAGTGGAGCAAGCTGAAGTGGCTCATGTAATATACCCTCCACCAGACTTTGATATGATACATTCAGATATATAGTCAATGTATAGCCCACCAGAGGGAAAGCAAAATGTCATCATAGAAAAAGTGGTTCAGCCAGTGCCAGAGGCTATACTGAAGGAACAAGAAGCTTTGCTACAGAAAGAACAAGAAGCCCAATTGTCTAAGAAAAGATTCAGGGATCAAGCTGAGCTGAGGCCTGACTTTGAACAATGGATCCCCACTTCAAGGAATATTATCTTAACTGCATGGAAGGCTGCCAAGGATAATATTCAAGATAGAAACAAGTGGTATTCTGAACTGGAGTGGAGGAAGCATGAGTCCAGGCAAGAAGCCATTGTGCAATACAGAAGAAAGGCTAAGATGGGAAAGCTACCTCCTACTGCCCATGAGCCTAGCAACTACTTTCCAAAGCCATATCATTATTTTGAAAGACAAAAGATCAAAGCTGAAGATCAGAAAAAGAAGGATCTAAAAGGAAAGAAGCCTGCTACTGCTGAAGATGCTGAAGCCCCAGTCCAAGCAAAGATACAATCTGGAAAGGGCATAGTTATCAAGGAGGCTGAGCAACAATAGAATAGAATTTTCATTAGTTTACTATGTGTAATCACTTGTATTAAAACTTTCTGTAAACTTTTGAAATAATGAAAATGTTGAAGTTGTTAGAACAATATGATATATGTTCATCTATTACATTAATTGTTCTGAGATATTTGTTATACATGTTTTGCTTATACATGTTTATGTACTTACCCTGTTGTATAATCCTGATTTACATCATATTGTGATTTTATTATGTATGGTGTATATCATTGACTAAGGATTATGACTTCTCCAAATAGGGGCAGATTGTTCGGTACATTGGAATAAATGTACCTGATTTGAAGAATCCTCACCCTACTAAATGATATAAATCAAAATGTATTTGATGTGTTTTGAGTTTAGTTGTGCAGGTTAAGTATTTGCAGGGGAAGCTGAAAAGTTTTTAAGTCCATGTGTCGACACCCAGAAGGAAAGTGTCGACCCTTAAGAAGACTTGTGTCGACACCCAGAGAAGCAGTGTCGACACTTGGAGTTATTGTGTCGACACCAGGAATGCAGAGTCGACACCAGAAGGAAAGTGTCGACACATGAAGGCTGTGTCGACACTCAATAAAGAAATGTCCAGTAAAGCAGTGTCGACACTTAGAAGCAGTGTCGACACCCAGAGGAACTTTGTCAACATCAGAAAGTGTCGACACTTGGAGGCTGTGTCGACACTCAACAAATTTCAACAGAGTCTAAGTATATGTGTCGACATAATGAAGAATGTGTCGACACACAGCAGAAGACTCAACACATGAAGAAATTGTCGACATAATGAAGAATGTGTCGACACACAGAAGAAGACACAATACATGAAGAAAGTGTCGATACTAGGAGGCTGTGTCAACACTCAGCAAAGTTCAACAAATTCTAAGTACAAGTGTCGACACAAAGGAGATGTGTCGACACTCAGCCAAAGTCTCAACAGAAGAAGAATGTGTCGACACAAGGAGCTGTGTCGACACTCAGAAAGTATCAACACAGAAGGCATGTGTCGACACCAAGAAGATGTGTCGACACTGAACAAGTTCAACACAAGAAGATGTGTCGACACAAAGGAGTAGTGTCGACACTTAGCAGAATTTAACTAAGTACTAAAGAACAAGGAGTTGTGTCGACACACAATATCAGTGTCGACACATATTAAAGAAGCTGTGTCGAGAAGTAAATTCTACAACACAAGGAGTTGTGTCGACACCTTGAAGGCTAGTGTCGACACTTAGTCTACTTGTGTCAACACTTACTCTATAAGTATCGACACTTTCAGACAGACTGTCTCGACACTTTCAGACATTTACAGATATTTCAAGAAGTGAATGGATGACTTGACAGCTGCCAATCCAGCCGGTCTACTACAACTGTCAGAGATGTCACAAAACTGTTAGGAACCGGATCAGCCGGTCACCATGAAGAAGGCCTATATATAGGCTCATTCTGTCAACAGAAGATAATGATCAACAATCAAAGAAGAAGATCTAGTGTTGGGTACATTGGTTCTAATGTACCTGATTTGAAGAAGCCTCACCCAACTCAATGATATACATCAAAATGTATTTGATGTGTTTTGAGTTTACTTGTGCAGGTTAAGTATTTGCAGGAAATGATGAAAAAGTTTCTAAGTCCATGTGTCGACACCCAGATTGAAAGTGTCGACACTTAAGAAGACTTGTGTCGACACCCAGGCAAGCAGTGTCGACACTTGGAGTCATTGTGTCGACACCAGGGATGTAGAGTTGACACCAGACAGAAAGTGTCGACACAAGGATCTGTGTCGACACTCAGTGAAGAGAAGCCCAGTAAAGAAAGTGTCGACACTTAGCAGTTGTGTCGACACCCAGAAAAACTGTGTCGACATCAGAAAGTGTCGATACTTGGAGGCTGTGTCGACACTCAGCAAAAGTTAGCAGAGACTAAGTATAAGTGTCGACACAAGAAAGATGTGTCGACACTCAGCAGAAGACTCAACACTTGAAGAAAGTGTCGACACCCAGAACAATGTGTCGACACACCGCAGAAGAGTCAACACTTGAAGAAATTGTCGACACAAGAAAGAATGTGTCGACACTTAGCTGAAGACTCAACACTTGAAGAAAGTGTCGACACAAGGAGCTGTGTCGACACTTAGCAAAGTTCAAGAATATTCTAAGTACAAGTGTCGACACTAAGGAGATGTGTCGACACTCAGCCAGAGTCTCAACAGAGGAAGTATGTGTCGACACAAGGAGCTGTGTCGACACTCAGTAAGTATCAACACTGAAGACATGTGTCGACACCAAGAAGCTGTGTCGACAATGACAAGTTCAACACATGAAGATGTGTCGACACAAAGGAGATGTGTCGACACTTACAAGAATTCAGCAATATACTGAAGTACAAGTACTTGTGTCGACACACATTATCAGTGTCGACACATGAAGAAGAAGCTGTGTCGGGATATAAAATCTACAACACAAGGAGTTGTGTCGACACCTTGTAGGCTAGTGTCGACACTTAGACAACTTGTGTCGACACTTGGTCTATAAGTGTCGACACTTAAAGACAGACAGTCTCGACACTTTCAGACATTTACAGAATTTTCAAGAACTGACTGGATGACTTGACAGCTGCCATTCCAGCCGGTCTACTGCACCTGTCAGAGTTGTCAGAAATCAGTTATGAACCGGACCAGCCGGTTACCATGAAGAATGCCTATAAATAGGCTTATACTGTCTACAGAAACGGGGTTCAAAAGATCAACACATAAAGTTATACAAAGAATATCTAGCTATTCCTTGAAGAATCAAGTGAAGATCTAAGAAGTTGGAGAGAGAGAGCTCCATCCAAGAAGTCAGCCATTGGAACCAGGCTGAGAAGAAGGGTTCAGATTTGTTCTGAATCTTAAGCAACAGAGATCAAGGATCAACTGCAGAAGAGGTCAATCTTATTGTGTTCTACTTTCAAGAAGCTTTGAAGAAAGCCAAGTCAGATTGATTTCAGCTGAGTTCTTCCAAGAACTCATCAAGAAACTCACAACTCTTCTCTCTTTTCTCTGAGTTGTTGAGTTACAATTTGTGTATTCATTTTATCTTGTAGGATCCTTAGGGATCTGAGTGTTGTAAGCCTGTAATTATAAAGGCTGAGTGTTGGGCTTGAGTGCCTGAGTGTAGGAGAGTTGTATCTCTGAGTGTAGGCCTGTTATGGCTGAGTGTAGGCCTTGGTGGCTGAGTGTAGGCCTTGGTGGCTAAGTGTAGGCCTTGGTGGCTGAGTGTAGGCTTTGTGAAGAAGCTGAGTTGTAGGGCCTTGGGCCTGAGCTGTAGGAACCTGTTTTGGGGTTCTGAGATAGTGGAGAGGTTAGGCCGAATCTAGTACACTACTAGATAGGCGAAGGGGTAAAGTGGATGTACCCAAACATTGTGGAACCACTATAAACTTGTGTGTTCACTGTGTGTATGTGGTTTGCTGTGATTGCTGTGTGATTGCTTTGCAAAAGTAGATATAAATCTGTGATAAAATCTGAATTCTGCTTAAAAAGTCAAAAAGATTTAAGTCACCTATTCACCCCCCCCCCCCTCTAGGTGATTAGGTACAATATCTTTCAAGTGGTATCAGAGCCAGGTTACTCAAAAAGGGACATAACTGTCTGAGTAGATCCTGTTGCCAGATTCAGTCTAAGTCAAATTACAGAATCAAGAAAAGCAAGAACCATGGGTTCCACTAAGAATCATAAGGAATTGGGATCCATGAAGTTACCCATTTGCAGAAATGAAATCTTTGGCATCTGGAAGGAAAGGGTGAGACTGTTTATGGAAGCATCAGACCCTAGGATTTATATCACAGTGAAAGAAGGGCCATATGTGCCCATGAAGGTTTCACTCTTAGATGCCAATCAGAGAACACCTAAGGATTTCTCTGAAATGACAAAGGATGAGATTGTTCTAGCCACTATGGATAAGAGGGCTCAAAACATCATTGTGAGTGACATAGATGATGCTACTTTTTAGAATTTGATACACTGTAAGACAGCTAAAGAGATGTGGGATACTCTTATTGTGTACATGGAGGGTTCTGAAGAAGTAAGGCAAGACAGAAAATCCTTGCTCAACCAAGAATATGAAAGTTTTAGACAAGGTAAAGCTGATAGCATAACTGAATGCTATAAGAAGTTTTACAGGATTGTGAATGAGCTCATGTCCTATGGCAGAGAGTTCAGTAATTATGAACTCAATGATAAGTTTCTAAGGTCCCTAACAAAAGATTGGGACACCAAGATCTGTGCCATTAGGGAAATTGCAAAGTTAGCAGAAATTCCTCCACCAACACTGTTTGGCAAACTGTTGTCCTATGAAATGCAGTTAATGGTGAGGAAAGAGGAGGAGAAATCAACAAGAAGTGAACATAAAAAAAGGACAGTGGCCTTCAAAATAGAGGCCCCCAGAAAGTACAGAAGTAAGTCACCAACTCCACCTCCAAAAGCAGCTGAAACTGAGTCAGATGAGTCAGTCAGCAGAAAGTCTGAAAGTAGTGAAAGTGATGAGAACTTTGCTGCCTTCACAAGACATTTTCAGAAGTTCTTAAAGAAGAAACAGTGGAGGACAAGTCCATCTACTTCACAGGATAAAGAAGACTATTATCAGAATAAAAAGTCTTCAAAGAAAGACAGGAAAAAGTCCAAGTCTAGCAAAGCAACACTATCAAAAATTATATGTTATTGCTGTAATAGACAAGGACATGTCATTGCAGACTGTCCAGAGAAGAGGAAGGAGTCTAGTGACAAGAAAAGGACTCAATACAAGGGCAATAAGGAAAAGTCTTTTGTTGCCAAAAAGGACAAGAGCCTGTCAGATATTTCTTCATCAGAAACTGAGTCAGATGCTGAGGCATATATAGGACTGTTTGCTGAGGAAGAAGAAGAAGAGTTCATTCAGATCATGAAATCTATATATGAACAAGAAGACAGTCAGTGCCAAGGGCTAATGGCATTGACAGAAAGTGACAAAATCCTGGAGCAGCCAGGACCTAGTAAGGTACAATATTGTTCTTTCAATTCAATTTCTTGTGCTAGTACAGAATCAGATTCATCATCATCAAGTGATGAGAGTGCATCTGAGTCTGAAGAGGATATTCATCAGTTGATAGATGAATATAAAGTTCTATTGCAAGCATTTAAGAAATGCAAATCCTTGGCCAAGAGTCAAGCTAAGGAGATTGCAAGTCTGAAAATGGCTGCAACTGAATATGAGAAGATGTTTGATCAAAAGCTAAATGAGATAGCCAGACTGAAGCATATAACTGTGATTCAGATGGGGACTATATCATTTAAGAATGATCAAATCAAGAGTCTGGAGATTAATCTTCAAAAGGAGAAAGACTTAGTTGCTAGGTTTTCTAAACCTAAGTCAGTTCTACCCTTAATTGATGAATTTGTTCATAACAAAGGTAAAGCTGGACTGGGGTTTACTAAACCAGCAAGGACTGTCATGTCCAAGTCCAAGGGCAAAGCCCCAACTCTCAACAAGTCAGCTGTAGATAAAACAGCTAAGACTGTACCTAAGCAAAGGTACAATAAGTTTGAGTGTTGGTGCTGTGGCAAGGTAGGCCACTTTGCAATGGACTGTTGGCACAATGCTAGTGCCAAAGTGAGTAGCAAACTGCCTGTTGGAAAACCTGCAGGAGCTTTGTTAGGAAGCAAACTAACCAGTACCAAGGACCCAAGAAGTCTTTGGGTTCTAAGGTTCACTAATCTGTTTTGCAGGTGAGTCCAAGTGGTCATGCCCCAATATGGTACTTGGACAGTGGATGTTCCAGACATATGACTGGAACAAGGAGTTTACTAAAGGACTACACACCTATAAAGGATGGTTCAAAAGTCACCTTTGGTGGTTCTGAAAAAGGGATCATCAAGGGTTTTGGTAATATATCTAACTCCTATATTACAATTACTCAAGTGGCCTATGTTAAAGGTTTGAAACATAACCTTATTAGTATAAGTCAATTGAGTGATGTAGGATATGACATCTCATTTGTAAAAGATGGTTGTCATATCAGGAGGTCAAATGATCAAGAGATCATTTTGACTGGTTATAGAAAAAGGAATGTCTACTGCCTAGACATTATGATTGAGAACAATGGTTCTCCAGTATGTCTTGTAGCTAATGAGACAGTCTCTCATTGTGTTAAATGGCACAAGAGGCTAGCCCATCTAAACTACAAGATAATTGGCAAACTCTTTAGTAAAGAGTTAGTGAGGAATGGTCCTCAAGTTAAGTGTATTAAAGATGGTATTTGCTCAGCTTGTCAAAAGGGCAAGCAGACTAGATCCACCTTTAGAAGCATTGAAAACAAAGATGCTGTGAGGTGTTTATACCTCTTGTATATGGATCTCTTTGGTCCAATGCCAGTTCACAGCCTAGCTAGGAAGGTCTATACCTTTGTAGTTGTAGATGACTACTCAAGGTTTTCCTGGGTGTTCTTTCGTAGACAGAAATCTGAAACACCTAGTGTCTTCTATAGCTTTGTCAAACAAATTCAGAATGAACTAGCTAGTACAATTGTCAAAATAAGAAGTGACCATGGTACTGAATTTCAGTCTGATAGCATGGCAAAACTATGTGAAGAATTTGGGATATTTCAAGAGTTTTCTTCACCAAGAACACCTCAGCAAAATGGCATTGCTGAGAGGAAGAATAGAACCTTGATTGAGGCTGGTAGGACCCTATTAAGTGATACATCACTACCAGAATATTTCTAGGCTGAAGTAGTTAATACTGCATGTCATGTTATTAATAGGGCTATAATTACTAAAAGCCTCAACAAGACCCCCTATGAGGTTGTGAAAGGCAGGAAACCAAACCTATCCTACTTCAGGATCTTTGGTTGTAAGTGTTTTATACTTAACAATGGAAAGTCTTACTTGACTAAGTTTGCTGCCAAGTCCCAAGAGGGAATTTTTGTTGGGTACAACAACAATAGTAAGGCTTATAGAGTCTACAACTTGTCATCTCAAGTTGTAGAAGAGACTGTACATGTAGTATTTGATGAAACTAGACTTATTAACAATGAGTTGTCTAGTAGTATTTGCAGCTCCACAGGTATAACAAAGAAGATGGACAAGCTCACTATAGAAGAAGAACCTACTGCAAGGCAGCAAGTAGAAGAAAGTGGTTGTTGTCCAGGGGGAGTACTACATGTACCTAATACAGATGAAGTTCAAGGAGTGCAGCAAAATGAAGAAACTGAAGAAGTTCAACCTGAAGTCAGGATGCCTCCAGCCAATAGGCATCTTAGAGATCATCCAGCAGAACAAATCATTGGTGATCCAAGACAAGGGGTACAAACAAGGAGCAGAAATCTGAATGTGATGAATTGTAAATATACGTATTTTTGTGCACATTAATTTAGTCATTTTCATTTATTTTTGTCGTTTTTACTTATTTTTGCCCACAAAACAAAATGACCCGGGACGGTTTTCCATCCCGTGCCTTTTGGGCGATATATTAGTAAAGTACACCTTAGCTGATTTAGGGGCTAACATTAATCTGATGCCGTTCTCGCTCTTTTCACGTTTAGGTTTGGGTACTCCTAGTCCTACGAATATGCGCATCCAATTAGCGGATCGCTCGGTTAAGTTCCCTATCGGGGTAGTGGAGGACGTCTTGTCCGAGTCGACAAGTTTACCTTCTGGTAGACTTCGTCATCTTAGATATCGAGGAGGACGCCGAGGTACCAATAATACTCGGTCGCCCTTTTCTCGCCACCTCCCGCGCACTAATAGATGCTAGTAATGGTAGTCTTCTCCTCCGAGTAGGCGATGACCAAGTTACTTTCTCTATTAATCCCTCGATGGATAATTTGTCATCGAGCGATGATTTCTGATATCTTTAGATACCTTTTTTGGAGATCGTTCTTCTCCCGTTTTCGAGTCCGTATTTTAAACGACGATATTTATGCGCTCGAAAATTTTAAATGCGATGAGGATATTGTTTAGACTTGCCTTTCGAACCAATTGGTAAGAAAGACATAGGAATTAAAACCTCCCTAGAAGAACCACCCATCCTAGACTCAAACCCTTACCCGCATCGCTCAAATACGCATTTTTGGGAAAAGGCGATACGCTTCCCGTTATCATTTCTTCGACTTGAGTGATTCGGAGACTTCCGATTTATTGGAAGTTTTTTTTAAACATCGCCACGCAATTGCGTGGCAAATCTCTGACTTAAAGGGGATTAGCCCCTCCTTTTGCACCCATAAGATTTTTCTTAACGATAATTGCCGCAAAACGATTCAGCCGCAGCGTCGTCTTAACCCAGACATGAAAGACGTCGTTAAAGCCGAAATTATTAAGTTATTAGATGCGGGGATTATCTACCCTATTTCAGACAGTGCATGGGTTAGTCCCGTGCATGTCGTGCCCAAGAAGGGCGGCCTTACCGTAGTGGCGAATGAGCATAACGAGCTCGTCCCAACTCGTACTGTTACGGGTTGGCGAGTGTGCATCGATTATAGAAAACTTAATGATGCCACCCGCAAGGACCATTTCCCTCTGCCATTTCTGGACCAGATTTTAGAACGTTTATCCGGTCATCCGTATTATTGTTTTCTTGATGGTTTATCGGGGTTTTTACAAATACCCATTTCCCCCGATGATCAAGAGAAAACAACTTTTACTTGCCCGTTTGGCACCTTCGCATATCGAAGAATGCCATTTGGACTATGCAATGCGCCGGCTACATTCCAATGATGTATGCTAGCGATCTTTGGCGAGCTAGTAGAAGACATTATGGAAGTCTTTATGGATGACTTTTCTGTTTTCGGACGCTCTTTTCCCGATTGCCTTCACAATTTAGAGCGTGTCCTTCAATGGTGCGAGGACACAAGTCTTGTTTTAAATTGGGAAAAATGCAACTTTATGGTTCGAGGAGGTTTGGTCCTCGACCATATGATTTCGTCTAAGGGGATAGAGGTGGATAAGGCCAAGATAGAAATTATAGAAAAACTTCCGCATCCAACAAACGTAAAATCTATTAGGAGTTTCCTAGGCCATGCGGGCTTTTATCGACGCTTCATTCAAGACTTTTCAAAAATTACAAAGCCGCTAACTCACCTCTTGGAAAAGGAATCACGCTTCATCTTTAGTAGCGAATGCGAGTCCGCCTTTAATTTAATAAAACAAAAACTTTTCACTTCACCAATTTTAGTGGCCCCTAATTGGTCCCTTCCGTTCGAAATTATGTGCGACGCTAGTGATATTGCCTTAGGTGTCGTTCTTGGCCAACGCGTAGAAAAACATTTTCATCCTATTTATTACGCCAGCAAGACGCTCACTTCCGCACAAGTAAATTACACGACAACGGAAAAGGAACTCTTAGCCGTCGTTTTCGCTTTCGATAAGTTTCGCTTGTATATAATGCTATCTAAAGTTATCGTTTTTACCGATCACTCCGTGCTTAAATATTTATTAGCTAAAGATGACGCGAAGCGCCGCCTTCTTCGATGGATTCTCCTCCTACAAGAGTTTGATTTGGAGATCCGAGATAAGCGGGGAGCGGAAAATCTAGCGGCAGACCACCTCTCCCGTTTAGAAAATCCGGGTGCGGAAGCGCTCGTCGAATCTGAAATAAATGATAGATTCCCCGAGGAACGCCTTCTTGCCATTAATAAATCTTCGTCATCTTCGCCTTGGTTCGCAGACTTTGCAAATTTCTTAGTAGCGCGGGTGCTTCCAAAAGAGTTTTCAAGTCATCAAAAGAAGAAATTCTTTTCTGACTTGAAAAATTTCTTTTGGGAGGACCCATTTCTTTTTCGTATCTGCGCGGACCAAGCGGTCCGAAGATGCGTTGCGGGTGTGGAGTGCTTGCAAATTCTTAGGCACTGCCACGAGGGTCCAGCCGGTGGGCATTATCAAGCCAACCAGACCGCTCGGAAGGCGCTAGAGGCGGACTACTTTTGGCCCACTCTCTTCAAAGACGCGCATAATTTTGTGCGCGCATGCGATATCTGTCAGCAGTCGGGTAACATCTCTCGTCGCGACGAGATGCCCCAAAGTATGTTTTTAGAGTGCGAAGTCTTCGATTTATGGGGCATATATTTTGTTGGCCCCCTACCTCCATCTTTCAAAAATATGTATATTTTAGTGGCGGTCGACTACGTATTAAGGTGGGCAGAAGCACAAGCTCTCCCCACCAACGATGCGCGAGTCGTCGTTACATTTCTTAAAAAATTATTTTCTCACTTCGGCACGCCTCGCGCAATTGTTAGTGATAGGGGAACGCATTTCTGTAACGCTCTTATGGCTAAGACGTTAGCTAAATACGGAGTCATGCACAAGCTTGCCACCCCCTACCACCCGCAAACAAGTGGCCAAGTTGAGGTAGTAAATCGAGAGATTAAGCGAATTTTAGAAAAAAGGTTTCACTAAATAGGAAAGATTGGTCCGTTAAACTTGACGATGCGTTGTGGGCGTATCAGACGGCATACAAAACCGCAATTGGTTGTACACCGTTCCGGTTAGTCTACGACAAAGCGTGTCATTTACCCGTAGAATTAGAGCATCGCGCTCTTTGGGCTTTAAAACTATTAAACCTTGACTCCAACTTAGCCGCTCAGAATAGAAAACTGCAATTAAATGAGCTCGATGAATGGCGTGCGAACGCTTACGAGAGCAATAAATTCTATAAGGAGCGCTCTAAGTTATATCACGATCGAAAAATCAAGTCCCAAAAATTATTTTCTCCGGGCGATCTTGTCCTTCTTTACAATTCACGTCTTAGGCTTTTTCTAGGTAAATTAAAATCTAGATGGTCCGGTCCCTTCCTAGTTGAAGAAGTTTTTCCATATGGAACCGTACTCGTCTCCCAACCGGACAAAGGTTCATTTAAGGTAAACGGTCATCGGTTAAAGTCTTATATAGCAGGCGACCCAGTGATCAGTTTTAGCGAAACCATAACTTTCCTCCACATTATAAACCCGCCAAAATAGTCAAGCTACATGACTATAAACAAAGCGCACCTGGGAGGCACCCCTTGCTTATCTTTTTCGCTCTTTCCTTATTACCTTTACTGTTTTTTTTTCTAATAAACGCAGGGTTTCTGATTGTACTTCCCCGAACGCGTTTCAGGGACGTTTCTACCCCCCCTCTCTTTACTTTTGTACATATCGCATTTTTGTTCCGCATACTTACGTTACAACATTGGGGACAATGTTGGACTTAAGTATGGGGGTATTTTCGTGCTTTACTTTCTGCACTTCAATTTTTTTCTGCATTTCAAAAATACAAAAAAATATATATAACAACAAAACAAAAACAAAAAAATTAAAAAACATCTCAAAATGAACAAAAAAAATTTTAAATGAAAAATCCAAAAAAATTTTTGTTCTCTTTCTTTCTTTTTTCCAAAAAACTCAAAAACAATTAAAAAAAACAAAAAAAAGAAAACAAAATATATTTAGTTTCACGTTGTAAATATTTTTTTGTACTTACTCTTTTCTCTCTCCCCCTTCATCATTCTTGTAAAAACCTCTCTTTTTCTTCCTTGATTTTGTACATATAATGAAAATTCTCTTAAAAAATACAAAAAAAGATAATAGGTCAAAACAAAATTCAAAAAAAATTTGAAAACCAAAAATACAAAAAAAGATAATAACTGAAAAACAAAAAAAATGATGATAAAAACTATAAAAATCAAAAAAAATGTTTTGCAACAAATAAATCAAATATTCCATCCTTAACTTTCCTACTATCCAAAAATTCTGTTTTGAGTTTATTTATATGCGAATTTGATTAATTCTTTATTCACTACCCGTTTGTTAATTATTGATTGAAAAATTTAAATAGCCGGGGTTAAGTTTTAAAGAATTCTTTATGCTTTGTTAAAAATAGCGAACTAGTTTTAGGCACTACTTCTAATTTTTCATTGATAGGAGCACGTATATTATGTTAGGAAATAACGACTATAGAATTCAATTACACTTACTTTTAGCTTTCTGAAAAAAAATTGGAACGTACAAATTATTAAGGTTGCTCTCAAAAATTTTTAGGATTAAAATCTAGTATTTCTTTCTCCCCTTACTTTTCATGACCTACTTAGCATGAAAAATTTCTATCCTTAAAAGATCCTATGTCAATGAGAATAAGATTTCGTTCCGTAAACATAGGCACCCAATAATTTTAAAAGATTATATATGGAGTAAGAGGATAAAATTCATTACTCCTACAAATATACATTGGGTTAATTTTATTCTGATGAAATTGGAACGTACAAATTATTAAGGTTGCTCTTATAATTGATTAAGCGATAGCTAAACTTAGAGTTTTTTTATTCCTTATAGATTCATCTCAAACTTTTGCTCTGGAATAGCAAAAGCCTAAGTATGGGGTATTTGATGAATTGTAAATATACGTATTTTTGTGCACATTAATTTAGTCATTTTCATTTATTTTCGTCGTTTTTACTTATTTTTCTTCAATAAAATGCTCCTATTCTTGTAAATTTTTTACTAACTTGTTTTATTTTATTTTGCAGAAAAATTTCAAAATCTGCCAAAATTGGGCAGTACACACCCGTGACAATTTGGTCACGCCCATGACAGGGCCGTGACATTGAATTTCCCGTGAAATCGGACGATTTCTGAAGTACAAGCTTGACACGCCTGGTGACACGCCTGTGTCACCCGACACGGGGCGTGACCCAAGCCCGTGTCCTCTCCTCTCGACACTTTCCGCTCGACGATCGTCGAGTGTCGACACCAACAGTCACGCCCAGCGTCACGCCCGTGACCTATGGCGTGACTCAATCTCAGCTCAACAATTTCAACTCGACACTTTTCGCTCGACTTTCTTTGAGTGTCGACACCAACTGACACGCCCAGATTCACGCCCGTGACCTGGGGCGTGACCTTTCCAGCTAGCCCGACAAGATGCTGTCGAAGACTTTCGGCGCAACCCGCGCCCGGTTCTACCTCCCCGACACGCCCAGAGTCACGCCCGTGACCTGGGGCGTGACTGCCGCGAACTCAGCCCGAAGTCAACTTTCCTATCCACTCGCCTGCCGCCTTCATGAATAGTATTGTCACGCCCCCCTACACGCCCGTGACCTAGGGGGTGTACTTAGAATTTTTTGCCTATAAATTGCCCATTTCTGTAAGGTCCAAGGGTTCAGATTTTTGGGCCATTTTAGTGTCTTTTTGTGGGCTGCATCCGTGATTTATAGAGCTATGTAAGGAGATTTCTCCATCCTTTTTTTCATGTTTGTTTTTGCTTTAGCTTTAGCTCTTGTAATAGCTTGTAATAGTTTCCTTTAAGTAGTAAAAATGTTAGATTTTCTCTTCTTTTTTGGCTTTGGAATGAACACTTGTACCCACTTTCCTTCTCCTTTTTAATCTTAGTTTCATCTTTGTTCTTCATTTAGGAAATGTGTGTGTGTGTGTGTATGAGTGTAATTTATTTACTTTACATGTTTTTAACTTGTCTTCATGCTTAGGTATGATAGGTTTTCCTCTTTTTCACCATGTCTTTTTCTTGAAAGAAATAGGATTTCATTCTTATGAATTTATAAATGAGATTTGAAAAATGATTTTGTTCTTTTTTTTTACTTAGTTTTTCTTTTAGGATTGTAAAACATCTTTTATTCTTTTCATTTTCTCTTCACCTTTTTTATCACTTTTATAAATTCTTAAGAATGAAAAAGTTTTAATTTTAATTTTTGAGCACCTTTGATTTTGACTTTATTTTGTAAAACTTTTTGCTCATTCTCTTTTTATTTGTTCTTTTTATGTGTTTTGGGTAAGTTTTAGGAGTAGAAATCTTGTTATTTTAATTTATAAGCAACTTTGATTTTTCTTTATTATTAGTGTGTGTGAGTGTATGAGAATAAATTTTCTTTTGTTCTTCTTAATTTTCATGTTGTGTGTGTGAGTGCATGAGTATAACTTTTTATTGCTTTCCTCAAATTATGTAGAGTGTGTGAGTGTAGGTGTTAAATTTTAATGCTTTTTTTAATGCTTTGTTCAAATTATGTAGAGTGTGTGAGTGTAGGTGTTAGCTTTATTGCTTTCTTGAAATTCATATGGAGTGTGTGTGTTTGTGTGTATTTATTTCCGCCTACTCGTTAAGAGTTAAATGGCGCATCATTTTCATTTTCAGTCCTACTCGTTTGAGTAGGACTTGTTATTTTCTTTCTTTATTTTTCCGCCTACTCACTTGAGTTAAATGGACGGACTTTATTTCCCGCCTACTCGTTTGAGTTGGACTTGTAATTTTCTTTCTTTATTTTTCCGCCTACTCACTTGAGTTAAATGGACGGATCTTTTTCTCCCTGTAAATATTTGAGAAAGCCCTGTAATCGCATTTATTTTCTCCTACTCATTTGAGTAGGACTCGCTTTCATTTCAGTCCTACTCATTTGAGTAGGACTTGCAATTTTCAGCTTTTATTTACCGCCCCCACTCATTTGAGTGGGACTCGCAAATTTTAAAAATGCAAATTTCTTTTATGTGTAACTTAGTTTCTGTTTAATTTATAATTTGGAGTGTGCGTGAGTTCTTGTTTTAGCTAACTTTTCAACTTTCTAAATGTTCTTTTATTTTTCTTTTGTCCCCTTCTTATAATGATTTAGCATTTATTTCGAACTCGCGCCTCACTAAATTATAAAGCCATCGCCATACAGATGTGTGGCTAATCGCTATTAGCCTCGGCATCGAAGAGCATTGGGACATTTAAAATGATTTCTAATAATTGAAGCTCTTTATTTTCATTTTAATTTAAGGACTTAAGGTTTACCCCGGGTTTACGACGCGTGGAACCACATATCGATGTGTGGGCCCTATTTCCGTAGTCCATATGCTAGCTAGCCGAGAGGCCGTGCATATGGACCGATCACCCCTGGGTAAATAGAGTTGCGTGCATACCCTCGAGAGAGGACAAGCGTAATTCTACCGAATTGGGTTCCCCACCCAATAACGGGGTTCTTAGCGTAAAGCGGGCGTTAAGAGGAATCCTTCGTCGGACTAACGTTCGGTCGAATAGTCTTAACTTTTAGGTGAGCGATATCCCTATAGCTAGGTGAGCTCACATTTGTGGAACCTCCACGGCCAAGTTGCCTTATTATTAATTTGAAAACTAAGTCCTATAATTATTAAAAATTGTTTTAGTCTTAATCTGATTCGATGCCGAGCGTTAACCCTTCATCGAATATTTTCTAAATCATTTTTTCGCTCCTTTGCTTTTCCGTCTTTTCTTTCAGTAAAATAATAGTCCACCCAGAGGAGTAAGAATAGTCAACACGACCCCGAGAATAATACGACCTCGGTATTCCCCCGAATATCTAGTACTACTTGCGATAGGTGCACTTGCCTACCCGAGCAAGCCCGCGGCGATCGACTCACCGAACCAACCACAGTAAGAGTCTGTTCGCGGGCCCATCAGAATGGAGCAATCTACTCCAGTTTTCTATCCCAAGTTGAACCAAAGAAGTTTGAAGAAGCCATCCTAGACCCTCATTGGATTGAGGCAATGCAAGAAGAGCTGAATTAGTTCAAAAGGTGCAAGGTCTGGGAGCTTGTTCCTAAACCAAAAGACCACAACATAATTGGAACCAAGTGGATCTAGAGGAACAAGATGGATGAACATGGAGTCATCATTAAGAACAAAGCAAGATTGGTTGCTAAAGGATATAGGCAGGAAGAAGGTATTGACTTTGATCAAACCTTTGCTCCAGTAGCCAGACTGGAAGCCATAAGGATGTTCCTGGCCTATGCAACCTTTCAAGGATTTAAAGTTTACCAAATGGATGTCAAGTCAGCATTTTTGAATGGTAATTCTAAAAGAGGAAGTCTATGTGGAACAGCCATCAGGTTTTGTTGATTCAACTCAACCTAATCTTGTTTATAGACTTAGGAACGCATTATATGGGTTAAAACAAGCCCCTAGGGCTTGGTATGAAACCCTGTCTAGTTTCCTCATTGAGAATAAGTTCACAAGGGGGAAAATAGACAAGACTTTATTCCTTAGGGAATCCAGAGGCAAAGTAATACTAGTCCAAATATATGTAGATGACATTATATTTGGGTCTACTGAAAGTAGCCTTTGCAAAAAGTTTGCAAAACTAATGCAAGGTCAATTTGAGATGAGTAGTATGGGAGAGCTTAAGTTCTTCTTGGGTCTCCAAGTAAGACAGACTGAGAATGGTTTATCCATATGCCAGTCTAAGTTCACCCTAGAACTCATAAGGAAGTATGGTATGGATTCATCCAGTACCATGAAGACTCCTATGAGGTCAAGGATGTCTCTTAGCAAGGATGATGCAGGGAAACCTGTAGATGAGTCTTTGTATAGAGGGATAGTTGGCTCCCTATTATATTTGACTGCAAGTAGACCAGATATAATGTATGCTACATGTGTCTGTGCAAGGTATCAAGCATGCCCTAAAGAGTCTCATTTGACAGTAGTCAAAAGGATATTGAGATATCTAAAGGGCACATGACAAGTAGGTGTCGACACATCCAAGGTGGTGTCGACACTTAGGCTTTACTCAGAATTCTCTAAGTAAAGTCTCGACTAAATGTCGAGTTATGTGGTGTCGACAAATAAACAAGTGTCGATATATATATATGTTGACTAAACTTGTGTCGACACATAGGTGTCGAGACATTATAAGTTAGTGTCGACACTTATCGACAGTGTCGACACAATTTCAGTTATCTGACCCGCCTTTTCATCTTCAAATCTAGAAAGGTATAAATAGGATTTTGCATTAGTCTGTCGACACGCTTTCAAAAGTTTCGAGACCAAACTTGTGTGTCGACATCTCTCTTCTCTCAGTTCAAATTCTTCAAACCCTAATGGCGCCAAAGCTTGAGGAGAACGTCAATGAAGGATATGAACTGGTGCGAGACGCATTTGGTGATGCAGACCCAGAGATCAAGACTGTGATAACCCTAGTCACAAACACAGGGTTAGAATATCTTGTTTCAGAGCCTACTAAAATCTGGAAGAAAGAGGTACTGGAATTCCTAAATGGAGCTAAAGTAGACGACACTGGATTCAAGATCAAGTCCAGGGTCCATGGTGAGAAGGTTAAGGTTTCACCAAAAAGTTTAAGGAAAGTCCTTCAGTTACCAAGAACTAAGGAAGAGGAAGAGGTTACTGCTTCCAGGACCAGAGATGCATTGGCATGGTGTGGTCTGGATTCAAAGATGAAAATTTTATCAGTGTTTAATAGAAAGGGGATGAACAGCCAGGGTAAATTTCTTTTTGAAATTGTTGGCAAGGTAATCTTAAGTAATCCTGGAGGGCATGATAGGGTATCAGCCTATATGTTCAGCATTATGACAAGGATAATCTCCATTTTGAAAACAGATTGGTTTGTTATTGTCTTTGAGAAGATTAAAGAAAGTCTGAAAAAGCCCAATTTGGGAAGAATACTAAGTTTATACCTAGCTGGAGGTATACCAGAGGTTATGGGTCAAGCTGCTGGAAGTAAAATCAATCATATGAGGAAAATGGATATGAGGATATTCTCCAGATGGGACAGGGTTTTGTCAAAGGAGATGCCAACCCCTGAGAAAATAACTACTGAGAAAGTAACACCCCAGAAGAAGAAGGAGAAGAAAACTGCTCCAGTGGCTCAGGTTTCCACTAGCAGCTCTGGTAGTGAAGAGCAAGTTGTCTTCACACCTGATGAGAATAAAGAAGGAAATGCTTAGAAGTCTACAGCTCAACAAGATGCTGTAGAGAAGCAGGGGGGGCTACCACTATCTAGCCCCTTACACCATGATCAAATCCAGGGGGAGCCACTAGTTGTGGAAGAGCCCACTCCTCTTGAGAGTGAGCAAGCTACAAACATCATCCTTGAGGTAATCTCTGAGCTTAATGCTTTAGATTTCCTTAAAGTGGATACTGTTTTATCTGATCCATTAGTTAATGTTAATCAGCAAACTCAGCTGGATAGCCAACTCCCAGATGTTGTCATGGAAGACACATCTGTTGAAGTTCAAGTTGTATCTGATCCAGTGGTAGATGAACCCAGAGTTTCTCCAGCCCATTCTTCACAAGAGTTTACTATGGAAGATCTCTTCCTCAATCTAGATCAAGCGGATCTTGAAAAGGACAATGCTGCTGCTGAGGAGGAGAATGCTCCAGTTGAGGGGGAGCAGGTAGTACATGTTGAAGATCCTGCAAGGCAAGAACCTGAGAAGCCCAAAGAACTTGAGGAGCTATCTAAGGAGAGGGTAGAGATAGCCAACACATCTGCTTCTGAAGATGAAGAGGCTATCAGGGCTAAGAAAAAGAAGTTTCAAGTATTCAAAAGAAGGAGCAAGAGTTATAAAAAGGTATTGCAAACCATAGCACCACAGCCAGCACTACAGCCAACTCCAACTGTAGATTACAGTACTCTTATGGTTGCTATGCAGATAAAGATTGATGAGCACAGGCAAGCCATTGAGAAATATGTGGATGAAGGGCAAAAATCATTACAGTTTGATTTAGCCCAAGAAATAAAGTCTATTAGATTTGAAATGAATCTTAATAAGAACGAGATGACTGACTGCTTCCACAAGGGAGGGAATGCAGTAGTCTACTAAGCTTCTCATCAGGAGAAAATCAAGGCTCAAGTAGATGACATAGCACTGAAGCAGTGGTATGTTCTAGAGAACCAAATCAGAATGAATGACAATTTGACAGAATCTCACAATGCTATTGTCACAGAGATGAAGAACATTGCTGCTGGCCTGACAACTTCTACTACTACTGCTATGGCAGATTTTGACAAAGCATTTGAAGAGGAAATAACTGCTGTTAATACTGCCATTCAAGACTCTCAGAAGCTTCTCACTGAAAAACTCCAAAGGTTAAAACCTTTCTATAGGGATGGAGTCAATTATCTAAATGCCCAAATCAGATTTCAGAAAGATGATTTAAGGGATCACATAGAAAGAGAAGTCATAAAGGGGGAGAGGGTATTAGTCAAAGCTGGCTCTGACCATGCAAAATGGGTCTCTAATTCCATCAGAGCCACTCTTGGTTTTCCTCCTTTATGTGATGATAATGATGTAGCAGAATCTGGAGTTAACCCTGCATATCTTGGAGGTGAGCAACCAGAAGTAGCTCAAGTGATATATCCTCCACCAGATTTTGATATGTTTCAAGCTGACATACAGTCCATGTATAGTCCACCTGATGGAAATCAGAAGGTTATTCTTGACAAAGTGGTTCAGCCAGTATCTAAGGCTTTACAGGAAGCTATCTTGAAAGAGCAAGCTGAACAAGAAGCCAGACTGTCTAAGAAGAGGTTCAGGGAACAAGCTGAACAAAGACCAGACTTTGAGCAATGGAGCCCCACTTCAAGAAACATTATCTTAACTGCATGGAAAGCTGCAAAAGATAATATACAAGACAGAAACAAGTGGTTTTCTGAACTTGAATGGAGGAAACATGAGACAAGGCAAGAAGCAATAGTCCAATATAGAAGGAAGGCCAAGATGGGAAAGCTACCTCCTACTGCTCAGGAGCCTAGCAAGTACTTTCTCAAGCCTTATCATTATTTTGAAAGTCAAAAGATTAAAGCTGAGGAACTTAAGAAGAAGGAGCTGAAAGGGAAGAAACCTGTTGATACTGAAGCTGCTGAAGCTCCTATGCAAGCCAAGATTCAGTCTGGAAAAGGGATTGTGATTAAGGAGGCTGAATAGAAATAGAATTGAAATTTTCTTAAGTTTACTATGTAATCTTTTGATGTTAACATTCTGTAAACTTTTGAAATATGAATATGACAAAGCTGTTAGAACAATATGTTGTGTGATAAATTTGCTATGAGATAAATTTATTTCATAATTGTTCTGAGAAACTGTCTATGTATACATGTTTGATTAATACATGTTTATGTTTGCCCTGACCTATAATCTTGCTCTACATCATTTTGTAATTTTATTATGAATGGTGTATATCATTGACTAAGGGTTATGACTTCTCCAAATAGGGGGAGATTGTTGGGTACATTGGTTCTAATGTACCTGATTTGAAGAATCCTCACCCAACTCAATGATATACATCAAAATGTATTTGATGTGTTTTGAGTTTACTTGTGCAGGTTAAGTATTTGCAGGAAATGATGAAAAAGTTTCTAAGTCCATGTGTCGACACACAGAGGGAAAGTGTCGACACTTAAGAAGACTTGTGTTGACACCCAGGCAAGCAGTGTCGACACTTGGAGCCATTGTGTCGACACCAGGGATGCAGAGTCGACACCAGACAGAAAGTGTCGACACAAGGAGCTGTGTCGACACTCAGTGAAGAGAAGCCCAGTAAAGAAAGTGTCGACACTTAGCAGTTGTGTCGACACCCAGAAAAACTGTGTCTACATCAGAAAGTGTCGACAATTGGAGGCTGTGTCGACACTCAGCAAAAGTCAGCAGAGACTAAGTATAAGTGTCGACACAAGAAAGATGTGTCGACACTCAGCAGAAGACTCAACACTTGAAGAAAGTGTCGACACCCAGAACAATGTGTCGACATACCGCAGAAGAGTCAACACTTAAAGAAAGTGTCGACACAAGAAAGAATGTGTCGACACTTAGCTGAAGACTCAACACTTGAAGAAAGTGTCGACACAAGGAGCTGTGTCGACACTTAGCAAAGTTCAAGAATATTCTAAGTGCAAGTGTCGACACTAAGGAGATGTGTCGACACTCAGCCAGAGTCTCAACAGAGGAAGTATGTGTCGACACAAGGAGCTGTGTCGACACTCAGTAAGTATCAACACTGAAGACATGTGTCGACACCAAGAAGCTGTGTCGACACTGACAAGTTCAACACATGAAGATGTGTCGATACAAAGGAGATGTGTCGACACTTACAAGAATTCAGTAATATACTGAAGTACAAGTACTTGTGTCGACACACATTATCAGTGTCGACACATGAAGAAGAAGCTGTGTCGGGATATAAAATCTACAACACAAGGAGTTGTGTCGACACCTTGTAGGATAGTGTCGACACTTAGACAACTTATGTCGACACTTGGTCTATAAGTGTCGACACTTAAAGACAGACAGTCTCGACACTTTCAGACAGTTACAGAATTTTCAAGAACTGACTGGATGACTTGACAGCTGCAATTCCAGCCGGTCTACTGCACCTGTCAGAGTTGTCAGAAATGAGTTATGAACCGGACCAGCCGGTTACCATGAAGAAGGCCTATAAATAGGCTTATACTGTCTACAGAAACGGGGTTCAAAAGCTCAACACATCAAGTTATACAAAGAAGATCTAGCTATTCCTTGAAGAATCAAGTGAAGATCTAAGAAGTTGGAGAGAGAGAGAGCTCCATCCAAGAAGTCAGCCATTGGAACCAGGCTGAGAAGAAGTGTTCAGATTTGTTCTGAATCTTAAGCAGCAGAGATCAAGGATCAACTGCAGAAGAGGTCAATATTATTGTGTTCTACTTTCAAGAAGCTTTGAAGAAAGCCAAGTCAGATTGATTTCAGTTGAGTTCTTCCAAGAACTCATCAAAAAACTCACAACTCTTCTCTCTTTTCTCTGAGTTGTTGAGTTACAATTTGTGTATTCATTTTATCTTGTAGGATCCTTAGGGATCTGAGTGTTGTAAGTCTGTAATTATAAAGGCTGAGTGTAGGGCTTGAGTGCCTGAGTGTAGGAGAGTTGTATCTCTGAGTGTAGGCCTGTTGTGGCTGAGTGTAGGCCTTGGTGGCTGAGTGTAGGCCTTGGTGGCTGAGTGTAGGCTTTGTGAAGAAGCTGAGTTGTAGGGCCTTGGGCCTGAGCTGTAGGAACCTATTTTGGGGTTCTGAGATAGTGGAGAAGTTAGGGCGAATCTAGTACACTACTAGATAGGCGAAGGGGGAAAGTGGATGTACCCAAACATTGGGGAACCACTATAAACTTGTGTGTTCACTGTGTGTATGTGGTTTGCTGTGATTGTTGTGTGATTGCTGTGCAAAAGTATATATAAATCTGTGATAAAATCTGAATTCTGCCTAAAAAGTCAAAAAGATTTAAGTCACCTATTCACCCCCCCCCCCTCTAAGTGATTAGGTACAATATCTTTCATCTAGCTATTCATTGAAGAATCAGTTCAAGTGAAGATCTAAGTAGTTGGAAAGAGAGAGCTCCTTCCAAGAAGACAGCTGTTGGAACCAGACTATGAAGAAGGTTTCAGATTGGGATCTGAAACTTAAGTTGTAGTGATTGAAGATCAGCTGTATAGAGAATCAACCCTATTGTGTTCTACATTCAAGAAGCTTTGAAAAAAGCCAAGTGATGTTGATCTCAGCAGAGTTCTTCCAAGAACTCATCAAGAAACCTGTCAACTCTTCTCTCTTATTCTGAGTTGTAGGTATATACATTGTGTTCTTAATTTCTTGTAGGATCCTTAGGGATCTAAGTTGTAAGACTGAAATTATAAAGGCTGAGTGGTAGGGCTATTGAGCCTGAGTTGTAGGAGTGGGATCACTCTGAGCTGTAGGAACCATTTGGGGTTCTGAGTGTAAGATCTGAGGAATATTGGAGGAGTGTGGCCGAATCTAGTACACTACTAGATAGGCGAAGGGGGAAAGTGGATGTACCCAAACCTTGGGGAACCACTATAAAACTGTGTGTACTCTGTGTATGTGATTCTGTGATTGCTGTGCTGAAGTGCTGTGAAGTATTATTTATAATTCTGTGATATAATCTGCCTAAAAGTTTAAAAAGATAAAGTCACCTACTCACCCCCCCCCCTATAGGTGATTAGGTACAATTTCTTTCAACGACATCGACAAGCTCCTCCAGGCCAATGCGCAAGCTACAGTCAAGCTGACCCTGGAGATGCTGCAGGATGTAGGCTTCTTGGATGGGAGAGGTAAGCCCATCACCGCTCGCCAGCTCATCCCCTGGCTCTTTAAGCCTATCCCGAAGCCCTCAGGCGTGCCCGATTCCCCGCCTTCGGATGTCTCGAAATCCCCTGCCGCGGGTGGCGAGACATCCGGGGAGAGCTCAGGCGAGAGCTCCAGCGGTAGTTCAAGCGAGAGCTCGGAGGGGTACAGCGCGTCTCCCTGAGGGGCCCCCCTTTTCTTTTTTCCTTTCAGTTATACTGAGCGAGAACGCTCTAGACTTGTAACTATATAAAATACATTGTAAATATTATGTATTCATGCCATTTTCTTTTTAATGTAAATGCGTTTTGATACAATTTTTGTGGCCGAGTGCTTCTCAAGCGTGCTTTCGCCGAGGCCCTTAGCCTCCCTAGGGTAGTCTCCCTTAGTGATGGATAGGCAGGAACCTGTCGAAAGAGCCCAGGGCATAGACGTTTCATTTCCGCACTCTGCCGAAAACCGCCTGACGGGAACATTGCTCGTGGGCCCTTTAAGACGAGGTCGTCCCTTTTTACCATGCACGAACTTTTCGAAGCTTTCGCTTAGCACTTCCCGCTGTCTGACCGAGAATAGTTTGTCAGTATGCTTTCCACAGAGAACTTCCTTCGGCGAGATATCCTTGGCGAGCGACCTCCCTGTCGAGATCTTCTCTGGCCGAGACTCTCCTGCCTGAGGGGGTCTTACCTCCTTTCATTCCGCATTCCGAGTGCGTTTCTTGCCCTGCTCAGAGCATCCGGGTCAGAGTGTCTCCAAGGATCAAAAACTTCCCTTCCCCAGGCAAGCCTTCAGGCCTGCTAGCTAGATGAGAGCCTGCGCAGCGGGTCTACCTAGGGCAGAGCCGAACTCGGGGTTGAAAGTGCAGGTTAGATCTGATATACTCTAGAGGGGGGGTGAATAGAGTATGGTGCTCACTAAAAACTTTTTCCAAATTTTGTTGTATTCCTATGTGAACAGGAAAGCAAATAAAATAGAGTAAGCACAACAACTATCTAAACACAGATCAACACAGAGCAATCACAGAACACAGCCAGAAAACAAAAGAAAAGAGCAACCAGACGACACAAGAATTTTATAGTGGTTCCCCAACCTGGGTACATCCACTCTTCTACCACCCTGGTAGGAATCCACTCAGGTTTTTGATCAGTTGTCTAACACCAATGAGCTTTTGTTTAGGTGCTCAAAAACCAAACCTCAAGTCTTTTGGAAGGAGACTTGCAACCGGAATAATTTTGAAGGGATTTAAAACCCTGTACAGGAATTAGAAAGAAGGGATGGTGTCTTCTCTGTCAACAATCAGAGAGAAGACTTGTGGATTGATTGTAACAGATCTTGCTCCCCCTGAGATCTTGAATTGGTCAAGAAAGCTGGAGCACTGCTTCAGGGTGATAGGTCTTCAATGACCAAGAATGCCTGGACCAGGAATGCTTCAGGAGCTTCTTCTGACAGATAAAGTTTGTTGTCCTTTGAAGTTATCCTGAGAATAGAGAGAAGAAGACTCTTGATTGAATTTGATTGTTCTTCTTCTTCTTCTTCTTGAAAATGTTCTCTGGTCAAGGCTGATTGCAGTCAAGAACTTTTGATTTGAGAATGATTGTTCTTCTCTGCAACCTCAGAGTGTTTGTCTGATTGTGTATTGCTTGTTGTACTGTAATTTTATTCCTCTATCACTGCTTGATCCTTTTCTTTCTTACTGTGTGTCTTTCTGACTGAGAAACATTCAAACTTTTGAATGTCGAGCAGTAATTGCAGTCGGCTTTGGAAAGAAGCGACAATCAATAATTTCCCTAACTGTCCGAAGGAAAAATGGCATGTAATCGTCCATAGTCAATGCGCATTCTAACGGTAACATTCCGAGAAGATCTGACATTAAATGTTCAGGAATCATCGCCAAGAAACTGGACGGGAAACTTGAAGAAAACCGAGTCTGGATTCATCAAACGAAGAATACAATTCATCGAGCTGCACTTGTGTTCGTCGAGCTGAACTTGAGTTCGTCGAGCTGAGCTTGAGAGAGTTCGTCGACCAGACAATCTTCATTCGTCAAACAGACAGTCTTCATTCGTCGAGCTGAGAATCAAATTCGTCGAGCTGAGAAAAGTTCTGAACTTAGGCAAAATATTCTGCATCTGCTGAAATGTTGTGTCGACAAAAGTTGGTGTCGACAGATTGATCTTGGTGTCGACATAAGTCCTCTGGTGTCGACATAAGCTGGTGTCGACTGATATCCTTGTGTTGACACAAATCCTCTGGTGTCGACATAAGCTGGTGTCGACAAAAATTCTCTGAGTCCAGAAATCGTCGAGTAGAGTATACCATTCGTCGACCTGAGAGGCTGTGAACTTGAGGTCCAAGTTCGTCGAGCTTAGAATCCAATTCGTCGACCAAAGCTTGAAGCTGGACTTAGAAAAATTTGAAGTTCTCCTGACTTTGGCTTGATGTAGAAACTGAGTCTTCGTGGAATAGAGAACACAGATCGTTGAGCTCAGCACTAAGAATTGTCTCACGATCATCGAGCGCAGAACTCCTTTCGTCGAGCTGAGTTGAATGAACGTCGAACTCACTTTACTTAGTCTTGAAAACTTGTTAGACTGGAGTCTCTGATGGTCTTGGTGATAGCTGGTCCATCTGGAGTTGAGCCTAAGGACTTGACCTAGACTCTAGGATACAAATTGACCCTGGCTATACATGATGGGTCACATCCAAAGTCAGTGAACCTAGCCCAAATCAACTAGGGATCCAACAATCTCCCCCTATTTGGGTGAGGTCACTAACAGAGACTCAAAACAGAAAAACAAAGCATGAAAAGAGATATATCTGACAGAGAATTATAACACATGCAATAGATATATATATACACAACTTTGTTTAAACAGATATCACAGTTTGAAAAACAAAAACAGACAGAAAATGAAATAACACAAAAAGATTACTTCTTTGTCTTCTTCTGCTGAGGTTTGTCTTCAGATGTTTGCTCTCCTGTCTTCTTGAAAATGATTTCTCTCTTTAGATCTCGATCTTGAGCTATTGTCATAGTCATGTCAGCTGCCCAAATTATATTCAATGAAGTTGCTCTGGGGACAACTGCTTCTGAATGAAGTTTCATATAATCATCAACATTAAATAATTTATTTCCTTTGTCAAACCTTTTCAGCTATTCTTTTCTATACTTTGACATGGTTGATAATCTTGATATATCTTTACCTTCAGCCTTGGCTTTATTTATCAAAGATAATCAAATCAATTCCTGGTATCTAGCCATTTTTGCTGTATTAGCAGTTTCAGGATCTTCAAAAGGGATTGTAGGAGAGAGAGGTCTCTTTGGACTTTCAGCTTTTTGAACTTCCGAACTTTGTTGCTGCTGCTGCTGCTTATGCTGTTGACTTTGAATTCCTGAGGAGGATGGCCTCTATTGGCTGCTCCCAAAAGATCTCCCTGATTGTCTCTGGTATGTTTGCATTGGGGCAGATCTCTGGGAGCTAGAGCCACTGGCACCAACTGCTGGAGGAGGAGGAGGAGGAGGATCCTTCCTGTATCTGTTCACTAGAGGAGGGGAATATCTCCTTCTTCTCATTCTATCTTTCTGCTGGTTTTTGGAGAGCCACATCCATGCAGGCATTCCCTTATATGGAGTTACATTGTGCAGGATGTAGTAAGGGATGTCAGCATTGGGATTATGCTTTGGAGCTAGAGGAGGAGGAGCATTTCTTTTCTTTGAGAGCATCTTCTTTTTCTTAGAAACAGCATCTTCATCTGAGTCATCATCATCATTTTCTTCAGACTCAGAACCTTGAGTGATGACATAAAGAGCATCCAAAGCCTTCAAAGCTTTATCAGAAACAACTGCCTTTTATGGAGGTGGGGCAGAAGATTCAGCAATTGGAATATCAACAATAGGAGAGGACGGAGCTGCACAGGAAACAGAAATAATATGGACAGAGCATTCAGCTGATATCCTGTTTTCTTCTTCAATGTCAGCCTGAATAAGCTCATCCAAATCTGGCAGGGGAGAGTCATCCATAACAAAATCTGGTGCTGAAACTGGCACTGAAGTGTCTTCTGGAATGACCTTTGGGCTAAAATCTTAGATGGAGGCTGAAGCTGAGAGAGCAAAATTTTCACAGAGTTGCTTAGCAACTGCTGGACTAGCTGGAGAGGTATAAGGTACAATAGCCAGACTTGGCTTAGTAAAATCTGCTGGAAAGAATTGCATATTTGCAGTATCAAAATTACTCAACAAAACAGATAAGTTCACTGTGGGATTTAAATAGAAATCACCAACAGGTGTTATTTGTGCAACTGACTCATCCAAATCAATGTCAGTATCCATAAATTGAATTAACTCAATCATTTCAGAATCAAAATCTGTCAAAGTTTCTGTATCATCATCTGAATCTGCATCTGCTAGAGCGAGAACTGCTGCTGTGACTGCTGCTACTATTGCAACTGCATCTGCTGCAACTTCATCACTAAGCATCTCCCCCTGCATGGGTTCAGGAGAACCTGGAGCCAGGCCCCTAGATGAAGAGGGGACAGTAGATAGAAGAGAGATTTGGGCAGATAAGGAATTGGTGGAGGTCACAAGAGGTGTAATGGCCTCATGGATGAGAGATTTTATGAGGGCAGTGAGTAAGGAGATGCTGGTAGATGGATCAAATGGGGAGGAGGAAGAAGATGGAATAGAGGGTGGAATAACAGATGGAGTAGGTGCATCTAGCATGATTTTGTCTGAGGGTATGATGTAAGATGGAATGGTGGATAAGTGTGGGGGAAGAGGAGACTGAGGAGGTGTAGGAATTGTTGTCTCAAGAGGGGAAGTTGGAGGAGTGTGTAACGCCCCCGGTTTTTCTGTGTTTTGTTTGATTTTGGATTGGCGTTACGATGACGCATTTCCGGCCCTTCGCCGTTGTAGAGCGCGGTCCTAGCTCTGTAGGTTCCTTGTGTAGCCTGGTTGTAGCCAGTTGGCAAGTTTCCCCAGCTAGCCGGAGTCTGTTTTGGTGACTCGGTTGGGCCTCTTAGGGAAATGCTTGCATTTTGGCTTCGGGAGGTGTTAGCCCGAGTGTTCGATCGTCGGATGTTGTTTTCGACCTCGTCGTTGTTTTCGTGGCTTGGTTGTTTAGCTACGGTGCGAGTTTTGGTCGAAATCCGAGATCGTTTGCCTTCGCGTCGTTTCGGCGTTGTTTTGTTAACTGCATGTTTGTAATGTTTGCTGTGCTGTGCGTGGTCTGTTGTGGCTGAGCTTGTAGGCTGGTGCCTTGTCTCTTGTTTGCTAGGTGTTAGCAGGTTTCTTTTCTGTGTAAGTTTGGGTGACACAGCCTGGGTCACGCCCGTGACCCAGGGCGTGTCGTGCTCGGGCAGAGCTCCCGTTTCTCCGGTCGACGAATTTTTGGTCGACGGGGATTTTTTGTAGGAACACGGCCGTGACACGGGCGTGTCACGGGCGTGTCCCCCTTCAGTTCGTCGAGCTGCGCTCGATGGTCGTCAGGCGGTGTTTAGTGAGAACACGGCCCTGTCACGGGCATGTCGTGTCGAACACAGGCGTGACATTGGGGCGTGTCTCTTTGTTCGACGATCGGCGCTCCACGATCGTCGGGCGGTGTTCGAGTTGGTACACGGCCTGTGACACGGGCGTGTCACAGGGCGTGTCCCTTGCTTCGTCGAGCGGAGATCGACTTTCGTCGAGTGGGTAGGTGCGTGAGTACACGCCCCGTGACACAGGCGTGTCGGGCCGTGTCACGGGCATGTCTGGGGGGAGTGTCCCGTGTTTTAGTCGAGTGGAGATCGGCGTTCGTCGAGTGTGTGAGTACACGCCCCGTGACACGGGCGTGTCGGGCCGTGTCACGGGCGTGTCTTGGGCGTGTTCCGTACTTTTTTCCTGAAATCATCTTTTGTTGCCGTGGACTGCTTTTCCTCCTCATTTTCATCGTTCCCGAGTCTGGAGAGCTTCCAGCGGAAGGGTTTTGAGAGGAGGCGGTGGTTGTTTTGGCCGGCGATTTCGGGAGGGTTAGAGCCCGTTCTTCTCGTGTGATAGCGGATTCGGTTTGCTCTCGGCCAGATCTTCCCTTCCATGTAAGTTTTTCTTGATTTAGGGTTCGATTCCAGGAATTTCTAAATATCTGATTTCTTTCTTCCCTCAAGTTTCAGCTTTGGTCTTCTAGGTGGCCGATCTTGCCGCCGGAGCCAAGCCGTGGTGCGGCTGTTGTTTGTTTTTCCGAATAGGTAGAGGCAAGTGGCCCCTTGCCCTTGCCAATTTTTTTTCTAACCCTTGATCTTTTTTATTTCTTCTGCAAAGCTCTGTTCTCTTTGTCCTTTTTCCTCCCTAGGGCAGCAGGTTAAGTTATTACATCAAGCTTTTAATCAAGTGCTGATTCTTCATTTCTTTTTCTGGAATTTTAATCAATGTTCTCTTTTGTCGGAGGTTTAGTGTCCAGTGGGTAGCTAGAGTTAGGGTGAGGTGGTTGTTAGTTACAGTTTAGGGTTAGTTGCGGTAGCTCCGAGTAGTTAGGACGGAACGGTGGGTTGAGATTAAATCTCCAATTCTCTGTTTTCGCGCATGAGAGGACTTAAGCTGCGATTTTAGCAAGACTTACGTTTACCCTAAGTTAAAAGCGCTGACAGCGTCGAGTGAGCCGAGCTCACTCAAGGCCGTCACTCAGCGTAGGTCTTGCGGCTAAGTATTTTTAGGCGTCAGGTGAGTGGAGTTTACTCAATGCTGCGTCGAGTGGGCTCGACATTTCTGTCCTGAGTTCATGTGTACCTTAGGATTGTTAGTGTGACTTTTCCCTTCCTTTAGGGGGTGGTATTGGGTGTTCGGCAAATTTTTGCTTGCCGACTCTTGGGTTGTGGCAGGTGGTGGAGTTTTAGTGGCCTCTCGAGGGGTGGATTTTGACATGGAGAGCTGTGGCCACCGCGTGTTTGCCCTGGTTTGGGTTGGTGTGTGGGACCCTAAAGCTGCCACTGGAGACCCCTTAGCCCTTTTTGTTGGATCTGATTTTGGTTATGTATTCAGATCCATGTTTTTGACCACTGCCACTTACCCACGTATTAGGAATGTTAGACTCTTTTGTTGAGCTTGTTGCTTTTATTGCTCGCACTTGGTGTGCTTTGCTGTGCTTTAGACAGTGCTCTTTTCTTACTGTCATGCTCTTTCTTTTGCTTATAGCAGCTTGTTGTCGGGTTGGTAAACCCTTCTTTTTGCTCTTAACTCTAATGCTTTATTTACACTTTTGATTATTTCCTTGCTGAGGTGTTCTTTTCTTGAATGCCTCAGGTTCAGGTTGTAGCCGGTTCAGCGGCTAGTTCTTTTGGAGGGGCTGGTTTGTGGCCTCTTGGGTAGCGGAGACAGCTGATCCTGATTCTGTGAGGTAGTTCTTTACTTTTCTGTATAGACATACATACTCACCAGTGGGTTCGTGTCAGGTTGTTGGCGCCCACTGGTGGCTTCTTGCGATGCTGGGTATGAACTTAAACTGTTGTTTTTGCCTATTAGTGGTTGTTTACTTGCTTCTGGGAAGGATTTTTGCTAGGTTGCATGTTAGATATTTTAAACCCTAAAAGCATTATTATATGTATATCATGCATAGCATAATTATAAAACAAAGTCACTATATTTCCTTAGCGTAAAAAGACTACTTTTTATATCTATTATATTCACTTTAGAGTCGTGCTTACCATGAGTTGTCCCTCGGGGACACTCATGCTCACTAGGGTGTCAACTTAATTGAACCAAACTATTTTCTGCTGCGTATACTTATACTTTTAATTATGGACTAGCTGATCCACCGTGCCGAGGGATACGACCAATCAACATAACTGCTTTTCTTTCATAATTAATCAACGATTTTCCTTAATTCTAAGGTCTGGAGTTTTGCCTGAGCGCGTGCAGTTATCCCCTGCACGGCGTGGCATCACGGCACGTGTTTTCTCTTGCTCTGATACGATTTTATCGTTGAGAAAATGCGGGTTGTGACAGTTGGTATCAGAGGGAGGTTGCTTGACAAATGGTCGGGCAACCTTTCCCCTTGTTTGCATTAGTGGTTAGCGTTATACCATACACACACCGATATGTCATCAGCACGTCTTGGCTAAAGCACGAACACTACACTCATGAGCATAAAGAAGTATACGGGGCATATTATGTAGTATGGGATGCATAATATGTGTTTGTATATGGATCCACCATAGGAGGCAACATGTGAGGGTTATGTAGTATGGGATGCATAACCTCACCACATGAATGCGGCTAGCACGTTTTCTTTTTTTGTTGCATGGGAATGTTATGTAGTATGGGATGCATAACATTTTCATGTGTACGCCGCCCATGGCATGCATTAAGGCCTTTTTTTTAGAATGCATAGCACATCATGCATAGCATAACATTTCATAAGCACAACGTGTTAAGCTAAAGATTTGCAAGATGACATATGTACACACATGGTTTTGAGTCAAAAAGAATACAAATACATGCATTCATGGTTTAGGCACATGAGTTAGTATGATGGTGGTGAACCATCTTAGGTTAAGCATAACATCATCATGATAAAACAACTCCCAGAGCAAGTTTTGCGGTTGAAGTTCATATTTAAGTGTGTTTGTCTGTACCGGGTAGTTTTGTTCTAGCTGTTGGGCTAAGTTTCGTCTAAAGCTTGTGCGATTATAGGATGGCGAGACGTCCTGCAACGAGGTCGACCCCCCAATCTGAGGGTGAGACGTCAGGAGCGCAGAGCGAGGCGTTGGTAGAAAACCTGCGGCAGAGTAATGAGACCTTATCGAGGCAGGTGGTGGCTATGCAGGCTCAGATTCAGTCCCTTGTGGCAGTGGAGGCGGGACAGGCCCCGAGAGTTCCGGACCCCGCTGAGGGGGTAGCTGTTCCTGCCCCTCCTGCTCCTCCCGTGCCTTTGGTTGTTGTGCCCCCGGAGATGGCGTTTATATCCTAGTTTCAGTGACTGAGACCCCCTACTTATGATGGGCAAGCAGATTTCATGATTTTGGATGACTGGCTGATTACTATTGAGGAGATGTTCTCTTATTCGGGGATTTCGGATGATCAGAGAGTGATGCTCGCTGCCTACCAGCTCAAGGGCTTAGCAAAGAATTGGTGGTTGAGGGACAAAGAGAGCTTGGTGGCAGGATGCTCTTGGGAGTTATTTAAGGGGATGCTGTTGAGTAAGTTTTTGCCTTCAGTCGAGAGGGACCGGCTGATGAATGACTTTCTCCATTTAAAGCAGAGGAAACTCACGGTCAGTGAGTATGAGATTGAGTTTAGTAAATTGAGTCGGTTTGCTCCTGGTCTGGTGAGTGTTGAAGCAGACCGAGTTAAGCGATTTCTGGGTGGACTGAGAAGTGACATTCAGCAGTTAGCGAATGCCTACGATGCAGTCAGTTATGCCAGCGTGGTCGAAGCTGCCTTGAGGGTTGAGGCCATTGAGAATGCCAAGAATAGAGGTCAGCAGTTGTGGAAGGATAAGCGAAAGTCCGGTGGAGGGAAGAGCCCTCAGGAACCCGATGCGGTCTCAAGAAAGAAGAGCAAAGAGGTTTGTAGTTTCTGTGGCCGACCAGGCCACCCCTTTGAGAAGTGTTTCAAAAGGTTTGGAGCGCAGAAGAAGGAACAGGTGCACGCAATTCAGGGTGCTCCCAGAGGAGACTTGGTGTGTGCCTTGTGTGGAAGGAAGGGGCATGAGGCTGCCCGTTGCTGGTCGAGAGATAAAGTCTGTTTTCAGTGTGGGCAGAAGGGTCATCTCAAGACAAAGTGCCCACAGTCCCAGCATATTCTGCAGCCAGTACCCCTCCAGGCTTTGCCACCGCCTCAGCAATTGGATAGAGGAAAGGGGAAGCTGAATGTGCTTTCGGCAAACGAAGCACAGACTTCAACCCAGGTTATCTCAGGTTTGACTTCCCCTCAGTCGTTTCGTTATGATCCCTTTATGGTTGTAGTTTTCGTTTTAGCATTTGTTTCCTTAGATGCGTGCGCTATTTGTAGGACGATTTAAGGTAAAGAACCGCTGGGCGCGCGTTCTCTTCGATTCAGGCGCTACCCACTCGTTTGTGGCTAGAGCCTTCGTGGAGCGGTTCAGTTTGGGCCTAGATCGTGTTGGTGGTGCCTTTTGCGTTAAGTTCCCCTCCGGTGACTCTGTGGTTACGGACCTGGGTGTCCTTGATTGTCCGATTTTGTTGGGGGATTTTCTAGCCAAGGCAGATCTGAAGGTGATTGACCTGGAGGACTTCGATGTTATCTTGGGCATGGACTGGTTGTCAAGGTACGATGCTGTGATCCAGTGCAAGGGTAAGCGCTTGGACTTCGTCAAGGACAACGGTCAGCCAGGGAGCGTTTATGGGTATTCTCTCCAGGAGTCTCCAGTCATTTCTGCGGTGCGTGCTCGGAAGTTGCTTGATTCTGGTTGTTCTGCCTGTGTGGTCTCTCTGGTAGGGGCTGTTGTTAGAGTGCCGTGTTTGCAAGAGATCCCTGTGGTGTGTGACTTCTTCGATGTGTTTCCTGATGATCTTCCCGGTCTTCCACCTGATCGAGATGTCGAGTTTGCTATAGATTTGGAGCCAGGCACGTGTCCTATTGCCAAGGCGCCGTACCGGATGGCCCCGCGAGAGCTGGAAGAGTTGCGAATTCAGCTGGATGAGATGTTGGCAAAAGGGTTCATTAGGCCGAGTTCTTCACCATGGGGTGCTCCAGTGCTGTTCGTTAAAAATAAGGATGGGTCGATGAGGCTATGCATCGACTATAGAGAACTGAACAAGGTTACTATTAAGAACAGGTACCCTTTGCCTCGAATTGACGATCTGTTTGACCAACTGCGTGGTAGTGCCGTGTTTTCCAAGATAGATCTTCGATCGGGCTATCACCAGTTGAGGATTCGGGAGTCAGATGTTCCGCGGATGGCGTTCCGCTCTCGTCATGGGCATTTTGAGTTTTTAGTTATGTCATTTGGTTTGACTAATGCGCCCTCAACTTTTATGGATCTGATGAACAGAGTTTTCAAGGACTTCCTGGATAAGTTTGTGATTGTCTTTATCGACGATGTTTTGGTGTATTCTAAAGATGCGGAGGAGCATGATCGGCATTTGCGACTGGTCTTGGCGACTCTGAGAGACCATAAGCTATACGCCAAGCTGAACAAGTGCGAATTTTGGTTGCCTCAAGTTTCTTTTCTCGGCCACGTGGTGAATAAGGAGGGAATATCGGTGGACCCAGAAAAGATCGCTGCTGTTATGGAATGGGCGAGGCCTGTTACACCAAAAGAGATCAGAAGCTTCTTGGGCTTGGCTGGATATTATAGGAGATTCGTAGAGGGATTCTCTACTTTGTCTGCGCCGTTGACCAGGTTGACGCAGAAGAATGCAGCCTTCATATGGGATAGCAAGTGTGAGGAGGCTTTTGAGGAATTAAAAAGAAGGTTATGTTCAGCTCCAGTTTTGTCTTTGCCTACTGAAGATAGTGAGTATGATATATATGTGGACGCGTCGCACGTCGGACTGGGCTGCGTTTTGATGCAGGGCGGGAAGGTGATTGCGTACGGGTCGAGGCAGCTAAAGACTCATGAGAGGAATTACCCTACGCATGACCTGGACTTTGCAGCCGTGATCTATGCGTTGAAATTGTGGAGGCATTTGCTGTATGGCGCGCAGTGCAAGATTTTCACGGATCATAAGAGTTTGAAGTATGTCTTCACTCAGAAAGAGTTGAATCTGCTCCAGCGGCGGTGGTTGGAGTACGTGGCCGACTATGATGTTGAAATCCAGTATCATCCGGGTAAGGCGAATGTGGTGGCCGATGCCCTAAGTCGGAAGTCAGGAAAGATTTTCAATCTCTCCGCCGAGCATCTTGTGGAAGAGTTTCTTTTGATGGACATTTCTGTGGGAAGCTGCGATTCGCAGAGTAGCTTGGCAGTGGCAGAACCTTCGTGGATTGCGTTTACGCGACTGCATCAGAAAGATGATCCCGATCTTTTGCATTTGTACCTTCGAGCTGAAAAAGGTGAATTACCAGATTTCTCTATAGATGATGCGGGTACCTTGAAGTATCGTGGCAGGTTTTGCATTCCCGCAGTTGGAGATATCCGGAATAGGGTGTGCAGAGAAGCCCACGGATCTAGTGTTGCCTACCATCCAGGGTCTACCAAAATGTACCATGATTTAAAGCAGATTGCCTGGTGGTATGGGATGAAGAAGGACATAGCCAGATTTGTTTCTGAGTGCTTCACTTGCAGGCGTGTGAAGGCCGACCATGGAAGGCCTGGTGGCAAGCTAACTCCCTTAGAGATTCCGATGTGGAAGTGGGAGAGTATCTCGATGGATTTCATCACAGGCTTACCAAGATCTCCTAAAGGGCATGATTCAGTTTGGGTGATCGTAGACAGATTGACGAAGAGTGCTCACTTCGTACCATTTAAGATCGATTATCCGATGAGGAAGATAGCCGAGCTGTATTTGGATGAGGTTATTAGATTACATGGTGTACCCGTGAGTATCATATCAGATCGAGACTCCAGGTTTACGTCTTGTTTTTGGAAGAGCCTTCAAGAAGGGTTGGGTACAGATTTGAGATATTCCACAGCTTATCATCCGCAGACCAATGGTCAGACGGAGCGAGTAAATCAGATTGTGGAAGATATGATCCGATGCTATATTCTGGACCACGGAGGAGCGTGGGATGAGCGCTTGCGGCTTATGGAATTTGCGTATAATAACGGTTATCAAGAAAGCTTGCAAATGGCTCCTTTTGAAGCTTTATATGGGAGGCGCTGCAGTACTCCCTTGTTTTTGGCTGAGGTTGGCGAGAGGCCTTTGTTGGGTCCAGAAGCACTCGAGGAGATGGAAACTGCTGTGAAGCTTATACGGGAAAAGCTTCGGATAGCCCAGGAGAGATATGAGAAAAATGCCAATCGGCGTAGATCGGATTTGGAATTTTTGGTGGGGGACTCGGTGTTCTTAAAGGTCTCCCCGTTGATCGGAGTCAAGCGTTTTGGCAAGAACAGGAAGTTGGACCCGAGGTTCGTGGGGCCGTTTCCGATTGTTGAGCGGATTGGGATATCAGCTTATAGGCTGGCGTTGCCCGCAAATTTCCCTGGCGTGCATAATGTCTTCCACGTCAGTCAGCTGCGGAAATGTGTATCGAATGGCAGGCAAGTTTTGGATTCTGTGCCTCAGTTGGAGCCGAATCATTCTTATGTGGAGGTGCCTGTCCGCATTCTGGATTCTCAGGTTCGTGCGCTGCGGAAGAAGTCTATTCCGATGGTTAAAGTTTTATGGAGAAATCAGGATGTAGAAAGCGCGACTTGGGAGTTGGAGTCGGCTATGAGGGAGGCTTACCCTCATCTGTTTCCCTGAGCTTGTGCCTGGTATGTTTTGTTTTATTTATGATTATATAGTCCTTTCCTGGCTCTTTCTCTCTCCTTCTTCATAGGAGTGTTGTGAGTAAAGTTTCGAGGCGAAACTTTCTTTTAGGGGGAGTGGCTGTAACGCCCCCGGTTTTTCTGTGTTTTGTTTGATTTTGGATTGGCGTTACGATGATGCATTTCCGGCCCTTCGTCGTTGTAGAGCGCGGTCCTAGCTCTGTAGGTTCCTTGTGTAGCCTGGTTGTAGCCAGTTGGCAAGTTTCCACAGCTAGCCGGAGTCTGTTTTGGTGACTCGGTTGGGCCTCTTAGGGAAATGCTTGCGTTTTGTCTTCGGGAGGTGTTAGCCCGAGTGTTCGATCGTCGGATGTTGTTTTCGACATCGCCGTTGTTTTCGTGGCTTGGTTGTTTAGCTACGGTGCGAGTTTTGGTCGAAATCCGAGATCGTTTGCCTTCGCGTCGTTTCGGCGTTGTTTTGTTAACTGCATGTTTGTAATGTTTGCTGTGCTGTGCGTGGTCTGTTGTGGCTGAGCTTGTAGGCTGGTGCCTTGTCTCTTGTTTGCTAGGTGTTAGCAGGTTTCTTTTCTGTGTAAGTTTGGGTGACACGGCCTGGGTCACGCCCGTGACCCAGGGCGTGTCGTGCTCGGGCAGAGCTCCCGTTTCTCCGGTCGACGAATTTTTGGTCGACGGGGTTTTTTTGTAGGAACACGGCCGTGACACGGGCGTGTCACGGGCGTGTCCCCCTTCGGTTCGTCGTGCTGTGCTCGATGGTCGTCAGGCGGTGTTTAGTGAGAACACGGCCCTGTCACGGGCGTGTCGTGTCGAACAAGGGCGTGACATTGGGGCGTGTCTCTCTGTTCGACGATCGGCGCTCCACGATCGTCGGGCGGTGTTCGAGTTGGTATACGGCCTGTGACACGGTCGTGTCACAGGGCGTGTCCCTTGCTTCGTCGAGCGGAGATCGACTTTCGTCGAGTGGGTAGGTGCATGAGTACACGCCCCGTGACACGGGCGTGTCGGGCCGTGTCACGGGCGTGTCTGGGGGGCGTGTCCCGTGTTTTCGTCGAGTGGAGATCGGCGTTCGTCGAGTGTGTGAGTACACGCCCCGTGACACGGGCGTGTCGGGCCGTGTCACGGGCGTGTCTTGGGCGTGTTCCGTACTTTTTTCCTGAAATCATCTTTTGTTGCCGTGGACTGCTTTTCCTCCTCATTTTCATCGTTCCCGAGTCTGGAGAGCTTCCAGCGGAAGGGTTTTGAGAGGAGGTGGTGGTTGTTTTGGCCGGCGATTTCGGGAGGGTTAGAGCCCGTTCTTCTCGTGTGATAGCGGATTCGGTTTGCTCTCGGCTAGATCTTCCCTTCCATGTAAGTTTTTCTTGATTTAGGGTTCGATTCCAGGAATTTCTAAATTTCTGATTTCTTTCTTCCCTCAAGTTTCAGCTTTGGTCTTCTAGGTGGCCGATCTTGCCGCCGGAGCCAAGCCGTGGTGCGGCTGTTGTTTGTTTTTCCGAAGAGGTAGAGGCAAGTGGCCCCTTGCCCTTGCCAAATTTATTTCTAACCCTTGATCTTTTTTATTTCTTCTGCAAAGCTCTGTTCTCTTTGTCCTTTTTCCTCCCTAGGGCAGCAGGTTAAGTTATTACATCAAGCTTTTAATCAAGTGCTGATTCTTCATTTCTTTTTCTGGAATTTTAATCAATGTTCTCTTTTGTCGGAGGTTTAGTTTCCAGTGGGTAGCTAGAGTTAGGGTGAGGTGGTTGTTAGTTACAGTTTAGGGTTAGTTGCGGTAGCTCCGAGTAGTTAGGACGGAACGGTGGGTTGAGATTAAATCTCCAACTCTCTGTTTTCGCGCATGAGAGGACTTAAGCTGCGATTTTAGCAAGACTTACGTTTACCCTAAGTGGAAAGCGCTGACAGCGTCGAGTGAGCCGAGCTCACTCAACGCCGTCACTCAGCTTAGGTCTTGCGGCTAAGTATTTTTAGGCGTCAGGTGAGTGTAGTTTACTCAATGCTGCGTCGAGTGGGCTCGACATTTCTGTCCTGAGTTCATGTGTACCTTAGGATTGTTAGTGTGACTTTTCCCTTCCTTTAGGGGGTGGTATTGGGTGTTGGGCAAATTTTTGCTTGCCGACTCTTGGGTTGTGCCAGGTGGTGGAGTTTTAGTGGCCTCTCGAGGGGTGGATTTTGACGTGGAGATCTGTGGCCACCGCCTGTTTGCCCTGGTTTGGGTTGGTGTGTGGGACCCTAAAGCTGACACTGGCAACCCCTTAGCCCATTTTGTTGGATCTGATTTTGGTTATGTATTCAGATCCATGTTTTTGACCACTGCCACTTACCCACGTATTAGGAATGTTAGACTCTTTTGTTGAGCTTGTTGCTTTTATTGCTCGCACTTGGTTTGCTTTGCTGTGCTTTAGACAGTGCTCTTTTCTTACTGTCATGCTCTTTCTTTTGCTTATAGCAGCTTGTTGTCGGGTTGGTAAACCCTTCTTTTTGCTCTTAACTCTAATGCTTTATTTACACTTTTGATTATTTCCTTGCTGAGGTGTTCTTTTCTTGAATGCCTCAGGTCCAGGTTGTAGCGGGTTCAGCGGCTAGTTCTTTTGGAGGGGCTGGTTTGTGGCCTCTTGGGTAGCGGAGACAACTGATCCCGATTCTGTGAGGTAGTTCTTTACTTTTCTGTATAGACATACATACTCACCAGTGGGTTCGTGTCGGGTTGTTGCCGCCCACTGGTGGCTTCTTGCGATGCTGGGTATGAACTTAAACTGCTGTTTTTGCCTATTAGTGGTTGTTTACTTGCTTCTGGGAAGGATTTTTGCTAGGTTGCATGTTAGATATTTTAAACCCTAAAAGCATTATTATATGTATATCATGCATAGCATAATTATAAAACAAAGTCACTATATTTCCTTAGCGTAAAAAGACTACTTTTTATATCTATTATATTCACTTTAGAGTCGTGCTTACCATGAGTTGTCCCTCGGGGACACTCATGCTCACTAGGGTGTCAACTTAATTGAACCAAACTATTTTCTGCTGCGTATACTTATACTTTTAATTGTGGACTAGCTGATCCACCGTGCCGAGGGATACGGCCAATCAACATAACTACTTTTCTTTCATAATTAATCAACGATTTTCCTTAATTCTAAGGTCTGGAGTTTTGCCTGAGCGCGTGCAGTTATCCCCTGTACGGCGTGGCATCATGGCACGTGTTTTCTCTTGCTCTGATACGATTTTATCATTGAGAAAATGCGGGTTGTGACAGAGTGGGTTGTTGATTAACTTGCAGAGGGGAAGATGGGATGCTGGTGATGTCTAGAGGTGGAGATGAAGGAGGGGTAGGCACAAGTGGAGGCTTCTGTGGAGGAAGGGGTGCTGGAAGAGATGGTTGAGATGGAGGGACCTCTTCAGCAGGGAAGGGAGTGGCCTTTACAGCCCTTGTGCTCTCAGAAGGTGGGATGGAAGAGGAAGAACCCTTGGAGGGTTTGAAGATACTCCTCTCCCACTTGCCAAACAGAGCGCATGTGAGGCGCTTGCTGGCATTTATGAAGATGGTCGGGGAGATCATACATTCAGCAGCCTTCTCTTGAAGAAAAACACCCAAAATTCTGTCGAAGCAGACTTCCTTCTTGTTGTTCTTTTTACTTATCAATTCAAAGAAGATTCTGCCCTAGTTGACACGTCTTTATTCACCACGGTGCACATAACCAGAAATTGATGCCGGGTTATGTAGTCATGCGCTGAGTCCTTTCCCATTAGCACTTTCCCTACAATGTCTGCCAGAAATTGGTACGCGACAGACAGTTGCTTCTTCAGCAGTTTGTTAGGGTTGCTCCTTGAAAAACCCATTAGCTTCAACATATCATTGTATTCCTCAGAATAAATGTCCATATTATCTTCTCTGTTTACTAATCCAAAAATCTCAGACAGAATCGCGGGAGAGAGGGAAACAGCAGTATTCCCTTGATGTAGGCCTCTACCGCGGATACTATATGGGTTACGGGAAAGAAACGGATGCCACACTCAATCCACAACCTCACACGCACTAGATTTAACCGCAGCGCACTCACAAATGTTTTATCACAGTTCACCAACGTACGGTAGCAACTCCGCGGGAAGGTCAAACGTACGGCTATAGGCCGACATTCTCCAAAGCTAAAAGGACCAATATTGGGTCCGACCGAGCGAAAGTTGTACCAAAGAGATCAACCCAAAGTGCGATCGAAAAATGGTAGATCTCTCCCAACAAAAATGCGGGGCTCGCCAAAGCCTTTCAGATATATCGCGATTAAGATTGATGCAAATCCGAAAGGAAAGCCACGAAGAATCTAACGCTTCAAATCCAACGCAAAAATTAATTCCGACCACTAGAATATTAAGAGGGAATCACACGTGAGTGGAGAGGATCGTTACCCAAGTCGAAATAGATGATTCCGACTACCTTTGAAAGGTCGCACTTCCACGGTTCCGCTGGAGTCGCGCCGGTTGGGGAGATAGATCGTCCGCCATGGCCGCTTCACACGAAGGTCCCGTTTCCTCGCCGTAGAAGGAGGCCCTTCTCGGATAAAACTTCACGAGAAGAGGGGCAGCCGGGTTATCTTCAAAGGGGGTTGCTCGGGTGGAGAGAAAGGTGGTCGAGTCCTCTTCCAAGTG
This sequence comes from Platanthera guangdongensis, assembly GCA_039583875.1. NCBI lineage: Eukaryota > Viridiplantae > Streptophyta > Magnoliopsida > Asparagales > Orchidaceae > Platanthera > Platanthera guangdongensis. The sequence goes on from CM077159.1 coordinate 103,460,453, forward strand.
GGTTGCTCGAGTGGAGGAGATAGGACGCCGGTCGGTTTGGGATTCTGGAGGTTGGGTTGAGGGTGGTGAGAGGAGGTGGATGCTTGGAAGAGGGGTTGGAGGAGTGGGCAGGCCGAAAGTTCTAGAGAGAGAGAGAGAGAGTGGAGGGGGCGGCCAAGAGAGGTAGAGAGAGAGAGGAGGATTAGCAAGAATAGGAAAGTTAGGGTTTCTTCTCATTCAACTTAAGTTAAACAAAGCATACATGCCTATATATAGGCTTAACAATAAGTCTTGGCTATATGTAGCCCAAAATAAAAATAATAATAACACACTAAATGGCTACATGCAGCCCTCAATAAAATATCCAAAATAAAATAGCATACTAATAATAAGATAATTTCAGCTAGATATTTGTCTTGCGCCGCGGGCGGAAATTGTAGCGCCGCTCCATACGAACACCACGGCGACGCGAGTCCTTTGTTGGAGACGAAGGAGGGTCTTCCGTTAGCGTTCCGTCATCAACAATTTGGGGGCCGTCATCAACTTGGGGTCCGTCGTCAACTTGCGGGCCGTCGTCGCCACCAATCCTCCCCCGCTTGAAAGGACTCATCACCGATGATTTGTCTTGAAGATACCGTCGGAGAAGAACACCATCCAAGAGAGCCACTTCCGCTTCCGAGAGACAAGAGTCATCAGAGGCGGGGCGATCACGCCAGCGAATCAAGTAGCGGCGCACATCGCCATCTGTAGTGGGAAACACGTCATCCTGGAAAATCCTGTCTGGCAAAAATGCTTTCCTGGCAAACCTGGGAAAAGCATTAGGCAGCAGAGGGGGAAAATCTATATCATCAACATGTAGCGTACCTCCGTTGGAGACCGACGGAGAGAGCGAGCCGTTCCCCCCCCCCCCCCGCAACCCCATACCCATGAGAATCTGTAGTGGAACTAAACGGACAGGAAGATAATTCTAGTGGCGGAGCAATATATGGCGTTAAATCCGAAACATTAAAACAGGGGAAATACCCCAATCAGTTGGCAATTCTAAAAGAAAAGCATTGTCTCCTAACCATTTTAAAATCCGAAAAGGTCCAGCTCGCCGATCCGCTAACCTTTTTAAGGTGCCCGTAGGCAACCGTTCAGGGAGGAGACATACCAGGACTAAATCGCCCACTTTCAAGGGATACACTCTCTTATGTGCGTTGGCATGAACTTGATAAGATGCGTATTGAGTGGTAAGCGTTTCATTTATGCGTTTGTGAAGATCATGGATGTGAGAGGCAAAGTCCTATTCAAATTGACTTGACTTAAACGATGGCGGTAACAGAAGCAAGTCAAGGGGCACGAGAGCTTTATAACCGTGCACGATCTCATTTGGGGACAAACCCGTGGACCTATTTTTGGAATTATTATATGCTAACTGAGCATGAGGGAGGATAAGGTCCCATGTACCCTTGTGGTCTCCCACAAGGCATCGAAGCAAACAACCCAAACTTCTGTTTACAACTTCGGTTTGCCCATTCGTCTGCAGATGGTACGCGGAAGAGAATAGAAGTTTGGTGCCCATAATCCTCCACAGGGTCTTCCAAAAATAACTAGTAAATTTAACATCCCTATCAGTAACTATAGACTTTGGAACTCCACGATGGCCTACCACCTCTTTAAAATATAATTGTGCAACGTGTAACGCATCGTTGGTTTTATTGCAAACGATAAAATAAGCCATTTTAGAGAAACGATCTACAACAACTAAGATAGAGTCATGACGTCGAAATGTGATTGGGAGGCCGAGAATGAATTCCATGCTAACGTCTTCCCAAGGAATAGACGGAATCGGAGGAGGGGTATAAATCCCCGCATTAGTTTTGTTCCCCTTAGCCAGTTGGCACGCGCAACAACTACCCACGATCTTACTAACCATGGCCTTAAGACCGGGCCAATAAAACTTGTCTTCAACTAACGTGATCATCTTGTCACGGCCAAAGTGCCCACCTAATCCTCCACTATGCAATTCCCACACTATGAAGTGTCGTAGGGAGGAACGGGGGATGCAAAGCTTAGAATGGTTAAATAAGTAGCCGTCCCGAATGTAAAAAAAAGTAATGGTTGTCGGCGAGTCATCTTGAGTGGCGAAATAGATATCCTTAAAATCTGGGCAGTGGACGTACTCGTCCTTAATCCTATCGAAGCCAATCACCTTAACCTCTAGCATGGAGAGCAATAACGAAACACGACTATGGGCGTCGGCTACGCGGTTGAGAGTCACCTTGAGGTGTTTGATAATGAAAGTGTACTCTTGAAGATAGGTGGCCCATTTGGCATGTCTAGGACTAACCTTAGTTTGAGAGTTAAGAAACCTTAGCGCTTCATGATCGGATAGAATGACAAACTCCTTAGGAAGTAAATAATGCCGCCAATGTTGGAGGCATCGAATGACCGCGTAAAACTCCCGGTCATAATTGGAATAATTTAATTTTGGACCTGCTAGTTTCTCACTGAAATACCCCACAGGGTGGCCTTCCTGACTCAACACTCCACCAATTCCCACTCCAGACGCGTCACATGACAACTCGAAAACCTTGGTAAAATCCGGTAGTCGCAAAAGGGGGGCTTCCGACATGCGCGATTTAATTAATTGGAACGCCGTAGAGGCCGAGTTTGTCCATGTAAATTCACCTTTTTTCATGCACTCGGTAATAGGGGCCATAATACTACTAAAATCCTTAATAAATCGCCGATAAAATGTAGCGACCCCGTGAAAGCTCCTAACATCCCGAATGTTGGCGGGCTCGGGCCAATCTCTAATGGCTTGTACCTTCTTGGGGTCTACATGGATCCCCTTCGAACCCACAATATAACCGAGGAACTCAACCGATGTCACATTGAAGGTACACTTCTTAATGTTCACGAATAATTTTTCCGATCTCAGCGTGGTAAGGATGGTTTTTAAATGTGACTCGTGATCAATCGTGGAGGTGCTAAATACCAAAATATCGTAAAAATATACCACGATGAATTTTCCCATATAGGGTTGGAAGACGTGGGTCATCATCCTCGAAAACGTGCTTGGCGCATTGGAAATCCCAAACGGCATAACTAACCACTCGTAGAGCCCTTCCGTAGAATTAAAGGAGGTTTTCCACTCGTCACCTTCCCTAATTCGGATCTGATGGTAGCCACTCCTAAGATCCAATTTCGAAAAAATCATGGCACCGGCTAACATGTCCAATTAATCATCCAAGCGAGGGATGGGAAAGCGATACTTAATAGAGATTTTATTAATGGCTCTACTATCCACACACATCCTACAAGAGCCGTCCTTCTTGGGGGCAAGTAAGGCGGGTACGACACACGGGCTCTTGCAGTGGCGGATAAAACCCTTTTGCAATAAATCCGAGATTTGGGTTTGCAACTCTAAGTACGCGGAGGGGTTTAGCCGATAATGTGGGAGGTTGGGCAAAGAAGAGCTCGGAATGAAATCAATAGCATGTTGGATTTCCCGCAACGTGGGTAACTCAGCCGGTAGCTCGTCCAGGTACACGTCCACAAACTCTTCTAAGAGTTTCCTTACCGCCGACGGCAAGTTCTCAAACGTTTCCGCATCTTCCTTAACTTGTAGAGATACTAAGGCATAGAGGACAACATCTAAAAAGGTAGTACGCTTCAATTCTTTCCTTCCTATCAGACTCAACGTCTTCTTCTCGACCGGGATGACCGTATCCTTGGAGGGGGCCGAAGGATCCTTTGGCGGGGCAGGTTTTAAGAGTATGGTTCTGCCATTAAATTTAAACTCGTAAGTATTGGCCCGACCAAAGTGGGTGACGTCATGATCATACAACCAAGGGCGACCCAACAAGATGTGACAAGCATCCATAGGGATGACGTCGCACCAAATCTGCTCAGAATAAGCTTTGATGGTAAGGGGTACCAAGCATCGCTTCGACACAGCGAGGGACGACTTGTCTACCCATGCCACCTTATAAGGGTGAGGGTGCGGCTCGGCATCAAGAGACATTCGTCTCATCGTGGTTTCAGAAAAAACGTTCATGCAACTACCGCTGTCAATGATCAACCTACACCATTTTTCACCACTCTTAAAATTCAACGTGAAAATGTTCGTCCTATTCCAATCGTCTAACGCTCGAGGGGTCGCCAGAATACACCTCATAACCATCATATGGGAGTCATTCTCCATATCACTCGGCACTCCGTCCGACTCGCTCTCTTCTCCTGCCTCGTAAGTAATGACGTCTGTCCCACTGGTGGAATCTAACAGGGCTAATGGTTTGGGAGTAGTAGGACAATCACTAGCATAGTGAACTGGGATCCCGCAAGCGTAGCAGGTGACATTCGTTCTGTGGACCCGACCCACCGGGACTCTCTCACCAGTGGGATTTCTATCATTCCTAGCCGTTACGACTATGGAGGTCGAATCGGGGGACTGATACTTTCCTTTAGCCTTATAGGTGGCGGTGGGAGGCGGTCCTAAAATGGACTTGCTCTTTTGGAACGAGCGAGACTTGCCCTTAAGCGCGTTGTGCAGCTGAATATCTAAGGCAGCGTTGAAAGTGGTGTGCAAGTCAGTGTGACCATAACACAGAAGCTTTCCTTGGATGTCGGGGTTTAGTCCCTTACGGAACCTGGAGAGGGTGACCTCGGGCATCTATTTCACGTCACACCTAACCATCATGTCCTTCAGCAAACTCATATACTTAGACACCGACCTAGTCCCTTGCTTAAGGGTAGCTAAATCATCGAACATTTGTGTCCGATGGTAAGTAGGGACGTACTGTTTCGTTAGCCTAGCCTTCATTGCCTCGCAGCCTATGGCCAGTGCTCCGTTCTCGACTATCAAACGCCGCTCCTCATTCAGCCAAAATATTTTAGCGCGCCCTAGCAACTTCATTCTCGTTACTCGCACTTTATCCGCGTCGTTCATGGTATACCACTCGAAATAACATTCGATCTCCATGATCTAGTCCTGGAAGACTTGGGGATCTCCTAAACCATCGTAGGATGGTGGCTTGACTCGGACGGCCCGAGTAAGGTCAAACACGTACGGTGCTCATGGGGCGTTCTCATTAGGAGGGTGGGGGTAAGGGTTGTGATGTTCTCCCACCCGTGGGTGAGCGGGTTGATTACGGGGTGCCCCGTGTGGTAACCCCAGTCCGTGAAGTGCCTCCTTAATGGCCATCAACTGCTCCGTGAAATCCCGACGGAGCTCCTCAATCTCCGTGAGGGGACGACACTCACCCCGGTCATCATCCATATTAGACGACGATGGAGGATATTCCGTACCGAGCCTATTACGCATGCAAATAGGAAGACAACAGATTCAGACAGACCCAAGAAGGATTTAATCCCGCTTAAGGACTATAGGAAAATAATTTTTTTTTTTATTTTCTTACAGGAAATAAAAAGAGGATTATTAAAAATTTTAGTTTGATTTTTTTGCTGAAAAATAAGAAAACTAAGCCGCTATTGGCAGACCAAAAAAAATTTTTTTTGAGGATTTTTTTGTGACAACTAACGTGTAACACAAGTGCAGGTTAACGTGCTAAAATGGGGGAGGGTGCCAATTAAAAAATTGACAAGAACCTCCCTCTGATACCAAAATTGATGTAGGCCTCTACCGCGGACACTATATGGGTTACGGGAAAGAAACGGATGCCACAATCAATCCACAACCTCACACGCACTAGATTTAACTGCAGCGCACTCGCAAACGTTTTATCACAGTTCACCAACGTACGGTAGCCACTCCGCGGGAAGGTCAAACGTACGGCTATAGGCCGACGTTCTCCCAATCTAAAAGGACCAATATTGGGTCCGACCGAGCGAAAGTTGTACCAAAGAGATCAACCCAAAGTGCGATCGAAAAATGGTAGATCTCTCCCAACAAAAATGCGGGGCTCGCCAAACCCTTTCGGAAATATCGCGATTAAGATTGATGCAAATCCAAAAGGAAAACCACGAAGAATCTAACGATTCAAATCCAACGCAAAAATTATTTCTGACCACTAGAATATCAGGAGGGACTCACACGTGAGTGGAGAGGATCGTTACCCAAGTCGGAATAGATGATTCCGACTACCTTTGAAAGGTCGTTCTTCCACGGTTCCGCCGGAGTCGCGCCGGTTGGAGAGATAGATCGTCCGCCTTGGCCGCTTCACACCAAGGTCCCGTTTCCTCGCCATAGAAGGAGGCCCTTCTCGGATAAAACTTCACGAGAAGAGGGGCAGCCGGGTTCTCTTCAAAGGGGGTTGCTCGGGTGGAGAGAAAGGTGGTCGGGTCCTCTTCCAAGTGGGTTGCTTGAGTGGAGGAGATAGGAGGCCGGTCGGTTTGGGATGGTGGAGGTCGGGTTGAGGGTGGTGAGAGGAGGTGGAGGCTTGGAAGAGGGGTTGGAGAAGTGGGCAGGCCGAAAGTTCTAGAGAGAGAGAGAGAGTGGAGGGGGCGGCCAAGAGAGGTAGAGAGAGAGAGAGAGGAGGATTAGCAAGAATAGGAAAGTTAGGGTTTCTTCTCATTCAACTTAAGTTAAACAAAGCATACATGCCTATATATAGGCTTAACAATAAGTTTTGGCAATATGTAGCCCAAAAGAAAAATAAAAAAAACACACTAAATGGCTACATGCAGCCCACAATAAAATATCCCAAATAAAATAGCATACTAATAATAAGATAATTTCAGCTAGATATTTGTCTTGCGCCGCGGGCGGAAATTGTAGCGCCGCTCCATACGAACACCACGGCGACGCGAGTCCTTTGTTGGAGACGAAGGAGGGTATTCCGTTAGCGTGCCGTCCTCAATAATTTGGGGGTCGTCGTCAACTTGGGGTCCGTCGTCAACTTGGGGGCCGTCGTCGCCACCATCCCTATATTGCCGGTCAAAACATCTTCTTCAGAAATTGTAGATGTATAAACACATTCTCTTATTTCAGTACCATGCAGTTTAATTCTCCGGGTCATGAAATCCTTCAGATTCAGTTCTTCTAGCAGTTCCAAGATGTAGAGAAAGATGGGGTCCGAATGTTGAAAAGAATCGAAGTCCATATCGAACCTAGTATAAAACTTCATCGTTGCTAACGTGCTTGCTGGGATATCCATTGATGACCTGCAGGAAAAAACACAGAGAAAAACGGCGATCAAGAGCAAAAGAACAGAAAGCGCGGGACGGAGGTCGAAGAAAACCTAGATATAAGTTTTCCAGAATATGAATCGATAAACTCCGTTCCACGAAAAAAGAAAAATTCTTCGAACTGTCGTCGACGAAATAAATTGTAGACAAATAATTCGTCAATCTCATCCAGAAGAATTGAACACAGTTCGTCGAACTCCGTTCGACGAAATGTCTTCTGAAGCAAAGTTCGTCGATCTCCGGTTGACGAACATTGTTTCCACACAGAGAGAATTCGTCGATCTGCGGTCGACGAGAATCTCTCAAACTTTCCCTAATTCGTCGAACTCCGTTCGACGAACTCTGGAAAATTCGTCGAATGCAGACAGAAACTAGCTTAACTCTTCTCCATTAATCATTCCTAGTTGATTTATAAAGAACAGATGGGTTTTCTCATCCAATGGCTTGGTGAAAATGTCTGCTCTCTATAAATCAGATGAAATATGTATTAAGTTAATTTTCTTTTTTTCTACATTATCTCCAATGAAATGATGTCGTATTTCAATATGTTTAGTCCTAAAATGGTGAACTGGATTCTGTGTTATAGCAATAGCAGTAGTATTATCACAAAATAATGTTGAATTATTTAAGTTGACACCATATTCTAAGAGTTGATTTTGTATCCATAGCATTTGTGAACAGCAGCTGCCAGCAGCCATGTATTCTGCTTCTATAGTTGATGTGGACACAGATGTCTGCTTTTTACAAAACCAGGAGACAAGTCTCATACCTAGGAACTGGCAAGTTCCAGAGGTACTCTTCCTATCCACTCTACATCCAGCATAGTCAGCATCTGAGTATCCAGTTAACTCAAACTCTGACTCTACAGGATACCAGAGTCCTAGACTAGGGCAACTCTATATATATCTCAAAATTCTTTTTAGGAAAATAAGGTGAGATTCTTTAGGGTTCACTTGGAACCTAGCACAAAGGCATGTGGCAAACATTATATCAAGTCTGCTAGCTGTGAGGTATAATAGGGATCCAATAATTGCCCTATAATTTTTATGATCTACAGGTTTCCCTGCTGCATTAGAATCCACAACAGCATTTGTAGCCATAGCGGTTTTCATCCCTGAAGCATCACCCATCCCAAACTTTTTGATAAGCTCTTTAGCATACTTAGCTTGGGAGAGGAAGATACCATCTGGGAGCTGCTTCACTTGTAGACCAAGGAAGTAGGAAAGCTCACCCATGCTACTCATCTCAAATTTAGAATGCATAAGGTCAGCAAACCTCTTGCACAATTTGGGATCAGTAGACCCAAAAATGATGTCATTCACATAAATTTGTACTAATAAAATTTGGTCCTTATGATGCCTAGTGAAAAGTGTTTTATCTATGGTTCCTCTTGTAAATTTATGCTCTAAAAGAAAGCTTGCTAAGGTCTCACACCAAGCTCTTGGAGTTTGCTTTAAACCATAGAGAGCTTTATGCAATTTAAAAACAAAAGAGGGTTGAGTTGGAGAGATAAAACCTGGAGGTTGTTCTACATAAACCTCTTCTTGAAGTACTCCATTCAGAAATGCACTCTTGAAATCCATTTGGTAGACCTTGAATCTCTTGTGAGCTACAAGGCAAGGAATATTCTTATGTCCTCTAACCTTGCAACAGGGGCAAAGGTTTGGTCATAATCAATTCCTTCCTCTTGTCTGTAGCCTTGAGCAACAAGCCTAGACTTGTTCCTCACTATGTTGTCTTGAGCATCCAACTTATTCCTGTAGACCCATTTGGTTCCAATAACTGGGTAGTTATGGGGTCTTGGAACCAAATCACAAACTCTACATCTCTCAAACTGATTTAGTTCCTCTTGCATTGCAATGATCCAGTGGGTATCTTGCTCAGTTTCATGGATGGTGAGAGGTTCAATTTGAGAGAGAAAAAGGCATGCATCAAGTCTTGGTTGAGTTGATGGCTTGTATGTACACCTGCTGAAATGTCTCCAATCACTTGAGATCTGGGGTGATCTCTAAGTGTGACAAGATCAGTTGGTGGAGTTGGTTGAACAACAGCTTCTGTAATTAATTCCTCTCGGGGAATGATACTAGCTGCTGAGGGAAGTTCAACCACTTCCTCTTGAATTTCTTCTTCACTTTCTTCAGCAACATGTGGAGTAGGATGGTTTGATACCTCTTGGGTGAGGTTTAGTCCATCCATAGACTAACACAGTTGAGGTACCTGCAATAAGCTATTGGTAGAAATCTCTTTCTCCTTATATGGCATGTTAGCTACATCAAAAGATACATAAACAGATTCTTCAATTTTAAGAGTTGATTTGTTATACACCCTATAAGCTTTACTGATCATGGAGTATCCCAGGAACACTCCTTCATCAGCTTTAGCTTGAAATTTTGCTATGTATCTCTTGTCATTATTATGAATGTAACAAATGCAACCAAAAATTTTAAGATAATCTACTTTAGGTTTCTTCCCTTTGAGTAATTCATAGGGAGTCTTGCCCTTCAGCTTATGTATCAAACTTCTATTCAACACATAGTTGGAGGTATTCACTGCCTCTGCCCAAAAGGATAGAGGAATGTGAGCATCTGACAATAATGTAGTAGCAGATTCAATAAGGATTCTATTTTTCCTTTCAGCTACCCCATTTTGTTGAGGAGTTCTAGGAGCTGAGAAAGTATGTCTGATCTCTTCACTCTAACAGAACTCTTGCATAAGAAGAGAATCAAACTTTGTCCCATGATCACTTCTGATCAGGGCAATGTGAGTATTGAACTCACTCTGTATGCATTTGAGAAAATCTGTCAAACACTTAAAGTTATCAGACTTCTTCCTCAGAAAGAACACTCATGTGAATCTAGAGAAGTCATCTACAACTACTAAAGTTTAAGATTTCCCTCCTAAGCTTTGTACTGTAATGGGTCCAAAGAGATCCATGTGTAACAGATACAAAATCCTAGGTGAATCACTCTTATTAAGTGACTTGAAGCTATTTTTGGTTTGCTTGCCTAATTGACAAGCCCTGCAAAGTCCTTCCTTCTTGTAGGGGCCAGAAGGTAGTCCTCTAACAAGGTTGTCCTTGGATAGCCTAGCAATGGTTCTAAGGTTTATATGTCCTAATCTTTTATGCCATAGTTCATTAGGTCTACAAATGGAATTGAACAAGCATATATCTACCTTAGTTGAAAGAAAATCTATAAGGTAAATGTTACCTTTCCTTTTACCTATCAATACAGTTGTGTTGTCCTCTGATTTGATTTTGCATGAGGATTTGTTGAAAGTCACTTGATAGCCTTCATCACACAATTGACTGATGCTGATTAAGTTGTGCTTCAGTCCATCCACATAAGCTACTTCCTTGAATGTGACTGAGCCAATCTGGACGGCACCAAATCCTTTTGTTAGTCCAACGTTTGGATCACCAAATATTACTTTGGGTCCAAGTTTGGCTTTGAAGGATGTGAAATTCTCCTTGTTTCCTGTCATGTGCTTTGAGCACCCACTATCCAGATACTATTGCTGGTTTGATGTTGGATAGGTCTTCACCTGTACTTGCAAGGAAAACCAAAATTCAATTGTTCTTGACGCAGGTTACCTTGGGTCCTTTGTTTTGTTGAAAAGTAAAGCTGGAAATAACTGATAAAGCAGGTTGAGATTTATAACCTAAAGGGTGATATCTCCTAGGTGGAATTACCCAATCAGCTACTGGATTAAATGTCTTATTAATTGGCTTAGAGTATTTGTAGGAGAAATGGTTTAGGTTTGGTCTTTCTGGGTTCGACGAATTGTTGTAAGTTCGTCGACCAGAGTTCGACGAATAGGGATTCGATCGTCGATCTCTGCTCAGAGAATGACAGTAGTCATTTTCTGCGCCCCAAGTTCGTCGACCTCTGCTCGACGAACCATACACAGTTCGTCGATCGCAGTTAGACGAATTATTATATCTGAAGTTTGCGTTCAGCATTCGTCGATCTGGGTTCGACGAACTGGCCACATTTCGTCAATCTGAGTTTGACGAATGCTGCTGAACTTTATTTTTATTTGTTGTTTTCAGATTTCTGTTTCTCTTGTCTATGGGTCTAGGATTGTTTTTTGACATTGGTTTGTCTATTAACTTTTCTTTTCCCTTTGCAGATATAAACTTGATGGGGGTTGAAAGAATATTTTTCTTAACTATGGGGGTAAGCTTGATGAAGCACCCAAGCCCAGCTTGCCATTTAATCTGGCATTCACTGTGCTTGTGATGTCCATCAGCTTGTGGCTTCTCCCATTGAGAGATTGCTCAAGTTGCTTGGCCTCACATAATTCAGATTTTAATTTAATTATTTGTTCATTTGCTAGGGTTAATTGGTCTGTTAGCTTAATGTTCTCTGAATTAACTGATTCTAGAATTCATAATCTCTCTCTAAGAGTTTTTATTTCTTTTTCTGAGTTAATTAAGTCTAAGCACATTATTTTGAATTCAGTTTTAAATAAATCAGAACTAAAGTCAAAGCCAAAGATTACCTGATCTGCCTCTGAGTCTGAGGCGGCTTCATCTTCTGATTCTTCTTCTGATCCAGAATTGCTCCTGGAGGCATCAATTGCCATAAGGCACACCTCCTTAGATCTGGCTTATTCCTCTTCTTCACTTAAACTGGAAGAGGATGTTTCTTCTTCTGTGTCACTCCAAGTCTCAGCAATAAATCCCTTGTCCTTCTTTATATATTTGCTGGAGGAGGGTCTGCTGCCATGCTTTCTCCTGGAATCCTTTTCTCTGCTCTTGTCCTTCTTCTGGTTTTCTGGACATTCTGAAATTTAGTGTCCAGGTTTTCTGCACCCAAAGCACACCACCTTCTTGGTTGGTGTCTTGTCATACTTGGGCTTATCATCCTGTTTGGATGATTTCCTTCTGAAGTCCTTCCTTGCCATCTTGTTGAACCTTTTGGCAAAGAGGCTCATGAGCACTTCATTTGAATTTGATGTTTCACTTTCTTCAGATGCTTTGAAGGCTATGTTGTGCTCCTTTCTAACTGGAGTTGTTGCCTTCTATTCTGCTGCTTCTCTGGATTTTATCAGCTGCTCATAGGACTTCAAATTTCCTAGTAGACACTTAGTTGAGATCTCATTGAGGATGGCTTCTTTGATTGGCCAGATTCTAGAATCCCAAGAGTTAGGGAGGCACATCAGAATCTTATCATTGACCTCTGTCAAGGTGATATCCTTATTCAGGTTTTTGAGCTCATTGATGATTATGCTCAACCTGTTATACATTTTTATCATTGATTCATTCTCATCCTTTTTAAAGTTCTCATACAGGGATATGAGATTGGATCTTCTGTCCTTTCTTTCATCTACAGAGCCAACTACCATTTGGTTGAGGGAATCCCAAATGGCCTTGGCTGAGGTGCACTCAGCCACCTTCTAGAATATGTCATCTAAATAGTCTGGGCTAAGATATTCATTGCCTTAGCATCTGCCATCTCGGCTGTAACACCCCCTATCCATCATATAGTATATAGCAGTAGGTCCGGCCGGGGCCCGACGCCATATACTACAGACAGACCGGGTGGTTACTCATGGAAACCATCCAACCAATCATAACGTCCTACACAGAGCATTCTAGCGGAAGCAGTTTATATAAGTTGCAATAAAGAAACCAACACTAAAGCATGAATGTCCACTAATACCAAATTGGAATGTTATACATACACCAGTACAAGCCTTAAGGCCTTACAAAATGGTTCACTTGATATTACATGATTTACAAACCACGACATGCAGGCCGGTCATACATGAATAAAAACAGTAAACACTTCCAATTAGGCCTTCGAGGGCCGGCTTCACAAATTGGGCTTTAGCTCGCTATTGACCGCTTGGTCCAGCAGCACCTGCAAGCAACAAACCACCGCACGGTGGCAAAACAAGGCAACGGTCAGCAATGCTGACCAAATTATAACGATCCCGCACCCAACTCGGGGCGGCGATGCTCCTTCCCTGCATTTCATTAGCATAAGCGAGCAATATAACAACTCATTGCATCACAGGCATTGGCACGCAAGGCCACACGCCCCGTGCTCTCAGGGCACATTCTCGGTGATCGCAGTCTAAGCCGCTAACTCACCACCATCTCCAGGACGGCAATATCTCGTCAGCAAAATGGTCTTTTAGGCAGATGTTACGATACTTAAATGTCATCAACCGCCTATGTCACGACACTTTAATGTCATCGACAGAAAGACCCGACCTCTATGCCCTCGGCATAAAGCAGGAACGGCTCCCACTTAACCCGTTGCTCACTTGCCACAACACTTAAATATCATCGGCACGAGTTAAGTTTCCCCGAAGCCCGTGAATCGAACGTACAATGTTACATAACCCAGTTATGTACTAGTTGGCTCCTAGGCCCACAAGTTGGCAAGATCACGCATCCGCCCAATTTTCTGGGTGCACCTTTGGGTTAATCCCCTAGGCTCCCTGTTGCAATCTACCACGTAGAAAACCCGAAAAACCACCAATCGCGCGGAGTCTTCTCCGGCATTTATGCAATGCAACATCACCAGATCCAGACCAACATGTCCAGGTAGGCTTCACACATCATGCCTATGTCCGTTCTCGCTATGGTCTAAACAACGGGGACTTCACATATCTATCCGAAGGAACGCCTCCAACTCACCGCAAACTCGCGAGAGCGGGCTTCCTATGCAATGAAGGAGAGCTACAAATGCTCAAGAAGAGGATCGTTACCCTAGCATTCTTCTTTGGCACCATGGGAAAGTAAGCGAATGAAAAGCACCGCACTAGCTTTGCCTCCGTGGATCCGGAGTCGGCTCGCAATTTGGAGCTTTGAAGCTCCTCCAATGATCTAGCTCCTTCTTCCTTCATTGGCTCTCCTCTCTCTCTAAGTTTTCTAGAAAGATAACCACTCATGAAAAGTGAGGGTTTCTAAGGCCCAATCCCGGAGTATATCCCATCAGGAACAACCCCCAGCCAATTGATCAACAATTAAAGAAACGAACGGCTTTGATTCAGGACTGAAATGCCCAATCTGGACCGCACATGGCCTGACACATGCCCGTGTCCAGGGCAGTGTGCCTCATTCGCCGTCAAAATCGATGCGCCTGGAACAACACACGGGCATCGAACACGCCCGTGTTCGACCTGACACGCCCAGTGTTCCACCTGACACGGCCGTGTGTCCGTCCGTGTACCCCCATCGATTTTCCCCGAAAACAACCCGAGCACTGCACGGGTTCTACGACACGCCCGTGTCCTTGCCCGCGTTTCACCTCAACACGCCTGGTCTCCAGGCCGTGTACACAGTCTCGACACTCGACACTTCGTCGAGCGAAGATCGTCGACCTGACGACACGGCCTTGGACACGCCCGTGTCCTAGGCCGTGTGCCTTTCTCGACACAATGTCGAGAGCAAAATGTCGACTTCCTCGGGACGAGTGTCGACACAGGTAGACACGCCCTGCGACACGCCCATGTCGCATAGGCCGTGTTCCAAGTCTCAACACTTTGTCGAGCGCAGAGTGTCGACTTTGCAGGCTAAGTGTCGACACGGGTCGACACACCCTACGACACGCCCGTGTCATAGGCTGTGTGCCCAGTCTCGACACAATGCCGAGTAAAATGTCGACTTCGCCGGCTGAGTGTCGACACTAGCCTGACACGCCCTGGGACAAGCCCGTGTCCCAGGCCGTGTGCCTGCAGCCAGAACCCAAAACTGGCCCAAAACATCCCCCGTCGCTCTTTTGAGTTTCGGGATGTTACAACTCTCCCCCTCTTAAAAGAATTTTGTCCATGAAATTATATAAAGGAAAGACATGTACAAAACCAAAATTTGTACCTGAGCGGAGCAACTCCGGATACTTGTCAAGCATAGTCTGCTCTCGTTCCCAAGAGAGCTCCTCACGACCGCAATTGTCCCATCGGACCTTGACCATCCTGATCTCTTTATTGCGTAGCCGCTTGACCTCCGAGTCTTCAATCCGCATGGGCTTGACTTTTGTCGTCAGCCCACTATCCACCGACACTTGATCAACCGCGATCACTTGCGTAGGCTCTTGCACCGCCTTCCGAAGCAACGAAATATGGAATACATCGTGTAATGCACCAAGCTCCACTGAAAGCTTCAACTGATAGGCCGCTTCACCAACTCGCTCCAGAACCTCAAACGGCCCAAGGTACCTCGGGCTTAGCTTTTTCAATCGCCGCACCCGCGAGACACCCTTGAACGGCTTGATCTTTAAGTACACATAGTCTCCCATAGCGAACTCCACGTTCCTGTGCTTGGCATTATAGTACTTCGCTTGTCGGTCCTGAGCGATAAGAAACCTTTCCCGAATGGTTCTCACAAAAGAAGTAGCATCCTCCACTTCCAATCGTTTATACAACTTTGACTCACCCATTTCTAGCCAAGACAACGACGTGAGACATTTTCTACCATATAGGGCCTCGAAGGGCGCCATTTGAATACTCGCTTGGTAGCTATTGTTGTATTCGAACTCCACCAAATAAAGGTGGTCTTCCCATTGCTTTCCAAAATCCAAGACACACATGCGAAGCATGTCTTCCATGGTTCTATTGACCCTCTCGGTCTGCCCATCCGTTTGCGGATGGAAGGCTGTGCTGAATTTCAACTTTGTCCCCAACATTTGTTGCACTAGCCTCCAATCATTGGACGTGAACCGCCCATCTCGGCCACTCACGATGCTGCGGGGCACACCATGAAGTCGTACTATGTTATCCACATAAAGTTTTGCCAACTTCTCCACCGGATCATCCTTCCTATACGGAATAAAATGCGACACCTTCGTTAGCCGATCAACAACCACCCAAATGGCGTCGTTCCCCTTTTGCATCCTTGGCAAACCGTGCACAAAGTCCATAGAGATGTCGTTGAATTTCCACTTCGGAATAGGCAAGGACTTAAGAAATCCTCCCGGCTTTTGGCATTCTGCCTTCACTAAGGCGCAAGTTTGGCACTTCGCTACGTAGAGCGCCACATCCTTCTTCAAACCCGGCCACCAAAACAGCTTCTTCACATCACGGTACATCTTCGTGCTCCCCGGGTGAATCGAGTACTTGGTATGGTGTGCCTTGTACAACAATTCCACCTGCAAATTACCCACACATGGGACGCACAGACGACCGTCTTTCCAAAGCAATCCGTCCTCCACAACGAATTGGGAATTTGACCCATCCAGAGCCTCTACCATGAACTGCTTCATATGGACATCCATATCCAAAGCCTGCCGAATCCGATCAGCCAGGCCATATTGGAATTCAGTCTAATTCAGAATTGCTTCAGCACTTGATTGTCTATCCACACAAATAAACTCCAACGCCTCCAACTCCCGTACTAACCGCTCATCATGCACCGATAGCCAATTGGCTTGAGCTAGGGCTCGGCGACTCAACGCGTCCGCAACCGCATTCCCTTTACTAGTCACGTAGTGGATCTTGAATGTATAGTCCCCC
Organism: Platanthera guangdongensis; assembly: GCA_039583875.1. Taxonomy (NCBI): domain Eukaryota; kingdom Viridiplantae; phylum Streptophyta; class Magnoliopsida; order Asparagales; family Orchidaceae; genus Platanthera; species Platanthera guangdongensis. Next base: position 103,477,031 of record CM077159.1, read on the forward strand.
AGGAACTCCATCCATCTACGCTGCCGCATATTCAGATCTTTCTGATCAATCAGATATTTCAGGCTCTTATGATCGGTGTAGATATCAATCTTCACACCATACAAATAGTATCTCCACGGCTTCAAGGCAAAAATCACGGCCGCTAACTCCAAATCATGGACCGGATAGTTCCTTTCGTGCACTTTTAGCTGTCTCGAGCCATAAGCTATTACACTTCCGTGTTGCAGTAACACGCAACCCAAACCGCTGCCCGAAGCATCGCTGTAAATCTCATAGCCTTCGGTCCCACATGGAGAACTCAGCACAGGCGTCGTGGTCAACCGACACTTCAACTCCTCAAAAGCTCGTGCGCACTCCGGCGTCCAAACGAACTTCTTCTCCTTCCTCGTCAAAGTAGTGAGAGGTAACGCTATCCGCGAGAAGTTCTCTACGAAGCGCCTATAATAGCCGGCAAGCCCCAGAATGCTCCGGACTTCCGCTACAGTAGCAAGCTCATGCCACTCCCGTATCGCAACAATCTTCGCCGGATCCACATCAATACCCTCTCCACTCACTATATGACCGAGGAACGCCACTGAGGATAAACAAAACTCGCACTTCGAGAACTTGGCATACAACTAATTTCTCCTTAGCGTCTCCAAAACTAAATGAAGATGCTTGAAGTGATCTTCCTCACTTTGCGAGTACACCAAAATATCGTCGATGAAGACGATCACAAAATGGTCCAAGTACTCCCTGAAAGTCATGTTCATCAAATCCATGAACAGTGACAGCGCATTAGTCAGCACAACGGCATGACCGTAAACTCATAATGCCGTATCTCGTACTAAACGCTGTCTTCGGGATATCACTCTCCCTTATTCGCAGCTGATAGTACCAGCCTTGAGATCCAACTTCGAGTACACCGTCGACCCGACTAACTGATCAAAAAGATCATCAATCCGGGGGATCGACTAATTGTTATTCTCCGTCAACTTGTTGAGCTCCCGATAATCAATACATAGCCTCAAGCTTCCGTCCTTCTTCTTAACAAAGAGTGTTGAAACCGGAATCCGGCTTCCTATGGAGTTTGACCCTTGGGGAATGGGTGGTCTCGTGCCTACTTCACTCTTGCAAGAAAAACAAAAAACAAGACAAGGAGAAACAGACCCAAGGGCTCGGCAGGGAGGTCCAACCACACACCCGGAAGATCTCAGAGCGCTTCCCCTCCTTAGTCTGATGCCGAGCTAAGGTATCCTCAGAAAGCTCTTGAAAACTGGAGCAGGGAGGCACTGAAAGCGTGTCTTCTGAGGTACCCCTGGGTCTTACTTATAGTTTTTTGGAACCTGAACTGCCAATAACCAGAAGAACTGACCTGAAAATATCAAAAAGCCCTTGGTTGGGTCTGCCAATAGCCAAACTCCGCTGTCCCGAACAGTTATGCGCAGTCCAACCTGGCCTGCCAACAGCGTGGCTCCGCTGTTCTGAACAGCTATTCGCACCCAGGGGGGTCAGCTCGCCATCAATCCCTCTCCGCGAGAGGAGGGCGCGACCTGGTTTTAGCGGCTCGCCTACTCTTCTCTGGCGAACGCGAGCCGGACCGCCGCGACCCGCTAGTCCTCTGCCAAGGCGGATGGGTGGCCAGGTCGCGTATAGGGGACGGACTAGCGGCCATTGTGACCCTTCGAACGGCTAGCAGATCGCGGGTCGTCGAGCCCATCCGCGAGTACAGGATCAACGAATGCTCCCCCCCCCCCCCCCCCCCCCCCGCTCCGGTCGACGATTCTCTGAGCGAGCGGGAGTGATAGGGGAGTCGTCTCTCCTGGCTCGCTCGCCTGAACCGAGCGGGATCAGACCATCCCCTTACCGCATGTCTGCTTGTCGCTTGGGTGCGGGTCGCGGGACTGGGTCCGCTCGATCTTCCTGGTGGGGCCCGTTTGACGAACACGAGGTTGTACACAATCCCCGCTCTTTTTGAGCTTGATACAAGCTCGGAAAGAATCATCCAACACGCGTGTTCGGCGAGTACTGTACTGAGCTGGCAGGGAATCTTCTAGTGGGGCCCCACTATTCGGCTATAAATATACCACTGAGCCCAGGGGGGTCTCCCCAGACCATCTCTTTTTTCAAGCGGACTGCAGCTTCCTGATGCCGGTTAGCGAAGAGGTGCGAGCCCGCCTGGCGGCCGCGGGCCAAAAAACTCGGGAGGAGGCCCTCGAGGCCGCCCCTTGGTTAGCACGTGGGTCTCCCGGCCCTCTCTTTAGGTCGGTGAAGGGAAAGACCGTGAGGCGGTCCCCGGCGAATAACTTCCTGGGTTCCAGCTCGGCGGCTGGTGTTGAGGTCGCTTCTGAGGTACGCGACCTTCCTTCTCGGCTTGTTGCTACATCTCTGATCCTTTGTCTTGCAGGCACTGCCTTGTGAAGATTAGGAGGACGGGGGGGGGGGGGGGGGAGGATCGCCCCCCTGCCTTGTCGTCTGAGAGGGCTGCTAGTCCCTCAGGTCTGGACCGCCCACCCCCGAATACCCCTCGCCCGCCAGTTCCCCGCGGACTAGGGAAATCTCTTGCGGCCCTCGAGGGAGAACCCTTTCAGGGTCGGTCGGGCTCCTCTCGTCCTTCCATCGGCATGGACGACGTGTCAACCCCTGTTAAGCTCGTGCTCAGCACTTGCCTTATTCTCGCTCGTTCCTTCTGAATTTCCCCTTTTGCAGGCTACAACATGATCTCCTCTGAAACGGAGATGAGTGAAGTGTACTCGCCTCCGCCTGACGTGGAGGGTGTTTCAGATTACCTGGGCGACCCGACTGATGCGGTGGGGATGAAGAGGCAGGTGACACGGCTGTTCTAGAAACATACTCTACTCCTTCAGGAGCTCGTGAAGAGGGTCGACCAAGATAAGGCCGACACCGAGGCTCGGATCGTGGCCCTGGAGGGGGCCCCGCGCGCAGTAGATGGTGGCGAGGTCACTTCGCCTGGCGTGCACATTACACGGGCCGAGGAGCGCCTAAGGAGTGCCTCGGAACAAGTTGGCCTGGCCCAGCAGGAGCTGGTGGCGGTGCGCGATTATCACTATCCTCGCGTGCCGCCGCGAACCGGAACGCAACGGCGGGGCAGGTGGAAGTGGATCCAGTACTAATCCACCCTTTCTTTTCCCCGTTCGCGGGATATCGCTGGGTTTCTACTATTTCAAACTTATTATGTACCTGTAATGATTTGCGACTCTCTTTGCCCGCCTATGGGCCTGATTTTTGATTTCTGATGCATGTTGAAATTACCATGTTGTTGCTTTTATTCTCCGCGGGGCGGGCTCGAGGATACCCGCGTCCTCTGCTCGCCTTACCCCTGCGGGCGACGGTAGGTCAGGGGATGGATTCGCTTAACCCGCCATCCCGATCGTGGCCGGAGAGAGCCGAGGGGCTCGCCAGCTAGGATTCTCCCCGACTCGCTCGGAATCCTGGGCGGGTGCGCGCCGAGACTCGCCCGCTCAATTCTTGCGCGGATGCGATCGGGCGAGGCCCGCGCCTGATCGGCCTTGGCGTTGTGATTGCGCGTCGGGAAGTCGAACCGTCGGGCCTGATTTTTGTTACACGCACATCTCCATTCGGCGGGAAATTTCCCGCCCTTTCTTTCTCCCTATAAATAGGCCTTGCCGGTTCTTATCCTCCCACCGCTTCAAAACACTCCCCCGTTTCCTGCTCTTTGCGAAGCACGGCTCGTGTTCGCCTTCTGGATCTTTCTCGCTCGAACGGCGGTAGTTCGACAGAATGGGCGGCGGCGGCGGCGATGCGGACGGGCGAAGCAAATGAGCCTGGACCTTTTCAGAGCATGACTTTCCCCACGCCGTCATCTCAGAGCGTGAGTACCTAGATGCCCTCGGCACCACGTCCCGCCGGGATTTTCGGCGAGACGGCCCGGGGAAGGAGAGAAGATCAATGATTTATCTAGGGACGAGCTCGCCATACCCCTGGCTCACTTTGAGGTGGGTCTGCGGCTTCCTCTGTGGCCTGAGGTACGCCAAGTGCTGAAGTACTTCGGGGTCGTCCTAGGTCAGATGACCCCGAACTCCATAGCTGTTATGGTAGGGTTCGCCTGCTTTCTGCAAGAGGAGCGAGTCAAGTTTAGTCTCGCAGTTTTCCGCAAGCTATTCTCCTTCCGTGCGAACCGGGACGGGACCGCCTATTTCTCCAGCGCCCACCTCAAGGTGTGGGAGACTGTAAATAAGAGTCACAACTTGTTCAAAAAGTTCATGTTCGCCAAGTGGGATTTCGGCAACGTCCCCTTCTCGCCGGTGCAGCTCAGCGAGGCGAGTTACCGCCCGCCCAGCCTAGGGGGCCACGAGGCCGACTTGTGCGGGTCCTTTGCCGGGAAGAACTTCGAGGTTGCGTACTTGCGCCGCAACCTTGATGACCTTGTTGTCGTCCCGCCAGGGGGAGGTTTGCCACTCGTCACTGCTCTGTCCTGCTCTTTCCTTCTTTGGTTTCACCCTCTCTTCTTGACAGGCGAGCGGGACGTTCCACTTCATCCCCCCTACGAGAGTGCTCGGATTGCCCCCGGGGTCCTCGCCTGAGCTCAGGCCGCAGACGCCGCTCAGCGAGACGTCCCGTCGATCCTTGCCAAGAAGCGGCCAGGCCGCGAACAGCCTGCTCCCCCACCCAAGACGGCGAAGACTACGGGGCAGCGACTCACCGGGGGCCAGGGAAAAGGTAATGCCCCGGCGGATCAACCTATCGAGGGTCTTTCGCCTTTGGTCGCTTCAACCAGCGACACCCTTGGCGGGGCGGCGGGCACTTCTACGCCGCCGGACGGGTCACTAACTGCTACGAAGCCGGTGCCGAGAGGGCACCGCAACTTCGGCTACGGCGAGAAATACCTGGACGAGCTCGGCGTCCCGCTTCTATCATGGGACAAGGAGTCAAATCGCGTGGTGGTCTCGACCTTGTTGCCGAGTTGGCTGGAGCAGGACACCATCGGCGGGGACTCCTACAACTTCTCGTTCGGCCTCTACTCGCGAGAGGATGCCGCTATCTATGACAAGGAGGCGACGCGAGTACTGGTGCATAAGAGCGCGCAGGCCCAACTGCGCGGCTTGGAGTTGGCCCATATGGTTGGGAGGCGCTGTACCCAGCTGGAGCGGAACGCCACCTCTCTCTAGAAGTTGTCGGACGAGAAGGAGGAGGCCCGAAGACTTGCTTAGGAGGACGCGGATCTCCAGAGGAAGCGGGCTGACGCGGCCGAGGAGGCCCTCGCGCAGTACTTGGGAGGGGTGGTATATGTTTACTCTCAATCGCCGCTTTTTCTCGCGAATCAACCTTACAATTCCTTTTCCTTTTCTCAAGACGCGGCGACGGCCAGTCGGATGGGTGCCGAGATCGCCGCCCTTGGTCAGGACAAGTCGGCGCTGGAGGCGCGGGTACGCGAGCTGGAGGCCGCCGCCGCTGTCCCTCCGCCAGATAACATGGGTTTCCCACTCGAACACCACTCTGACTACGAGTTGGAGGCGCTGAAGCGAAGAACGCCGCCAGCGCCGCAAAGTACACGATGCAGATGCTGCGACGCGCGGATCTCCTCAAGAGTGAGGCAGCGGAACTCTCGGCGGGCGACGTGGTGCCGGCGCTGTTCCTTCCCGTGCCGGACCCCGGGGATAAGTCCTTCCAGCCCATCTAGGACTTCCCCCCCCCCCGGATCTCGCATCGCCCTCGCTTCTTTGACATTTGCTTGTTAGGTGTATGCACCATGTATTTTTAGTTGTTTGAGATGTGGGCGCGAGCCGCGCCCAGACTTTGTGATTTTCATCTATTAATGCTCTTATAAATGCTTCCTCGCCTGCCTAATATGCATACTTGTTATCACTACGCAGGGTGACCTGCCTCCGCGGCCCAACCCCGCTGAGGTGGCTACTTGCCCGCCAAGCGAGGCGAGCCGGCTCGTCGCTCGCCTGAGTTATCAGTTTTCTTGAGGGTTCTCGTCTAGGTTCTCACCTCCTTTCGACCGTATTTTTTGGGGGCTGGATGGTTACGTTAGACCCCATTTTCGGTTAGTCTCCACGACTTCAATCCATTATCATTACCGTCGAGTGGCTTTCCCCCCCCCCCCCCCCCCCCCCCCCCCCGCCAGCTAGATGAGAGCCTAGCAGTGGGGTCTTCTCGGGGTCCAAACACATTCCATCCAGTGACTTCCGGCCCTGCCAGTTAGGTGAGGGCCTGGCAGCGGGATCTTCTTGAGGCCGAGGATGACACCGAGTGACTTCCGGCACCGCCATCTAGGTGAGAGCCTGACAGCTGGATCTTCTCGGGGTCTAAACACATTCCATCGTGTGACTTCCGGCCCTGCCAGTTAGGTGAGGGCCTGGCAGCGGGATCTTCTCGAGGCCAAGGATGACACCGAGTGACTTCCGGCCCTGCCAGCTAGGTGATAGCCTGGCAGCGGGATCTTCTCGGGGTCCAAACACATTCCATCGAGTGACTTCCAGCCCTGCCAGCTAGGTGAGAGCCTGGCAGCAGGATCTTCTCGAGGCCAAGGATGACACCGAGTGACTTCCGGCCCTGCCAGCTAGGTGAGAGCCTGGCAGCGGGATCTTCTCGGGGTCCAAACACGTTACATCGAGTGACTTCTGGCCCGGCCAGCTAGGTGAGAGCCTGGCAGCGGGATCTTGTCGAGGCCAAGGATGACACCGAGTGACTTCCGGCCCTGCCAGCTAGGTGAGAGCCTAGCAGCGGGATCTTCTCAGGGTCCAAATACATTCCATCGAGTGACTTCCGGCCCTGCCAGCTAGGTGAGAGACAGGCAGCGGAATCATCTCGAGGCCAAGGATGACACCGAGTGACTTCCGGCCATGCCAGCTAGGTGAGAGCCTGGCAGCGGGATCTTCTCGGGGACAAACACATTCCATCGAGTGACTTCCGGCCCTGCCAGCTAGGTGAGAGCCTGACAGCGGGATCTTCTCGAGGCCAAGGATGACACCGAGTGACTTCCGGCCCTGCCAGCTAGGTGAGAGCCTGGCAGCTTGATCTTCTAGGGGTCCAAACACATTCCATCGAGTGACTTCCGGCCCTGCCAGCTAGGTGAGAGCCTGGCAGCGAGATCTTCTCTAGGCCAAGGATGACATCGAGTGACTTCCGGCCCTGCCAGCTAGGTGAGAGCCTGATAGCGGGATTTTTCGGGGTCTAAACACGTTCCATTTCTCTATGCAGGCTAGCTATGACAGTACTGGAGCGTTGAAGAAATTTATTATAACGAAAGTATCGCTTACATGCTTCAGGGGAAAAAAACGTTTCAAGTCGTCACCACTCCAGGTGTGACTCAGGGTCTCGCCCTCTATATTTTGGAGTCGATAGCCTCCTGACTTCAAAGCTTCCTTTACAATAAATGGTCCCTCCCAGATAGGATTGAGCTTCCCTACGGATGCCGACCTCCCTGCTGCATCCACCTTCTTCAGCACCAAGTCTCCTTCCATGAACTGCTTGACCCTGATATGCTTGTCAAAGTTCTTGGCCATTCTTATTTTCACCTCCTCCAGTCGGATAGCGGAAAGGTCCCTCATCTCCTCCACCATGTCAAGGGAGAGCCTTAGCTCCTCCTCGTTCTCCGCTTGCCACTCCTCCCGGCCTTCCTTTGCCGCAACGACTCGAGGTGTTTGGACTTCGAATTCCATGGGGAGCACTGCTTCGCACCCGTGGGAGAGTTTGAAGGGGGTCTCTCCCGTAGCCGTGTTGGGGGTGGTTCTTAGGGCCCAAAGAACCGCGGGAAGCTGCTCTACCCAGCTCCCCTTCAAATTCTCCACCTTCTTCTTGAGGAGGTTGACGATGATCTTATTTGCGGCATCCACCTGCCCATTGCTCTTGGGGTGATGGACCGAGGCGAACCTGAGGTCGATTCCAAGCTGTTCGCAGAAGCTGGTGAATTCAGCACTGGCAAACTGGGGCCTGTTGTCCGTGACGATGGCCTGGGGCAGCCCATGGCGACAGATGATCTCCCCCCAAACAAAGTTCCTGGTCACATGGGAGGTCACCTTGGCCAGCGCCTTCACCTCCATCCACTTTGAGAAGTAGTCAATCATTACTAGAAGGAAACTTCTCTGACCGCTGGCTTGGGGGAATGGTCCAACCAAATCCATTCCCCAAATTGCGAAGGGCCATGGGGCCGTGATACTTCTGAGTCGCTGGGCCGGCTGTAGCTGGAGATGGGCAAACAGCTGGCACTTATGGCATCTTCTTGCGAACTCTGCGGCATCTCGGCCCAGGGTGGGCCAGAAATACCATTGCCTGACTATCCTCCCTTCCAGGGTCCGACTCCTGGAGTGACTACCACATTCCCCGGAGTGGACTTCCTCCAAGATCCTCCGTACTTCGCCCTCGATCACGCAGCGAGCGAGCATCCCTGAGAGGGTCTTCCTGTATAGCTGCCCGTCCTGGAGGAGGTAATATGCTGACTTGTGCCTCAGTTTCTTCTTATCTACCCCCTCTGGATACTGTCCTGTGGAGAGGAAGACCAAAACTAGATCCATCCACGAAGCTTGTTGATCGATTTGCATGAGCTCTCCCTCTTCGATGGAGGGGCGGAACAGGTCGGTGATGGTACCCCCCACCTGGGGACCATGCTTTGCTAGTTGGTCGGCTTGTTCATTTTCTTCCCTGGGTACGTGTCGGATGGAGAAGGTTTGGAAAGTGCCTATGACCCCCTTCACCTTGGCCAGGTACGATCGCAGGGTGGGCTCCCTTGCCTCGAACTCCCCGTTGATCTGGGAAGCTACTACCATGGAGTCAGTAAGGACCTCCACATCCAACACCACTAGCTCCCTGGCCAGGCGTAGCCCTGCTATTACGGTCTCGTACTCGGCCTGGTTGTTAGTAATGGGAAAGTGCACCACCACCGTCTACTTAATTCGAGTCCCCTGAGGGATTTCCAGGATCACCCCCACTCCAAGGGAATGCCTCCCTGAGGCACCATCCACCCTTACTTTCCAAGGAGTCGGGCGGTGAGTTCTTCCTCCGCTACTTCAACCACATAGTCGGCCAAGAAGTCAGCCTTTGCTTGAGCTTTGATCGAGAGCCGCGGAACGAAGGAGACATCGAACTCGCTGAGTTCCACCGACCACTTATCCAGCCTTCCTGAATGCTCCACCCCCTCAAAGATGTTGTGGAGAGGATGGCCGGTCACCACTCGGATTGAGTGTGCCTGGAAGTAAGGTCACAGCCCCCTGGCCGAGATGATTAGGGTGAAGGCTAGCTTCTCCAAAATCGGATACCAGAGCTCGGCCTTCCTCAGGACACGGCTCACGTAATAAATAGGGAGCTGCCTCTTCCCTTCTTCGCGAACTAAAACGGAGCTCAAGGCCTCCGCCCCGACCCCGAGATATAAGTACAGGTCATCCCCCTCCTTCGGCCCTTGGAGCAGCGGAGCCTGTGTCAACTGCACCTTGAGGGCCTGGAACGCCTCCTCGCACTCCTTGGTCCATTCAAACCTCTGACCACCCCTCGGCATTTTGAAGAAGGGGGAGCACTTTTCCCCTGCCCGAGAAAGGAAACGGCTCAGCCCTGCTAGCTTCCCCGTCAGCCGTTGGACCTCCATAGTATTCCGCGCGGACCCCAGCTCCAAGATAGCCCTGACCTTATCTGGATTCGGCTCGACCCCGCGGGGGTGAGGAGGTGCCCTAAGAACTTTCCCCTGTTGGACCCAAAGACACATTTTAGGGGATTCGACCGCATCTTGTATTTGCACAGGGTGGTGAAGGTCTCCTCCAGGTCCCGGAGGTGGGAGTCCGCCTCCCGACTTTTGATCATGAGGTCATCCACATACACCTCCAAATTCCTCCCCCTCTGCTCCTTGAAGACCCTATCCATCATTTTCTGGTAGGTTGCCCCAGCATTCTTCAGCCCGAAGGGCATCATCTTATAGCAGTAGCATCCATCCCCTGTGATGAACGAGACATCCTTGATGTCTGGGGGGTGCATCCTGATCTGATGATAACCTGAAAAAGCATCTAAAAAACTCATTACAGAATAACCGACGGCTGAGTCAACCAGTGTGTCGATTCGAGGCAAAGGATAACAGTCCTTAGGACAAGCTTTATTAAGTAAGGAAAAATCGATACACATCCTCCATCGGCTATCTCCTTTTTTAACCATAACCACGTTGGAGACCCAGCCGGGGTACTGAATCTCTGACACGAAGCCGACCTTGAGGAGTTTCGCCACCTCCTCCCTGATGGGCTCCGCCAGCTTGTCCGCAGTGGACCTGTTCTTCTGCTGAACGGGGCGTGTTCCCGGGTCCAGGTTGAGGCGATGGCAGGCCACATCCGCGTCAACCCCCGGCATCTCCGCGGCGTTCCAAGAGAAGATGTCCACGTTCTTCTGGACGCACTACAGCATCCTCGTCCTCCTGGGTCAGCCCCCCGCTGACACGGATCTTCTCCATCCTGCCTTCTCTGGTGAGCACTTCCAGCTCCACCACTTCCTCTGCAGCCTCCAGCCTAGACTGCTCCCCCCATCCTTCAGCATCCCCTTCCTCCAGAACGGGGACCTCTACCTCCACCTCTTCTCCCACGGCCCTTACCTCGGCCACCTGCTCCAGATCTCCTCCTGCCGCCTCCTCCTCTGCGCAGTTCTTCATTTCCAGCTCCTGCCCTCCTGCTTCCTGCTCGGCCTCCTCCATCCTTCGCCCCATCTCCTCGGCTCCCTCCTGCCAGGAGATGGTGTTCACCACAATGACATAACACTCCCGCGCCACCTTCGGGACCCCCCTGACCCTGACCTGGACCCCCTCGGCGTTGAACTTTAAGTACTGATGGAAAGACGAGGGGACGCAGCGGAAGGCGCTGATAAGGGGCCTCCCGAAGATGGCGCTGTAGCTGCTGGGGGCGTCCACGATGACGAACCTGCAGTTTCGGGATTGCCCCCCAGGGTAACATGGAGGCCAACTCCTCCCTCCACTTCCTTCCTTTCTCCTGAAAACCCGAACAATGGTCCATCTGAGGCTAGCACCCTCTTTGCCTCCACTTTCATCGCATCAAATGCCTTTTTGAAGACGACGTTGACAGAGCTCCCGTTGTCCACGAGGATCCGAGAGACAGTGAAATTCTCGATGGCTGCCTTGATGACCAGCGCATCGCAGAATGGGTCCTCGTGGTCTGGCATATCGCTCCTTTAGAAAGTGATCCTTTCCTCCGGGGGCGGGGTTTGGGATGTGGAGGCGACGCTTCGCCGGTACATGGTGTGGAGGCTTGCCTTGCGGGAAGCCTCTACCCCGACCCCCCCCCCCCCCCCCCCCTGTGGATCACTCTGATTCCCCCTCGGGTTCCAGCATCCACCCGGTCTTCGCAACGATCCTCCTCCGCCCGAGGCAGGACCTCCTCAATCCACACTTCTTACCGACCTCCTTGCTACCCCTGTTGATGCTACTGCTGATGTTCCCTATTCCCTCTCAGCTCGAGGAACTCTGGGCAGGTGGCTGTGGCATGCCCCTCTTCCTGATGGAAGTCGCAATAGGGCAGCTCTACCCTGAGCTCTCTCCTCCTCCTCCCCATAATTCCCCTCCTTGCTCCCAAGGCTATGTCCATGGACTCCTCTTGATCGGGGAGCCGGGGCCTCTGGCCCTGCCTCCAGCCCAGAGGGTGGAACTGATCTTGCCTCCCCTGGTGGTGACCCCTTCCGTAGTACCCTCTCTATGGCCCCTGCCCCTGCCACTCAGGTCTCCAGCCCAGCTGACGGTCGGGCTCCTGACGCCCCCACCTCGGCTGCTACTGCCACTGGAGCTACCTTTACTCCCTCTGCCTAGGCTCTCCTCTTCTCTCCTCCTGCCATTTCCCTCCTCTTGACTCCTTCTCTTCCTCCGTGGCCCACCTGGCCAGCTTCCTCGCAAACTCCGGGTTCGACGCCTCCCCGTCGACCTCTCTCGCCGCCCTCTCCATCAACTCCTCATAGGAGATGGGAGGAACTCTCTTCAGCTCCATTCGGAAGAACCCCTGCTGCAGGCCCAGTGTAAAGGCCATCATCAGACTATGGCCCGGTATCTCCTGAACCTGAGTAACTTCCTACTGAAATCGGTTCACGTAGCTTCCCAACGTCTCATTCACTCCCTGCTTAATGTGGAACAAAGATTCAGACTCCTTCTTCCTCTTCTTCGAGGTGGTGAACCTCAGCATGAACCCTCGGCGCAGGTCCTCGAAGCAGTAGATGGAGCTGGCCGGTAGCTAGTGGAACAATTCCCTTGCCTTCTCCCGGAGGGTGATGGAGAAGAGTCAGCATTTGAATCCGTCTGACATCTGATGGATTGAGACCACATCTTCAAACCATTGGACATGCTGGATCGGGACTCCCTTCCCGGTGTAGTAGGATATCTCGGGTTCTCTGAACCCATCTGGAACTGGAGCTGAGGAGACCAGCTCGCTGAAAGGACTGCCTCCCCCCACCGGGCGGGCCGGCGAGTCTCGCGAGCCCAGCTCGCCGAACCGGCCTCGGGCTGCCGAGGCGGGGAGAAGCTCGCACCCCCGGCCTTCCTCGGCCACCTCCTTCCCAGCTCGCCTGCCGGGAGCGTCCTCGCCTAAAGAGGGGGCGGCCGCGATCTGGGCTGCCGGAGTCGAGCACTCGGCCCCCGTGCCGAGTGCGCACTTGACGAGGCCTAGCACCTCGTTCCTGAAGTCTTCCAACATCCCCACCGTTGCGAGTGGCGGGGGCGGGGGGGGGGGGGGGGGGGGGGGGGGCGAGTTCTGCCCGTCAGATCCCTGTCCTCCTGTCATTGAACTCGCTGAAGCTTTTCTTCACTGACCACGATCCACGCTCACCGCACCAAAATGTCGAAACCGGAATCCGACTTCCTGTGGAGTTCGACCCTTGGGGAAGGGGTGGTCTCGTTCCTACTTCACTCCTGTAAGAAAAACAACAAAGAAGACAAGGAGAAACAGACCCAAGGGCTCGGTAGGGAGGTCCCACCACACACCTGGAAGATCTCAGAGTGTTTCCCCTCCTTAGCCTGATGTTGAGTTAAGGTATCCTCAGAAAGCTCTTGAAACCTGGAGAAGGGAGGCACTGAAAGCGTCCCTTCTAAGGTACCCCTTGGGTCTTACTTATAGTTTTTTGGAACCTGAACTGACAATAACCAGAAGAACTGACCTGAAAATACCAAAAATCCCTTGGTTGGGTCTGCCAATACCCAAACTTCGCTGTCCCGAACAGTTATGCGCAATCCAACCTGGCCTGCCAACAGCGTGGCTCCGCTGTTCTGAACAGCTATTCGCACCCAGGGGGGGTCAGCTCGCCATCAATCCCTCTCCGCGAGAGGCGAGCGCGACCTGGTTCTAGCGGCTCGCCTACTCTTCTCGGGCAAACACGAGCCGGACCGCCGCGACCCGCCAGTCCTCTACCGAGGCGGATGGGTGGCCAGGTCGCGTATAGGGGACGTACTGGCGGCCATTGTGACCCTCCGAACGGCTCGCAGATCGCGGGTCGTCGAGCCCATCTGCGAGTACCGGTTCAACGAATGGCGCCCCCCCCCCCCCCCGCTCCGGTCGACGATTCTCTGAGCGAGCGGGAGGGATAGGGGAGTCGTCTCGCCTGGCTCGCTCGCCTGAACCGAGCGGGAGCAGACCAGCCCCTTGCCGCATGTCTGCTTGTCGCTTGGGTGCGGGTCGCGGGACTGGGTCCGCTCGATCTTCCTGGTGGGTCCCGTTCGACGAACATGGGGTTGTACAAAGAGGACCGGTGCGCTCCAAGGCAAAGAACTCAGGCGTAGATACCCTTGCTCCAACAACTCTTGCAGTTGAACTTTCAGCTCCGCCATTTCCTTAGGCGCTAGCCGATAAGGAGATCGTGACACAGGCTTTGCACCTGGCACTAGCTCAATCGTGAAATCTATCTCCTGCTGAGGCGGGGCTCCAGGAAGATCTGCGGGGAACACATCAGTGTATTCCGATACCACTCAAATACAATCCAACGCGGGCTTCGGCTTTGTACCCTCCACTAGTGTAAAGAACAGTTCTGCACCGGCACGAACAGCCTTCACCACCTGAAGAGCAAACATCAACGTCTTGCTCGACCTTTAAGCCCGTAAAAGTCATTTCACGACTTGCTCCCAACTTTACTTCCTTGCGACCGCAGTCAATATAGGCCTGCTGCTCCGAGAGCCAGTCCATGCCAAATATAACGTCGAACTCCACCAACGGAAGTAAAGACGCCTGCAGATCAAACTCCTGATTCCCAATACGAATCTTAACATCATAGATCCTATCCGCGCGCATCGAACACCCATTGGGCAACAACACATCCAACTTATCCTTCGCCATCGAAGAAGGGACTCCGATGCATGATATAAATCCCTCAGACAGGAAGGAGTGTGAAGCTCCCATATCGAAAAGTGCTCTTGCCGGATTTTCATAAATAAAAAAAATCCTAAACAAGCAGTGGTAAGGTAACATGTGCATAACAAGTATTTAAAGAAATTGACTTGCTATAAAGTAAACCGTACCTGTCACCACATCAGCCTATTTGATGGCCTGCTGTTGGCCAAGATTATAGACCCTTGGTTGGGCCGGTGCATAGTGGGACGCGGTCGACTCCACCGCCTTTCCCTTCTCTTTATAGGTAGCTCATGGCTTCCTTTTGGACTTGGGATGTCCGCTCCGGCACTCACGGGCATAATGCCCCAACTTCCCACAGTTGTAACATGCGCCCGGGGTCCGACCCGTAGTCGCCGCAGAAGCACCAGCAGAGAGGGCTAGACCCGAAGTCCTAGCTTTCTTGTTCCACATTCGGAACACAGATTTTGAGGTGTTCGGCCCTCTGAACTCCGACCTCTTCTCGCCCAAGCTTTGCTTTGCCTGCACATTCTTCATGTCCTTCTCCAAGGACCGGGCCGTGTTGACCAAGGTCAAGAAACCCTGCGTCATCGGCCCCGAGAGTAGTAATCTCAACTCATCTCTCAAGCCTTCATAAAATCGATTTGTCTTGCTCTCCTCATCCACGATGGTGGAGCTAGCATAACGACTCAAACGAGTAAACTCATGGAGATATTCATCCACGGTACTGTCTCCTTGTACCAACTTCAGGAACTCATTCTCCAACGTTATCCTCTGCGCCTAAGGGAGGTATCTGGCCAAGAACAATCTCGAGAACTCCTCCATCGAGACATCAACAAGTTGCCTACCTCTCAATAGGTGCAGCTCCAAACCTTCCCACCACATTCTTGCTTCACCGTCCAAAAGGAACGTAACGATGGTGGTCATTTGCCACTCCTCCTTCTCCGTTGCTGTCATGACTCTTTTCACCCTGCAGAGCCAGTCTTCAGCTTGAGATGGGGTTCCCAACCCCAAGAATACCGGAGGGTTAAAGCTCATTATATGCTTAAGCTGCCTCTCGGTTGCCCTCCTTGGCACCAACGGTTCCACTACCACCTGTTCCACTCTCCTCGGCTCAACCTCTGGAAGAGGTTCCTGCTCTATCGCAGGAGCGGGCTGTTGCGTTTGCCTTACTGATGCAGTGACCCAGAGCCGACCCGCTCTATCGACCAGGCCTCGCACCTGGCCTAGCCAGAGGCCCACGTCTGGCGGCCCACTGCCAGGCCCACCATGGCGTCACACCATGGCGTCCCTTTTATCAGGCCCGCGGGTCGTACACCCCAACCCATCTCCAGGCCCAACCACAGGCGCACGGTAGGTTGTTGAGGCCAGGTTTCGATCCCCTGACCTCCTTGATAAAGAGCTTTTAGGCAAGCCCTCATCAACCAACTGATCCGCGGATCAGTTGGTTGATGAGAGCTTGCCTGAAAGCTCTTTATCAAGGAGGTCAGGGGATCGAAACCTGACCTCAATAACCTACCATGCGCCTGTGGTTGGGCCCGGAGATGGGTTGGGGTGTACAGCCCGCGGGCCTGATAAAAGGGACGCCATGGTGTGACGCCATGGTGGGCCTGGCAGTGGGCCGCCAGACGTGGGCCTCTGGCTAGGCCAGGTGCGAGGCCTGGTCGACAGAGCGGGTTGGCTCTGGGTCACTGCATCAAAAAAATCCGCGTGTTATCAGCTCCCTTAAGGTGCTTGAGTAAGACTTGTAAGAAAGCTACCCACTAGTGTGTCGTGGAGATCTTATGGCGTTGATGAAATGTAAATCATGATCGGAGAGGATCACAAACTCCTTGGAGAGGAGAGTGCCTCAATGGGTAGACATATCAGCATAAAATTCCCGTAATTAGAATAGTTAGCTTAGGGCCGGACAACTTCTCGCTAAAATAACTAACGGGTGGCCCTTGCTCAAGACACCTCCAATTACCCCAGAAACGTGTAACAAAGTCTTGTAAGAAGGTGCCTCAGCTACCCACTTCAAAAGCATGGGTGGCGGACTTCGTCCACATAAACTCTCCCTTCTTCATATTTCTTGCACTATAATACTACACTGATACAACGACTGTTGGGTATTGTTACGCTGATTTGGCCATGGACAAGCTGATGAAATGTAACTCTTTCTAGTTGTGCCAGTTTTTCCACGCATGCACACCAATCGGAGAGGTCAATATACACGGGTCTCACAAATCCCTCATCAGATCAGTGTGTTGGCCTGGTACTCTCCCTAGAGCACTTACTTTCAAGAGGGCTGTAAATATGCAGGAGCAGACAAGGAGCAAGGAGTCAAGGAGCACCTCATAGGTGGAAAGACGAAAATTCCTAAGTTTAAATCGACGGTCACCAAGTATTCTCGCCGATTCGGCGAGAATCGGACTCGCCGATTCGTCAGCAGTAGTTGATTATCGCCGCACTCGAAACTTCTAAGCGAGCACCTCCCTAAGTAAGAATCGACGAGAATCGTATTCTCGCCGATTCGGCGAGAATCACTAATTCTCGTAGTCGAGAATCACTGGTTGATTCTCACCTTACCTGGCCTAAAGGTCGAACAACAAATTCGACGAGAATCTCGCTCGCCGAATCGTCGAAATATTTGACTCGACGAACGGGCATCACTTTTGATTCTCACCGATTTTGACTCGTTTTTCTGGATCTTCCTGAACCATTCTGCCAGATGTTCACCGGTTTTCGGGATTTTTCTTGTGGGTCCCACAACCAAATTAGTAATCTATAGTATATATACGGGTATTTTGAACTAGACACACAGAAAAAGAAGCCCAGCAAACCCTAAAACGCGAAACCGCTCCGCACCGCCGCCGCCACTCGCGTCAGTGGTCGCCGCTGTTGTGGTTTCTTCCCGCTCCGGCAACAAGCTTAGACTTTAGTCTATCCAATCCTTTGTCTCTCGATTTGTTGAGAAAAACTTCAGAATCGTCGAGACGACCGATCCTCGTGTGACGTAAGACAGGTGCCTCGAAGAGTCATAAGCCACTCTCCTAGCCGCCGATCCCGAAGCTATCCGCCGCTCGTGTTGCCGCCGCCGGTTCGGGGAGATCCTTCAAAAGCATGAACACCGGTGGCGGACTTCGTCCACGTAAACTCTCCCTTCTTCATACAGTCTATGATAGGCGCCATAATACTACTGAAGTATCGTATAAAATGACGATAAAACGTGGCTAACCCATGAAAACTACGCACCTCACGTAGGGTGGTTGGCACGGGCCAGTCCTTAATGACCTGAACCTTGCCCGGATCGACTCAATTTCTGTAGTTGTGGATAGGTTTTCTAAGATGGCTTATTTCATCCCGTGTAGTAGGACGAATGATGCATCTCACGTCGCTAAACTTTATTTTAAAGAAGCCGTTAGTCACCGTGGAGTGCCAAAGACCATAGTATCGGATAGGGACGTAAAATTCACTAGTTATTTTTGGAAGACTCTTTGGATATTAATGGGAACGAAATTATTGTTTTCGTCTGCCTATCATCCCCAAACTGTTGGGCAGACGGAAGTGGTTAATCAGATCTTAGGAAATTTGTTACGATGCCTTGTGAGTGATCACAAGAGCACTTGGGATCTTCTCCTTCCCCATGCCCAGTTAGCCTACAATAATTCCAAGAATAGGTCTACGGGTCTGTCTCCGAATGAGATTGTCCACGGGTATAAGGCTCCTGTGCCGCTTGACTTGGTGTCGTTGCCCCAACGTACAAGGCAAGTCAGTTTGCACAATCCTTCGCCCAGCACATCCATGATTTACACGCACGTACACGGGCCACCTTGACTACGCAATACGACTCTAATCAAGCGCACGCTAATTTACATAAGAGAGTATCAGACTTCAAAATTGGCGATCTAGTTTTAGTCCGTTTGGTTCCCGAACGCTCGCCAACTGGCACCGTTAAAAAGATAGCACCAAAGCACGCCGACCCTTTTCGGATTATTAAGAAGTTAGGTGACAACGCTTTCGTTTTGGACTTGCCTGCTGATTGGGGTATCTCCCCCATTTTTAATGTTTCGGATTTAGCGATGTTTGTGTCACCAACACAAGAGTTGATTTCTTTGTCGTTTTCTTCTCCCACTGAAAATTCTCATGGGTTGGGGAGTGGTAGTACAGATGATCTCTCTCTTTCGGTCCCCACAGGTATATCATCGGATGGTAAGTGGCCTTCTTTCCTGCCTACTGCTAATATGTTCCCCAGGTTTCCACGGACGTTTTCCACTCCAGAGATGATACTTGATGCTGAGCCTGTTACCACTGCTGATGGCGACACCCACCGCTTTCTCATCCGTTGGCGTGATCGGCCCCCTTCGGATGACTCTTGGGTACTCGAGACGGAGCTGCAGAGTTTGGATGCCGCTCTCCTTCACCGCTATCGCTTGGACCACGCAACGGAGATGCGTGCATTTGAGCGGGGGAGGATTGATGGTGTGCCCCCTCCTCCACCATTTGAAGACGATGTTGACGATGCTGATGATGATCCGGTTGATAAGGCAATACAACTCAAGGATGTGAGGCGGCACGATGATGCTAACGGAAGGCTACGCTACAACCTCATCCCGTGGCGTGCTACCACCACCGCAACACATTAGCCTTATTTATTTCCTTCTTGCACTCTATTTTATATTTGGAATATAAAATTATCCTATGTTTAAGTGATAATTTTATATTCATTACATGTTTTATTATTTTTAATTTAGAACATTTTTCATGTTGGTGTGCCTTTAGCCATTCGGATGGATGAGATTACATCTCCATCATGAAGGTCTAAGGCTTGTTTGTAACTCCTATATAAGGAGGCTTTGTTATGAGATCATTAGAAAGAATTGAAAACCTAATCTCCTTTCAGAAATTTCGGCCAAGAGGAGCCTTCTCCTAGTCGCCGCCCCCCCTAGCTTGTGGTGTGAAGCCGCCGCCCCCTTGCTCCCTCCATCCGTTCGGTGTGACTCCGGTGCGGCTTCCTTCGGTGTGACTCCTTGGAAGAAGGTTGCAAACCATTCGGTGTGACGCCGGTGGATCCGTGGAGAGAGTGATTCTCCCACAGTTATCTTGTGTGAAAGCTTTCCGGTTGGGTAATCTCTTCCCCCTCCCTTGTGTGATTTCTTCTCTTTAGTTGTGGTGGTTTTCGCGAATCGTTTTCTCCGGATCATTAATTTAATCGCTGAAAGTTTTGAATCAAAATCGCCGTTGCAAGGCTTTTTATTTCCGGATCGGGGGATCCTATTTGCCGGAGCGGATCTTGGCCTATAACCTTGGTCTTGTTCTAAAAAAGGAGTGGCAACATTTGTGTTTTCTTTGGGAATATTCCGACTTAAATTTCCGATCGTTGTTTTCGAGTCGACCATTCCTCCTTTATTGTTTGTGCTGCGTTTTGTGATGAGGAACTATTGTGGGCGATAAGTGCTGTGTAGGTGCGGTAGATCTACGACGTGTAGAGCGGAGATAGAGCGTTAGATCCGTGGAGATCTCTGATCCGACATCCCTACATCACTTGCAGGCTGCGCATTTATCACGGCTAACACTTCTTCGGCCACCAATCGTATGTTCTCAGCCAATAGAGGTGTTGCAGGAGCAGCATCCGGTGCACTGACAGCCTCAGAAACTCGACGTTCCGACGGCCCAACACCACTTCTGGTCACCTATAGTGGTACAAAACATCGTTAAGCGACCAAGTAAAATTGCAAACAGCAATTATAGGAACACGCAGGTTCCTCAAACACGTGTATTTTCATTCCTAAGTGGACATTCATGGGTTCTTTTACTGTTATAACGATGATGCACACAATGTGCTCACCACCCCTTAAAAAGAATTCGCCCACGAATTCATCTTAAGCCCAACCAAAACCAGTATTCTGATACCAAATTGTAACACCCCCTATCCATCATATAGCATATAGCAGTAGGTCCGGTCGGGGCCCGACGCCATATACTACAGACAGACCAGGTGGTTACTCATGGAAACCATCCAACCAATCATAACGTCCTACACAGAGCATTCTAGCAGAAGCAGTTTATATAAGTTGCAATAAAGAACCTAGCACTAAAGCATGAATGTCCACTAATACCAAATAGGAATGTTATACATACACCAGTACAAGCCTTAAGGCCTTACAAAATGGTTCACTTTATATCACATGATTTACAAACCACGGCACGCAGGCTGGTCATACATGAATAAACACAGTAAACACTTCCAATTAGGCCTTCGAGGGTCGGCTTCGCAAATTGGGCTTTAGCCCGCTATTGACCGCTTGGTCCAGCAGCACCTGCAAGCAACAAACCAATGTACGGTGGCAAAACAAGGCAACGGTCAGCAATGCTGACCAAATTATAACGATCTCGCCCCCAACTCGTTGTGGCAATGCTCCTTCCCTGCATTTCATTAGCATAAGCGAACAATATAACAACTCATTGCATCACAGGCGTTGGCACGCAAGGCCACACACCCCGTGCTCTCAGGGCACATTCTCGGTGATCACAGTCTAAGCCGCTAACTCACCACCATCTCCAGGACGGCAATATCTCGTGAGCAAAATGGTCTTTTAGGCAGATGTTACGACACTTAAATGTCATCAACAGCCTATGTCACGACACTTTAGTGTCATCGACAGAAAGACCCGACCTCTATGCCCTCGGCATAAAGCAGGAACGGTTCCCACTCAACCCGTTGCTCACTTGCCACGACACTTAAATATCATCGGCACGAGTTAAGTTTCCCGAAGCCCGTGAACCGAACGTACAATGTTATATAACCCAGTTATGTACTGGTTGGCTCCTAGGCCCATAAGGTTGCAAGATCACGCATCGCCTAGTTTTCCGGGTGCACCTTTGGGTTAATCCCCTAGGCTCCCTGTTGCAATCTACCACGTAGAATACCAGAAAAACCACCAATCGCGCGTAGTCTTCTCCAGCATTTATGCAATGTAACATCACCGATCCAGACCAACATGTCCGGGTAGGCTTCACACATCATGCCTATGTCCGTTCTCGCTTACAGACTCTAAACAACGGGGACTTCACATATCTACCCGAAGGAATGCCTCCAACTCACCGCAAACTCGCGAGAGCGGGCTTCCTATTCAAAGAAGGAGAGCTACAAATGCTCAAGAAGAGGATCATTACACTTGCGTTCTTCTTTGGCGCCATGGGAAAGTAAGCGGATGAAAAGCATCGCACTAGATTTGCCTCCGTGGATCCGGAGTCAGCTCGCGATTTGGAGCTTCGAAGCTCCTCCAATGGCCGGATCTAGCTCCTTCTTCCTTCCTTGGCTCTCCTCTCTCTCTAAGTTTTAGAAAGATAACCACTCATGAAAAGTGAGGGTTTCTAAGGCCCAATCCCGGGTATATCCCATCAGGAACAACCCATAGCCGTTGGATCAACAATTAAAGAAACGAACGGCTTTGATTCGGGACTGAAATGCCCAATCTGGACCGCACACGGCCTGGCACACGCCCGTGTCCAGTGCTGTGTGCCTCATTCTCCGTCAAAATCGACGCGCCTGGAACAACACACGGGCATCGAACACGCGCGTGTTCGACCTGACACACCCGTGTTCCACCTGACACGGCCGTGTGGCCGGCTGTGTACCCCCATCGATTTTCCCCGAAAACAACCCGAGCACTGCACGGGTTCTAGGACACGCCCGTGTCCTTGCCCGTGTCCCCTCAACACGCCTGGGCTCCAGGCCGTGTACACGATCTCGACACTCGACACTTCGTCGAGAGAAGATCGTCGACCTGACGACACGGCCTTGGACACGCCCGTATCCTAGGCCGTGTGCCTTGTCTCGACACAATGTCGAGAGCAAAATGTCGACTTCC
Organism: Platanthera guangdongensis; assembly: GCA_039583875.1. Taxonomy (NCBI): domain Eukaryota; kingdom Viridiplantae; phylum Streptophyta; class Magnoliopsida; order Asparagales; family Orchidaceae; genus Platanthera; species Platanthera guangdongensis. Next base: position 103,499,148 of record CM077159.1, read on the forward strand.
CGGGACGAGTGTCGACACGGGTTGACACGCCCTGTGACACGCCCGTGTCGCAGGCCGTGTGCCAAGTCTCGACACTTCGTCGAGCGCAGAGTGTCGACTTCGCGGGCTAAGTGTCGATACGGGTCGACACTCCCTGCGACACGCCCGTGTCGCAGGCCGTGTGCCCAGTCTCGACACAATGTCGAGCAAAATGTCGACTTCGCCAGCTGAGTGTCGACACTAGCCTGACACGCCCTGGGACACGCCCGTGTCCCAGGCCGTGTGCCTGTAGCCAGAACCCAAAACTGGCCCAAAACGTCCCCCATCGCTCTTTTGAGTTTCGGGGCATTACATTGGCTTTCTTGTATGCATCATTGTTTTCTGGAGGAGGCACTGCAGTCATGTTGGTAGAAGTGCTGGTAGGAGCTGTAGGTGCTGGAGGTATACCTGTCAAAATAACAGAAAAAATATCCTCATCAATAGAGTTCATGTATAGTCTGATTCTTGCCTTCCAGATGGCAAACTTGTTAAGGTTGCACATTGGAGGTCTGATGCTTGCATACTCTTTGTTTTGGGCCATGTCTGTGAAGAAATAAATCTAATAACAAATAACAAACTAGCAGATCTAACAAGAGGGATCTTTGGGTTCAGGTGTTAGCTTGTGCAACCACTAAGGTGTGGTATTTTAACCAACCTGCCTCTGATACCAATTGAAAGTGCAGGTTAGATCTGATATACACTAGAGGGGGGGTGAATAGAGTATGGTTCTCACTAAAAACTTTTTACAACTTTTGTTGTATTCCTAAGTGAACAGGGAAGCAAATAAAATAGAGTAAGCACAACAACTATCTAAACACAGATCAACACAGAGCAATCACAGAACACAGCCAGAAAACAAAAGAAAAGAGCAACCAGACGACACAAGAATTTTATAGTGGTTCCCCAACCTGGGTACATCCACTCTTCTACCACCCTGGTAGGAATCCACTCAGGTTTTTGATCAGGTGCCTGACACCAATGAGTTTTTGTTTAGGTGCTCAAAAACCAAACCTCAAGTCTTTTGGAAGGAGACTTGCAACCAGAATAATTTTGAAGGGATTTAAAACCCTGTAAAGGAATTGGAAAGAAGGGATGGTGTCTTCTCTGTTAACAATCAGAGAGAAGACTTGTGGATTGATTGTAGTAGATCTTACTCCCCCTGAGATCTTGAATTTGTCAGGAAAGCTGGAGCACTGCTGCAGGGTGATAGGTCTTCAATGACCTAGAATGTCTGGACCAGGAATGCTTCAGGAACTTCTTCTGACAGATAAAGTTTGTTGTCCTTTGAAGTTGAACGGAGAATAGAGAGAAGAAGACTCTTGATTGAATTTGATTGTTCTTCTTCTTCTTCTTGAAAATGTTCTCTGGTCAAGGCTGATTGCAGTCAAGAACTTTTGATTTGAGAATGATTGTTCTTCTCTGCAACCTCAGAGTGTTTGTCTGATTGTGTATTGCTTGTTGTACTATAATTCTGTTCCTCTATCACTACTTGATCCTTTTCTTTCTTACTGTGTGTCTTTCTTACTGAGGAACATTCAAACTTTTGAATGTCGAGCAGTAATTGCAGTTGGGTTTGGAAAGAAGCGACAATCAATAATTTCCCTAACTTTCCCAAGGAAAAACGACATGTAATCGTCCATAGTCAATGCACGTCCTAACGGTAACATTCCGAGAAGATCTGGCATTAAATGTTCAGGAATCATCGCCAAGAAATGGGACGGGAAACTTGAAGAAAACCTAGTCTGGATTCGTCGAACGAAGAACACAATTCGTCGAGCTGCACTTGTGTTCATCGAGCTGAACTTGGGTTCGTCGAGCTGAGCTTGAGAGAGTTCGTCGACCAGACAATCTTCATTCGTCAAACAGATAGTCTTCATTCGTCGACCTGAGAATCAAATTCGTCGAGCTAAGAAAATTTCTGGACTTAGCCAAAATATTATGCATTTGTTGAAATGCTGTGTCGACAAAAGTTGGTGTCGACAGATTGATCTTGGTGTCGACACAAGCCCTCTGGTGTCGACATAAGCTGGTGTCGACATAAGTTGGTGTCGACTGATATCCTGGTGTCGACACAAATCCTCTAGTGTCGACATAAGCTAGTGTCGACACAAATTCTCTGAGTCCAGAAATAGTCGAGTAGAGTTTAGCATTCGTCGACCTGAGAGGCTGTGAACTTGAGGTCCCAGTTCGTCGAGCTTATAATCCAATTCGTCGACCAAAGCTTGAAGCTGGACTTAGAAAAATTTGAAGTTCTCCTGACTTTGGCTTGATGTAGAAACTGAGTCTTCGTCGAACAGAGAACACAGATCGTCGAGCTCATCACTAAGAATTGTCTCACGATCATCGAGCGCAGAACTCCTTTCGTCGAGCTGAGTTCGACGAACGTCGAACTCACTTTACTTAGTCTTGAAATCTTGTTAGACTGGAGTCTCGGATGGTCTTGTTGATAGTTGGTCCATATAGAGTTGAGCCTAAGGACTTGACCTAGACTCTACGACACAAATTGACCCTGGCTATACATGATGGGTCACATCCTAAGTCAGTGAACCAAGCCCAAATCAACAGGCGAGCCTTCGGACATTCCAGCTAGATGAGATCCTGCGCAGCGGGTCTACCTGGGGCCGAGCCGAGCTCGGGGTGCCGATGAAGTTTTCTCAAACTAAACCTATCCCCCACAGGCGAGCCTTCGGACCTGCCAGCTAGATGAGAGCCTACACAACGGGTCTACCTGGGGCCAAGCCGAGCTCGAGGTGCCGATGAAGTTTCCTCAAACCAAACCTATCCCCCACAGGCGAACCTTCGGACCTGCTAGCTAGATGAGAGCCTGCGCAGCGGGTCTACCTGGGGCCGAGCCGAGCTCGGGGTGCCGATGAAGTTTCCTCAAACCAAACCTATCCCCCACAGGTGAGCCTTCAGACCTGCCAGCTAGATGAGAGCCTGCGCAGCGGGTCTACCTGGGACCGAGCCGAGCTCGGGGTGCCAATCAAGTTTCCTCAAACCAAACCTATCCCCCACAGGCTGGCCTTCGGACCTGTCAGCTAGATGAGAGCCTGCACAGTAGGTCTACCTGGGGCCGGGCCAAGCTTGGGGTGCTGATGAAGTTTCCTCAAACCAAACCAATCCCCCAAAGGCAAGCCTTTGGACCTGCCAGATAGATGAGAGCCTGCGCAGTGGGTCAACCTGCGGCCGAGCCGAGCTCGGGGTGCCGATGAAGTTTCCTCAAACCAAACCTATCCCCCACAGGCTGGCCTTCGGACCTGTCAGCTAGATGAGAGCCTGCGCAGTAGGTCTACCTGGGGCCGAGCCAAGCTTGGGGTGCTGATGAAGTTTCCTCAAACCAAACCTATCCCCCAAAGGCAAGCCTTTGGACCTGCCAGCTAGATGAGAGCCTGCGCAGCGGGTCTACCTGGGGCGTGCCGATGAAGTTTCCTTAAATCAAACTTATCCCCCATAGGCGATCCTTCAGACCTGCCAGCTAGATGAGAGGCTGAGCAGTGGGTCGACCTGGGGCCGAGCCAAGCTCGTGGTGCCGATGAAGTTTCCTCAAACCAAACTTATCCCCCACAGGCGAGCCTTCAGACCCGCCAACTAGATGAGAGCCTACACAGTGGGTCTACCTGGGGCCGAGCCGAGCTCGGGGTACCGATAAAGTTTTCTCAAACCAAACCTATCCCCCACAGGCGAGCCTTCGATCCTGCCAGCTAGATGAGAGCCTGCGCAGCGGTTCCACCTGGGTCTGAGCCGAGCTCGGGGTGCCGATGAAGTTTTCTCAAACCAAACCTATCCCACACAGGCGAGCCTTTGGACCTGCCAGCTAGATGAGAGCCTGCGTAGCGGGTCTACCTGGGGCCGAGCCGAGCTCGGGGTGCTGATGAAGTTTCCTCAAACTAAACCTAACCCCCACATGTGAGACTTCGGACCTGCCAGCTAGATTAGAGCCTGCGCAGCGGGTCTACCTGGGGCCGAGCCGAGCTCGGGGTGCCGATGAAGTTTCCTCAAACCAAACCTATCCCCCACAAGCCAGCCTTCGGACCTGCCAGCTAGATGAGAGCCTGCACAGCGGGTCTACCTGGGGCCGATCCGAGCACGGGGTGTCGATGAAGTTTCCAAAAAACAAACCTATCCCCCACAGGCGAGCCTTCGGAACTGCCAGCTAGATGAGAGCCTGCGCAGCGGTTCTACCTGGGGCCGAGCAGAGCTCGGGGTGCCGATGAAGTTTCCTCAAAGCAAACCTATCCCCACAGGCGAGCCTTCAGACCTGCCAGCTAGATGAGAGCCTGCGCAGCGGGTCTACCTGGGGCCGAGCCGAGCTCGGGGTGCCGATGAAGTTTTCTCAAACCAAACCTATCCCCCACAGGCGAGCCTTCGGACGTGCCAGCTAGATGAGAGCCTGCGCATCTGGTCTACCTGGGGCCGAGACGAGCTCGGGGTGCCGATGAAGTTTTCTCAAACCAAACCTATCCCCCACAGGCGAGCCTTCGATCCTGCCAGCTAGATGAGAGCCTGCGCAGCGGGACTGCCTGGGTCTGAGACGAGCTCGGGGTGCCGATGAAGTTTTCTCAAACCAAACCTATCCCACACAGGCGATCCTTTGGACCTGCCAGCTAGATGAGAGCCTGCGCAGCGGGTCTTCCTGGGGCCGAGCCGAGCTCGGGGTGCCGATGAAGTTTCCTCAAACTAAACCTAACCCCCACAGGCGAGCCTTCGGACCTGCTAGCTATATTAGAGCCTGCGCAGCGGGTCTACCTGGGGCCGAGCCGAGCTCGGGGTGCCGATGAAGTTTCCTCAAACCAAACCTATCCCCCACAAGCGAGCCTTCGGACTTGCCAGCTAGATGAGAGCCTGCACAGCGGGTCTACCTGGGGCCGATCCGAGCACGGGGTGTCGATGAAGTTTCCAAAAAACAAACCTATCCCCCACAGGCGAGCCTTCGGACCTGCCAGCTAGATGAGAGCCTGCGCAGCGGGTCTACCTGGGGCCGAGCAGAGCTCGGGGTGCCGATGAAGTTTCCTCAAAGCAAACCTATCCCCACAGGCGAGCCTTAGGACCTGCCAGCTAGATGAGAGCCTGCGCAGCGGGTCTACCTGGGGCCAAGCCGAGCTCGGGGTGCCGATGAAGTTTTCTCAAACCAAACCTATCCCCCACAGGCGAGCCTTCAGACCTGGCAGCTAGATGAGAGCCTGCACATCAGGTCTACCTGGGGCCGAGCCGAGCTCGGGGTGCCGATGAAGTTTTCTCAAACCAAACCTATCCCCCACAGGCGAGCCTTCGGACATGCCAGCTAGATGAGAGCCTGTGCAGCGGGTCTACCTGGGGCCGAGCCGAGCTCGGGGTGCCGATGAAGTTTTCTCAAACCAAACTTGTCCCCCACAGGCGAGCCTTCGGACCTGCCAACTAGATGAGAGCCTACGCAGCGGGTCTACCTGAAGCCGAGCCGAGCTCGGGGTGTCGATGAAGTTTTCTCAAAAAAAACCTATCCCCCACAGGTGAGCCTTCGGACCTGCCAGCTAGATGAGATCCTGCGCAGCGGGTCTACCTGGGGCCGAGCCAAGCTCGGGGTACCGATGAAGTTTTCTCAAGCCAAACCTATCCCCCACAGGCGAGGCTTCAGACCTACCAGCTAGATGAGAGACTACACAGCAGGTCTACCTGGGGCCGAGCCAAGCTCGGGGTGCCGATGAAATTTTCTCAAGCCAAACCTATCCCCCACAGGCGAGCCTTTGGACCTGCCAGCTAGATGAGAGCCTGCGTAGCGGGTCTACCTGGGGCCGAGCCGAGCTTGGGGTGCTACGAATCACATAATCACGTCCTATTATAAAATTTTCACATTAGGAAAGAGAAAATCAAGTCAACTAACGCAGTATAATAAGTTTAATTTTGGATGCATAGTTACATCCTCCCTATTTCATGGGTAGAAGCGTTTTAGGTCATCGCTGCTCCAGGTGTGGCTTAAGGCCCTCCCCTCCACATCCTGGAGGTAGTAACCTCCTGTTCCAAGGAATTCCTTCACTATGTATGGTCCTTCCCAGTTCGGGTTGAGCTTGCCCACTGGAGCCGACCTTCCTGCCGTGTCAACCTTTCTCAGCACCAGATCTCCTTCGGCAAACCGCTTGACCCTGACATGCTTATCAAAATACTTGGCCATCCGCCGCTTGATCTCTTCTTACCTGATGGCTGCCACATCCCGCAGCTGTTCCACCATGTCCAGCGAGAGGCGTAAACCCTCCTCATTCTCCAATATCCACGTCTCATCTCCTTCGCCCGCGGTTGTGACCCGCGGGGACCGAACCTCGAACTCCACTGGTAGGACTGCCTCACACCCATGAGAAAGCTTGAAGGGGGTCTCACCGGTGGCCGTGTTCGGGGTCGTTCGCAAGGCCCACAGGACCGAGGGGAGCTGCTCCACCCAATTTCCTCTCAAGTTCTCTACTTTTTTCTTTAGTAGGTTCACAATAATTTTGTTTGCCGCTTCCACCTGGTCGTTGCTCTGGGGGTGGTGGATAGAGGCAAATTTGATGTCTATCCCTAGTTGGGCGCAGAAGCTGATGAACTCTTCACTGGCAAACTGGGGGCTGTTATCTGTCACTATCGCTTGAGGCAGCCCATGTCGACATATGATCTCCCCCAAGATGAAGTTCCTTATGACTTTTGAGGTGACCTTAGCTAAGGCTTTAACCTCCAGCCACTTTTAAAAGTAATCGACCATGAACAAGAGGAACCTCCTCTGCCCACTAGTCGGAGGAAAAGGACCAACTAAATCGATCCCCCAGATAGCGAACGGCCACGGTGCTGTGATGCTTCGGAGCCTTTGAGCTGCCAAGAGATAGAGGGGGTCACAGAGCTGGCACTTTTGACACCTCCTTGCAAACTCTGCGGTATCCTTCCTTTGGGTGGGCCAGAAGTACCCCTGCCTGACCACCCTTGCCTCCAAAATCCTACCTCCCGAATGATTGCTGCACTCACCCGAGTGTACCTCTCCCAAGATCCTTGGGACCTCTTCTTCGGTTATGCATCTTGCCATGAACCCTGACAACATCTTACGATGCAACCCCCCTTCTATCATCAGGTAATGAGCTACCTTACGCCTGAAGCTTTTTGCATCCTTAACCCCCTCTATCAACCTGCCCGTGGTCAGGAAGGTTACCAACGGGTCCACCCATGAGGTTCGCCGACTTACCTCCATCAACTCCCCTTCCTCAATGGCTGGCTGAAAAGGTTCAGTCAGGGTCCCTTCTCCCCGAGGTCCAAACTTCGCCAATCGATCGACGACCGCGCTCTCCTCCCTGGGGACATGCTGGATTAAGAATGACTGAAACCCAACGATGATCGCCCTTACCTTAGAGAGGTATTTTATGAGGGTATTCTCGAGCTTCAAACTCTCCTCGGATCTACGACGATACTACCATTGAGTTAGTGAAGGCCTCCACATCCTGGATTTCAAGCTCCTTTGCCAAGCGAATGCCGGCGATCACGGCCTCATACTCTGCTTGGTTGTTGGTCACCGGGATGTGGTAAGCCACTGCCTGTTCTATCGCGACTCCCTGGGTGCTTATCATCACCACTCCTCCCCTGAGGGAATGTGTTGGGTACATTGGTTCAAATGTACCTGATTTGAATAAGCCTCACCCAACTCAATGATATACATCAAAATGTATTTGATGTATTTTGAGTTTACTTGTGCAGGTTAAGTATTTGCAGGAAAGAAGAAAAAGTTTCTAAGTCCATGTGTCGACACCTAAATGGAAAGTGTCGACATTTAAGAAGACTTGTGTCGACACCCAGGCAAGCAGTGTCGACACTTGGAGTCATTGTGTCGACACCAAGGATGCAGAGTCGACACCAGACAGAAAGTGTCGACACAAGGAGCTGTGTCGACACTCAATGAAGAAGAGTGCAGTAAAGTAGTGTCGACACATAGCAGTTGTGTCAACACCCAGTGAAACTGTGTCTACATCAGAAAGTGTCGACACTTGGAGGTTGTGTCGACACTCAGTAAAAGTCAGCAGAGACTAAGTACAAGTGTCGACACCCAGAACAATGTGTCGACACACAACAGAAGAGTCGACACTTGAAGAAAGTGTCGACACAAGGAAGAATGTGTCGACACTCAGCTGAATACTCAACACTTGAAGTAAGTGTCGACACCCAGAGCAATGTGTCGACACTCAGCTGAAGACTCAACACTTGAAGAAAGTGTCGACACAAGGAGCTGTGTCGACACTTAGCAAAGTTCAGCAAAATTCTAAGTACAAGTGTCGACACTAAGGAGTTGTGTCGACACTCAGCTAGAGTCTCGACAGAAGAAGAATGTGTCAACACAAGGAGCTGTGTCGGCACTCAGCAAGTATCAACACTGAAGACATGTGTCGACACCAAGAAGAAGTGTCGACACTTAACAGATTCAACACATGGAGTTGTGTCGACACAAAGGAGATGTGTCGACACTTATAAGAATTCAGCAAAATACTGAAGTATAAGTACTTGTGTCGACACTCAATTTCAGTGTCGACACATGAAGAAGAAGTAGTGTCGACATATAAGATCTGCAACACAAGAAGTTGTGTCGACATCTTGTAGGCTAGTGTCGACACTTACACAACTTGTGTCGACACTTGGTCTATAAGTGTCGACACTTAAAGACAGAAAGTCTCGACACTTTCAGACAGTTACAGAGTTTTCAAGAACTGACTAGATGACTTGACAGCTGCCATTCCAACCGGTCTACTGCACCTGTCAGAGTTATCAGAATTCAGTTATGAACCGGACCAGTCGGTTACCATGAAGAAGTCCTATAAATAGGCTTATACTGTCTATAGCAGAAAGTGATCCAGTGGTAGTTCAAGAAATTCAAAGAAGATCTAGCTATCAAGTGAAGATCTAAGTAGTTGGAGAGAGAGAGCTCCATCCAAGAAGTCAGCCATTGGAACCAGGATGAGAAGAAGGGTTCAGATTTATTCCGAATCTTAAGTAGCAGAGATCAAGGATCAACTGCAGAGGAATCATTCTTATTGTGTTCTACATTCAAGAAGCTTTGAAGAAAGCCAAGTCAGATTGATTTCAGCTGAGTTCTTCCAAGAACTCATCAAGAAACTCACATCTCATCTCTTTATTCTCTGAGTTGTTGAGTATACATTTTTGTATTCATTATATCTTGTAGGATCCTTAGGGATCTGAGTCTTTGTAAGCCTGTAATTATAAAGGCTGAGTGTAGGGCTTGAGTGCCTGAGTGTAGGAGATTTGAATCTCTGAGTGTAGACCTTTTGTGGCTTAGTGTAGGCCTTGGTGGCTGAGTGTAGGCCTTGGTGGCTGAGTGTAAGCTTTGTGAAGAAGCTGAGTTGTAGGGCCTTGGTCCTGAGGTGTAGGAGCCTGTTTTGGGTTCTGAGATAGTGGAGGAGTTTGGCCGAATCTAGTACACTGCTAGATAGGCGAAGGGGGAAAGTAGATGTACCCATACCTTGGGGAACCACTATAAAACTGTGTGTCTACTGTGTGATGTGGATTTCTGTGATTGCTGAATGTGTGCTGTGATTAAGTAGCTAGAATTCTGTGATATTATCTGATTGTTTCCTAAAAAGTTAAAAAGATTCAAGTCACCTATTCACCCCCCCTCTAGGTGTTTAGGTACAATATCTTTCAAGTGGTATCAAAGCGAGGTTACTCAAAAAGGGACATAACTGTCTGAGTAGATCCTGTTGGCAGATTCAGTCTAAGTCAATTACAGAATCAAGAAAATCAAGAATCATGGGTTCCACTGAGAATCACAAGGAATTGGGATCCATGAAGCTACCCATATGTAGGAAAGAGATCTTTGGTATCTGGAAGTAAAGGGTGAGACTGTTTATGGAAGCCTCTGACCCTAGGATTTATATCACAGTAAAAGAAGGGCCATATGTGCCCATGAAGGTGTCAGTCTTAGATGCAAATCAGAGAACACCTAAGGATTTCTCTGAAATGACAAAGGATGAAATAGTTCTAGCCACTATGGATAAGAGGGCTCAGAACATCATAGTGAGTGCCATAGATAATGCAACTTTTCAGAATTTGATACACTGTAAGACAGCCAAAGAGATGTGGGATACTCTTATTGTGTATATGGAGGGTTCTGAAGAAGTAAGGCAAGACAGAAAATCCTTGCTAAACCAAGAATATGAAAGTTTTAGACAAGGTAAGGCTGATAGCATAACTGAGTGCTATAAGAAGTTCTACAGGATTGTGAATGAGTGATTGATATTTTCTCGCATCAAGTCCGAAAACTTAATGCGGGTTAAAACTCCAAAAATGTTTACGAAGCGCGGCGCCCCGGGCGATTTTATTTAAGTAGAAAAGCAGATTTGATTTTATTTAAGAAAACGGGGCGCGCGTATTTATTTATTTGGATATAAAACGGGTTAAATCGAGTTTTAACGAAAGGAGGCAAGTGCACCTATCGTGTGTAGTACAGGATATTCCGGGTGGAATATCGAGGTCGTATTGTTCTCGGGGCCGGTTCGTTTATTTCTACTCTTCCCTGGAGGGGACTATTATTTTACCGATAATTTTATCTTGTCGGGATATTATTTATATAAAGAAAAGGCAGAAAATAAAAGCATAATAAAGGTGGAGCCGATGAAGAGCTCAGCTCGAGGGCACCGAAAAGACATTGAACTAAAATAAACGTTAAATAAAAAGAGCTCCTAAGTTTCTAATTAATTAGGGCGGAGACTTGGCCGTGGAGGCTCCACTAAAATGAACTCACCTATCTCTAGGACTATCGCTCACCTGAACATTAAGACTATTCAATCGGGCTCTCGTCCGACGAAGGATTCCTCTTAATGCCCGCATTACGCTAAGAACCCCGCTATTGGGTGGGGAACCCAATCCGGTTAGAGTTGGCGCGCCTCCTCTCTCGAGGGTTAGTGCGGAACTCCATTTACCAAGGGGTGATCGGCCCATATGCACGGCCTCTCGGCTAGCTAGCATATGGACTACGGAAATAGGGCCCACACATCGATTATGTGGTCCTACGCGTCGTAAACCCCGGGCAAACCTTAAGTGATTTTTAATTAAATAGAAAAATAAGACCTTTAATTATTTAAAGGAATTTTTTCTGTCCCAATGCTCTTCGATACTGAGGGCTAAGAACGTTAGCCACTCATCGGAATGGGGACGGCAGCGATTGAAAGCAATAAAATTAAAGCAGAAAAATAAAGCAGGAAAATTAAAGCAGTAAATGGAAAGCAGTAAATTGCAAGTCCTACTCAAACGAGTAGGACTGAAATGAAAGCAGTAAAATTGCAAGTCCCGGCGCAAATGCGTGGGCGGGAAAAAGAAAGCAAGTCCTACTCAAACGAGTAGGAGAAAATAAATGCATTTACAAGGGCATTCCAAATTATTACAGTAAAGACCGGCCATTTAACTCAAGTGAGTAGGCGGTAAATAAAAGCTAACACTCACGCACTCAACATAAAATTAAAACACACCCACTCTACAAGAAGTAAACACACTCTACTGAAATAAAATCCAGCCATTTAACTCAAGTGAGTAGGCGGAAAAATAAAAATACACACACTTGCTTGAATAAAATCCAGCCATTTAACTCAAGTGAGTAGGCGGAAAATTAAAAACAACACACGCACACACTCTACAGGATTTGAAATAAAGCCATAAAAACTACTCATACACGCACGCACACGTACAAAATTAAGAAAAACTAAGTGACTGAAAAATTAAAACTACTACATTTCTACCGCTAGAATTCGGTAGAAATGAATAAAAAGTGAAAATAAATTTAAAAGGAGCAAAAGTTTTTGCAAAATAAACGAAAATTGCAAGTGCTCGAAAAATTGAAATGAATACATTTTCTACCGATGGAATGCGGTAGAAATGCATAAAATGAAGAAATAAAATTTAAACGGGCAAAAAGTTTTTGAAAATAAGAGCAAAAACGAAGTGTTTGAAAAATTAAAATGACTATATAAACGTTCCTATAACTCCGCAAAAGTGGTTAAAAAGTGAAAATAAAGTAAAAAGGAACGAAAAGTTTTACGAGCTAAACACGAAAATCTAAGTTAGCAAAAATACAAATCACTTTGAAAACGCTTTTTACGGGTTTATAGGAATGCATAAAAGCTATTAAAACTTAAGTCTAACAAAAACTAAGTAACAAATAACTAAGTACAAAAGCATGAAAGTTAATCTCATACACACACACCCATTTTAAAAGACTAAAAAAACAAAGTTAAAACTAAATAAAAAGATAAGATTGTATAAGAGATTGCTTATAGATGAAGTTCATGACAATGTAAGGAGGAAAAAACTACAAATTTTATAAAGATTAAAAATTCATTACAAAGGTAAAACAAATAAACATAAAAGGGAGGGGGAGAAAATCTCCTTACAAAGCCCTTGGGATCATCTATCAGCAAAGCCTTTATACAAAATGGATCCAAAAAAAACGGAACCCGGAATTCAGACAGGAAATCTGAATTTATAGAAAAAATTTCACGGGACACGCCCTCGGACACGGGCGTGTCCGGGGGCGTGTCTACACTATTCACATGGCGGCCTTCCGATTTGACTGGAGATTTGACTTTGGCCGCTGAAAATCGGGACGGTCACGCCCCATGTCACGGGCGTGACTATGGGCGTGTCGACACTATTAAGCAGAAGATTTCGGTGACTTGACGGCGAGTTGATGTTGCGGCGGAAAACACGGCGGTCACGCCCCTTGTCACGGGCGTGACGGTGGGCGTGTCGTGCGGCGATTAATGGCGTTGTTGACTTCGGGAGGTTGCCGGCGGCAATTTGTCGGCCAGGTGGAGGAGTCACGCCCTAGGTCACGGGCGTGACTCTAGGCGTGTCGGGTTGGCTCGACGAACGTCGAGCGAAAAACATCGAAAGGAGTGGTCACGGCTTGGGTCACGCCCCGTGTCAGGGGACACGGGCGTGTCGACGGGCGTGTCAGCTGGGTCGACGATCGTTGAGCGCGATTCCGTCGATCTGGATGGTCACGGGCATGGGTCACGGGCGTGACTTGGGTGACACGGGCGTGTCACGCTATTTCTTCAATAATATGTCATTTCTCGGGAATTTGACGTATCACGCCCTGGTCACGGGCGTGACCAACAGTACACGGGCGTGTACTTTGAGTTTTTGGCAATTTTTCCTGAAAAATTCAGAAAATAAAAATAAATCTAAGTTAGAAAATATTTACAAAAAGGAAGCAAATTATTAAGGAAAAACAACTAAAAATTACAAAAAGAAACTAATACATCTTATTTAATGTATATAAAAACACGTATATTTACAACTCATCAAATACCCCCATACTTAAGCTTTTGCTATTCCAGAGCAAAAGTTGGAGATGAACTTATAATGAATTAAAGAAATCCTAAGTTTATCTACCGCTTGACTTAATTGAAAGAAGGATCAAAATGAATATCTAGGGTATACGAGTTAAATCGTAAATTATGCCAAAAATTTAAATAAAGGAAGAGTTTCAGCAAAAGACTTCTCGTTATAAGCAAATAGATAGCAAAAATTTTATTTGTGAGGCTAACAAAAATAGATTGGATTTATGAAACTGTAGCTTGGAAAAAATTAAAGGAAATAATTTAATTTACAAATTATGCTCTCAAAAAGATTTTTTTAAAAATAAATCTAGAATTTTTTGAATTTGGCGGAGGGAGATATCGTGGGATATGAAGAAGGTTTAGAATTTTTAGAGGCGAGGGTATATTTTTTTTCGCTCGAACCTCTAATGATTTTTTTTTTTTTCGAATATGGATGTTAGGAAAACGAAATCTTATTTTCCATAACAAAATTTTTTTAACATCTTCATAATCCAATGTATATGTGTAGGAGTAATGAATTTTATCCTCTTACTCGATAACATATAATCTTTTCAAATATTGGATGCCTATGTTTACGGAACGAAATCTTATTCCCATTGACATAGGATCTTTTAAGGAACGAAATCATGTCAAGTATGACATGAAAAAAAGGTGATAGAGTTTTTTCAAAAATAAAACTAGGTCTAATAAAAAAACTTTTGAGAGCAACCTTTATAAATGAAACATTCCTAAATTTCAAAAAAAGCTTGGAGTTATCATAACTTGAAATCTAAGATTGTTATTTTTAACAAAATAAATATGCAACTATTTAGATAGATTAGAAGTGGTGCTGAAAACAAGTACTTTATTTAAAATAAAAAGCATACGAAAATTTTTAAAACTTAACCCCAGATATCTAAATATATCGTTCTCTAATTAATAAACGAATAGTAAGCAAAGAATTAAAAAAATTCGCTTATAAATTAACTCGCAACTGGATTGTTGGAGAGCGAAAAGGGTTAAGAATTGAGATATTCGATTTATTTGTTACATAATTAACAATACATTTTTTTTTTTTTTTAGGGTTTTTCTCTTTTTTTTTTGAATTTTTAGTTATTGGCCCGCGAACAGACTCTTTGGGTGGTTGGTTCGATGAGTCGAACGCCGCGGGCATGCTAAAAAGCGAAAAATATTTGTTTTTTTTTTTTTTTTTTTTTGAGTTTTTGTTTTATAAATTTTTTTGGTTTTTGTTTTAAAAATATTATTATTTTTTTTGTTTTTTTTTTTTTTTTTGAAAGTTTAGATTATAAAAACAAGAAAAAAAAAAGTTTTTTTTTTTTTGGGGGGGGGGGCAGAAAATAAAGATGCAAAAAAATAGGAAGCTAAGAGAACACCCCCATACTTAAACACAACATTGTCCCCAATGTTGCAATCTAAGTATGCGGAACGATTAACATACAAAATAATATGGGCAAAATAAAGGGGAGGGGGTCGGAACTACCCTTACACGAGTTCGGGGAGGCCCGGGTGGAAACCCTGCATTATTTGAGAACGAGTAGCAAAAGCAGAACAAATAAAATGAAAAAGATAAACTCGGCCTAAAGGGTGCGGGCGGTAGGGGGCAATTGTGTAAGTGACGCGTAAGCGAACGTCGTAGCTGTTGAGTGGGACAGATAAGCGAGCCCCTAGCGCGCACAAGAGTGCGACGTGCCGAAAAAAGTTTTATTTATTTAAAGTATTGATTATTTTTAAAAACATATTGGTGCGAAAAAAGTGTTTTTTTGTGGTCTTTTAGGAGATTTTTTTTATGTTTTTGGTTTTGTGGTTTTTTTTCTGTTTTTTTTTTTTGTTTTTGTTTATATGAAAGCAAAGTTTTTTTTTTTTTGGTAAGTTTTTTTAAAATTTTGTTTTTTCTTTTTGTGTTTTATTTTTTTGTTTTATAGTTTTTTCAAATTTTTATGTTTTAAGATTGTTCAAATTTTTGAGTTTTATAAGTTTGTCAATTTTTTTGTTTTTTTGTTTTATAAATTTGTAATAATATTATGATTATTATTATTTTTGTTGGCCATTTTTTTTTATTTTGTTGAAATATAGATAATAGGTAAAATTAATAGTATTCCAGAGTTCGAAATAACGACTCGAAAACTCCCCGGCAACGGCGCCAAAAACTTGATTGATATTTTCTCGCATCAAGTCCGAAAACTTAATGCGGGTTAAAACTCCAAAAATGTTTACGAAGCGCGGCGCCCCGGGCGATTTTATTTAAGTAGAAAAGCGGATTTGATTTTATTTAAGAAAACGGGGCGCGCGTATTTATTTATTTGGATATAAAACGGGTTAAATCGAGTTTTAACGAAAGGAGGCAAGTGCACCTATCGTGTGTAGTACAGGATATTCCGGGTGGAATATCGAGGTCGTATTGTTCTCGGGGCCGGTTCGTTTATTTCTACTCTTCCCTGGAGGGGACTATTATTTTACCGATAATTTTATCTTGTCGGGATATTATTTATATAAGAAAAGGCAGAAAATAAAAGCATAATAAAGGTGGAGCCGATGAAGAGCTCAGCTCGAGGGCACCGAAAAGACATTGAACTAAAATAAACGTTAAATAAAAAGAGCTCCTAAGTTTCTAATTAATTAGGGCGGAGACTTGGCCGTGGAGGCTCCACTAAAATGAACTCACCTATCTCTAGGACTATCGCTCACCTGAACATTAAGACTATTCGATCGGGCTCTCGTCCGACGAAGGATTCCTCTTAATGCCCGCATTACGCTAAGAACCCCGCTATTGGGTGGGGAACCCAATCCGGTAGAGTTGGCGCGCCTCCTCTCTCGAGGGTTAGTGCGGAACTCCATTTACCAAGGGGTGATCGGCCCATATGCACGGCCTCTCGGCTAGCTAGCATATGGACTACGGAAATAGGGCCCACACATCGATTATGTGGTCCTACGCGTCGTAAACCCCGGGCAAACCTTAAGTGATTTTTAATTAAATAGAAAAATAAGACCTTTAATTATTTAAAGGAATTTTTTCTGTCCCAATGCTCTTCGATACTGAGGGCTAAGAACGTTAGCCACTCATCGGAATGGGGACGGCAGCGATTGAAAGCAATAAAATTAAAGCAGAAAAATAAAGCAGGAAAATTAAAGCAGTAAATGGAAAGCAGTAAATTGCAAGTCCTACTCAAACGAGTAGGACTGAAATGAAAGCAGTAAAATTGCAAGTCCCGGCGCAAATGCGTGGGCGGGAAAAAGAAAGCAAGTCCTACTCAAACGAGTAGGAGAAAATAAATGCATTTACAAGGGCATTCCAAATTATTACAGTAAAGACGGCCATTTAACTCAAGTGAGTAGGCGGTAAATAAAAGCTAACACTCACGCACTCAACATAAAATTAAAACACACCCACTCTACAAGAAGTAAACACACTCTACTGAAATAAAATCCAGCCATTTAACTCAAGTGAGTAGGCGGAAAAATAAAAATACACACACTTGCTTGAATAAAATCCAGCCATTTAACTCAAGTGAGTAGGCGGAAAATTAAAAACAACACACGCACACACTCTACAGGATTTGAAATAAAGCCATAAAAACTACTCATACACGCACGCACACGTACAAAATTAAGAAAAACTAAGTGACTGAAAAATTAAAACTACTACATTTCTACCGCTAGAATTCGGTAGAAATGAATAAAAAGTGAAAATAAATTTAAAAGGAGCAAAAGTTTTTGCAAAATAAACGAAAATTGCAAGTGCTCGAAAAATTGAAATGAATACATTTCTACCGATGGAATGCGGTAGAAATGCATAAAATGAAGAAATAAAATTTAAACGGGCAAAAAGTTTTTGAAAATAAGAGCAAAAACGAAGTGTTTGAAAAATTAAAATGACTATATAAACGTTCCTATAACTCCGCAAAAGTGGTTAAAAAGTGAAAATAAAGTAAAAAGGAACGAAAAGTTTTACGAGCTAAACACGAAAATCTAAGTTAGCAAAAATACAAATCACTTTGAAAACGCTTTTTACGGGTTTATAGGAATGCATAAAAGCTATTAAAACTTAAGTCTAACAAAAACTAAGTACAAATAACTAAGTACAAAAGCATGAAAGTTAATCTCATACACACACACCCATTTTAAAAGACTAAAAACAAAGTTTAAAACTAAATAAAAAGATAAGATTGTATAAGAGATTGCTTATAGATGAAGTTCATGACAATGTAAGGAGGAAAAACTACAAATTTTATAAAGATAAAAATTCATTACAAAGGTAAAACAAATAAACATAAAAGGGAGGGGGAGAAAATCTCCTTACAAAGCCCTTGGGATCATCTATCAGCAAAGCCTTTATACAAAATGGATCCAAAAAAAACGGAACCCGGAATTCAGACAGGAAATCTGAATTTATAGAAAAAATTTCACGGGACACGCCCTAGGACACGGGCGTGTCCGGGGGCGTGTCTACACTATTCACATGGCGGCCTTCCGATTTGACTGGAGATTTGACTTTGGCCGCTGAAAATCGGGACGGTCACGCCCCATGTCACGGGCGTGACTATGGGCGTGTCGACACTATTAAGCAGAAGATTTCGGTGACTTGACGGCGAGTTGACGTTGCGGCGGAAAACACGGCGGTCACGCCCCTTGTCACGGGCGTGACGGTGGGCGTGTCGTGCGGCGATTAATGGCGTTGTTGACTTCGGGAGGTTGCCGGCGGCAATTTGTCGGCCAGGTGGAGGAGTCACGCCCTAGGTCACGGGCGTGACTCTAGGCGTGTCGGGTTGGCTCGACGAACGTCGAGCGAAAAACATCGAAAGGAGTGGTCACGGCTTGGGTCACGCCCCGTGTCAGGGGACACGGGCGTGTCGACGGGCGTGTCAGCTGGGTCGACGATCGTTGAGCGCGATTCCGTCGATCTGGATGGTCACGGGCATGGGTCACGGGCGTGACTTGGGTGACACGGGCGTGTCACGCTATTTCTTCAATAATATGTCATTTCTCGGGAATTTGACGTATCACGCCCTGGTCACGGGCGTGACCAACAGTACACGGGCGTGTACTTTGAGTTTTTGGCAATTTTTCCTGAAAAATTCAGAAAATAAAAATAAATCTAAGTTAGAAAATATTTACAAAAAGGAAGCAAATTATTAAGGAAAAACAACTAAAAATTACAAAAAGAAACTAATACATCTTATTTAATGTATATAAAAACACGTATATTTACAACTCATCAATGAGCTCATGTCCTATGGCAGAGAGTTCAGTAATTATGAACTCAATGATAAGTTTCTAAGGTCCCTAATAAAAGATTGGGACACCAAGATCTGTGCCATTAGGGAAATGACAAAGTTGGGAGAAATTCCTCCACCAACACTATTTGGCAAACTGCTGTCCTATGAAATGCAGTTAATGGTGAGGAAAGAAGAGAATAAATCTACAAGAAATGAACATAAAGAAAGGACAGTGGCCTTCAAAACAGAAGCCCCCAGAAAGTACAGAAGTAAGTCACCAACTCCACCTCCAAAAGCAGTTGAATCTGAGTCAGATGAGTCAGTCAGCAGAAAATCTGAAAGCAGTGAAAGTGATGAGGACTTTGCTGCCTTCACAAGACATTTTTAGAAATTCTTAAAGAAGAAACAGTGGAGGACAAGTCCATCTACTTCACAGGGAAAAAAAGACTATTATCAGAATAAAAAGTCTTCAAAGAAAGACAGGAAAAAGACTAAGTCTAGCAAAGCAACTCTTTCAAAAATAGTATGCTATTACTGTAATAGACAAGGTCATGTTGTTGCAGATTGTCCTGAAAAAAGAAAGGAGTCTAGTGACAAGAAAAGGACTCAATACAAGGGCAAGAAGGAAAAGTCTTTTGTTGCCAAAAAGGACAAGAGCCTGTCAGATATTTCTTCATCAGAAACTGAGTCAGATGCTGAGGCATATATAGGACTGTTTGCTGAGGAAGAAGAAGAAGAGTTCATTCAGATCATGAACTCAATATATGAATAAGAGGATAGTCAGTGCCAAGGACTAATGGCATTGACAGAAAGTGACAAAATCCTGGAGCAGCCAGGACCTAGTAAGGTACAACATTGTTCTTTTAGTTCAATTTCTTGTGCCAGTACAGAATCAGATTCATCATCATCAAGTGATGA
Source organism: Platanthera guangdongensis (assembly GCA_039583875.1). Taxonomy (NCBI): domain Eukaryota; kingdom Viridiplantae; phylum Streptophyta; class Magnoliopsida; order Asparagales; family Orchidaceae; genus Platanthera; species Platanthera guangdongensis. Next base: position 103,518,628 of record CM077159.1, read on the forward strand.
GAGTGCATCTGAGTCTGAAGAGGATATTCATCAGTTGATAGATGAATATAAAGTTCTGTTGCAAGCTTATAAGAAGAGCAAGTCCCTAGCCAAAAGTCAGGCAAAGGAAATTGCTATTCTCAAAGCTGCTGCAACTGATTTTGAGAAGTTATTTGATCAAAAGCTTAATGAGATAGCCAGACTGAAGCACATAACTGTGATTCAAATGGGAACTATATCATTTAAGAATGATCAAATCAAGAGTCTGGAGATTAATCTTCAGAAGGAGAAAGACTTAGTTGTTAGGTTTTCTAAACCTAAGTCAGTTCTACCCTTAATTGATGAATTTGTTCATCACAAAGGTAAAGCTGGACTGGCATTTACTAGACCTGCAAGGACTGTTCAGTCCAAGTCTAAGTCCAAGGGCAAAGCCCCAACTCTTAACAAGTCTGCTGTAGATAAAACAGCAAAGACAGTACCTAAGCAAAGGTATAATAAGTTTGAGTGTTGGTGCTGTGGCAAGGTAGGCCACTATGCAATGGACTGTTGGCACAATGCTAGTGCCAAAGTGAGTAGCAAACTGCCTGTTGGAAAACCTGCAGGTAGCTTTTTTAGGATGCAAACTAATCAGTACAAAGGACCAAAGAATTCTTTGGGTTCTAAGGTTCACTAATATGTTTTGCAGGTGAGTCCAAGTGGTCATGCCCCAATATGGTACTTGGACAGTGGATATTCCAGACATATGACTGGAACAAGGGGTTTACTAAAGGACTACACACCTATAAAGGATGGTCCAAAAGTCACCTTTGGTAGATCTGAAAAAGGGATCATCAAGGGTTTTGTGTATGCATCCCCACAGGTATAACTAAGAAGATGGACAAGCTCACTATTGAAGAAAGACCTACTGCAAGACAGCAAGTAGAAGACAGTGGCTGTTGTCCAGGGGGAGTACTACATGTACCTAATGCAGAAGAAGTACAAGGAGTACAGCAAGATGAAGAAGTTGAAGAAGTTCAACCTGAAGTCAGGATGCCTCCAGCCAATAGGCATCTAGGAGATCATCCAGCTGAACAAATCATTGGTGATCCAAGACAAGGGGTACAAACAAGGAGCAGAAATCTGAATGCAGCAATCTACTCCAGTTTTCTATCCCAAGTTGAACCAAAGAAGTTTGAAGAAGCCATCCTAGACCCTCATTGGATTGAGGTAATGCAAGAAGAGCTGAATCAGTTCAAAAGGTGCAAGGTCTGGGAGCTTGTTCCTAAACCTAAAGACCACAATATAATTGGAACCAAGTGGATCTATAGGAACAAGATGGATGAACAAGGAGTCATCATTAAGAACAAAGCAAGATTGGTTGCTAAAGGATATAGGCAGGAAGAAGGTATTGATTTTGATCAAACCTTTGCTCCAGTAGCCAGACTAGAAGCCATAAGAATGTTCCTGGCCTATGCAACCTTTCAAGGATTTAAAGTTTACCAAATGGATGTAAAGTCAGCATTTCTGAATGGTAATCTTAACGAGGAAGTCTATGTAGAACAGCCATCAGGTTTTGTTGATTCAACTCTACCTAATCATGTCTATAGACTTAGGAAAGCTTTATATGGGTTAAAGCAAGCCCCTAGGGCTTGGTATGAAACCTTGTCTCGTTTCCTCATTGAGAATAAGTTCATAAGGGGGAAAATAGACAAGACTCTATTCCTTAGGGAATCCAGAGGCAAAGTAATACTAGTCCAAATATATGTAGATGACATTATATTTGGGTCTACTGAAAGTAGCCTTTGCAAAAAGTTTGCAAAACTAATGCAAGGTCAATTTGAGATGAGTAGTATGGGAGAGCTATAGTTCTTCTTGGGTCTTCAAGTAAGACAGACTGAGAATGGTTTATCCATATGCCAGTCCAAGTTCACCCTAGAACTCATAAGGAAGTATGGTATGGATTCATCCAGTACCATGAAGACTCATATGGGGTCAAGTATGTCTCTTAGCAAGGATGATGCAGGGAAACCTGTAAATGAGTCTTTGTATAGAGGGATAGTTGGCTCCCTATTATACTTGACTGCAAGTAGACCAGATATCATGTATGCTACATGTGTCTGTGCAAGGTATCAAGCCTGCCCTAAAGAGTCTCATTTGACAGCAGTCAAAAGGATATTGAGATATCTAAAGGGCACTCCTTATCTAGGCCTCTGGTACCCTAGGAATGGGGATTTTGAACTAACAGGTTATTCAGATGCAGACTTTGCAGGATGCAAAGAAGACAGAAAAAGCACAATTGGAACCTGTCAATTCCTAGGTGGAAGACTGATTTCATGGAGTAGTAAAAAGCAAACAAGTGTGGCTATCTCCACTGCAGAATCAGAATATGTGGCTGCTGGAAGTTGCTGTGCTCAACTTCTCTGTGTACAACATCAGCTTGAGGACTATGGAATTCAGGTAAGTAGAACTCCACTCTTTTGTGATTCTACAAGTGCTATTTCAATTGCACATAATCCTGTTTCCCATAGTAGAACTAAACATATTGAAATAAAATATCATTTTCTTAGGGAGCATGTAGAGAAAGAGGATATTTTACTAGAATATTTTAAAATAGATAATCAACTAGCTGATATGTATACTAAGCCCCTAGAAGAAACTAAGTTCAATATGTTTAAAATTGAACTAGGAATGCTAAACTTAGAGTAAGTTTATAGAATTGGAAATGGCTAAGTAAAAAGGTGTCGACACAGAATAGTGGTGTCGACACTTCAGGAAAAAGGTGTCGACACATCTAGGAAGTTAGTGTCGACACTTCAGAATATTAGTGTCGACACATGACAAGTAGGTGTCGACACATCCAAGGTGGTGTCGACACTTACGTTTTACTCAGAATTATCTAAGTAAAGTCTCGACTAAATGTCGAGTTATGTGGTGTCGACACATAAACAAGTGTCGACACATATAATCTGTTGACTAAACTTGTGTCGACACATATGTGTCGAGACATTATAAGTCAGTGTCGACACTTATCGACAGTGTCGACACAATTTAAGTTAGTTGTCCGTCTTTTCATCTTCAAACCTAGAAAGGTATAAATAGGATTTTGCCTTTATCTGTCGACACGCTTTCAAAAGTTTCGAGACCAAAACTTGTGTGTCGACACCTCTCTTCTCTCAGTTCAAATTCTTCAAACCCTAATGGCGCCAAAGCTTGAGGAGAACGTCAACGAAGGGTATGAACTGGTGTGCGACGCGTTTGGAGATGCAGACCCGGAAATCAAGAACGTGATAACCCTGGTTGCAGACTCAGGGTTGGAATTTCTTGTTTCTGAGCCCACAAAGATCTGGAAGAAGGAAGTCTTGGAATTCCTCGATGGAGCTAAGGTAGACGACACTGGATTCAAGATCAAGTTCAAGGTCCATGGTGAGAAGGTTAAGGTCTCTTCAAAAAGTCTGAGAAAAATACTTCAGTTGCCTAGAACTAAGGAAGAAGAAGAGATAACTGCTTCCAGGACCAGAGATGCATTGGCATGGTGTGGTCTGGATTCTAAGCTGAAAATTGGCTCAGTTTTCAATAGAAAAGGAATGAATAGCCAGGGTAAATTTCTATCAGAAATTGTTGGCAAAGTGATCTTAAGCAAACCTGGAGGGCATGACAGGGTATCTGCCCATATGTTTAGTATTATGACAAGGATAATCTTCACTCTGAAAACTGACTGGTCTATAGTAGTCTTTGACAAGATCAAGGAAAGTATGAAGAAGCTCAACTTGGGCAGGATCTTAAGTCAATACCTTGCTGGAAGTATTCCAGAGGTAATGAAGTCAAGCTGCTGGAACAAAAATAAATCATATGAGGAAAATGGATATGAGGATATTCTCTAGATGGGATAGGGTGTTGTCTAGAGAGATGCCAACCCCTGAGAAGGTTACTCCTGAGAAAGCAACACCTCTAAAGAAGAAGAAGAAGTCTGCCCCAGTGGCTCAGGATCCAACTAGCAGCTCTGATAGTGAAGAGCAAGTTGTTTTCTCACCTGATGAGAATGAAGAAGAGACTGTTGAGAAGTCTACAGCTCAACAAGAAGTTGCTGAGAGGCAGGGGGAGCTACCACCAGCTAGCCCCTTACACCAGGAACAAATCCAGGGGGAGCCACTAGTTGTGGAAGAACCCACTCCTCTTGAGAGTGAGCAAGCAACCAACATCATCCTAGAGGTAATCACTGAGCTTAATGCTTTAGATTTCCTTAAAGTGGATACTGTTTTATCTGATCCATTAGTTCATATTAATCAGAAAACTCAGGTTGATAGTCAAGTCCCAGATGTTGTCATGGAGGACACATCTGTTGCTGCTCCAATTGTATCTGATCTAATGGTTGATGAGCCCAGAGTTTCTCCTGCCCATTCTCCACAAGAATACACAATGGAAGATCTGTTCCTTAACCTGGATCAAACTGATTTTGACAAAGAAACTGCTGCTGAAGAGGAGAATGCTCCAGTTGAGGGGGAGCAAGCAGTACATGTTGAAGAGCCTGCAAGGCAAGAGTCAGAGAACCAAAAAGCTGTAGAAGAGCTACATAAGGAGAGGGTACAGATAGCAAGTACATCTGCATCTGAAGATGAGGAGACTTCAAGGGCAAAGAAAAAGAAATTTCAAGTATTCAGAAGAAGGAGTCAGAGTTATAAGAAGGCTTTACAAACCATAGCACCACAGCCTATATCACAGCCAGCACCAACTGTTGATTATAGTGCTCTAATGGTTGCCATGCAAATCCAGCTGGATGAGCACAGAAAAGCCATAGAAACTTATATGGATGAGGGGCACAAATCACTACAGTTTGATCTTACCTAGGATATAAAGTCAATAAGATTTGAGATGAATCTTAATAAGAAGGAGATGACAGACTGCTTCCACAAGGGAGGGAATGCAGTGGTGTACTTGGCTACTCATCAAGAAAAGATCAAAGCTCAAGTAGATGACATTGCACAGAAGAAAGGATATGTTCTTGAGAACCAAATCATAATGAATGATAACTTAACTGCTTCTCATAATGCAATTGTCACAGAAATGAAAAACATAGCTGCTTACTTCTACTGCAACTGCTAAAGCAGAATTTGACAAAGTATTCCAAGAAGAAATAACTGCTGTTAAGACTGCCATCCAAGACTCACAGAAGATCATCACTGACAAACTCCAAAGGTTAAAACCTTTCTTTAAAGATGGAGTCAATTATTTGGATAACCAAGTGAGATTTCAAAAAGATGATGTGAGAGATCACATAGAAAGAGAAGTCATAAAGAGGGAGAGAGTGTTAGTCCAGTCCAGCTCTGATCATGCTAAGTGGATATCTAATTCTATCAGAGCAACTCTTGGATATCCTCCTCTTTGTGATGATGATAATGTTACAAAATCTGGTATTAACCCTGCATATCTTGGAGGTGAGCAACCTGAAGTAGCTCAAGTTATCTATCCTCCACCAGATTTTGATATGATTCATGCTGACATACAGTCCATGTATAGCCCACCTGGGGGAAAGGACAATGTCATTATAGAGAAAGTTGTTCAGCCAATATCTAAAGCAATGCATGAAGCTCTGCAGAAAGAAGAAGAGACCAGATTGTCTAAGAAGAGGTTCAGGGAGCAAGCTGAACAAAGACCTGACTTTGAGCAGTGGAGCCCCACCTCTAGGAACATTATTTTGACTGTATGGAAAGCTGCAAAAGATAACATTCAAGACAGGAACAAGTGGTTTTCTGAGGCTGAATGGAGAAAGCATGAGACAAGGCAGGAGGCTATAGTCCAATACAGAAGAAAGGCCAAGATGGGAAAGCTACCTCCTACTGCCTAGGAGCCTAGCAAGTACTTTGCCAAGCCTTATCATTATTTTGAAAGACAAAAGATTAAGGCTGAGGAACTTAAGAAGAAGGAGCTGAAAGGGAAGAAGCCTGCTGAAACTGAAGATGCTGAAGCTCCTATGCAAGCCAAGATTCAGTCAGGAAAATGAATAGTGATCAAAGATGCAGAACAAAAATAGCATAGAAATTTTTCTTAAGTTTACTATGTAATCTTTTGGTGTAAAACATTTTGTAAACTTTAGAATTAAGAATATGACAAAGTATTGGAACAATGTGTTATGTGATAAATTTGCTATGTGTTAAATTTATTTCATAGTTGTTCTGAGATTATGTCTTTGTATATATGTTTGATTGATACATGTTTATGTTTGCCCTGCTATGTATAATCCTGCTTTACATCATGTTATAATTTTATTATGAATGGTGTATATCATTGACTAAGGGTTATGACTTCTCCAAATAGGGGGAGATTGTTGGGTACATTGGTTCAAATGTACCTGATTTGAAGAAGCCTCACCCAACTCAATGATATACATCAAAATGTATTTGATGTATTTTGAGTTTACTTGTGCAGGTTAAGTATTTGCAGGAAAGAAGAAAAAGTTTCTAAGTCCATGTGTCGACACCCAAAGGGAAAGTGTCGACACTTAAGAAGACTTGTGTCGACACCTAGACAAGCAGTGTCGACACTTGGAGTCATTGTGTCGACACCAGGGATGCAGAGTCGACACCAGACAGAAAGTGTCGACACAAGGAGCTGTGTCGACACTCAATGAAGAAGAGTGTAGTAAAGCAGTGTCGACACATAGCAGTTGTGTCGACACCCAGTGAAACTGTGTCTACATCAGAAAGTGTCGACACTTGGAGGCTGTGTCGACACTCAGCAAAAGTCAGCAGAGACTAAGTACAAGTGTCGACACCGAGAACAATGTGTCGACACACAACAAAAGAGTCAACACTTGAATAAAGTGTCGACACAAGGAAGAATGTGTCGACACTCAGCTGAAGACTCAACACTTGAAGTAAGTGTCGACACACAGAGCAATGTGTCGACACTCAGCTGAAGACTCAACACTTGAAGAAAGTGTCGACACAAGGAGCTATGTCGACACTTAGCAAAGTTCAGCAAAATTCTAAGTACAAGTGTCGACACTAAGGAGTTGTGTCGACACTCAGCCAGAGTCTCGATAGAAGAAGAATGTGTCGACACAAGGAGTTGTGTCGGCACTCAGCAAGTATCAACACTGAAGACATGTGTCGACACCAAGAAGAAGTGTCGACACTTAACAGATTCAACACATGGAGTTGTGTCGACACAAAGGAGATGTGTCGACACTTACAAAAATTCAGCAAAATACTGAAGTACAAGTACTTGTGTCGACACTCAATTTCAGTGTCAACACATGAAGAAGAAGTAGTGTCGAGATATAAGATCTATAATACAAGGAGTTGTGTCGACATCTCGTAGGCTAGTGTCGACACTTAGACAACTTGTGTCGACACTTGGTCTATAAGTGTCGACACTTAAAGACAGAAAGTCTCGACACTTTCAGACAGTTACAGAGTTTTCAAGAACTGACTGGATGACTTGACAACTGCCATTCCAGCCGGTCTACTGCACCTGTCAGAGTTATCAGACTTCAGTTATGAACCGGACCAGTCGGTTACCATGAAGAAGGCATATAAATAGGCTTATACTGTCTACAGCAGAAAGTGATCAAGTGGTAGTTCAAGCAATTTAAAGAAGATCTAGCTATCAAGTGAAGATCTAAGTAGTTGGAGAGGGAGAGCTCCATCCAAGAAGTCAGCCATTGGAACCAGGCTGAGAAGAAGGGTTCAGATTTATTCTGAATCTTAAGTAGCAGAGATCAAGAATCAACTGCAGAGGAATCAGTCTTATTGTGTTCTACATTCAAGAAGCTTTGAAGAAAGCCAAGTCAGATTGATTTCAGCTGAGTTCTTCCAAGAACTCATCAAGAAACTCACATCTCATCTCTCTATTCTCTGAGTTGTTGAGTATACATTTTTGTATTCATTATATCTTGTAGGATCCATAGGGATCTGAGTCTTTGTAAGCCTGTAATTATAAAGGATGAGTGTATGGCTTGAGTGCCTGAGTGTAGGAGATTTGAATCTCTGAGTGTAGGCCTTTTGTGGCTGACTGTAGGCCTTGGTGGCTGAGTGTAGGCCTTGGTGGCTGAGTGTAAGCTTTGTGAAGAAGCTGAGTTGTAGGGCCTTGGGCCTGAGGTGTAGGAGCCTGTTTTGGGTTCTGAGATAGTGGAGGAGTTTGGCCGAATCTAGTACACTGCTAGATAGGCGAAGGTGGAAAGTGGATGTACCCATACCTTGGGGAACCACTATAAAACTGTGTGTCTACTATGTGTTGTGGATTTCTGTGATTGCTGAATGTGTGATGTGATTAAGTAGCTAGAATTCTGTGATATTATCTGATTGCTGCCTAAAAAGTTAAAAAGATTCAAGTCACCTATTCACCCCCCCCCCTCTAGGTGTTTAGGTACAATATCTTTCAGAATGTTTTCCCGAGGCCCCATCAATCATCATCTTCCATTCTTCCTGTGGCTGCTGCTCTCCCTCCTCGATTTCAACAACATAGTCCGCCAGAAAGTCTGCCACTGCTTGCACCTTGATGGAGAGTCTGGGAACAAAAGAGATGTCGAACTTGCTTAGTTCAATGGACCACTTGGCAAGCCTTCCCGAGTGCTCTACCCCTTCAAAGATCTTGCAAAGAGGATGGTCGGTCACCACCCTAATCGAGTGTGCTTGAAAGTATGGTCGGAGCTTTCTTACAGAGATAACCAAAGCGTAAGCCATCTTTTCAAGGATGGAGTAGCTGAGCTCCGCTGGTGGTTAAAACTCCAAAATTTATTTACGATCACGCGGCGACCCGGAGGTTTTATTTAAGTAGAAAAGCGGAATTGATTTTATTTAAGAAAACGGGGCGCGCGTATTTATTTATTTGGATATAAAACGGTTTAGATCGAGTTTTAATGAAAGGAGGCAAGTGCACCTATCGTGAGTAGTACAGGATATTCCGGGTGCAATATCGAGGTCGTATTGTTCTCGGGGTTGGTTCGATTATTTCTACTCTTCCCTGGAGGGGACTATTATTTTACTGATAATACTTGTCGGGTATTTATATATATAAAAAAAGGCAGAAAACATAAAAAGAAAGCTTGAAGGTGGTGCCGATGAAGAGCTTAGCTCGATGGCACCGAAAAAACAATTGAACTAAAATAAACTTTAAATAAAAAGAGCTCCTAAATTTCTAATTAATTAAGGCAGAGACTTGGTCGTGGAGGTTCCACTAAAATGAGCTCACCTAGCTATAGGGCTATCGTTCACCTGAACGCTAAGACTATTCGACCGAACGTTAGTCCGACGAAAGATTCCTCTTAACGCCCGCATTACGCTAAGAACCCCGCTATTGGGTGGGGAACCCAATCCGGTAGAGTTGGCGCGCCTCCTCTCTCGAGTGTTAGTGTGGAACTATCTTTACGAAGGGGTGATCGGTCCATATGCACGGCCTCTCGGCTAGCTAGCATACGGACTACGGAAATAGGGCCCACACATCGATATGTGGTCCTACGCGTCGTTAACCCCGGGCAAACCTTAAGTACTTTTAATTAATTAGAAAAATTAGACCTTTAATTATTTTAAGCTATTTTATCTGTCCCAATGCTATTCGATGCCGAGGGCTAAGAATGATTAGCCACTCATCGGAATGGGGACGGCTTGCGGGAAAAGCAGAAAATAAAGTAGTAAAGAAAGCAGGAAATGAAAGCAGTAAAAGAAAGCAGTAAGAAAAGCATAAAATCGCAAGTCCTAGCCAAACGAGTAGGACTGAAGAAAGCTGTAAAGTGAGAGTCCCGGCGCAAGTGCGTGGGCGGGAGAAAGAAAGCGGGTCCTACTCAAACGAGTAGGACTAAATAAATGCAACACACGCACACACTCGACATAAAGTAAAACTCACGCACACGCTCTCTCGACATAAATGAAAACACACACACACACAAATCCTACTCAAATGAGTAGGGAAAATAAAGACCTGTCATTTAACTCGAATGAGTAGGCGGAAATAAAGAAAATTACAAACTCACGCAATCTACAGAAAGTAAAATAAGCAAGCGCCATTTAACTCTTAACGAGTAGGAGGAAATAAATGCGCACACACATGAGCGAAAAAATTAAGAAAAACTAAGTTGACGAAAAATTAAAATAACTGCATTTCTACCGCTAGAATGTGGTAGAAATGCATAAAAAGTTGAAATAAAAATAAACCTGGCAAAAAGGTTTGCAAATAAACGCAAAATGAAAATGCCCAAAAAATTAAAACGAATACATTTCTACCGCTAGAATGCGGTAGAAATGCATAAAAAGAGAACGAAAAAATTAAAGAGCAAAAAGTTTTTGAAATAAAATCAGAAACGAAAATGCTTGAAAAATTAAAACGATTATGTTTTCATTCTTATAATTTTATAGAAACGCCTAAAAAGTGGAAATAAGACTAAAAGAGAACGAAAAGTTTTACAATCCTAAAGAGCCTAATTTAAAAGAAATTTAAAACCACTCTTATAACCGTTTTTATAGTCTTATAAGAATGAAAATAGAGACTACAAAAAAGGAATCCTAAAACTAAACTAACCTAAGTAAACAGAACTTATGAAAACATAAAAGTAAAACTCTAACCTCATACACACACGCACGCATATAAAAAAAGATCGAAAAAACTAAGTTAAAACAAGGAATAAATAAGATTGCAAAGGGTGGGTGCATAGATGAAGTCCAAAACATAGAAATGAGAAAACAAAAACTACATTTTTATTATGTCTAAAAACTATTACAAAGCTAGTACAAATATAAAAGAGAGAGAGAAAGAGAAAACCCCATTCCATAGGTTGGAAATCCATCTACGCAGCACCTCCCCGTACAAAATGGTTCAAAAAAGGGAACAGGAACTCAAGCAGAACACTGGAATTTATAGACAAAAATTTACATGGGACACGCCCTTGGTCACGGGCGTGACAGGGGGCGTGTCAGTACTATTTGCGAAGGCGGCCGACGATTTGACGGGAAAGTGGACTTCGGGCTGGACACGTGTCGGTCTCGCAGTGGTCACGCCCCAGGTCACGGGCGTGACGCTGGGCGTGTCAAGCAGGTGGATCTGGGCGCGGGTTGCGCCGAAAGTCTTCGGGCAGGTCTTGTCGGGCCAGCTGGAAAGGTCACGCCCCAGGTCACGGGCGTGACTCTGGGCGTGTCAGTTGGTGTCGACACTCGACTAATGTCGAGCGGAAAGTGTCTAGTTGAAATCGTTGAGCTGAGATTGAGTCACGCCCTAGGACACGGGCGTGACTCTGGGCGTGTCGAGGAGGTCGACGATCGTTGAGCTGGAAACGTCGAGCGGGTGGACACGGGCTTGGATCACGCCCCGTGTCAGGTGACACGGGCGTGACCCCGGGCGTGTCAAGCTTTCCTTCTCAAAAATTTGCTGATTTCACGGTTTTTGACGTGTCACGCCCTGGTCACGGGCGTGACCAATATGTCACGGGCGTGACATGGCAATTTTTGGCAGATTTTTCATTTTTTCTGAAACATAAAAATAAAGCAAGTCAGCAAAATTATTTACAAAAAAGGAGCAATTTATTAAGCAAAAATATGTAAAAATGACGAAAAGAAATGAAAATGACTAAATTAATGTACAGAAAAATATGTATATTTACAATTCATCGCTCCGCCTTCTTCAAGATCTGGCTGACGTAGTAGATCGGCAGTTGCTTCTTTCCTTCTTCCCTTACTAGGACGGAGCTCACTGCCTCCGCTCCAACTCCAAGTTATAAGGTCAGGTCCTCCCCTTCTTTTGGGCTCTGAAGCAGAGGAGCCTGAGAGAGCTGTCTCTTCAGCCCTTGGAAGGCTTCTAAAAGAAATTGTACCTAATCACCTAGAGGGGGGGGTGAATAGGTGACCTTATCTTTTTAAACTTTTAGGCAGATTATATCACAGAATTATAAATACTTCTTCACATCAATTCAGCACAGCAATCACAGAATCACACACACACAGAGTACACACAGTTTTATAGTGGTTCCCCAAGGTTTGGGTACATCCACTTCCCCCTTCGCCTATATAGTAGTGTACTAGATTCGGCCAAACTCCTTCACTATTCCTCAGATCCTCAGATCTTACACTCAGAACCCCAACCAGGTTCCTACAGCTCAGAGTGATCCCACTCCTACAACTCAGGATCAACAGCCCTACCACTCAGTATTCACAAAGACCTACACTCAGCCACAAGGCCTACACTCAGAGAAATGAATCTCCTACACTCAGGCACACAGGCCCTACCACTCAGCCTTTATAATTTCAGGCTTACAACTCAGATCCCTAAGGATCCTACAAGAAATTAAAAATACAATGTATATACCTACAACTCAGAATTAGAGAGAAGAGTTGACAGGTTTCTTGATGAGTTCTTGGATGAACTTTGCTGAGATCAACCTTCCTTGACTTCCTTCAAAGCTTCTTGAATTTTGAACACAATAGGGTTGAGTCTGAATGCAGCTGATCTTAAATTACTGCTAACTTAAGAATTAGAACTCAGTCTGAGACTTTTCTTCACAGCCTGGTTCAACAGTTGTCTTCTTGGAAGGAGCTCTCTCTCTCCAACTACTTAGATCTTCACGTGAATTGATTCTTCAATGAATTGCTTGATCATCTTTTCAATCATCATCTTCTGTTGACAGAATAAGCCTTTATATAGGCCTTCTTCATGGTGACCGGCTGATCCGGTTTCTAACAACTTTCTGACATCTCTGACAGTTGTAGTAGACCGGCTGGAATGGCAGCATTCAAGTCATCCAGTCACTTCTTGAATTTTCTGTAACTGTCTGAAAGTGTCGAGACAGCCAGTCTTTAAGTGTCGACACTTATAGACTAAGTGTCGACACAAGTTGACTAAGTGTCGACACTAGCCTTCATGGTGTCGACACAACTCCTTGTGTTGTAGAATTTGCTTCTCGACACTGCTTCTTCAACATGTGTCGACACTGATATTGTGTGTCGACACAACTCCTTGTTCTTAAGTACTTGGTTGAATTCTTGTAAGTGTCGACACAACTCCTTTGTGTCGACACATCTTCTTGTGTTGATACTCGCTGAGTGTCGACACATTTTCTTAGTGTTGACACTTGCCTTCTATGTTGATACTTGCTGAGGGTCGACACATTTACTTAGTGTCGACACTTGTACTTAGACTTCATTGAAATTTGCTGAGTGTCGGCACAGCCTCCTTGTGTCGACACTTTCTTCATGTGTTTAGACTTTTACTGTGTGTCGACACTGATCCTTTGTGTCGACACATTCTTCATGTGTTGAGACTTTGGCTGAGTGTCAACACATCTCCTTTGTGTCGACACTTGTACTTAGAATTTGTTGAACTTTTGCTGAGTGCCGACACAGCCTCCAAGTGTCGACACTTTCAGATGTCGACAAAGTTCCTCTGGGTGTCGACACTGCTTCTAAGTGTCGACACTGCTCCACTGGACATTTCTTCATTGTGTGTCGACACAACCTGTATGTGTCGACACTTTCCTTCTGGTGTCGACTCTGCATCCCTGGTGTCGACACAATTACTCCAAGTGTCGACACTGCTTCTCTGGGTGTCGACACAAGTCTTCTTAAGTGTCGACACTTTCCTTCAGGGTGTCGACACATGGACTTAGAAACTTTTCAGCTTTCTCTGCAAATACTTAACCTGCACAAGGTAACTCAAAATACATCAAATACATTTTGATGTATATCATTGAGTAGGGTGAGGCTTCTTCAAATCTGGTACATTTAATCCAATGTACCCAACAATCTCCCCCTATTTGGAGAAGTCAGAACCCTTAGTCAATGATATACACCATATATAACAAAATCACAGTATGATGTAAAAAAGGATTATATAACTGGGTAAGTACATAAACATGTATAAACAAATATGTATACACAAATAACTCAGAACAATAATGTAATAAATTTAACACATATCACATAGTTCTAAGAACTTCAACATTTTCATTATTTCAAAAGTTTCCAGAAAGTTTTAAAATCAAATGATTACAACTAGTAAACTTAAGAAAAATTCTATCCTATTGCTGCTCAGGCTCCTTGATAACTATGCCCTTTCCAGATTGTATCTTTGTTTGGACTGGGGCTTCAGCATATTCAGCAGCAGGCTTCTTTCCTTTAAGATCCTTCTTTTTCAAATCTTCAGCTTTGATCTTCTGTCTTTCAAAATAATGATAAGGCTTTGGAAAGTACTTGCTAGGTTCCTGGGCAGTAGGAGGTAGCTTTCCCATCTTACCCTTTCTTCTATATTGCACAATTGCCTCTTGCCTGAACTCATGCTTCCTCCACTCCAGTTCAGAATACCACTTATTTCTATCCTGGATATTGTCTTTGGCAGCCTTCCATGTAGTCAAGATAATATTCCTGGAAGTGGGGTTTCATTGTTCAAAATCAGGCCTCAATTCAGCTTGCTCCCTGAATCTCTTCTTAGACAATTGGGCTTCTTGTTCTTTCTGCAAAGCTTCTTGTTCTTTCAATATAGCCTCTGGCACTGGCTGAACTACTTTTTCTATGATGACCTTCTGATTTCCCTCAGGTGGGCTATACATTGACTGTATATCTGCATGTATCATATCAAAGTCTGGTGGAGGGTATATTACTTGAGCCACTTCAGCTTGCTCCCCTCCAAGATATGTAGGATTAATCCCAGACTCTGCCACATTATCATCATCACATAATGGAGGATATCTAAGGGTGGCTCTGATGGAATTTGAAATCCATTTTGCATGATCAGAGCCTGCTTTGACTAACACCCTCTCCCCCTTTATGACTTCTCTTTCAATGTGATCCCTCAGATCATCTTTCTGAAATCTTATCTGTGCATTCAGATAATTTACTCCATCTTTATAGAAAGGTTTCAACCTTTGGAGCTTGTCAGTTATAGATTTTTGAGAGGCTTCTATAGCAGTTTTAACAGCAGTGATGTGCTCTTGGAACTTCTTATCAAACTCTTCCTGGGCAGTAGTCCTTGTTGTAGTTTGAGCAGCAGCCAGATTCTGCATCTCAGTGACTATCACATTGTGTGATTCAGTCAAATTGTCATTCATTCTTATATGATTTTTCAGTACATAGCCTTGCTTTACTGACAGGTCTTCAATTTGTTTCTTGATGTTTTCTTGATGAGTAGCCAAAAAGACTACTGCATTTCCTCCTTTATGGAAGCAGTCAGTCATTTCTTTATTATTCAGATTCATTTCAAATCTGATTGACTTAATGTCTTGGGCGAGATCAAATTGTAGTGACTTATGCCCCTCATCTATATATTTTTCTATTGCTTGCCTTTGCTCATCCATCTTTATTTGTAAAGCAACCATTAGAGAACTAAAATCTGTAGATGGGGCTGGCTGTGGTGCAGGCTGTGGTGCTATTATTTGTAAAGCTTTCTTATATGTCTGGCTTCTCCTCTTGAAAACTTGAAATTTTCTCTTCTTGGCTCTTGCAGCCTCTTCATCTTCTGAAGCAGATGTGCTAGCAATATCAACCCTGTCCTTAGGGCTTGAAGGTAAATCCTTGTCAGTCCTAGGAACCTGCTCAGCATCCTTTGGTACTTCAGGTTCTTTGCTTGCAGTTTCTTCTATAATCTCCACATGCTCCCCCTCAATTATTACTTTCTCCCCCTCAGCAGCAGCACTTACTTTCTCAAAGTCTGTTTGTAGAAGATCTGGGAATAGCTCTTCTAGGGTAAATTCCTGTTGATGATGGGGTGGAGAATCTCTAATCTCATCAACCACTTTATCTGCAACAGATGTGTCCTCCAAGAAAACATATTGGGGTTGACTAGGAATCTGAGGTTGCTGATTAACATCAGACAATCTGTCAGTCATATCTTCATTGTCAATAGAGAAATCTAATTGGTTGATTTCAGTTATTACCTCAAGTATTGTGTGGGTAGCTTGTTCACTCTCCAGTGGAGTTGGTTCTTCCACAAGTAAGGGCTCCCCCTGGATGTAATCCAGGTTAACTGGGCTAGCTTGAGGTAGCTCCCCCTGTCTTGGTGCATCTTCTTGTCTAGTAGGTGATTGGCCAGCATTTCTAGTGTCTTCTTCATCAGGAGTGAACACTACATGCTCTTTAGAGCTGCTTGATGATTCTTGAGCCACAGGGGCTGTCTTCTTCTTCTTCTGCAGGGGTGTTTCCTTCTCAGGAGTTGGCATTTCCTTTGTCAAGACTCTATCCCACCTAGAGAAGATTCTCAAATCCATTCTCCTCATGTGGTTAATCTTAGTTCCAGCTGCTTGACTCATGACCTTTGGTATACTACCAGCCAGGTATAGACTTAGAATCCTACCCAAATTGGGCTTCTTCATACTCTCCTTAATCTTATCAAACATAACTGTAGCCCAATCAGTATTTAGTTTGAATATTATCCTTATCATGAGGCTAAACATGTGAGCTGAGATTCTGTCATGGCCTCCAGGCTTGCTCAAGATAACCTTGCCAACAATTTCAGATAAGAATTTGCCTTGCAAATTCATTCCCTTTCTGTTGAAAACAGAACCTATTTTCAGGTTGGAGTCCAGTCCACACCATGTTAGTGATTCTCTAGTTTTAGTAGCAGAAACATCATCTTCTTCTTTTTCTTTGGTAACTGAAGTATCTTTCTCAGACTTTTAGGTGAGACCTTCACCTTTGCCCCATGAACTCTTGACTTAATTTTGAGTCCTGAGTCATCTAATGTTGCTCCATTTAGAAACTCCAGGACTTCCTTCTTCCAGATCTTGATCGACTCTGAAATAAGAAATTCTAACCCAGTCTCAGCTATTAGGGTTATCACGCTTTTGATCTCAGGTTCCGCATCATCAAAAGCATGCCGCACGAGTTCATAACCTTCATTCACATTCTCTTCGAGCTTGGGCGCCATTAGGGTTTGAAGAAATTTGAATCTAGAGAAGAGAGGTGTCGACACACAAGTTTGGTCTCGAAACTTTGGTGAGCGTGTCGACAGACAATGGCGAAAACCTATTTATACCTTTCTAGAATCGAAGATGAAAGGGCACGTCAAAATACTCAAATTGTGTCGACACTGTTGATAAGTGTCGACACAGACTTATAATGTCTCGACAACTATGTGTCGACACAAGTATAGTCGACAGAATATATGTGTCGACACTTGTTTATGTGTCGACACCGCTTAGCTCGACACTTAGTCGAGACTTTACCAGACTAATGTTGAGTAAATCCTAAGTGTCGACACCACCTTGGATGTGTCGACACCTACTATTTATGTGTCGACACTAATTCTCTTAAGTGTCGACACAGACTGTCAAGATGTGTCGACACCATTTCTCTGAAATGTTGACACCACTTTTCTGTGTCGACACAGACAACTCTGTGTGTCGACACCATTTTACTTCGCCAATTTTTGAAAACTTAATCTAAGTTTATCATACCTAATTCAATTTTGAACCTATTGAATTTGGTTTCATCTAAGGGCTTAGTATACATGTCAGCTAGTTGATTATCTGTATTAATATAATCTAGGGAAATATCTCCTTTTTCCACATATTCTATTAGAAAATGGTATTTTTATTTCTTTGTGCTTAGTCCTACTATGGGAGACAGGATTGTTTGCAATATAAATAGCAGTAGTAGAATCACAAAATAAAGGTGTTCTACTTACTTGAATACCATAATCTTCAAGCTGATGTTGTATCCATAGAAGTTGAGCACATCAACTTCCTGCAGCCACATACTCTGATTCTGCTGTGGAGATAGCCACACTTGTTTGTTTCTTGCTACTCCAAGATATCAGTCTTCCACCTCGGAATTGACAGGTTCCAGTTGTACTTTTCCTATCTTCCTTGCAGCCTACAAAATCTGCATCTGAATAACCTGTCAGTTCAAAGACTCCATTCCTAGGGTACCAAAGGCTTAGATAAGGAGTGCCCTTAAGATATCTCAGTATCCTTTTGACTGCTGTCAAATGAGACTCTTTAGGGCAAGCTTGGTACCTAGCACAGACACATGTAGCATACATGATATCTGGTCTACTTGCAGTCAAATATAGTAGGGAGCCAACTATCCCTCTATACAAAGTCTCATCTACAGGTTTCCTTGCATCATCTTTGCTAAGAGACATACTTGACCCCATAGGAGTTTTCATGGTACTGGATGATTACATACCATACTTCCTTATCAATTCTAGAGTGAACTTAGACTGGCATATGGATAAACCATTCTCAGTCTGTCTAATTTGGATACCCAAGAAGAACTTAAGTTCCCCCATACTGCTCATTTCAAATTGTCCTTGCATTAGTTTTGCAAACATTTTGCAAAGACTACTTTCAGTAGACCCAAATATGATGTCATCTACATATATTTGGACTAGTATGATCTTGCCTCTAGATTCCCTAAGGAATAGAGTCTTGTCTATTTTCCCCCTTGTGAATTTATTCTCAATGAGGAAACTAGACAGGGTTTCATACCAAGCCCTAGGGTCTTGTTTTAACTCATACAAAGCCTTCATAAGTCTATAGACATAATTAGGTTTATTAGAATCAACAAAACCTGTTGGCTGTTCCACATAGACTTCTTCCTTCAGATTCTGGACTTAGACAAATATGAGAAACTTTTGGCTTCAACAGTTTGAAGTAAAGGGTCCAGAATTCGTCAACCAGAGAATGAAGTTCGTCGACCTCAGTTTGGAGAACAACTTGACTTGGAATGATGAAGGTTGAGTCTAAAGATCGTCGACCTGAGAATGAAGTTCGTCTAGCGCAGCTCAGAGAATATTTCTCTGAGAACGTCGAGCTGAGCACAACTATCGTCGAGCTGAGTTCGACGAACGTCGAACTCATTTTACTTGGTCTTTAGAAAAACTCTAAGACTTGAGTCTCTTGCATTCTAAAGATAGCTGGTCCATTTGATGTTGCTACTGAGGACATGGCCTAGACTCTAGGCTATACATTGTGGGTCATAACATCCTAAGTTAGTGAACCTAGCCCAGATCAAACTAGGGATCTAACACTCGGCTACTCCACTATGTCGGATTGAAAATCAATCCTACCCTCGGAACAATGTTCCTATAATCTCGATCCACAAAACAGATCTACAATCGGAAGGTAACACTTCCTACAATCTCGGAGGCAAAAGCTCCTATACTCGGAGAAATCTCTCCTACAAGAATGAATTAAACTTTGTATCTAAATACAAACAGTGATCCCTTTTTCAGATCTGCAACGGTCGGCCAAAAATTTCTTCTTCTAGACTTTGCGGCTTTATAGAATGATGAAGAGAAATCTTGATAAGATTGGATCTGAAACTTCTTGGCTTCACACGATTGATCGAATTGGAAGAATGTGGATTTGACCAAATCTCAATCTGGAAACCATTCTTGATCTGAATCCTCAAAGGTTGAAACCCTAGCCGGTCGGGAATCAGCGACGGTGACGGCGACGGTTTTGTTTCTTGGAGAGAGAAAGAGGAGACAGCGGCTTGAGAATACGGCTGCAAAACTTTCTGAATATTATCTTAGAGAAATTAGCGTTTGTCGGTTTAGACAGGTCTATTTATAGGATAAGAAAAGATTAGTCATAATTGAGTGATTATGAGAGACACGTGGATCAATCACGTTAGAGTTCATTAAGAAAACCGTTATTCTGGACTTAATGAATTTTTCGGAAAAGTCGAAGTAAAATACTCGAGTTATAAAAGACTACTCGAGTACATGCAACACTACTCGAGTAGGTATAAGATGACTACTCGACTATATGAGAGGAACTACTCGAGAGGGAATGAGATGATTACTCGAGTACATGGAGTCAACTACTCGAGTAAGTAAGAAGGAAAAGAATCAGCTACTCGTGTAACAAAAATAACTTACTTGAGTACTTGAGTAGTTACACGAGAGGTGGAGTAGATTACTCGAGTATAAGAAATACTACTCGAGTATATAAAAATGAACTACTCGAGTAGTTAAGAAACTACTCGGGACAAAGACTTAGAAAATTTCCGGAACTGGAATACAAGACTACACGAGTATAGAAGTTGAACTACTTGAGACAAATAGAACTACGCGAGTATATGGAGATGACTACTCGAGTAATTCACTTAGAGAAATTTTCTGGAATGGAATTCCGGATTACACGAGTATAAACACTGGACTACTCGAGTAGTAGATGAACTACTCGAGTACATGACTTAGACTACTCGAGACAGAAGATAAAACTACTCGAGTACTATACAGTACTACTTCAGTATTTAACTTAGAAAACTTTTGAGAAGAAAATTTCTGTAAACCCGAGAGGTGAAAGGAAACTACTAGAGATATATCTTAACTACTCGAGTTAGAGTATTACTACTCGAGTATGAACTCAGTAACTTACTCGAGTAAGAATAGAACTACTCGAGTACTTATTTAGGAAATTTTCATGATAGAACTTTTTCTTCTTCCAACGTGAAACCAGCATCAAGTTTCTTCACTTAGTCCTAAAGCTTGAATATGAAGTGTATCTCAATAGAGAGGCTATACATGAGTCAACACTTTGGAAGACACAATGTGGGATTACATTGTATGGTCCTGTGTTTGGTGACTCATTGTAGACTGACATTGGTCAACACTTCCCATAAGATTCCTGCAAACATATAACTCAAACCAAGAATCAAATACAACTTAATTCATCTTAGTTCAAGGATGACTTCATCAAATCTGGGTTAGTGTGGATACAATACCCAACAACTAATCATATAAAAGAGCACATACTAATTTATATGATAAGGATCCATGAAGCGTATGACCTAATATGAATGAATGCATGCATTTATTTATGAGTCATGCAAGTGGAACTCACACACAACGACTCTGTGATCACAGACCTTTAGTTTCCGCTTTTCGGAGCTAGCACCACTCTCTGGTACCACCGTTGTGGCTACGACAACAGTGGAGAGGGCGTCTCCACTCCTAGGCGGGTATCACACTACCAGGCCTAGACCTCCCAAACGTCTCTATACACATCCTAGGTGCACTCTAGTGTCTCTGCGTACTATTTGCTGGCTACCCACCAGTCTTTTTGGTCGAGTATGCGTTTTCGGGGATAGTCCTCTAGACTGCAGTGTAGAACAACCCGCTGGCCCCTCAAACCCTCACACCTCGCCAGAGACACCGTACTGCCATCGGTGTGACGATTGGCCCATTACCGCATGACCCACAATAGTTTATGAACATACAAGATATTCCAACCCGAGCCTCCAGATCGCAGGACCAACCCGTCCTGAATCCCTCCAACCCATCGCGGGTGAGATTGCACATAGTGCTTTTATTCAAAATCCCTCAAACCCTTCACGGGTGAGAATGCACAATAGTGTCTTTAATCAGAACCCCTCAAACCCATCACGGGTGAGAATGAACCACAATGTCTTAACCTATTAGACTACTTTTTCTACGTGTTATTATACTTAGTGATTTAAGGTTAATTTTAGGACTGCCCAGGGTATACCCGGTGAAGGGCTCTTGGGGGCACTAGGAACTACGATGAGATTACACCCAAATCTCCCTTTCTCAAGGATATTTATTTTAGTTGATGACTACCCATAATTCACCCCCAGCTCTCGTTGTTGCTCTGGAACAATCCTAATGACTTAAGATATTATCGGGGAAATCGGCGGTCTTCCGTCGATCTCCGTTTTAACCACTGTCCTTATGGGTTGCACTCCACCCCTCGTGATCTAGTAGTGACCTATAGGAGACCAACCATGGCTTATTCCTCTAATGCAATTCTCACCTCAATGGTTAAACATATCCCCCGGTGGTCCTAGTAGTTTAGGCTAACTGTGCTAGTCACTACACATGACTTACCACCACCCATATGGTACGACTTCCAATTTCTTGGACAAAGTGACCCTAATTATTTATCATGGATGGTATGATATATGATATTGACTATGTAGAGTTTTCACTATTTCTCTGAGTCATAAAAGACCCTAAATTAAATCATTTAATTAAGTGGCCTACATCACTTTATACATGAAGTAATATATTAAGTGATCCCCCTGGTCTAATAAATTTTCCTGATGATCATCTAGGCTAATTATGACAGGTTTCCAAGTATTATAATTTTCCCATTTATATTTCCATTTAATTGTATTTAAAGTTAATATCCATGGATTGGCCACTTTACAAATGAAGTACATTAAATATGTCTCTAACAATTCTGGGAAACTTACTGCATATGTAAATTGCTAACATAATACCAAATACAAGATTTCATGACTCTAGACAGTAATTTATTTCATCAAACATCAAATGACAAATATTATAAAAATTCCATTATTTAGATTTTAAATCTATAGATACAACCAAAAATACCAAGAAAATTACACAAGCTCATAAACACATAATTAAATCACCAGGATTTTTCCATAATATTTCTACTGAAAATTCCATCATTTTTAAAAAATTTCTATAAAGTGGCAAAATTGTAAATTCTACATAATTCCAAGATATATTCCTCTAATAGGCCCATTAAATTTTCCAGGGGTTTAGTATGTCTCTCTTGAGTCCTTGACAAAATTTAAGAATTTTAACTCACCAATAACCTATTTTTAAATTTCCTATCATTAAATGGCCGAAGTCTCAAAAATTCCAAATAATGGGATTCTTGCTTACAAAACTCCCAATATTTTTATTAGGGTTAAAAGCCATCCCCATGAACTCATGTCCAGAGTTTTGTGGTCATATCAAGTGTAATAAGGGGTAAATTCACATTTTGGTGAAAATGGCTATATGCACCCCAAACCCATGTTAACCATTCACATGCAAGAGGGAATACCCATCATGCAAAGAAAAAAGTGACTGAAATTTTGTCATGGGCCTATACTGAGACCAAGGACATGTCACCAAAATTTGGGGTCATTTGGAGTCATATTACTCTAAATATTTCATTAATTTAATTTTGTGTATTTTCAATAATACAATAGAAAACATTTTCCCAAAACTCCCTATTTTTGGACAGAGTTTAAGTCTACCCTAGTCAAGCACATGTCCAAAATTTGTGGTCATGTGGACCTCTGGTTTGGCATAGGCATGCATTTGAATTTTAGCCCTTGCCTAGGACCAATCCTAGTAGAACAGCCCTACAGGGAGTTCTACTGCTCCAAATTTGAAATTTAGGGTACCAAATGAAAGATAAGACCTAAGCCTACATTTGTCATGTTGATGTCTAGTCCTGAATTTGCACTTAAGAGACCAAAGTTTTCCATGCAAGTAGACAAATAAAATGTGACAGTTAATACACTATTCATAATTAATTAAACTATTAACAAAATTCAATCAAATGAACTGCATCCATTCATCATCCCCGATCAGCAATGGTGGAGATTAATTCTGGCAGGGTCACTTTGTCTGGCCATCTTCGACCACCTGTGCCGGCGCCACCACCGGAGATTATTGCCACCACCTACATTGAGGTGGGGGCTAGCGTTTCCCGACGGTGTGGCGGTCGGAGGCGGCTCCTCCGGCGATCCCGAGCATCATGAAAAACTCGGAAAATCCAGCTTCTCCTCACATGGCATCGGGCTCAATTGAGCCTGATATCTCTCCTAATTGATCAAGGAAGCTAATACTGGTAGAGGTGAAGTGAAACGAACATGATTCAGGCCTTGTCGGCGAGTGCGGCGGCGGTTGGCCATGGCCGAGCTGCTCCAGCGACAGCTTGCTCAAATCCTCGTTTCTCCACCGTTTGCTTTGATCCAGTAGTCAATTTCCACTCCTCCCCTCTCTTTGAAGCTAATGGTGGGGGTGATTTGGGCTGAGGTGGGCTGTATGTGGAGTTAACTCCAAGGTGAGCTCGACTCAACCTTGGATGCTTCACCCATGGTGCCAAGTGGCCCCATGCTCCAAATTCTTCTGGAATTTCCTGAGGAGGCCGACCAGTAAGCTTAGGCAGAAGGAGATAAGGACAAGTGGCCTCCTCCTCTTAATTCCACCTTCTCTCTCCTCTTTTTGGATGAATCCTCCAAAATGCCCCCATGTATGCACTCTCTCTCCAAATCCAGATGTGTAGGGCTTGGATTTGACACCTTGGGATGATAATGGGCCATGTTTGGTGGGCTTTGCCCATTGGGAGTGGGCTTGGTTCACTCTTGCTTCCTTTGGGCCCTATGTTGACTTTGTTGACTTTTGGGTTGACTTGGTCAACTTGATGAGTGGGCTGACGCCACTTGAGGGTCATGGACCCTATGGAATCACCCAACATGGGTTGGGCCATGGTGATGTCTCACTTGGACCATTTGGGCCTTTAGGTGTAGGTTTGATCAATTTAAGGTTTAGGGTTGACTTGGTCAAATTGGGTCAATGGGTGACCCAATTGCATGCTTTAGGGTTCACTTAGATTGTTCTTAGGGTTAGGGCAATGTGCTGGAGGTCATGGTGTGGCTAGAGTTCCTATTTAGGCTAGTTTGACCTAATTTGAATTGGTCTTATAGTGGGCCCCACATGGCTACACCCCACCTTCTAGGGTCAAACCTAGCTAAAATCCTTATCACCCATCACATGTCTAACCCAATCTAAGTTGAGGAGCCTAATTGCAAGTGGAATGTTACAAATTGCAATAAACAAAGAAATAATTTCGTCCCTGAAATTCAAGTTCGGGTCTACGGGGTTTCCAAGCATGAAAATTAAGGAATTTTTTTAAAGATAAACCTAAGGTGTATCTGAAGTGAAATGTTCCGGGTGCCACTCTAGCATCAGGTCCCTTGGCTCCCAAGTGTGCTCCTCTCATCCATGGTTGGACCACAACACCTTCACAAGAGGAACCTTCTTCTTTCGCAACACTCGGACAACTGTATCGGTGATCTGGATTGGCTCCAACCGAACTGATCTACCGGGTGCTATCGGGCCGAATGTAGTAGGGATGTGCTGTTTCGGACGAAGGTGAGCTCTTCGCAATGAGGAGACATGAAAGACATCGTACAGGGTCCCCAACTCTGTTGGCAGTTGCAGTCTATAAGCCAAAGGACCGACCCGCTCCAGAATCAAGTACGACCCCATGTATCGTGGACTGAGCTTCTTGTGTCTCTGCATCCGAGACACACCATGCACAGGATGTATCTTCAAGAATACCATGTCTCCCACCTAAAACTCCACCTTCCGATGGCGCGCATCATAGTACTTGGCCTGTCTACTCTGGGCCTCCAGCATTCGTTCCCTAATAATTCGAATCTTAGCATTCGTATCCTCAATGTACTTTGAACAAAGAGTCCTCGTGTCCACATCCTGAACCTAAGATAGAGGTGTCCGACACTTCCTTCCATACAAAGCCTCATAAGCCGCCATCCCGATGCCTTCCTGGTGACTATTTTTGTAAGAGAACTCGATCAGGGGCAACAGTCTCTCACAAGGATTCCCTGTATCCAATATGTATAGACGAAGAAGATCCTCCATGGTCCGGATGTTTCGCTCGGTCTGGTCGTCGGTCTGCGGATGGAAGGTGGTGCTAAAAGTGAGCCGAGAACCCAAGTAAGCATGCACAACCCCCCATTCCATCGATATGAACTGACCATCACGATCCGAGACGATCGATCTGGGGATGCCATGCTACCAGAAGAACTGCTCCACAAACAATCTCACCAAAATAGCAACTGGACAGTCCTTCCTGATTGGGATAAATCGAGCCACCTTGGTCCGCCTGTCGACGATGACCCATATGGAATCGTGCCTAGAGTGGGAGCGTGACAATCCGTGCACGAAATCCATAGATATATCCTCGAATTTCCACTCTAGTACAGGAAATGGCTGTAATAATCCCCACGGGCTGTTGCATTATGCTTTTACCTGCTGACTTATCACGCAGTGTGTCACATAATGAATGATCTCTCTCTTCATCCCTGGCCAATACATGTGTCGCCGCAAATCAGCTGTCATCTTGGTGATCTCGGGATGCACTGAATACTGAGAGTGGTGCGCCTCTCTAAGTATATCCTCCCGTATGGTACCGCCTGCGGGTATATAAATGCGCCCACGGAAAAGAATCAGATCATACTGCAGTGTATAATCCCCGAATTTGCCCCCTTCCAGGGCTCTAAATATCGGCTCTAAGGCTGCATCTAGCCTTTGCTGCGTCAAGATGCACTCCCGAAGATCATTCTCCACGATCAAGGAGTTCAGATATTCCCGGTAGACTGCCGGCTCGTCCTCTGAAACCATGGTGATATGCATATCATCCATCATCTGCATCAACCCCAAATACATCACTCGGGGCTCCGGTCCAGTAGTGCCGGCTCTCCTGCTCAACGCATCTGCCACTGTGTTCGCTTTCCTCGGATGATAATGCAACTTGTATTCATAATCGCAGAGAAATTCCAGCCATCTCCTCTGTCGAAGGTTAAAATCTTTCTGCGTGTCGACGTATTTGAGATTTTTGTGATCCGAGTAGACATCACAATGAACCCCATACAAGTAGTGTCTCCATATCTTCAGTGCGAATACGACCGCCCCGAGCTCCAAGACATGCACCGGGTAATTCTGTTCATGTTTCTTCAATTGCCTGGAGGCATAAGCAATAACGTGGTCGTGCTGCATCAAGACGGTACACATTGTAACGCCCCGAAACTCAAAGGAGCGACGGGGGACGTTTTGGGCCAGCTTGGGGTTCTGGCTGCAGGCACACGGCCTAGGACACGGGCGTGTCCCAGGGCATGTCAAGCTTGTGTCGACACTCAGCTGGGAAGTCGACATTTTGATCTCGACATTGTGTCGAGACTGGGCACACGGCCTGCGACACGGGCGTGTCGCAGGGCATGTCGACCCGTGTCGACACTTAGCCCGCAAAGTCGACACTCTGCATTCGACGAAGTGTCGAGACATGGCACACGGCCTGCGACACGGGGGTGTCGCAGGGCGTGTCAACCCGTGTCGACACTTGTCCCGGGAAGTCGACACTCTGCTCAACGATGTGTCGAGACAAGGCACACGGCCTAGGACACGGGCGTGTCCAAGGCCGTGTAATCAGGTCGACGATCTTCGCTCGACGAAGTGTCGAGTGTAGAGACCATGTACACGGCCTGGGGCCCAGGTGTGTTGAGGTGACACGGGCAAGGACACGGGCGTGTCCTAGAACCCGTGTAGTGCTCAGGTTGTTTTCGAGGAAAAATGATGGAGGTACACGGCTGGCCACACGGCCGTGTCAGGTGGAACACGACCATGTCAGCTCGAACACGGGCGTGTTCGATACCCATGTGTTGTTCCAGGCGAGCCGATTTTGAGGCACACGGCCCTGGACACGGTCGTGTGCCAGACCGTGTGCGGTCCAGATTGGGCATTTCAGTCCCGAATCGAAGCCGTTCATTTCTTTAATTGATGATCCAACGGCTGGGGGTTGTTCCAGAAGGGATATACCCGGGATTGGACTTAGAAACCCTCACTGTTCATGTGTGGATATCTTTCTAAAAGCTTAGAGAGAGAGGAGAGCCAAGGAAGGAAGAAGGAGCTAGATCCAGCCATTGGATGAGTTTCGAAGCTCCAAATCGCGAGCCGACTCCGGATCCACGGAAGCAAAGCTAGTGCGGTGCTTTTGATCCGCTTATTTTTCCATGGCGCCGAAGAAGAACGCAAGGGTAACGATTCTCTTCTTGAGCATGAGTAGATATCCTTCTTTGCATAGGAAGCCCGCTCTAGCAAGTTTGCGGAGAGTTGGAGGCGTTCCTTCGGGTAGATATGTGAAGTCCCCGTTGTTTAGAGTCCGTGAGTGAGAACGGACAAAGGCATGATGTGTGAAGCCTACCCGGACATGTTGGTCTGGATCGGTGATGTTGCATTGCATAAATGCCGGAGAAGACTCCGTGCTATTGATTGTTTTTCGGGTTTTCTACGCGGTAGATTGTAGCAGGGAGCCTTGGGGATTAACCCAAAGGTGCACCCGGAAAACTGGGAGGATGCGAGATCTTGCCAACTTGGTGGCCTGAGAGCCAACTTGAACATAACCGGGTTATGTGAATTGTGATGGAAATGGGACTCGGTGGAAGTTTGACCCGCGCAAATGGCTTAAATTGTCGTTGCGATGTGAGCACGGGTTAGATGGAACCGTACCCGTTCTATGTCGTTCGGTTAAAGAGACCTAAAGGCACGTTGCACTTGTCGTTGGCATAGATTAGGGTCTTCGGCGGTCGATGGATTAAATTGTCGTGACCCAGGCCAAGAAGATAAATTGCTCATAGGTTTGGCCGTCAAAGTGGCGGTGGTGAGTCCGGAATGTCTATGGCTTTAATTGACGTGACATCGACCGGTTCACCGAGAATGTGCCCTGAGAGCACGGGACGTGTGGCCGTGCGAGCCAACGTCTGTGATGAAATAGCTATATATATATATATTGCTCGCTTATGCAAATGAAATGCAGGGAAGGAGCATCGATGCCCCGAGTTGGGGGCGGGATCGTTATAATTTGGTCAGCATTGCTGACCGTTGCCTTGTTTTGCCACCGTGCGGTGGTTTGTTGCTTGTAGGTGCTGCTGGACAAAGCGGTCAATAAAGGGCTAAAGCCCTTTTTGCGAAGCCGGCCCTCGAAGGCCCAATTGGAAGTGTTTACTGTTTTATTCATGTATGACCGGCCTGCGTGCCGTGGTTTGTAAATCATGTAATATCAAGTGAAACATTTTGTAAGCCCTTAAGGCTTGTGTTGGTATTTGTATAACATTCCTATTTCGAATTAGTGGACATTCATGCTTTAGTGCTGGGTTCTTATTTGCAACTCTTATTAATCTGCTTCCGCTAGAATGCTCTGTGTAGGACGCTGATTGGTTGGATGGTTTCCATGAGTAACCACCCGGTCTGTCTGTGGCATACGGCGTCGGGCCCCGACCGGACCTACTGCTATATGCTATGCGACGGATAAGGGGTGTTACAATTTGGTATCAGACTACAGGTTTTGGTCGGGCTTAAAATGAATTCGTGGGCGAATTCTTTTTAAGGGGTGGTGAGCATATTGTGTGCGTCATCGTTATAACAGTAAAAGAACCCATGAATATCTACTTAGGAATGAAAATACACGTGTTTGACGAATCTGCGTGTTCCTATAATTGTTGTTTGCAATTTTATTTGGTCTCTTAACGGTGTTTTGTACCACTATAGGTTACCAGAAGTGGTGTTGGGCCGTCGGAACGTCGCGTTTCTGAGGCTAGCAGTGCACCGGATGTTGCTCCTGCAACACCTCTATCGGCTGAGAACATACGATTGGTGGCTGAAGCGGTGTTCGTCGTGATAAATGCGCAGCCTGTAAGGCAAACGCAGCAGCCCGCTCCTGTGATGCAGCAGGAACCTCTTCAAGAGGCTGAGCCGAGGAGAGTGGAGCAAGTGGTTGTGGAACCGGTGGTGCCAAGGAGGGCAACCGAGAGACAGCTTAAGCATGTTATGAGCTTTAACCCTCCTGTATTCTCGGGGTTGGGAACCCCATCTCAGGCTGAAGACTGGCTCTCCAGGGTGAAGAGAGTCATGACAGCAACGAAGATGGAGGAGTGGAAAATGACCACTATCGCTACGTTCCTTCTGGACGGTGAAGCGAGAATGTGGTGGGAAGGATTGGAGCTGCACTTATTGAGAGGTAGGCAACTTGGTGATGTCTCGATGGAAGAGTTCTCGAGATTCTTCTTGGCTAGATACCTCCCTTCGACGCAGA
Source organism: Platanthera guangdongensis (assembly GCA_039583875.1). Lineage (NCBI taxonomy): Eukaryota > Viridiplantae > Streptophyta > Magnoliopsida > Asparagales > Orchidaceae > Platanthera > Platanthera guangdongensis. The sequence goes on from CM077159.1 coordinate 103,548,164, forward strand.
AGATAGCGTTGGAGAATGAGTTTCTGAAGTTGGTTCAGGGTGAGAGGAGAGTGGATGAATATCTCCACGAGTTCACTCGGTTGAGTCGATATGCTAGCTCCACCATCGCGGATGAGGAGCGCAAGACTAATCGCTTCTACGAGGGGTTGAGAGATGAGTTGAGGTTACTACTCTCGGGCTCGATGACGCAGGGTTTCTTAACCTTGGTCAATACTGCCCGGTCCTTGGAGAAGGACATGAAGAATGTACAAGTAAAGAAAAGCTTGGGTGAGAAGAAATCTGAATTCAAAGTGCCGACTACTTCAGAGTCCGGCTATCGGGGGACTTTCAAGAAGCATAGGACTTCGGGTCCACCTCCTTCTGGTGCTTCTGGGGCAACTACGAGTCGAACCCCGGGCGCATGTTTTACTTGTGGAAAGACGGGACACTTTGACAGTGACTGTTGGAGCGGACGTCCTAAGTCCGAGAGAAGGTCGCGAGCAACTTAAGAAGAGAAGGGAAAGGTGGTGGAGTCGACCGCATCCCAATATGCTCCGGCTCAACCAAGGGTGTATAATCTTGGCCAACAGGAGGCCATCAAACAGGCTGATGTGGTGACAGGTATGGTTTAATTAATAGCAAGTCAATTTCCTTAAATACTTGTTATGCAAATGTTACCTTACCACTGCTTGTTTAGGATTTGTATTGATTTGTGAAAATCCGGCACGAGCACTCTTCGATACGGGAGCTTCACACTCCATCTTGTCCGAAGGATTTATATCACGCATCGGAGTCCCTTCTTCGATGGCTAAGGATAAGTTGTATGTGTTGTTGCCCAATGAGTGTTCGATGCGAGCGGATAAGATCTGCGATGTTAAGATTCGTATTGGGAATCAGGAGTTCGACCTGCAGGTGTCTTTACTTCCGTTGGTGGAGTTCGACGTTATATTTGGCATGGAATAGCTCTCGGAGCAGCAGGCCTATATTGACTGCGGTCGCAAGGAAGTCAAGCTGGGAGCAAGTCGTGAGATGACTTTTACGGGCTTAAAGGGGTCGAGCAAGACGTTGATGTCTACTCTTCAGGTGGTGAAGGCGGTTCGTGCCGGTGCAGAACTGTTCTTTACACTAGTGGAGGTTGCGAAGCCGAAGCCCGCGTTGGATTGTATTTCAGTGGTATCAGAATACCCTGATGTGTTCCCCGCAGATCTTCCTGGAGCCCCGCCTCAGCGGGAGATAGATTTTACGATTGAGCTAGTGCCGGGTGCAAAGCCTGTGTCACGATCTCCTTATCGGCTAGCGCCTAAGGAAATGGCGGAGCTGAAAGTTCAACTACAAGAGTTGTTGGAGCAAGGGTATGTGCGCCCGAGTTCTTCGCCTTGGAGCTCACCGGTCCTCTTTGTTAAGAAGAAGGATGGAAGCTTGAGGCTATGTATTGATTATAGGGAGCTCAACAAGTTGACGGAGAAGAACAAGTACCCGATCCCCCGGATTGATGATCTTTTCGATCAGTTAGTCGGGTCGACGGTGTACTCGAAGTTGGATCTCAAGGCTGGGTACTATCAGCTGCGAATAAGGGAGAGTGATATCCCGAAGACAGCGTTTAGTACGAGATACGGGCATTATGAGTTTACGGTCATGCCGTTTGGGCTGACTAATGCGCCGTCAGTGTTCATGGATTTGATGAACAGGACTTTCAGGGAGTACTTGGACCATTTCGTGATCGTCTTCATCGACGATATTTTGGTGTACTCGCAAAGTGAGAAAGATCACTTCAAGCATCTTCATTTGGTTCTGGAGATGCTAAGGAGAAATCAGTTGTATGCCAAGTTCTCGAAGTTCGAGTTTTGGCTATCCTCAGTGGCGTTCGTCGGGCATATAGTTAGTGGAGAGGGTATTACTGTGGATCCGGCGAAGATTGTTGCGATACGGGAGTGGCCTGAGCTTGCTACGGTAGCGGAAGTCCGGAGCTTTTTGGGGCTTGCCGGCTATTATAGGCGCTTCGTACAGAACTTCTCGCGGATAGCATTACCTCTCACAACTTTGACGAGGAAGGAGCATAAGTTTGTTTGGACGCCAGAGTGCGCACGAGCTTTTGAGCAGTTGAAGTGTCGGTTGACCACGGCACCTGTGCTGTGTTCGCCATGTGGGACCGAAGGCTATGAGATTTATAGTGATGCTTCGGGCAGCGGTTTGGGTTGCGTGCTATTGCAACACGGAAGTGTAATAGCTTATGGGTCGAGACAGCTAAAAGTGCATGAAAGGAACTATCCGGTCCATGACTTGGTGTTAGCGGCCGTGATTTTTGCCTTGAAGCTGTGGAGACACTATTTGTACGGTGTGAAGATTGATATCTACACCGATCACAAGAGCCTGAAGTATCTTATTGATCAGAAGGATCTGAATATGCGGCAGCATAGATGGATGGAGTTCCTGGGGGACTATACATTCAAGATCCACTATGTGCCTGGTAAAGGGAATGCGGTTGCGGACGCGTTGAGTCGTCGAGCCCCAGCTCAAGCCAATTGGCTATCGGTGCATGATGAGCGGTTGGTGCGGGAGTTAGAGGCGTTGGAGATTGTTTGTGTGGACAGGCAATCAAGTGCTGAAGCAGTTCTGAATTGGACTGAAGTCCAATATGACCTGGCTGATCGTATTCGGCAGGCTTTGGATATGGATGCTTATATGAAGCAGTTCATGGTAGAGGCTCTGGATGGGTCAAATTCCCAATTCGTCGTGGAGGACGGATTACTTTGGAAAGACGGTCGTCTGTGCGTCCCAAGTGTGGGCAATTTACGGGTGGAGTTGTTGTACGAGGCACACCATACCAAGTACTCGATTCACCCGGGGAGCACGAAGATGTACCGTGATGTGAAGAAACTGTTTTGGTGGTCAGGTTTGAAGAAGGATGTGGCGCTATACGTAGCGAAGTGCCAAACTTGCGCCTTGGTCAAGGCGGAGTGCCAAAAGCCCGGAGGATTTCTTAAGTCCTTGCCTATTCCGGAGTGGAAATTTGACGACATCTCTATGGACTTTGTGCATGGTTTGCCAAGGTCGCAAAAGGGGAATGATGCCATTTGGGTGGTTGTTGATCGGTTAACGAAGGTGTCGCATTTTATTCTGCATAGGAAGGATGATCCAGTGGAGAAGTTGGCAAAGCTTTATGTGGATAACATAGTACGGCTTCATGGTGTGCCCCGCAGCATCATGAGTGACCGAGATGGGCGGTTCACGTCCAATGATTGGAGGCTGGTGCAGCAAATGTTGGGAACAAAGCAAAAATTTAGCACAACCTTTCATCCGCAAACGGATTGGCAGACCGAGAGGGTCAATAGAACCATGGAAGACATGCTCCGCATGTGTGTCTTGGATTTTGGAAAGCAGTGGGAAGACCACCTGTATTTGGTGGAGTTCGCATACAACAATAGCTACCAAGCGAGTATTCAAATGGCGCCCTTCGAGGCCCTATATGGTAGAAAATGTCGCACGCCGTTATCTTGGTTAGAAACGGATGAGTCAAAGTTGTATAAGCGATCAGAAGCGGAGGATGCTACTTCTTTGGTGAGAACCATTCGGGAGAGGTTGCTTATCGCTCAGGACCGGCAAGCGAAGTACTATAATGCCAAGCACAGGAACGTGGAGTTCGCTGTGGGCGACTATGTATACTTAAAGATCAAGCCGTTCAAGGGTGTCTCGCGGGTGCGGCCATTGAAAAAGCTAAGCCCGAGGTACCTTGGGCCGTTTGAGGTTCTGGAGCGAGTCGGTGAAGCGGCCTATCGGTTGAAGCTTTCAGTGGAGCTTGGTGGATTACATGATGTATTCCATATATCGGTGCTTTGGAAGGCAGTGCAAGAGCCTTCGCAAGTGATCGCGGTTGATCAAGTGCCGGTGGATAGTGGGTTGACGACAAAGGTCAAGCCCGTACGGATTGAGGACTCGGAGGTCAAGCGGCTACGCAATAAAGAGATCAGGATGGTCAAGGTCCGGTGGGACAATTGCGGTCGTGAGGAGCTCTCTTGGGAGCGAGAGCAGACTATGCTTGACGAGTATCCGGAGTTGTTCCGCTCAGGTACAAATTTTGGTTTTGTACATGTCTTTCCTTTATGTAATTTCGTGGACGAAATTCTTTTAAGAGGGGGAGAGTTGTAACGCCCCGAAACTCAAAGGAGCGACGGGGGACGTTTTAGGCCAGCTTTGGGTTCTGTATGCAGGCACACGGCCTAGGACATGGGCGTGTCCCAGGGCGTGTCAAGCTTGTGTCGACACTCAGTCGGGAAGTCGACATTTTGATCTCGACATTGTGTCGAGACTGGGCACACGACCTACGACACGGGCGTGTCGCAGGGCGTGTCGACCCGTGTCGACACTTAGCCCGCAAAGTCGACACTCTGCGTTCGACGAAGTGTGGCGACATGGCACACGGCCTGCGATACGGGCATGTCGCAGAGCGTGTCAAACTGTGTCGACACTCGTCCCGGGAAGTCGACACTCTGCTCGACGATGTGTCGAGACAAGGCACAGGGCCTAGGACACGGGCGTATCCAAGGCCGTGTCATCAGGTCGATGATCTTCGCTTGACGAAGTGTCGAGTGTCGAGACCGTGTACACAGCCTGGGTTCCAGGCGTGTTGAGGTGACACGGGCAAGGACACGGGCGTGTCCTAGAAGCCGTGCAGTGCTCGGGTTGTTTTCGTGGAAAAATGATGGGGGTACACGGCCGGCCACACGGCCGTGTCAGGTGGAACACGGGTGTGTCAGCTCGAACACGGGCATGTTCGATACCCGTGTGTTGTTCCAGGCGAGCCGATTTTGACGGCGAATGAGGCACACGGCCCTGGACACGGGCGTGTGCCAGGCCGTGTGCTGTCCAGATTGGGCATTTCAGTCCCGAATCGAAGTCGTTCATTTCTTTAATTGATGATCCAACGGCTGGGGGTTGTTCCTAAAGGGATATACCCGGGATTGGACTTAGAAACCCTCACTTTTCATGTGTGGATATCTTTCTAAAAGCTTAGAGAGAGGAGAGCCAAGGAAGGAAGAAGGACTAGATCCGGCCATTGGAGGAGTTTTAAAGCTCCAAATCGCGAGCCGACTCCGGATCCACGGAGGCAAAGCTAGTGCGGTGCTTTTCATCCGCTTATTTTTCCATGGCGCCGAAGAAGAACGCAAGGGTAACGATTCTCTTCTTGAGTATGAGTAGCTCTCCTTCTTTGCATAGGAAGCCCGCTCTCGCGAGTTTGCGGAGAGTTGGAGGCGTTCCTTCGGGTAGATATGTGAAGTCCCCGTTGTTTAGAGTCCGTGAGTGAGAACAGACATAGGCATGATGTGTGAAGCCTACCCGGACATGTTGGTCTGGATCGGTGATGTTGCACTGCATAAATGCCGGAGAAGACTCCGTGCTATTGATTGGTTTTTGGGGTTTCTACGCGGTAGATTGCAGCAGGGAGCCTTGGGGATTAACCCAAAGGTGCACCGGAAAAACTGGGCGGATGCGAGCTCTTGCCAACTTGGTGGCCTGAGAGCCAACTTGAATATAACCGGGTTATGTGAATTGTGATGGAAATGGGACTCGGTGGAAGTTTGACCCACACAAATGACTTAAATTGTCGTTGCGATGTGAGCACGGGTTAGATGGAACCGTACCCGTTCTATGTCATTCGGTTAAAGAGACCAAAAGGCACGTGGCACTTTCCGTTGGCATAGATTAGGGTCTTCGGCGGTCGATGGCTTAAATTGTCGTGACCCAGGCCAAGAAGACAAATTGCTCATAGGTTTGACAGTCAAAGTGGTGGTGGTGAGTCCGGAATGTCTATGGCTTTAATTGACGTGAAATCGACCGGTTCACCGAGAATGTGCCCTGAGAGCACGGGGCGTGTGGCCGTGCGAGCCAACATGTGTAATGAAATGGCTATATATATATATATTGCTCACTTATGCTAATGAAATGCAGGGAAGGAGCATCGCCGCCCCGAGTTGGGGGCGGTATCGTTATAATTTGGTCAACATTGCTGACTGTTGCCTTGTTTTGCCACCGTGCGGTGGTTTGTTGCTTGCAGGTGCTGCTGGACCAAGCGGTCAATAGCGGGCTAAAGCCCTTTTTGCAAAGCCGGCCCTCGAAGGCCCAATTGGAAGTGTTTACTGTTTTATTCATGTATGATCGGTCTGCGTGCCGTGGTTTGTAAATCATGTAATATCAAGTGAAACATTTTGTAAGGCCTTAAGGCTTGTGTTGGTATTTGTATAAAATTCCTATTTTGGATTAGTGGACGTTCATGCTTTAGTGCTGGGTTCTTATTTGCAACTCTTATTAATCTGCTTCCGCTAGAATGCTCTGTGTAGGATGCTGATTGGTTGGATGGTTTCCATGAGTAACCACCCGGTCTATCTGTGGCATACGACGTCGGGCCCCGGCCGGACCTACTGCTATATGCTATGCGACGGATAGGGGGTGTTACACACATCCCATGGTAAGAAGCGTCGGTGTAAATCTGGAATCCTTCCTTCCCAGATGGAAGTGCAAGGATAGGGGCAGATGTAAGCGGACTCTTTAACTACTGAAATGATGACTCGCACTTTTCGGTCCACACAAATGCTGCTTCCTTCTTCGTCAAAGTCATGAGGGAAAGTGTTATCCTCGAAAACCCCTCTACGAACTTGCAGTAATACCCGACGAGTACCAAGAAGCTGCGTATATCAGAAGCTAATTTTGGCCGCGGCCAATCACGCACTGCCTGTACATTGGCCGGATCTACGACCAACCCGGCTCCACTGACAATGTCTCCTAGAAATGCCACCTCTTGCAGCCAGAACTGACACCTGGAAAACTTCGCATACAACTGGTGTTCCCTCAATCTCCCCAGTACCTGTGCCAAATGCTGCATGTGCTCCTCCTTTGTCCGAGAATAGATCAAGATATCATCAATAAATACTATGATGCATCTATCCAGGTAAGGCTCGAAAACACGGTTCATCAGACTCATGAATGCGGAAGGTACTTTCGTGAGCCCGAAAGGCATCACCGTGAACTCGTACAGACCATAGCGGGAACTGAATGTTGTCTTCGGAATGTCTTCCTCCTGAATCCACAGCTGATAATACCATGATCGTAAGTCCAGCTTGGAGAACTAGAAGGCTCCATGAAGCTGATCAAATAGTTCATCGATCCGGGGCAATGTGTAAGTGTTCCGGACTATCAGCCGATTCAGCTCTCGATAGTCGATGATGAGCAGCAACGACGCATCCTTCTTCATAACAAATAATACTGGTGCTCCCTAGGGTGATGAGCTGGGTCGAACAAAGCCCGACTCTACTAACTCCTGCAGCTGGGACCTGAACTCAACCAACTCCTTAGGATCCATGATGTATGGTGCTCGAGATACTGGCCTCTCTCCTAGCACTAGCTGTATCCGGAAGTCCACATCCCTAGCTGGCAGTAATCAGGGCAATTTCTCCGGGAATACGTCAGGAAAATCCCGAGCCACCGGAATGTCAGAAAGGGAAGTTTCTTCTCCCGCCATCTCGAAGCATATAATATACACCTCCTCTCCCTGATGGTGGGCCTTGACAGCCTGTACAGATGATAATAATATATGCGAGATAGGTCTGATACCTTCGACGACGACCTAGGAGTTGCCGTTCCTCAGAGTGATCCCTCTCGACGGGCAATCAATTTGGGCAAAGTTCTAGTGTAACCACATCATGCCCAATATCAAGTTGAAATCATGCAGTCACAGGATCGTCGCTGGCGCCTCAAATGTCCTGCCACCAATCTCAGCCTCCATGTTGTAATGGGCAGAGGTCCATAGCTTTGACCCATCGGGCAGACACACCTTCATCTCCACTCCTAGAAATCTTTCCGCACCCTCCAGTCCTTCTATAAAGACCTTAGAAAAAAATGAGTGGGAAGTAGCCTTGTCAAACAAGGTACGAGCGGGCTTGCCGCTGATCATGACTATGCCTGAGTTGTTTGGGTTCAAATAAACTGTTATTTTAAATAAAATCAGATAAATGAAACTTAAATTTAAAATAATCGAAGTACCTGTGATTACCTCCTCTGGGTTCCTCGGTTCAGCGAGGTCTAGTGCGTATATTTGCTCCTATTCTCTCCATCGTCCGTGATATCCTCGGACTCAGCCTCGACCTCATCCTCGGCCTCGGCCTTGGCCCTGCTGTACTGGAGGGGCCACTAGAGGTGGAGGAGGAGGAGGTGGATGAAACTGATGCGGACACTCCGATCTAATATGCCCAAGCTGATGGCATCAGAAGCAAACTACCAGCCGGTGGCCAAGTCATCTTGCCTCCTCGGGTCATGCACCTGTAGAGGTGGGGAGCTAACACTGTAGGAGGCCCCTGCTCCTGCTTGAATTTGGGACGACGACATTCCCCACCCCTCTTATATCCAATGACTTTGCCTCACTGGGATCCCCTGTTAATCTCCCTGGGTGATGACCTGTCCAGCGACCTCTTTCGTCTATTCTGCACAATCAGCTAGTCTGCCTCCAGCTTCTTGGCCATCTCTATGATCTGTGACGAGGTGCCCTGGGAGATGAATAGTAGGGGCTACCTCAAGTAATCTCTGAGCCCATTATAGAATCTCTTGGCGTACTTCCTGTCATCCATGTCATGGATCCCCGAAAATGTAGCCAGATGGGAGAACTCTCTTTGATACTCGATCATAGATTTAGCCCCTGCTTGAGGTTCAAAAACCTCTCTTCCAGTGCATCTCTATCTTTGGTGGACACATAATGCTCCAAGAATGTCTCACAAAACTCCTCCCATGAGATGTCTGACAGCTCCCAATCAGCATAAGTGGTCTCTCGCAAGGACTTCCACCATCTCTTTGCATGAGCAACTAATGCAGAGGTGGCTAAAGGAACTACCTGGCTGACCGGGCAGCTGATGCCTGCCAATATCTCATGTATGGCCTCCAGCCATTCCGCAGTCTTCACAGCATCCTCTGTCCCTCGGTACATCGGCGGGGACAGGCTCTTGAAGGCACTCAACTAGCTCGACCTCGGATTTGGCTGCGGAGCCGGGACCTGCTGGGCTTTGAAGGCTTCCAAGATAGCCGTAAAAGTTTGCCCCATCTCTGTCTGTAGAAAGGGAGTGGCAGACAGAGGGGGAGGAACCACATTCTGTGGCGCAGCGACCTGTGGAGGTTGCATAAAGGTAAGGTTTAAACAGAATTGGACTAACTCATTGTATTTAATGGACTATTTTATGTGACTTTTTACACATGGGCACACCACTACTTCCGCTGCATAGTTTGTCTGCAAACTAATGCTCGAGCGGGGTGGTCCAATGTTGTGGACTTCTTTCTCATATGATCGTTCGTTCAAGTGATACCAGTTTGTAACCCACAGGTCGGAGGATCAAAACCTCGCTCTGATACCAGTTTGTAAGACCCCTCCCCCTTACCAAGGAGGCTTCCGGTCTTATGCCCAGAACCACCGTCTTACGGTGGAACTAACACATGGGTTAGTCGACATCATAAGACGCCGATTTTGCCGGCTAGCACGATCATAAACCTGTAGGCCAATATGAGAAACAAAAGTATATCAGTAATGTATAAATGAACTACAAAATAGTCCACAGTCACAGTACATATCATAAAATGAAATGAAAGTACATCCAGTCCACAATGAGTAGAAAACTAAGAAGAGTAAAAGGGCTTATGACCTGCACATGAATATCAACTCTCCTCACACAACAAATGCGGAAGCATAACTATACTCGTACTCGTCCCACCTGAGGAAACTCTGTAGTAGTCGTAGTAGGTGGTGGTGGTATCAACTCCTCACATCCTGTCACCTCGTCCTGCAGGTTGTGCTGGTGCTCCATCTCCTCGAGCTCCTAAAAATAGTTTGGTCACCGACCATTAGTCAAAAAGACAAAGTCATTTCCTCCGCACCTCGCCCCGCTACTCCTAGGCACAGTGCGGGAGGACGACGTGGATGACAACAAAGGGGTAACAAAAGGGAAGCAGGTGACAAGTAATCTATGCTACCAAGTAAGAATGTACACTAGTATTTCTATGTATATAGTCCAAATATAGAAACATATACAGTGCAGAAGTATGTAAAATTGGAAATAAGTAAAGTGTAATAAATAAAGTACAAAAATCTATCGCTAATATACATCACAGAAGTACCCTAACTTATATGAATGTCCATACAAACATATAAGTTAGAGTTTCCAAAATTAACTTATCATATAAAAGAGCTCATACTAATTTATATGATAAGGATCCATGAAGCGTATGACCTAATATGAATGAATGCATGCAGTTATTTATGAGTCATGCAAGTGCAACTCACACACAACGACTCTGTGATCACAGACCTTTAGTTCCCGCTTTTCGGAGCTAGCATCACTCTCTAGTACCACCGTTGTGGCTACGGCAGCAGCGGAGCGGGTGTCTCCACTCCTAGGCGGGTATCACACTACCAGGACTAGACCTCTCATACGCCTCTGTACACATCCTAGGTGCACTCTAAAGTCTCTGCATACTATTTGCTGGCTACCCACCAGTCTTTTTGGTCGAGTGTGCGTTTTCGGGGATCGTCCCCCAGACCACAGTGTAAAATAACCCACTGGCCCCTCAAAACCATCATACCTCGCCAGAGCCATCGTACTGCCATCGGTGTGACGATTGGCCCAGTACCGCATGACCCGCACAGTTTATGCACATACAAGATATTCCAACCCGAGCCTCCAAATCGCAGGACCAACCCGTCCTGAATCCCTCCAACCCATCGCGGGTGAGATTGCACATAGTGCTTATATTCAAAATCCCTCAAACCCTTCACGGGTGAGAATGCACAATAGTGTCTTTAATCAGAACCCCTCAAACCCATTACGGGCGAGAATGAACCACAATGTCTTAACCTATTAGACTACTCTTGTCTACGTGTTATTATACTTAGTGATTTAAGGTTAATCTCAGGACTGCCCAGGGTATACCCGGTGAAGGGCTCTTGGGGGCACTAGGAACTATGATGGGATTACGTCCAAAGCTCCCTTTCTCAAGGATATTTACTTTAGTTAATGACTACTCATAATTCACCCCCAGCTCTCGTTGTTGCTCTGGAACATTCCTAATGACTTAAGATATTACCGGGGAAATCGGCGGTCTTCCGTCGATCTCCGTTTTAACCACTGTCCTTATGGGTTGCACTCCACCCCTCGTGATCCAGTAGTGACCTATAGGAGACCAACCATGGCTTATTGCTCTAATGTAATTCTCACCTCAATGGTTAAACATATCCCTCGGTGGTCCTAGTAGTTTAGGCTAACTGTGCTAGTCACTACCCATGACTTACCACCACCCATATGGTACGAGTTCCAATTTCTTGGACAAAGTGACCCTAATTATTTATTAAGGATGGTATCATATATGATATTGACTATGTAGAGTTTTCACTATTTCTCTAAGTCATGAAAGACCCTAAATTAAATCATTTAATTAAGTGGCCTGCATCACTTTATACATGAAGTACTATATTAATTGATTCCCCTAGTCTAATAAATTTTCCTGATGATCATCTAGGCTAATTATGACTGGTTTCCAAGTATTGTAATTTTCCCATTTATATTTCCATTTAATTGTATTTAAAGTTAATATTCATGGATTGGCCACTTTACAAATGAAGTACATTAAATATGTCTCTAACAATTCTGGGAAACATACTGCATATGTAAATTGCTAACATAATACCAAATACAAGATTTCATGGCTCTAGACAGTAATTTAGTTCATCAAACATCAAATGACAAATATTATAAAAATGCCATTATTTAGATTTTAAATCTATAAATGCAACCAAAAATACCAAGAAAATTACACAAGGTCATAAACACATAAATAAATCACCAGTATTTTTTCCATAATATTTCTACTAAAATTCCATCATTTTTCTATAATTTCTATAAAGGGGCAAAATTGTAAATTCTACATAATTCCAAGATATATTCCTCTAACAGGCCCATAAAATTTTACAGTTGTTGCGTATGTCTCTATTGAGTCATTGGAAAAATTTGAGAATTTTAACTCACAAATAACCTATTTGTAAATTTCCTATCATTAAATGTCCTAATTTTCAAAAATTCTAAATAATGGGATGTTTGCTTCCAAAAATCCCAATATTTTTTTGAGGTGTAAAGGCCATCCGCATGAACTCATGTCCAGAGTTTTGTGGTCATATCAAGTGTAATTAACGGGTAAATTCATATTTTGGTGAAAATGGCTATATACACCCCAAACCCAGGTTAACCCTTCACATGCAAGATGGAATACCCATCATGTAGAAGTCAAAAGTGACTGAAATTTTTGTCATGGGCCTATATTGAGTCCAAGGACATGCCACCAAAATTTGGGGTCATTTGGAGTCACATTACTCCAAATATTGCATTAATTTAATTTTGTGTATTTTCAATAATACTATAGAAAACTTTTTCCCAAAAATTACAATTTTTGGACAGAGTTTAAGCCTACCCTAGTCAAGCACATATCCAAAATTTATGGTCATGTGGACTTTTGGTTTGGCATAGCCATGCATTTAAATTTCAGTTTTTGCCTAGGACCAGTCCTAGTAGAACAGCCCTACAGGGAGTTCTACTACTCCAAATTTGTAATTTAGGGTGGTAAATGAAAGAAAAGACCTAAGCCTACATTTTGCATGTTGATGTATGGTCCTGAATTTTCCGTTAAGAAGCCTAATTTGTGCATGCAAGTAGACTGATAAAATGTGACAGTTAATACACTATTCATAATTAATTAAACTATTAACAAAATTCAATCAAATGAACCGCATCCGTTCATCGTCCCCGATCAACAACGGTGGAGATTGATTCTGGCTGGGTCACTTTGTCTGGCCATCTCCAGCCACCTGGGCCGGTGGCACCACCGGAGATTATTGCGACCACCTTCGTTGAGGTGGAGGCCAGCGTTTCCCGGCGGTGTGGCGGTCGGAGGCGGCTCCTCCGGCGATCCCGAGCATCATGAAAAACCCGGAAAATCCAGCTTTTCCTCACATGGCATCTGGCTCAATTGACCCCGATATCTCCCCTAATTGATTTAGGAAGCTAGTACAGGTAGAGGAGAAGTGAAACGAACATGATTCAGGCCTTGACGGCGAGTGCGGAGGCGGTTGGCCATGGCGAGCTGCTCCGGCGACAACTTGCTCAAATCCTCATTTCTCCAACGTTTGCTTCGATCTAGTAGTCGATTTCCACTCCTCTCCTCTCTCTGAAGCTAATGGTGGGGGTGATTTGGGCTGAGGTGGGTTGTATGTGGAGTTAACTCCAAGGTGAGCTCGGCTCAACCTTGGATGCTTCACCCATGGTGCCAAGTGGCCACCATGCTCCAAATTCTTCTAGAATTTCCTGAGGAGGCTGGCCAGCAAGCTGTTGGATCCCTAGTTGATTTGGGCTAGGTTCACTGACTCAGGTTGTGACCCATCATGTATAGCCAGGGTCAAACTTGCGTCCTAGAGTCTACGTCAAGTCCTTACGCTCAACTCCAGATGCACCAGCTTTCAACAAGACCATCAGAGACTACAGCCTAACAAGTTTTCAAGACTAAGTAAAGTGAGTTCGACGTTTGTCGAACTCAGCTCGACGAAAGGAGTTCTGCGCTCGACGATCGTGAGGCAATTCTTAGTGCTGAGCTCGACGATCTGTGTTCTCTATTCGACGAAGACTTAGTTTCTACTTCAAGCTAAAGTCAGGAGAACCTCAAATTTTTCTTAGTCCAGCTTCAAGATTCGGTCGACGAATTATATTCTAAGCTCGACGAACTTGGACCTCAAGTTCACAGCTTCTCAGGTCGACGAATGTTATACTCTACTCGATGATTTCTGGACTCAGAGAATTTGTGTCGACACTTAGGGTTTGTGTCGACACCAGACAATTTGTGTTGACACCAGCTTAGGTCGACACCAGAGGATTTGTGTCGACACCAGGATATCAGTCGACACCAGCTTATGTCGACCCTTAGGGTTTGGGTCGACACCAAGATCAATCTGTCGACAACAACTTATGTCGACACAGCATTTCAGCAGACGCAAAATATTTTGCCTAAGTCCAAAAATTTTCTAAACTCGACGAATTTGATTCTCAGCTTGACGAATGAAGACTGTCTGTTTGATGAATGAAGATTGTCTGGTCAACGAACTATCTCAAGCTCAGCTCGACGAACTCAAGCATAGCTCGACGAACATAAGTGCAGCTCGACGAATTGTATTCTTCGTTCGACGAATCCAAACTAAGTTTTCTTCAAGTTTCCCGTCCCGTTTCTTGGCGATGATTCCTGAACATTTAATGTCAGATCTTCTCGGAATGTTACCATTGGAACGCGCATTGACTATGGACGATTACATGCCGTTTTTCCATGGGATAGTTAAGAAAGTTATTGATTGCTGATTCTTTCCAAGGCCGACTGCAATTACTGCTTGACATTCAAAAGTTTGAATGTTCCTCAGTCAGACACAGATTACACACAGTAAGAGAGAAAAGAATCAAGCAGTGATAGAGTAACAGAATCACAGTACAGCAAGCAACACAATCAATCAGTCATTCTGAAGTTGTAAAAAAGAACAAACATTCTCAAATCAAAAGTTCTTGACTGCAATCAGCCTTGACCAGAGAACTTTTTCAAGAGGAAGAAGAAGAACAATCAAATTCAATCAAGAGTCTTCTTCTCACTACTCTCAGGACAACTTCAAAGGACAACAATTATTCAATCTGTCAAAAGAAGTTCCTGAAGCTTTTCTGGTCCAGGCATTCTAGGTCATTGAAGACCTATCACCCTAAAGCAGTGCTCCAACATTCCTGACCAATTCAAGATCTCAGGGGGATAAAGATCTGCTATAATCAATCCACAAGTCTTCTCTCTGATTGTTGACAGAGAAGACACTATCACCCTCTTTCCAATTCTTGTACAGGGTTTTAAATCCCTTCAAAATTATTCTGGTTGCAAGTCTCCTTCCAAAAGACTTGAGGGTTAGTTTTTGAGCACCTTATTAAAAGCTCATTGGTGCCTAGGACACCTGATCAACTCATCCTGCAGTGGATTCCTACCAAGGGTGGTAGAAGAGTGGATGTACAAAGATTGATTGGGGAACCACTATAGCTCCTTGTGTCTTCTGGTTGCTCTTTTCTTTTATTTTTTGGCTGTGCTCTATGATTGCTCTGTGTTTAGTTAGTTGATGTGTTTAATTTATTTTATTTGCTTCCCTGTTTACTCAGGAATACAACAAAAGTTGTAAAAAGTTTTTAGTAAGCACCATACTCTATGCACACCCCCTCTAGAGTATATCAGATCTAACCTGCACTTTCAATTGGTATCAAAGCGAGGTTGGTTAAAATACCACACCTTAGTGGTTGCACAGGCTAACACCTGAATCCAAAGATCCCTCTAGTTAGATCTGTTTTAAGTTTGTTATTAGATTTATTTCTTCACAGAATATGGCCCAAAATAAAGATTATGCTAGCACCAGACCTCCAGTGTGCAATCTATCTAAGTTTGAACTTTGGAAGGCAATGATAAGATTGTACATGAACTCTATTGATGAAGATATCTTTAATTCTATTTTGACAGTGTGTCCAAGACCCCCAGAAAATACAAGTACAAGTGTTGTTCCACCTCCTTCAGGAACAGATACAGAAATCAAAAAATGGAAAGTGGCAGATGCTAAGGCAATGAATATTTTAGCCCAGACTATGTCTGATGAAATATTTCAAAAATTAGCTGAATGCAACTCAGCAAAGGAGATATGGGACAAACTATCTGAAATAGTATCAAGATCTGCAGATGAAAGGAAAGATAGAAGATCCCATCTCATAACTCAGTATGAGAACTTCAAGAAAAGAGAAAGTGAGTCAGTTGCTGATATGTATAACAGACTCAGTCTTATAGTCAATGAACTGAAAACCTTGGACAAGGAGATCTCATTGACTGAACTCAATGACAAAATCCTAATGTGCTTCCCCAGCACTTAGCACTCAAGGATCTGGTCAATCAAGGATGCCAGAAGCCTAAATGAGATCACCACTGAGGCTCTTTTGGGCAAGCTCAAGTCTTATGAGCTGCTCATCAAGAACAGAGAAGAAGAGCAGAAGGCTGCTTCACCAGCAATAAGAAAAGAGAAATGAATAGCATTCAAAGCTATTGAAGATCTGCTTGAAGATAAGGTCACAGGCAATGAAGAGCTGCTAAGCTTACTGGCCAAAAGGTTTTATAAAATGGCCAGGAAGGACTTCAGGAAAAATTCATCCAGAGGGCATGAAAAGCCAAGGTATGATAAGTACAATAACAAAGAAATTATTTGTTTTGGATGCAGGAAACTAGGCCACTTTGTGTCTGACTGTCCAGAAAGTCAGAATAAGGATAAGAAGGACAGGAAAGAAAGGAGAAGAGACAAAGACTTCAAGAAAAACATCAGTGACAAACCCTCCTCCAGCAAGAACAAACATACCAGGAAGGGGTTTGTAGCTGAAACCTGGAGTGAAACAGATGAAGAATCTGAAGCTTCATCCAGCTCAAGTGATGATGAAGATGATGCTGAAGAAAAGGAGTTCTGCATGATGGCTATCAATGCCTCTCAATATAGTACTGATGCAGAACAAGAGTCTGAGTCTGAGTCAGAAACTCAATTTGAGGACGATCAGGTAATAGACTCATTTGATTTTAATTCAGAGGACTTTAAATGTGAATTTAAGGCACTTTGTTTAGATCTATTGAAATCTGAAAAGGAAATTATTTCTCTCAGAAATCAACTATCTGAAAAAAGCACCTTAAAATTAGATAACCTCAAACTCTCTGAGGAGTTGGAATGTTGTAGGGAGCAGATAGCCTCACTAAAAAATGAACTATCAGAGGCCAAGAAGTTTGAAGAATCCCTCAATGGGAGAAGTATCAAACTAATGGACATCACAAGCACAGTGAACTCAAGATTCAATAGTACACTGGGCTTGGGTGCTTCATCCAGCCAACCTATAGTATTAACAACCCCAATGAAGTTTTTCTCAAATAATGGTAAGGGAGTTGTAGAGGTGGCTAGGAAGAATTCTGATTTATCTAAGAAAACAAAAGTTCAACAGAAAATGTCGAACGGATCTGGACAATCGCCGAGTAGAGCTTAATGATCTCAGGTTAAATCGTCGAACTCAGGTCGACGATCTCTGAACCCTGAACTCTGGCATAGTCGATCTTCGAACGGAGCTCGATGATCTGACCCAAGATCGTCGAACTCAGCTCAGAGATCGTCCAACATAGCTCAGAGTTTTGAAAAATCCTTCAAAGGCAAATCAAACTTCAATCCTAGATGTCCTACGTCTCAATGGTTTAACCCTTATACTGAATGGATAATACCTCCTAGGAGATATCATCCTGAAGGCTACAAGAGTCAACCAGATATGTCTTTTATTTCAGATTTTAAAGGTTATCAACCTAGGCCCAAGGTAAACTGGGTCAAAAACAAATAAACTGTTTTATGTGCAGGTGAAGACCTATCCAACATCAAACCAGCAATGGTATCTGGATAGTGGGTACTCAAAGCACATGACAGGAAACAAGGAGAATTTCACTTCCTTCAAAGCCAAACTTGGACCCAAAGTAATATTTAGTGATTCAAACTTTGGACTAACAAAAGGTTTTGGTGCAGTCCAGATTGGCTCAGTCACATTCAATAAAGTAGCTTATGTGGAAGGACTGAAGTACAACTTAATCAGCATCAGTCAACTGTGTGATGAAGGCTACCAAGTGACTTTCAACAAATCCTTATGCAAAATCAAATCAGAGGACAACACAACTGTGTTGACAGGTAAAAGGAAAGGTAACATTTATCTTGTTGATTTTCTTTCAATTAAGGTAGATATATGCTTGTTCAATTCTATTTGTAGACCTAATGAACTATGGCATAAAAGATTAGGACATATAAACCTTAGAACCATTGCTAGGCTATCCAAAGATAATCTTGTTAGAGGACTACCTTCTGGCCCCTACAAGAAGGAAGGACTTTGCAGGGCTTGTCAATTAGGCAAGCAAACCAAAAATAGCTTCAAGTCACTTAATAAGAATGATTCACCTAGGATTTTGTATCTGTTACACATGGATCTCTTTGGTTCCATTACAGTACAAAGCTTAGGAGGGAAATCTTATACTTTAGTAGTTGTAGATGACTTCTCTAGATTCATATGAGTGTTCTTTCTGAGGAAGAAGTCTGATAACTTTAAGTGTTTGACAGAGTTTCTCAAATGCATACAGAGTGAGTTCAACACTCACATTGCCTTGATCAGAAGTGATCATTGGACAGTGTTTGATTCTCTTCTTATGCAAGAGTTCTGTCAGAGTGAAGGGATCAGGCATACTTTCTCAGCTCCTAGAACTCCTCAACAAAATGGGGTAGCTGAAAGGAAAAATAGAACCCTTATTGAATCTGCTACTACATTGTTGTCAGATGCTCACCTTCCTCTATCCTTTTGGGCAGAGGCAGTGAACACCTCCAACTATGTGTTGAATAGAAGTTTGATACATAAGCTGAAGGGTAATACTCCCTATGAATTACTTAAAGAGAAGAAACCTAAAGTAGATTATTTTAAAATTTTTGGTTGCATTTGTTACATTCACAATAATGACAAGAAATACATAGCAAAATTTCAAGCTAAAGCTGATGAAGGAGTGTTTCTGGGATACTCCATGATCAGTAAAGCTTATAGGATGTATAATAAATCAACTCTCAAAATTGAAGAATCTATTCATGTATCTTTTGAGGAATCTAACATGTCATACAAGGAGAAAGAGATTTCTACCATAAGCTCTTTACAGGTTCCACCACTGTGTGAGTGTATGGATGGACTGAACCTTACCCAAGAGGTATCAAACCATCCTACTCCACAGATTGCTGAAGATAGTGAAGAGGAAAGTCAAGAGGAAGTGGCTGAACTTCCCTCAATAGCTAGTACCATTCACCAAGAGGAATTAAATACAGAAGATGTTGTCCAACCAACTCCACCAACTGATCTTGTCACACTTAGAGATCACCCCAGATCTCAAGTGATTGGAGACATTTCAGTATGTGTACAGGCAAGGCATCAACTCAACCAAGACTTGATGCATGCACGTTTTCTCTCTTAATTAACTTGAACCTCTCACCATCCATAAAGCTGAGCAAGATCCTCACTGGATCATTGCAATGCAAGAGGAGCTAAATCAGATTGAGAGATGTTTCGTTTGGGACTTGGTTCCAAGACCCCATAACTACCCAGTTATTGGAACCAAATGGGTCTACAGGAACAAGTTGGATGCTCAAGGCAACATACTGAGGAACAAGGCTAGGCTTGTTGCTCAAGGCTACAGGCAAGAGGAAGGAATTGATTATGACCAAACATTTGCCCATGTTGCAAGGTTAGAGGCCATAAGAATATTCCTTGCCTATACATCTCATAAGAGATTCAAGGTCTACCAAATGGATGTCAAAAGTGCATTTCTGAATGGAGTACTTCAAGAAGAGGTTTATGTAGAACAACCTCAAGGTTTTATCTCTCCAACTCTACCCACTTTTGTTTTTAAATTGTATAAAGCTCCCTATGGTTTAAAGCAAGCTCCAAGAGCTTGGTATGAGACCATAGCAAGCTTTCTTTTAGAGCATGACTTTACCAGAGGAAACATAGATAAAATACGTTTCACTAGACATCATAAGGACCAAATATTGTTGGTACAAATATATGTGGATGACATTATTTTTGGGTCTACTGATCCCAAATTGTGCAAGAGGTTTGCTGACTTCATGCATTCTAAATTTGAGATGAGTAGCATGGGTGATCTTTCCTACTTCCTTGGTCTCCAAGTGAAACAGCTCCCAGATGGTATCTTCCTCTCACAAGCTAAGTATGCTAAAGAGCTTATCAAAAAGTTTGGGATGGGAGATGCTTCAGGGATGAAAACCCCTATGCTACAAATGCTGTTGTGTATTCTGATGCAGCAGGGAAACCTGTGGATCAGAAAAATTATAGGGCAATTGTTGGATCCCTATTATACCTCACAGCTAGCAGACCTGATATAATGTTTGCCACATGCCTTTGTGCTAGGTTCCAAGTGAACCACAAAGAATCTCACCTTATTTTCTTAAAAAGAATTTTGAGATATATAAAAAGTTGCCCTAGTGTAGGACTCCGGTATCCTGTAGAGTCAGAGTTTGAGTTAACTGGATACTCAGATGCTGACTATGCTGGATGTAGAGTGGACAGGAAGAGTACCTCTGGAACTTGCCAGTTCCTAGGTATGAGACTTGTCTCCTAGTTTTGTAAAAAGCAGACATCTGTGTCTACATCAACTGCAGAAGCAGAATACATGGCTGCTGGCAGCTACTGTTCACAGATGTTATGGATACAAAATCAACTATTAGACTATGGTGTCAACTTAAATAATTCAATATTATTTTGTGATAATACTAGTGCTATTGCTATAGCACAGAATACAGTTCACCATTCTAGGACTAAACATATTGAAATAAGACATCATTTCATTAGAGATAATATAGACAAAAAGAAAATTAACGTAATCCATATTTCTACTGATTTATAGAGAGCAGACATTTTCACCAAGCCTTTGTATGAGAAAACCCATCTGTTCTTTATAAATCAACTGGACATGATTAATGGAGAAGTGTTAACCTAGTCTCTGTCTACATTCGACGAATTTTTAGAGTTCGTCGAATGGAGTTCGACGACTTAGGGGAAGTTTGAGAGATTCTCGTCGAACGGAGATCGACGAATTCTCTGTGTGTGAAAAATATTTTCGTCGACCGGAGATCGACGAACTTTGCTTCAGAGGACATTTCGTTGAACGAAGTTCGATGAACTGTTTTCGATTCTTCTAGATGAGATCGACGAATTATCTGTCTATAATTTATTTCGTCGAGCTCAGTTCGAAGAACTTTTCTTTTTCGTGGAACAGAGTTTGTCGATTCATATTCTGAAAATCTTATATCTAGGTTTTCTTCGACCTCTGTCCAGCACTTTCAGTTCCTTTGCTCTTGATCGTCGTTTCTCTCTGTGTTTTTCTTGCACGACATCAATGGCGATTCCCTCAGGAGCTTTGGTTGCGATGAAGTTAAACACCGGATTCGACATGAATTTTGAGTCTTTCCAGCATTCTGATCCTATTTTCCTCTACATCTTGGAATTACTGGAAGAACTGAGTATAAAGGATTTCATGACCAGGCGCATCAAACTACATGGAACAGAAATAAGAGAATGGGTATATACATCTGTTGTTTATGAAGATGATGTTTTGACCGGCAATATAGGGAGTACTGCTGTTTCATTGTCTTCCGCGGTTCTTTTTGAGATATTTGGTTTAGTAAACGGAGAAGATAACATGGAAATGGATTCTGATGAATTCAATGATATGCTGAAACTGATGGGTTATTCTGGTAACAACCCTAATAAGTTGTTGAAAAAGCAACTGTCCGCCGCCTACCAGTTTCTGGCGGACATTGCGGTAAAAATACTGATGACCAAGCACTCTACTCATGACAATATTACCCGTCACCAATTTCTAATAATGTGTGCAGTAGTGAATAAGAGACATGTTGATTGGAGTAAGGTTTTCTTTGAATTGATCAAGAAGAAGAACAGCAAAAAGGAAGTCTGCTTTGGCAGAATATTGGGAATATTTCTCAAGGAGAAGGCTGCTGAATGTATAGTCTCCCCGACCATCTTCATAAACGGCAGCAAGCGCCTCACTTGCGCTCTGTTTGGCAGGTGTGAGAGGACTATCTCCAAGTCCTCCAAGGCTTCTTCCTCCTCCCTCCAAACTTCAGAGAGCACAAGGGCTGTAAAGGCCGCTCCCCACCCTGCTGAAGAGGTTCCTCCATCTCAACCATCTCTTCCAGCACCCCTTCCTCCAAAGAAGCCTCCTCATGTACCTACTCCTCCTTCATCTCCACCACTTGACATTACAAACATCCCATCTCCACATTCATTTTCCCCTCTGCCAGCAAACCAACAACCCACTCCTCCAGCTTTCCCTCATGAGACAATAATTCCTACACCTCCACAGTCTCCTCTTCCCCCACACTTTTCCACCATTCCATCTTACATCATACCCTCAGACACAATCATGCAAGATGCCCCCACTCCATCTGTTATTCCTCCTCCCATTCCATCCTCTTCCCCTTCCCCATTTGATCCATCTACCATCATCTCCTTGCTCACTCCTCTCATCAAATCTCTCATCCAAGAGGCCATTTTACCTCTTGTGACCTCCATCAACTCCTTATCTGCCCAGATCTCTCTTCTATCTGCTGTCCCCTCTTCATCTAGGGGCCTGGCTCCAGGTTCTCCTGAACCCAGACAGGGGGAAATGCTCAGTGATGTAGTTGCAGCAGATGCAGTTGTAGTAGTCACAACAACAGTTCCCTCTCTAGCAGTTGCAGATTCAGATGAGGATACAACAATTTTGACAGATTTTGATTCTGAGATGATTGAGTTAATTCAATTTATGGATACTGACATTGATTTGGATCAGTCAGTTGCACAAATAACACCTGTTGGTGATTTCTATTTAAATCCCATAGTGAATTTGCTTGTTTTGTTGAGTAATTTTGATACTATATATATGCAATCTCTTCCAGCTGATTTTACTAAGCCATGTTTGGCTATTGTACCATATACCTCTCCTGCTAGTCCAACAGTTACTAAGCAACTCTGTGACAATTTTTCTCTCTCAGCTTCAGCCTCCATCTCAGCTTCTAGGCCAGAGGTCATTCCAGAAGATTCTTCAGTGCCAGTTTCAGCACCAGATTTTGTTATGGATGACTCTCCAATGCCTACTTTAGATGAGCTTATTCAGGCTGACATTGAAGAAGAGAATAAGACAGTAACTGATAGCTCTGTCTCTTTTGTTTCTGATTCTTGTACAGTTACTTCTTCTCTTGTTGCTGAAACCCCTATTCGTGAACCTTCTGCCCCTTCTCCAGAAAAGGCTGTTGTTTCTGATAAATCTTTAAAAGCTTTGGATGCATTGTATGATATTCCTCAGGATTCAGCTTCTGATGATGATGATGATGATGATTCTGATGAAGATGCTGCTACTAAGAAAAAGAGATTGTTGGCAAAGAAGAGAAAGGTTGTGAAAGTGCAGTTAGATCTGATATACTCTAGAGGGGGGGTGAATAGAGTATATGGTGCTTTAAAAGTTTTTCACAACAATTGTTGTAATGAGAGTGAGCAGGGAAGCAGTTAAAAATCTAATCACAGAACTAAGTTAAACAAAAGCTAATCACAGAATAATCAAGGCCAGAAACAAAAATAAAAACAAGCAAAACCAGAAGACACAAGGAAATATAATGGTTCCCCTAATCTTGGGTACATCCACTCTTCTACCACCCTAGGTAGGAATCCACTGCAGGATGAGTTGATCAGTTATCCTGGGCACCAATGAGCTTTTGATAAGGTGCTCAAAAACCAAATCAGATTTTTTGATCAGGTGTCTTGCCACCAATGAGCTTTTGACAAGGTGCTCAAAAACCAAGCTCAAACTTTTGAAGGGAGTTTGAGAAACCCTTTACAGAGAGGGGGTGAGAGAGTGATGGAAGTCTTCTCTTTCTCAAACAACTGAAAAGACTATGTGGATTGTTGATGTCAAAGCTCCCCCTTAATCCTTGAGATCTTCAGGAAGAAAAGCTTTGCTGAGGGTGATATGCCTTCAAAGATTGAACTCCAGCAAAAGATGATTTCAGCAACAGCTGAAATGTTGAATGTCTGGAGTCTTGAAGTATGTTGGCCTTGAACACTTGAAAACTAGAGAGATCTGAAGATTTTTGAAAAGGTTGATCTCCTTGGATGAGTGTTCTTGAGAATTCTTTGAGACAGTATTTTTTTTTCTTGTTCTGAAGAATACTGATGTCTGTCTGTGTGTCTGTGTATCTCTGTAATCTGTCTCTTGAGATTAAAAATTCTTTACTTTTATTCTCTAGTACTGAGCAAGAACATTCTCTGAGAAGAATAGCCGTTGGCCTGCATTAATTGCATCCTTAATTGCAAAATCTCTTCTAGAGGAAAGTCAATAGAAATATTCCTTGAAAATCCCTTGAAACTTGGTCCAGAAATGAATGAAAACGGCTAGGAAATCCTCAGAATTAACTGCAGAATAATGCCTTAACTGATTTGAATTTGAATCTAGAACCATCCTTGAAGTTATCTGAAAGCGTCGAACTGAGCTCTGCTATCGTCGAACTGAGCTCAGCGATCTGGAAATATACAGCAGCAAAATATTGTCGATCTGACCACAAAGATCGTCGAACTGAGCTCAGAGATAGAAATCCAAAGCTGAGTCAAGATCGTCGAACTGAGCTCACCGATCGTCGAATGGAGTTCGACGATATAATGAAGTTGAGCTCAGCGATCGTCGAATGGAGTTCGACGATCTGTCGAAGTTGAGCTAGACGATCGTCGATCGGAGTTCGACGAATTGTCGTGCTGAGCTCGACGATATGACTTAGTCTCCAAACAGAAAATCTTGGTCTTCAGGGCAGCTTCCAAACTTAGACTTCTAACCCTTAGACTCAATTCTAATTAACCTATTGAGCTATACAGGAGGTCAAGCATTGATTCCTAGAGACATAGTGATCCTGACCCAAATTAGTAATAGGGTGTTCCAACAATCTCCCCCTATTTGGGTTAGGATTCCTATTTACAAACTTAAAAAAATTTAAATAACATACAAGCAGCAAAACAGAAAAGCAACAAGCTAGACATTGCAGAACCACAGAGATATATAACATCCAGATAATCAGAAATCACAGAGAATGTCACCTTACATTATCATTTCTTTTCCTTGCCCTTAACAAGTTTGATCTCTCTGTTGGGATTGAGGGCTTCTTTGTTTGAGCTTGTATCATCTGCTGCACCTAAAGATGTTTGCTGTTTAGGCCTGGGAACTACAGCTTCAGGATGTAATTCCATATACCTGTCAGAATCAAAGAACTTGCTTGATGCATATCTTTCTAGCTCTTTCTTTCTCTGTTCAGACATTGTAGAAATGTTGGAGAAATATTTTCCTTGCTCTCTAGCCTTTTTGATCTGATCTAGTGCAGCTAGTTCTTTTAATCTTGCAGTCCAAATAGCTGGATTGTTCTCAGGATCCTCAAAAGGTACAGGGGGCTCATATCTGTTAGAGGGATTGTCTTGAGAAGGCCTAGAAGACACAATTTCCCTTAATTTATATGGGAAAGGACCAGATGTGGTATCAGTAGAAACTTGTCCTCCCCTGGAATATGGGTGTTGCCTTGAGTAACCTTTGGAGTAGACTTGGAGATCTCTTTGATTTCCTCTGTATCCTCCTCTCCTTGATTGAGAACCCCTGGATTGGCTTCCCCTATCATAAGATCTAGCATGAGGCTGATAGGGGGCCTAACTTCTGGCTGGGGGTTGAGCTGCAGAGCTTCCACCTGCACCTGCATCAGGAGGAGGTGGTGGAGGAGGATAAGAGTGTTGGAATTGAGAGGAACCCTTTTCATATTTTCTCTTCTTTTTCATTGCTTTTGGTTGGTTCTTAGAGTATTGCATCCAGTGCTCAGTAATAGGGCAGTCATGAAGAATGTGGTATGGAATATCATTGTTGTCTTTGACCTTGGCAGGAGGTACTCTCTTCATGGCTTTGCTCCTTGCCTTTCTTTTCCTGGCAATGGTAGCAGAAGAGTCATTAGAGTCTGTTCTGTACTCATCACTATCAGAACTCTGGTCATCATAAAGATCATCTATTTTCTTCATCAGATACTTCTTGAGTTGTGTAGAAGAAGATGAGGCAACAGATGGTGTAGAAGCAGATGTTGAAGCAGTAACAACAGCATATAGAGTAGAAGCAGTAACAACAGCAGCAGCAACTATAGGATCTAGAGAAGTGACAGCAGCAACAATAGTCTCACTAGCATCAACAGTAGGAATATCATCAGAGACTGCAGAAGGCTCAAATTCAGGTGCCTCTGACATAAGAATTTCCTTGGAAATATGCTCAATAGCAATAATAGAAATTTCAGCAGCAGTATCAACATTTTCAGCAGCAGTAGAGGCAATAATATCAGAAGCAACAATAATGCTTTCTTTAGAAGAAGCAGCAGCATACACTGAATTGACAAAGGAGGTGATAATGCTTGGGTCACAGCAAGAGAATGGCACAAGTGCCTTGGATAGATCCTCTGGAGGCTGGACAGCAGTTATCTCTGGCAAATAGCTGAAATAAAACTGATCAAAATTTGAAAGCAAAGACCTGAGGTATATTGCAAGGACTGCAGCAGGAGGAAATTATGCTTGAGACACAGTAACAGCAGAAAGAGCAGGAGCAGAAGAAGCAGCAATAACAGCAGTAGTAGCAGACAGGCTCATAGAAACAGCAGCAGCAACAGCAGCAGCAGGAAGACTCACTTCATAGGGCATCTCCCCCTGCCTAGATTCAAACAAGGCTGGATCAAGGCACACTGCTGTAGGGGATGCCTGAGGGAATAGGGAAGAGAGCCTAGCAGAGAGGGCTGCCACTGACAGGTATAGTGGAGCCAAGGAGGTCTCCAACAGAAGAGAGAGCCTGGGGGCAACCAACTCATACAACCTGTCAGCAAGGGCTGGAAGGTCTATTTGCTCAAGGGTGACTGGAGCAGTGGTAGAAGATGGAGGAGCAGCTGAGGGTGAGGGTAGTGGAGAGCTGGGAAATGGGGGAAGAGATGGCTGAGATGTGGGTAAGGTGGATATGGAGAACAGTGGGATGGAAATAGATGGGGTGAATGTGGGTTGGTCAATAATTTCCTGTAGAACGTCTTGATAGGAAGTGGAGGATGAGGGTAGTTCAGGAGGAGAGGATGGTGAATCATCCATAAAGGAATCATCAATTAGGGTGAAGGATGGAATGGAGGGTGATGAAGTGGCATCTGGTTGAGGGTAGGAGAATAAGGGATGGAAGTGGTCTTCTGGTGTTGGTAGAATAGGTACTGGAGATGGTGTGGATGTTGGAGAGGGGATGGATATGATGATGGTGGATGGAGTTTGAATATTAGATGATATGGGAAGGGATGGAATTGGAGGAGGAGGAGGAGAGGCAACAATAGCAGGCAGGTCATTTGTAGGGGCAGAGACCTGTGGAGAAGTGACTCTGAGAGTCCTTGTGCCTGAAGGAGTGCTGGAGGAGGGCCTGCTGGGCTTACTGATTTGTCTGTCCCATTTTCCAAAGAGGGCACAAGACAGTCTCTTGGAAGCATTGATATGGATTCCAGAGGAGACCAGCAAAGCAGGGCACCTGTGCTGTAGAAACACCCCAATGATCCTTCCAAAGTTGACAAAACTTTTGTTGATGTTCTTCTTGATAAGGTCAAAGAAGACTTCTCCCCAATTCAGATTTTTTCTGTCTACAAGAGCTCCCATGAGGCAGAGCTGATACCTTGAAATTGTATCATGGGCAGAGTGCTTAGCCAGTAGCACTTTCCCAACAACATCTTCCATGAATCTGTATTCCACAGAAAGGTTCCTTTTGAAGAGCTTGCTAGGGTTGGACTCTGAATGACCCATTCTGGCAAGCAGTTCAATATACTCTTCTCCAGACAAGTCAGCAGTATCTTCACCATTTCTCAACTCAAAAACCTCTGATAAAATTGATGGGGTTAGAGGTACCTGTGTGCCAGATATTGACCCAACAATGGTGGAGTTGTCTTGATTGTGGGCAGTGTAGACCCATTCCTTGATCTCATCAGATGCAAGCTTGATACTTGTGGTCATAATGGCAGTCAGGTTCTGCTCTTTTAATAATCCCAAAATATCTTGAAAAATCTGGTCGGTTGTGCTGAAGGATTCCATGTCAATATCGAAACCAGCATCAAACTTCATGGCGGCTAGAACAGCAACAGACACAGCCATGGGTACCTGCAAAGATTCAACAAACAAAACGACCAAGTGCAGAACTGTTTGGAGGGAAAGAAAATTCTTGCAGAGAAATCGAAAGCGCAAAGGAGAACGACGGCGAAAAATGAATTTTATATTAGGGTTCGACGCAGAATTGGAAAGATCGTTGAACTCAGTTCGACGATCGAGGCTGTTAAAGGAATCTGAAGAGACTTCAACATCGTTGATCTCCGTTCGACGATATTGGAGAGCGTCGAGCTCCGTTCGACGATAGTTCAGGGAACAAAATCGTCGAGCGCCGTTCGACGATCGTTGACCGGAAGAGATAGTTCATACTATCTGAGAAACGCTGAACTCAGTTCGACGATTTCGGAAATCGTCGATCTCCGTTCGACGATCTGGGGGAAAATCGTCGAGCGCAGTTCAGAGATCAGAAAAATTCTAGACACTAAGAAAAATCAGAATGTTTGCCTAGTCTTGGTCAATTTTTAAGCTTTCAAAATCTTGGATATTATTATAGACTTCCTCCATCTAACATTCCTAACTGATTTAGGAAGAAGGTGTGTTTCTTTTCATCCAAGGGCTTGGTGAAAATATCTCCCCTTTGTAAATCAGTTGGGATATATTGTAGTTCAATTTTATTCTTTTCAACATTATCCCTTAAGAAATGATGCCTAATCTCTATGTGTTTTGTCCTACTATGGAGGACTGGATTTTGAGCTATAGAAATAGCACAGGTGTTATCACAAAAGATTTTAGAATTCTCTAAGTTGTAGCCATAGTCTAGGAGTTGGTTTTGAATCCACAAGATTTGTGAATAATAACTGCCTGCAGCCATATATTCAGCTTCAGCAGTTGAAGTTGACACAGATGTTTGTTTCTTACAAAACCAAGAGACAAGTCTGTCACCAAGGAACTGACAAGTTCCACTGGTGCTTTTCCTGTCAATTCTGCATCCAGCATAGTCAGCATCAGAGAATCCAGTTAAATCAAATGCTGAATCTTTTGGATACCAGAGACCAAGATTTGGACAACTTTTAACATACCTGAGAATCCTCTTTACTAGTGTTAGGTGTGACTCTCTAGGGCTTACTTGGAACCTAGCACATATACACGTAGCAAACATTATATCTGGTCTACGAGATGTAAGATACAGTAAAGAGCCAATCATTGCTCTATATGTTGTCTGATCAACAGGTTTCCCATGTTCATCAGCATCCAATACAGCATTAGTAGGCATAGGTGTTTTCATACAAGATGCTTCAGACATGCCAAATTTCTTAACCAATTCATTTGCATATTTGGTTTGAGAAATAAAGATGCCTTCAGCATGTTGCTTGACTTGCAATCCTAGGAAAAAGGATAGCTCACCCATGCTACTCATCTCAAATTTAGAATGCATCAGGTTAGAAAACCTTCTGCACAATTTGGAGTCAGTAGAACCAAAAATAATATCGTCTACATAAATCTGTACTAGTAGGGTATGAGACTTATGGGTTCTAATGAAAAGAGTTTGGTCTACTCTACCCCTTATAAAATCATTTTCCAAGAGAAAGCATGCTAGGGTATCATACCATGCTTTAGGAGCTTGCTTGAGACCATATAATGTTTTATTCAATCTAAAAACATAATCAGGATAAGTTGGAGAGATAAAACCTGGAGGTTGTCTGACATATACTTCCTCTTTGATGTCTCCATTTAGAAATGCACTTTTGACATCCATCTGATATACCTTGAAGCCTTTGTGTGCTGCATAAGCTAAAAATATTCTGATGGCTTCCAATCTTGCAATAGGTGCAAAAGTCTGGTCTTAGTCTATTCCTTCTTCTTGAGAGTATCCCTAAGCAACTAGCCTTGCCTTGTTCCTTATAATTACTCCTTGATCATCCAGTTTGTTTCTGAATACCCATTTTGTTCCAACAATGGAGTGATCCTTAGGCTTTGGCACTAGTTCTCATACTTTGTTTCTCTCAAATTGATGCAACTCTTCTTGCATTGCAATGATCCAGTGTGGATCTTGCTCTGCATCTTGAATGGACTGAGGTTCAATTTGAGATAGGAAGCAGGTGTGCAACAGGTTTTGGTTGACCTGATTTCTGGTTTGCACACCAGCTGAGATGTCTCCAATTATTTGGGAAATTGGATGGTCTCTTGATGTTAATAGATAAACAGGGGTTGTTGATTGTTCACCAACCTGTGTTGTAGTTTCCTCTTGTGGTACAACAACTGGCTCTTCAAGTTGTTCTTCAATATATTGAGCATTTTCTTCATCTTCACTGCTTGCATCCCCTTGAGTAACCTGTAGCTTGTTCAAGTCTTCAACTAGAGAATGTTTCTGCAAGGGTTCTATTGTAGAAGAAATCTTCTCCTTGAAAGACATGTTAGATTCATCAAATGATATATGAACAGATTCCTCAATTTTTAAAGGTGATTTGTTATAGACACTATAAGCCTTGCTGATCATGGAGTATCCCAGAAACACTCCTTCATCAGCTTTAGCTTGAAATTTTGCTAAATATTTCTTGTCATTGTTATGAATATATCAAATACAACCAAAGACTCTAAAATAATCAACTTTAGGTTTCTTCCCTTTGAGTAATTCATAGGGAGTCTTTCCCTTTAGTTTATGTATCAAACTTCTATTCAGCACATAGTTGGAGGTGTTCACTGCCTCTGCCCAAAAGGATAGAGGAAGGTGAGCATCTGACAACAATGTAGTGGCAGATTCAATAAGGGTTCTATTTTTCTTTTCAGCTGCCCCATTTTGTTGAGGAGTTCTAGGAGCTGAGAAAGTATGCCTGATCCCTTCACTCTGACAGAGCTCTTGCATAAGAAGAGAATCAAACTCTGTCCCATGATCACTTCTGATCAGGGCAATGTGAGTATTGAACTCAATCTGTATACATTTGAGAAACTCTGTCAGACAGTTAAAGTTATCAGACTTCTTCCTTAGAAAGAACACCCAAGTGAATCTAGAGAAGTCATCTACAACTAATAAAGTGTAAGATTTCCCTCCTAGGCTTTGTACTGTGATGGGTCCAAAAAGATCCATGTGTAACAGATACAATATCCTAGGTGAATCACTCTTATTAAGTGACTTAAAGCTGTTTTTAGTTTTCTTGCCTAATTGACAAGCCCTGCAGAGTCCTTCCTTCTTGTAGGGGCCAGAAGGTAGTCCTCTAACAAGGTTGTCCTTGGATAGCCTAGCAATAGTTCTAAGGTTTAGGTGTCCTAATCTTTTATGCCATAAGATATTTGGTCTACAGACAGAATTAAACAAGCAAATATCTATATTAGTTGAAAGAAAATCTACTAGATAGATGTTACTTTTCCTTTTACCTGTCAACACAGTTGTGTTGTCCTCTAACTTGATTTTGCATAAGGCTTTGCTGAAGGTCACCTGGTAGCCTTCATCACACAGCTGACTGATGCTAATTAGGTTGTGCTTCAGTCCTTCCACATAAGCTACCTTCTTAAAAGTTACAGATCCAATCTGGACTGCACCATATCCTTTAGTCTGTACAAAGTTTGAATCACCAAAGATAACTTTGGGTCCAAGCTTGGCTCTAAAGTAAGTGAGGTTGTCCTTGTTCCCTGTCATGTGCTTAGAGCACCCACTATCCAAGTACCATTGCTGGTTAGATGTTGGATAGGTCTTCACCTGCACATAAGACAATTCATTTATTTTTGACCCAGTTTACCTTGGGCCTAGGTTGATAACCTTTAAATTCTGAAATGAAAGACATCCCAGGTTGACTCTTATATCATTCAAGATGATATCTCCTTGGAGGTATAATCCATTCAGTATAAGGGTTAAAGATTTGGGATGAAGGACCCTTAGGATTGAATTTTGATTTGCCCTTGAAAAATTTTCCAGAGCTCTGACCTCTGTTCGACGATCTTGGAGCTGCGTTCGACGATCTTGGGTCAGATCGTTGAGCTCCGTTCGACGGTCGACTATGGGTGAGATCAGGTACTTGAGATCGTCGACCTGCGTTCGACGATTTTGGCTGAGATCGTCGAGCTGCGTTCAGCGATCGTCGATCTTCATTCGGCGATCGTCGATCTCCGTTCGACGATTTCTGCTGGGACTTGATTTTCTTGGGCAGATCAGAATTTTTCCTAGCAAACTCTACAACTCCCTTTCCTTTGTCAGAAATGAATTTGATTGGAGTAGTTAGAACTATGGGTTGGCTGGATGAAGCACCCAAGCCCAGTGTACTATTGAATCTGGAGTTCACTGTGCTTGTGATGTTCATCAGCTTGATGCTTCTCCCATTAAGGCATTCTTCAAGCTTCTTGGCCTCAGAGAGCTCACTTTTCAGTGAAGCTATCTATTCCCTACAGCACTCCAACTCCTGAGAGAGTTTGAGGTTTTCTGACTTTAAAGTATTGTGTTCAGATAAATGATTTCTGAGAGAGATAATTTCTTTCTCAGACTTTAGCAGGTCTAAACACAATGCTTTAAATTCAGATCTAAAATCCTCTGAATTAAAATCAAAAGAACTGATTACCTGATCTTCTTCAGGTTGAGTCTCTGAATCTGACTCTGACTCATCTTCTTCTGAATTGTGCTGTGAGGCATTGATTGCCATCAAGCAGAACTCTTTCTCTTCTGCATCATCCTCATCATCACTGGAACTGGATGATGCTTCTGACTCTTCTTCAGTCTCACTCCAGGATTCAGCAACAAACCCCTTTCTTGTATGTTTGTTTTTGCTTGATGAGGGTTTGTCATTGTCATTCGTCTTGGAGTCTTTCTCCTTTCTTCTTTCTTTCCTGACCCTTCTGTCCTTGTTTTTGTTCTCTGGACAGTCAGGAACTATGTGCCCTGGTTTCCTGCAAACAAAGCAAATAATGTCTTTATTATTATTATTATTATTAATGGACTTGTCATACCTTGGCTTATCATGTTCCTTGTATGATCTCCTTCTGAAGTCCTTTCTGGCCATCTTGTAAAATCTTTTGGCCAACAGACTGAGTAGTTCATCATTGCCTGTGGCTTTGTCTTCAGGCAGATCTTCAGTTGCCTTGAAGGCTATGGTCTTCTCTTTTCTTGTGGCTGGTGAGGTAGCCTTCTGTTCTTCCTCTCTATTTTTGATGAGTAGCTCATAAGATTTGAGCTTACCCAATAGAGCTTCAGTAGTGATCTCATTTAGACTTCTGGCATCCTTAATTGGCCAGATTCTTGAATCCCAAGTGGTAGGGAAGCACATTAGGATCTTGTGATTGAGTTCAGTTAGTGAGATCTCTTTATCCAATATTCTGAGTTCACTAACAATTAGACTGAGCCTGTTGTACATATCTCCCACTGACTCAGTTTCTCCCTTCTTGAAATGCTTATATTGAGATATGAGGTGAGATCTCCTATCCTTTCTCTCATTAGCTGAGCTTGAGACTATTTCTGAGAGTTTGTCCCAAATTTCCTTTGCTGAATTGCATTCAGCCACCTTTTGAAATATGTCATCAGACATTGTCTGGGCCAAGATGTTCATAGCCTTGGCATCATCTACCTTCCATCTCTTGATATCAGCATCTGTTCCTGATGGAGGTGGAATAACATTTGTACTTGTGTTCTCTGGGGGTCTTGGACACACTGTCAAAACAGAGTTAAAAATATCTTCATCAATAGAATTCATGTATAGTCTGATCCTTGCTTTCCAAAGTGCAAACTTGGATAGATTGCACACTGGAGGTATGGTGCTAGCATAATCTTTGTTTTGGGCCATGATTTGTGAAAACAAAATCTAATAATAAAATACAAAAGAAAACAGATCTAACATGGGATCTTTAGGTTCAGGTGTTAGACTGTGCAACCACCAAGGTGTGGTATGTTTAACCAACCTCCCTCTGATACCAATTGAAAGTGCAGTTAGATCTGATATACTCTAGAGGGGGGTGAATAGAGTATATGGTGCTTTAAAAGCTTTTCACAACATTTGTTGTAATGAGAGTGAGCAGGGAAGCAGTTAAAAATCTAATCACAGAACTAAGTTAAACAAAAGCTAATCACAGAATAATCAAGGCCAGAAACAAAAATAAAAACAAGCAAAACCAGAAGATACAAGGAAATATAGTGGTTCCCCTAAACTTGGGTACATCCACTCTTCTACCACCCTAGGTAGGAATCCACTGCAGGATGAGTTGATCAGGTGTTCTAGGCACCAATGAGCTTTTGATAAGGTGCTCCAAAACCAAATCAGATTTTTTGATCAGGTGTCTTGCCACCAATGAGCTTTTGACAAGGTGCTCAAAAACCAAGCTCAAACTTTTGAAGGGAGTTTGAGAAACCCTTTACAGAGAGGGGGTGAGAGAGTGATGGAAGTCTTCTCTTTCTCAAACAACTGAGAATACTATGTGGATTGTTGATGTCAAAGCTCCCCCTGAATCCTTGAGATCTTCAGGAAGAAAAACTTTGCTGAGGGTGATAGGCCTTCAAAGATTGAACTCCAGCAAAAGATGATTTCAGCAACAGCTGAAATGTTGAATGTCTGGAGTCTTGAAGTATGTTGGCCTTGAACACTTGAAAACTAGAGAGATCTGAAGATTTTTGAAAAGGTTGATCTCCTTGGATGAGTGTTCTTGAGAATTCTTTGAGACAGTATTTTTTTTTTCTTGTTCTGAAGAATACTGATGTATGTCTATGTGTCTGTGTATCTCTGTAATCTGTCTCTTGAGATTAAAAATTCTTCACTTTTATTCTCTAGTACTGAGCAAGAACATTCTCTGAGAAGAATAGTTGTTGGCCTGCATTAATTGCATCCTTAATTGCAAAATCTCTTCTGGAGGAAAGTTAATAGAAATATTCCTTGAAAATCCCTTGAAACTTGGTCCAGAAATGAATGAAAACGGCTAGGAAATCCTCAGAATTAATTGCAGAATAATTCCTTAACTGATTTGAATTTGAATCTAGAACCATCCTTGAAGTTATCTGAAAACGTCGAACTGAGCACTGCTATCGTCGAACTGAGCTCAGCGATCTGGAAATATACAGCAGCAAAATATCATCGATCTGAGCTCAAAGATCGTCCAACTGAGCTCATAGATAGAAATCCAAAGCTGAGTCAAGATCGTCGAACTGAGCTCACCGATCGTCGAATGGAGTTCGACAATATAATGAAGTTGAGCTCAGCGATCGTCGAATGGAGTTCGACGATCTGTCAAAGTTGAGCTAGACGATCGTCGATCAGAGTTCGACGAATCGTCGTGCTGAGCTCGACGATATGACTTAGTCTCCAAACAGAAAATCTTGGTCTTCAGGGCAGCTTCCAAACCTAGACTTCTAATACTTAGACTCAATTCTAATTGACCTATTGAGCTATACAGGAGGTCAAGCATTGATTCCTAGAGACATAGTGATCCTGACCCAAATTAGTAATAGGGTGTTCCAACAGGCTGCTCCTCCTCCAGCTCCCAAGCCAAATCCCACTAAAGACACTCCCTATTATATTCTTCACAATGTTGCTCCTTATAAGGGTATGCCAGCATGGATGTGACTCTCCAAAAAACTAGCAGAAAGATAGAAAGAGAAGCAGGAGATATTCCCCTCCTCCAGTGCACAGGTACAGGAAGGATCCTCCTCCTCCTCCTCCAGTAGCTGGTGTCAGTGCCTTTAGCTCCCAGAGATCTGCCCCAATGCAAACTTATTAGAGACAGTAAGGGAGATCTTCTGTAAGCAGCCAGCAGAGGCCATCCTCCTCAGGTAGTCAAAGTCAACAACATAAGAAGCAGCAGCAACAACAAAGTTCTGAAGTTCAAAAAGCTGATAGTCCAAAGAGATCTCTCTCTCCTCCAATTCCTTTTGAAGATCCAGAAACTGATAATACTGCAAGAATGGCTAGGTACCAAGAGCTGATTATTCTATCTTTGATAAATAAAGCCAAGGCTGAAGGAAAAGATATCTCTGGTCTTTCAACAATGTGAAAGTATAGAAAAGAATAGCTGAAAAGGTTTGACAAAGGCAATAAATTGTTTAATATTGATGATTATATGAAACTTCATCCAGAAGCAGTTGTCCCAAGAGAAACTTCATTGAATATTATTGGGGCAGCTGACATGACCATGACAATATCTCAAGCTCGAGATCCAAAGAGAGAAATCATTTTCAAGAAGATGGGAGAGCAAACATCTGAAGACAAACCTCAGCAGAAGAAGCCAAAGAAGTAATCATTTCGTGTTATTTTATTTTCTGTCTGTTGTTGTTTTTCAAACCATGCTATCTGTTTAAACAAAGCTGTGTATATATATATATATCTGTTGCATGTGTTATAATTCTCTGCCAGATATATCTCTTTTCTTGCTTTGTTTTTCTGTTTTGAGTCTCTGTTAGTGACCTCACCCAAATAGGGGGAGATTGTTGGATCCCTAGTTGGTTTGGGCTAGGTTCACTGACTTAGGTTGTGACCCATCATGTATAGCCAGGGTCAAACTTGTGTCCTAGAGTCTAGGTCAAGTCCTTAGGATCAACTCCAGATGGATCAGCTTTCAACAAGACCATCAAAGACTCCAACTTAACAAGTTTTCAAGACTAAGTAAAGTGAGCTCGACGTTCGTCGAACTCAGCTCGACGAAACGAGTTCTGCGCTCGATGATCGTGAAGCAATTCTTAGTGCTGAGCTCGACGATCTGTGTTCTCTGTTCGACGAAGACTTAGTTTCTACTTCAAGCCAAAGTCATGAGAACCTCAAATTTTTCTAAGTCCAGCTTCAAGCTTTGGTCGACGAATTATATTCTAAGCTCGACGAACTTGGACCTCAAGTTCACAGCTTCTCAGGTCCACGAATGCTATACTCTACTAGACGATTTCTGGACTCAGAGAATTTGTGTCGACACTTAGGGTTTGTGTCGGCACCAGCTTAGGTCGACACCAGAGGATTTGTGTCGACACCAGGATATCAGTCGACACCAGCTTATGTCGACCCTTAGGGTTTGTGTCGACACCAAGATCAATTTGATGACACCAACTTATGTCGACATAACATTTCAGCAGATGCAGAATATTTTGCCTAAGTCCAGAACTTTTCTCAACTCGACGGATTTGATTCTCAGCTCGACGAATGAAGACTGTCTGTTCGATGAATGAAGATTGTCTGGTCGATTAACTCTCTCAAGCTCAGATCGACGAACTCAAGCACAACTCGACAAACACAAGTGCAGCTCGACGAATTGTGTTCTTCGTTCGACGAATCCAGACTAGGTTTTCTTCAAGTTTCCCGTCCAGTTTCTTGGCGATGATTTCTGAACATTTAATGCCAGATCTTCTCGGAATGTTACCGTTGGAATGCGCATTGACTATGGACGATTACATGTCGTTTTTCCATGGGATAGTTAGGAAAGTTATTGATTGCTGATTCTTTCCAAGGTCGACTGCAATTACTGCTCGACATTCAAAAGTTTGAATGTTCCTCAGTCAGACACAGATTACACACAGTAAGAGAGAAAAGAATCAAGCAGTGATAGAGTAACAGAATCACAGTACAATAAGCAACACAATCAATCAGTCATTCTGAAGTTGCAGAAAAGAACAAACATTATCAAATCAAAAGTTCTTGACTGCAATCAGCCTTGACCAGAGAACTTTTTCAAGAGGAAGAAGAAGAACAATCAAATTCAATCAAGAGTCTTCTTCTCTCTACTCTCAGGACAATTTCAAAGGACAACAATTATTCAATCTGTCAAAAGAAGTTCCTGAAGCTTTTCTGGTCAAGGCATTCAAGGTCATTGAAGACCTATCACCCTGAAGCAGTGCTCCAGCATTCCTGACCAATTCAAGATATCAGGGGGAGCAAGATCTGCTACAATCAATCCACAAGTCTTCTCTCTGATTGTTGACAGAGAAGACACTATCACCCTCTTTCCAATTCCTGTGTAGGGTTTTAAATCCCTTCAAAATTATTCTGGTTGCAAGTATCCTTCCAAAAGACTTGAGGGTTGGTTTTTGAGCACCTTATCAAAAGCTCATTGGTGCCCAGGACACCTGATCAACTCATCCTGTAGTGGATTCCTACCTAGGGTGGTAGAAGAGTGGATGTACCCAGATTGATTGGGAAACCACTATAGCTCCTTGTGTCTTCTTGTTGCTCTTTTCTTTTATTTTCTGGCTGTTCTCTGTGATTGCTCTGTGTTTAGTTAGTTGTTGTGTTTAATTTATTTTATTTGCTTCCCTGTTCACTTAGGAATACAACAAAAGTTGTAAAAAGTTTTGAGTAAGCATCATACTCTATTCACCCCCCTCTAGAGTATATCAGATCTAACCTGCACTTTCACAAGCTTAGGCAGAAGGAGCCAAGGCCAAGTGGCCTCCTCCTATTAATTCCACCTTCTCTCTCCTCTTTTTGGATGAATCCTCCAAAATGCCACTATGCATGCACTCTCTCTCCAAATCCAGAGGGGTAGGGCTGGTCTTTGACACCTTGGGCTAATAATGGGCCATGTTTGGTGGGCTTTGCCCATTGGGAGTGGGTTTGGTTCACTCTTCCTTCCTTTGGGCCGTATATTGACTTTGTTGACTTTTGGGTTTACTTGGTCAACTTGATGAGTGGGCTGACCACACTTGAGGGTCATGGACCCTATGGCATCACCCAACATGGGTTGTGCCATGGTGATGTCTCACTTGCACCATTTGGGCCTTTAGATGTAGGTTTGACCAATTTAAGGTTTAGGGTTGACTTGGTCAAATTTTTTCAATGGGTGACCCAATGGCATGCTTTAGGGTTCACTTAGATTGTTCTTAGGGTTAGGGCAATGTGGTGGAGGTCATGATGTGGCTAGGGTTCCTATTTATGCTAGTTTGACCTAGTTTGACTTGGTACTATAGTGGGCCCCACATGGCTACACCCCACCTTCTAGGGTCAAACCTAGCTAAAATCCTTATCACCCATCACATGTCTAACCCAATCTAAGTTGAGGGGCCTAATTACATGTGGGATGTTACACTAGTTGTGTCTTCAACCTCTCCAACCTTCTATGTGAAGATGGGGGATGGTTTCATGAAGAGTCATGGCCTCATGAGGGTGAATATGGGAGGAGGAATCTCTGGTGTGATTTGCGAAGATTGGCTTGAGGAGGAAGATGAACCGATGCCGTTCATTCCACCTTAAGATGCATGCAGAATTCGTGTTTTGCGCGCAGTGATCTCCTTAGCCATTTTCAGATATGATATGGCCAGATCTGGGCTTTTGACTCAACACGAAAGTTGTAGTCCTTGCAAATACCTTTCCAACGAGTGGCTGCACGACTTCAGGAGAAGTGTGTAGCAACAGGATTTTCTGAACAAACATGACATCCGATAAATCCCGCATGCAGAAATTGTGTTCTGTATGCAGCAGATTTCAAGGAAGATTTCAAGTATGATACTTTTGAATCTGGGTGTGGTCTGAACATAAACGTTGTAGCCCATGGAAAGACCTTTCCATCGAGGGGTTACACATCTTCACCGGATTCCTATAGCTTCAGAAATCTCCGGTCGAAGCTGCTGTACAGATTTATCCTGTACTTAAACTCTGGGTTTGGAATAATATTGGATTTGGACTCGGCAGAGATAATGTTACAAATTTATTTGAGGTTTGTCGAACTCTTTTATGTTAACCATCTTAGTCCAATAAATGATGATGTTTATTAGTTGGATTCCACATATTTGATTTGTGAAGCAAAGCATACTTAAACGAAATGATTTGAATGAAATTGGTAGACTATTATAAATTCGCTTTATGATGATAACATGTTATATCATTTGGGATGAAAGGTAGGATGATAACTTATGGACATGTGTATAATTATTTAACAGATTGAATTGAGTAGTCCAATGCTTAGAGTGTCGTCTCCCTATGGGTAGCACTGTGAAGGGAAGTAAGTGCGGTGTTGACCATCACTAGTTGGGATAGCAATGAGATGAGTCAAAGTTGGATGGTTGGTCTTGGTCCCCATGCTTTCTCCGAGGCGCCTTCCATGCCACGGTGATGTGGAATTGCATGCAGTGTAAGTCGACACGGGGTGTCGTAATCCTAGGTTGAGGATATTGTGGCAGGTATACGGGCTCGCCGATTGTTACACTGACGGGAGTTGACAGTTAGACTTTGGGTGGTTGGGCCTGGTCCTCGGTGTTCACGTCTCGGGGCTCCTTCCGTGCCAAGTGAACGGTTGGTTTGTGTCCTCGTGCTTACTTCTGAGGCCCCTTCCGGGTCACATAAGGCCAGTTCGGGGCTGTGTTCTCAGTGCACATCTACCCGAGACCCCCGCAGGGCCATAGTACGCATGGGCCCCGCTGTTGTGTTCTTAGCATTGAGGCGTACGGAGGCCTAGGTGAAGTAGTGTGGATACCTTCCTAGTAGTATAGATGCCCGCTCTACTATCACCTCCTGGCCACGACGGTTGATGCCTGAGAGGTTAGCTACCTGCTCGAAAAGTGGGAACTATAGTCTGTGTCGACATAGCAATTGCATGTGCTTGAACATGGGTGAGTTATTTCATAACATACATACCATTTCATAACATTGCACAACAAGATCCTCATTATATAAGTTTTTATGGGCACTCCTATAAGATGAGTTACTTTATGTAAACCGATCCTTAACTTATAAGCATGTATGGGCATCCTAATAAGTTAAGTTACTTTCCTGTTTTAGTTACTTGTACTTGATGGTTGTTACTTTTTATGTAGAACTACTAGAATAAAATGTTATTAATCTTATTGTACCATTACCCCCTGCTTGTACCTATTACACTATTTATTATACTTTGTACCCTTGCTCTTTTCTCCGCCCGATGCAGAGGAGTCGTCGGGGGAGCGGATGTGAAGCCACTTAGTCTTTTCGACTAACGGTTACTACGTCTTCCTTTTTAGGAGGTCTCCCCGCAGCTAGAGAAGCCGCAGACTTTGCAGCAGGACAGCCAAACCAGGACGACAGGGCCTAAATGGACGCTACCGTCACTACCATTAGTTACTGATGTGAGTGTTGAGCGACTCTGATGTAGCCCTTTTGGGCAATTATTAGATGTACTCTGATATTGTAGAAGCATGTTTTAGCTTCTCTATTTTGATGTACCTTGGACACATATATACTTGGTATGGATTTGACTTCTCCTTATTATATTTGTTTGGGTTGGCATATATATATATTGATATTGGTTGTAGCCGACAGAATAGGTTTCTTGTGGTACAAGTTAGCCCATGTGCTAATTCTACAGCAAGGCGGCTGTTCTGGGCATAAGACCCCCTTTGTGTCGTATTTTGGGATCCAGGAGGGGGGTATTACAATTATGGCCTTCATCAGGTTTATAACTTGCCGTTTTTCAATGGGACAGTTGGGGAAATCAATTAATGCAGACATTCTCAAGGCCATCAGTAATCAATGCAGGAAGGAATTCAAAAATTCAAAGGAGAATTTCATAGTAAATATAAAATGGATTTCTTCCTTCTTCATGACAGAGAACAGGACATACAAAGAACTGAAGACAAGCAATCATACAGTAATACAGTCAAGAAACAAGAAGCCCTGGACCAGACCAGAGAAATAATAGCAAGCTGAAGAAGAAGAAGAACATCGATTAGAATCAAGAGTCTTCTTCATTCTTCATGACAGGATTCATCAAGGACAACAAAAACTCTATCAGTCAAGAAGTTCCTGGATATCTTCTAGTCAAGTCTAAAGATTACAGACCTACTCACCATGAAGCAAAGCTTAATACTTACTGATTTTAATATCTCAGGGGGAGCTTTATTAATATCAAAGATCCACTAAGTCTTCTCAGTTGTATTTGAGAAAGAGAAAACATCATAACTCTCTCATCTCCTCACTTTCAGATCTGGTGATGATGTTGCAGCTCCTCGGCACAGCCCCAAAAAGAAGAACAAGAAGGTTGTGTGATTCCCGAAAGGGAAAAAGGGTAATACCTGAAGGAAGTGAAAGAGATGTCGGGATCTCTGACCCCCATCTCTATGGAAGAATCACAATCACCTCACCGCTAAGCCGTCTCGCATTCTCGCGAGGCAGCCTAACCCGACCGAACCACCACCACCTT
This sequence comes from Platanthera guangdongensis, assembly GCA_039583875.1. NCBI lineage: Eukaryota > Viridiplantae > Streptophyta > Magnoliopsida > Asparagales > Orchidaceae > Platanthera > Platanthera guangdongensis. The sequence goes on from CM077159.1 coordinate 103,590,046, forward strand.
CGCTCAATCTGCCGAGCTTCCTCCTTACGAAACTGGCTCCTCCAGGCGCCCAACCCCCTCCTTGCATCAAAACTACAATATGGGGCCTGTGGTGAATGACGCCGTCGGTGAGCTAGTTCTTCTATGGGAAAAGGACTCAAACCGAGTGTCGGTGTCCACCCCCTTTCCCTCCTAGAAGGAGCAGTACCATCCCATCAGTCACATCTTCTCTCTCGCCTATGGGCTCTATGGCGGCCTTGGGACGGAGCCCTATGACAACGAGTCGTCGCGAGACCTCGTCTTGACGACCGCCAATGCCCAATTTCGTGCCTTGGAGCTCTCGCACAGAGTCTTGTGCCGCCTCGCTTTCAACAATAAGAAGTGGAAGGATGCCGAGGCTGGACTAGCTGCAGAGCGCGAGAAGTCGGATGACCTCGAGAAGGGGCTGGAGGTTGCTGAGAGTCTTCTCGCCAAAAGTCGGGGTGGCGTGGTAAGCCTTTTAGTTGTCTACCAGTTTAAATTTTGTGTAAAATTTCGTTCACTGAAGACCTTCCCGCAGGATGCCGAGTTGGCTGCACGAATGCATTCGCGCATAGCGGCTCTGGAGGAGGAGAACAAACTCTCATCCGGATCCGCTCCAAGCTATAAGACCCCTTTTTTTTCTTTTTCAACACCGGGGTCTTAGGCCCAGAACCTCCATTTTGCGGTGACTCCTTCACGCCCTGAAGGATCATCACCACAAAGCGCCGATTCTGCCGGCCAATTCGATCACAAAAAAGTAGCAAAACAAACTAGCAGTCCACAGAAAATCACATATCATATAGATAATCTCCACGAAGGGAGTGTCCACAGAATAATAAATCAGAGTACTAAAATACGGGCTTATGCCCGGTACATCATGTCCTCACTATAAATCACTCATACGGAAGCAAAAAAAAAACAGAACATCTACTCAAGGTCGAGACTCACGGTCCCGGCTGTATGAACTCCAGGGCTAGACTACCCCATCTCCAAGCGCACCGGTCTCTGGGGCTGCTCCTCCATGCTGGGCTCCACGATCCCCTAAATGATGCGGTTCGAAAACCGTTAGTCTAAAAGACTTATCCCTATGATCCCCCACCACTTCCCCCATGGCTCCTAGGCACCGAGCGGAGAGGAAGAAAGGGGAGGACTTGAAGGTGGAGAATAATCAAAAATAGATGGCAGCAGACCTATACTAGCAATTCTATAATAGATATTGACAGTAAGATGAAATATGAAAAGTAACCTTCACTTATGTGAGAACACATAAACCAAGGGGTCTTCTGCAAGGCTCTCATCGTATAAAGTGTCTCATACCAATTTATACGTTGGGGTGTCAGTTATCAAACAGTAATATATATATATATATATATATATATATATATATATATATATATATATATATATATATATATATATATATATATATATATATATATATATATATATATATATCAAAATTGACCTTAATTTATAAACTTTCCCACACAAGCTTATAGGCCAAGGGGTCGTTTTGCAAGTCCTAATGTATAAGCATCCCATTCCACTTATACATTAGGTGTCAGGGGTTAAATGAATCGGTTATGCTATGACATGCAAGTGGGTATGATGGAACATGCAAGTGCAACACACACACCCGACTATGTGCACACAGACCTTTAGTTCCCCCTTTCTGGAGCCGTAACTTCCCAGGATACCTCCGTAGTGGCAGACGGAAGCGGTGGGTTGGGCCTCGCCCACCTCTAAACTAGTAAAGCACTACCGGTCAGACCTATCGTACGCCTCAACGCTTGGTGCACGAAGCGGACTCCTGCGAACTCTTGCCGGCTGGCGCACCGGACTTCTGTTGGCGAAGTGCTAACCACACTTGCCGAGTCAACGTATTGGCATCGGTGCATCGACCCTCCAATACCGAAGACCCACCACCTTAATTTCTTTACTTTCATGCACATGCAAATTTATCGTATTCAAAACCGGGTCGAAGCACCTCGGACCAAAATGTCCGTCTCAAACAATCGAGCCGAAGCTCCCCGGACCAAAACGTCCATCTCTTAACCATCCAATCCGAAGCTCCCAACTATCTTCCTGTGCTATCTGTGTTTGTGAAATGTGCAACCCTAATTACTAAGTTGCTCTTTTCCGCTTGTTAATACAGTTTACGTTAACCCAGGACTGCCCCTGGTATTCCCTGTGAAGGGCTCAAAAGGGGCACTAGGAACTATGTTGGGATTACGCCCAGCGTTCCCTTTCGCAAGATACTTATTATTATTATTGGTTGATTCTCTTACCCATTACCTTCTCGTGTTACGATAGACTAACCTAGTGTGATTTTTAACGTCCTCTCTTCGGGAAAGACGATCTTTTGTCGAACCCGAGCACCTCTTAACTCTAGCCAGCACCACTTCTTACCAATCCTTCCTATCCTTCTATGGTGAACTCATCCATATCTATTCAAAATGACTAACTCCTACACCATGCCCCATCGTATCTTATTGCAATTTACCAATCTTGCCAAATGCAGACCAACATAGGCTATATGTCGGACCGGATAGGTGATAATCCAAATACTCATCCAAATGCCCTACCTTAATTACTGGAGACTTATCATGACACAAATAGACTAAATCCAAGAAATTATAATTTTCCTAATTTAGCTAGTATTTAATTAATTTCGTTAAAGCTTCCAAAGGCTACCAGTTTGAACATGAACTACCCTAAGTACTCATGCAAGATGCCTAACATAATTATGATAATTATTAGGTTATCTCAATGTGGTGAATCCAAAGTATCACAATTTTTCTATCATTAAAAGGGCACTAAAACTATTTTAACAATATTTACTATCTTCTGTTGTTTATGAAACAAGTATAGAAAATATCCATCCAAAAATTATAAATTAATATACTATGTAAATACAACCTTAAAAGTATCATTGGCCAAGTTTCATAATTTTTAACCAAGTATTAATCCCTGAATAAATTAATTATCAAAAACTGCAATATTATGAACTTGTAAAGGAAGTACTGTAAACAACCCTCTAAAACTTATGAATAAATTCTTACAAGTATATTTTGGCCTGAAATCATCAGTACCTAAGTCTCCTGATTTTTCAACAGTTATAACATCTATAAATAATTTTATACCACCAAAGCCCCTTTTTGAAACTAGTGAAGGGAGTACTAAATATAATCAATTAAAAATTGTAACAAAATTCAGGGATATTCACTTAGACCTAGATTATCTTCTGACCAAATTTCATCAGTTTCAAATGAACAGAATAATTAAATTAATTAAAAAATCATTTTGGGCCTTTTAATAGTTAACAAATAAAGTACCAGTGATATAATCCATAAAATTCTAATAAAATTACTAGGGGATCTAGATGGTCTAAAACTTACTCTACCCACGTTTCACAACCTTTAGATAAGGTTTAGTGGCTGAATTTACAAAATTGTGCTTCTACCCTAAAACTAGGGTTAGGGTTTTGAGGTGCCTACCTTCCTCCAAGTACTCTAAGATTCCTTCTAGAGGACTTATGTTACACTACATTCAATTCTACTGAGTTTTCAAGGTCAGGGCATTAGCCCCCAAGTCCTTCACAACCCCCAAAAGTCCCTCCTTAGGGTTTGAGGTTGAACCCTACGATAAATCAAGCCTAAATCACCCCATTTTCCTTAAGAGGGTGACCTTGACCATTCTAAGTCAGTGTCCAAAACCTCAGCCTCTATTGAGGGGAGGTGGCCACCCTAAGCCCATGGTGCACTTTAAATCAAAAACACATCCTTAAGGCCAAACTAGAGTTTGGTGATTCCCTAGCGAAAACCCATCCAAATGGGTTGAAATTTTGTACAGAGCTAGGTATTGATGTCAGGGATCACTCACCAAAATTTGGGAGGGTTTGGAGGTCATTATACAACTTAATTAAAATACCCTAGCATTATTAAATAAAAGTAAAAAACTTTAATCAAATGTCTCTAAAAATTCTGAATTTTGGGCAGACCCTAGGTATAGCTAGGGTGGACTCCATGCCAAACTTTCAATTAATTTGGACCAAGGATGAAGTGAGGGAACTCATTTTAATGTCTGCCTAGCCCTAGGTGTAGGTCCCACCAAAATGGGTGCCCTGGTCAAACCAAGCACCCAAATGGGTTCAAATAAATTTTAAAATAAAATAGACACCCAGGGCTATAGGTTTCATGTTGGTGACTTTTCCAGTAAAGGAGCTTAGGTATTTTTAAAAATTAAGAAATTTAAATACCAAATATGTGACAGGAATTTAATAAATCAGAAAAGTATATACTATAGTTTAAAATCATTTTAGCACGAATCTTGAAGCACCACTGGACGGGATCCATTCATCTTCCACGTTGAGCCGACGGACAGGATTCATCTCGCCTGGAGCCACTTCCAAGCGTTGCCGCCTGCGATCCGGCCACTTCCCCGGCCGACCACCGCCACCACCACCTCCGTTGAGGTGGTGGCCGTCGCCAGACGGCGGCTTGGCCGCCGGAAAGCACTATTCCGGCGGTTCTAGCAAGAGAATTTTCGGCCAAAATCCATGGAAATCCCGAATTGGATCAGCCTTAATTGAGCCCGAACCTTGGACCTAGTGATTGCTATGATCTATACATGAGAGGAGTGGAGGACCTTTCTGGCGGGCTGAATGCGGGAGGAACGGCGGGATGCCATTATCGACGGTGGCGGCGCTCGGCTTCTACAACAACATAGTGGGACAGCCTGTTCCATCCATGTAAGAGCTCGAAAATGTTCCCCTCTGCCCACTTATGATGTTTAAATGGATAATTGGGGAGGGGGCGGTAGGTTCTTCAATGCCCATCAAGCACCATTAAAGTGTGGCTCGGGTTGAGTGGGGGGGGGGGGGCTGAATCTACCCCTTGGTGGCCGGGAAACGGCTGCAATCAACTCCTATTCCCTAGAGGGGTTGATTGCAGCCATAAAGGGTGGCTGTTGACCTCCTTTGGCCAGTTCCCACCCATCCTTTCTTCTCCCCCAACTCTCTCTCTCCACCATTATCGTGATAGGAAGCTCCTTTCTCTCTCCTAGTCACCCATGTTGACTGGTCAACTCCATAGGATATGTGCAGCCCACTTAATCATAAAAAAGTTATGAAAAGTGATGTTAGCCTAAGGGAAAAATGGCTTGAGCTTGGGTTAGCCCATTTGGGCTAGGTTTGACTTGGCTTAGGCTAGAGTTGACTTAGGTCAATTTGATCATTTGGGTTGACCCCATTGGGTCCTTGGTGGCCCATTGGCCTTCCCTAAGGTCTATGTAGGGTTGGTTAGGGTTAACTTGGCACCTTGGAGGTCACTTGACCCTTGGTGAGGGCACTTTGACCACTTTGGGGCTTGAGTTGACTTGGGTGAACTTATCCACTAGGTTTGACTCCAATGGGTCCCTAGTGACCCATTGACCTCAATTTAGGTTTAGGAAGCCCTGAGTAAGGTTGGTTGGGCACCTTGGTGGTCACTTGACCCTTAGTTAGGGCACTTTGACCAAATTAAGGGTTAGAGTTGACTTTGGTCAACATGATCATTTGGGTTGACCCCAAGGGGTCCTTGGTGACCTCATGGCTTCCCCTGAGGTCTAGGAAGGGTTATGTATGGTTACCTTGCCCTTTGGAGGTCACCTACCCATAGTTAGGGTACCATGACCAGATCAGGGGTTTGAGTTGACTTGGGTCAACTTGGCCTCTAGGGCTGACCCCAATGTGTCCTTAGTGACTCATTTACCTCACTTTAGGTCTAGGAGGACCTGGGCAAGGTTGGTTGGGCACATTAGAGGCCAACTGCCCTTTGTCAGGGTACCTTGCCCAATTTAGGCCTATGGTGGTCCTAGGTCAAATTGGACACTTTGGGTTGACTCCAAAGGACCCTTAAGGCTCTAGTGGACCCTCTGATAGGTTAGTGATGTTGTGGTGTGGTCATGGAGTCATGGTGAAGCCCTAAGGTCAAACCCTAGGTTTGGTGATGAGGTTGTGCCATAGGCAGACCATGGTGATCCTCACATTGGCCTTCTATCTCTTGTCCCATTTCTGGCTTCCTAGGGTTTCGTCATTACCTAGTCATGGCCAAAACCACTCTTAGGGGTCTAGTTGGAAATGGGATGTTACAAATCCAAATAAACAAAACAAATATTTCGTCCCTGAAATCAAGGTTAAGTCTACGGGAATTTCTACCGAAGAAAAGAAACTTATAACATCCCATCATGACGCCATGTTTGCTAAATTAGGTTTAAAGGGAAACCTAAATCTATGACCAATTCGCCTAATTGGCAAACCAAGATCCCAATAAACAAAAGATTAGCCTCTACTCTTCCGGGAGCAGCCTTACTAGTTTAAAGCAGGAAAAAAAATTAAACATCTTGAGGGGTTGTGAGGTATACCTGACTGAACAGCTCTGGGTACCTTTGTCGCATTAGGTCCTGCGGTTCCCAGGTATGCTCCTCCTGGCCATGGTTCCTCCACAGAAATTTGACTAATGGAACCTTCTTGCGACGCAAGATCCGTACTCCTCTGTCGTCGATCCGAATCGGCTCTAAGCGAACTGACCGGTCTGAAGCTACCGGTCCATCTGTTGTCGAAATCTGCTGCTCCAGGCGTAGTAGAGCCCTCCTGAGCGAGGAAGTATGGAACACATCATGCAAGGCTGGCAGCTCTGGTGGCAACTCCAGCCTGTAAGCTAGGGGTCCGATCCGCTACAGGATCCTATAAGGGCCCACATACCTAGGGCTGAGCTTCTTCTTCCGACCATGCACCCGTGAAACTCCATGCATGTGCCGGATCTTCAGAAACACTCGGTCCCCCACCTGAAACTCTACCTGACGATGTCGGGCGTCGTAGTACTTAGCCTGTCGGCTCTGTGCTTCCAGCATCCTGTCTCGTATCAGTCTCACCTGAGCCTCGGTGTCTTCGACAAAATCCGATCCCAATGCCTTCGGATCCTCGTCCTGAATCCATGAAAGTGGAGTCCTACATCTCCTTCCGTACAAGGGTGGAGAGTTGTGTTGAATGTCGACTGAGAGCCCAGGTAAGCCTAAACTGATCTTCTCTCCTTGGACGTACACTATCCATCCTGATTCAACACGATCATCTTGAGCACACCATGATAATGAACAACTACTCACAAAACTTATGAAACTCCTACGGGAGTTTCCTTTCGGGTCAGGGTGACCCTAGATATCTCGGTCAGTGTATCGTTGATGTTCCAATTATAATTATGCCCGGAGTGCGGATGAGGAATCATGTGTATGAAAATCCCTAATTATATCCTCGAATTTCCACTTTAACCGGTCAATGACTGTAATAGTTTCCCAAAAGTTCTTGCACTTAATCTTCATCGGGCGACGGACTTCACCGCGCATCACAAAATCCATGACGCCCTCCTTTACGCCAGGGAGATACACGTTTCGAGATACACCAAACTTCTGATGATTAAATTTCTCGTTTGTACGGGTAGACAACGACTCTATAAAATCTCCACTTCGCAATCAAATTCTTATCACTACGAATACGCCTGAGTAGCACCGAATACGGTTTACGTCCATTTCACTATATTTATGACGCAAACCTTTCTAGATGAGATCTAAGGGAAACCCAAGTCAGTAACTAATTTGCCCAATAAACAAAATATAAGCCCCCAATAAACAAAAGATAAGCCTCTACCTGTCTTGGGCTGAGTATCTTTGATATTACCATGTTATATACATCCTAGCTGGGTGCACAATCCCTAGGGCATCAATCTTTGACTTAGGGTTCCAACCTGAATCTGTTGATATACTCCACACTTTAAACCCTCCGAGTCATATTTACGATAACCTTATCCGGGTCAAAATGTTTCCAATCCCAGCTGGGTCTCTCCCGAACTTGAATTCCTATCCGACCTTTGGTGCTTGTCATGGTGGTTGTCTCCAGGTAATCTTGTTTCTGGTATGAGGGTTGATACTATGTGTCTTCTACCATTTTGTTAATGGATTATTGGTCTCAATTCTCCCTAAAACAGTCCTTCCGGTTTGAGTAATCCTTGATATGGACCGTAGGGCTACCTGAGTTTATGGCTTAGGTAGACATTCTCGTATTATACTCCTCCTTTATTGTCTTTAGGTATCTCCTTAGCTTAACCAAGTTCATACCCAAAGTCTATTTCAGACTAGGGCATACTATACATTATCGTGGTTAGTCATGTCGCCTAGTGGGTTGAGTCTAACTCGTTGACTAGAGAATTATAAGACTCATGAAGTGTGGACCAAGTTCTAAAATCCTGTCTTTGCATTGAGAAATCTGAAATCCAAGGAAATAGGTAAGTTCTACTACAAGGCTCATTTCGAATTTGTATTTCATTAAGGTGACAATTTCTTCACACAAATTTTCATTCGTGGCCCCAAAAATGATATCTTCCACATAGATTTGTAATATAATTAGATCTGACATCTTTGTCTTTACCAATAAGGTTGTGTCCACACTACCCATCCTAAAGCCATGATTTAAGGGAAAAGTAGTGAGCCTATCGTACCAAGCACGGGGTGTCTGCTTCAGTCCGTATAAGGCCTTCACCAACTTGTATATGTGGTTTAGGTAGGCGACATTCATGAAACTGGGTGGTTGCTCGGCATATACTTCTTTTTAATATATCTGTTTACAAGGAACTCTTGACGTCCATTTGGTACAATCTAATTTGCTTGTAACTTTCAAATGCCAAAAACATACGAATGGACTCAAGATGAGCAACCAGAGCAAATGACTCCTCAAAATCCACACCCTCTATCTGAGAATACCCTTGAGCCACCAACCTAGCTTTATTTGTTGTAATCCTAGATTCACCATTAAGCTTATTTTTGAAAACCCATTTTAAGCCTATGACTTGATGGTTATTTGTTCGTTCCACTAATACACATACCTTAATTCGCTCGAATTGGCTCAGCTCCTCATTTATTGCTAAGAACCATGATTCATCTTTCAAGGATTCTGAGACGTTCTTGGGTTCAATATTGGATAGAAAACACAAGTTTGAGAAAGACTCATGAAGTGTGGACCGAGTTCTAACTCCATGAGATGGCTCTCCTATAACTAGCTGATGAACAAGTGGAATTAATGAAAAGGTGAACTTTACATGTGATTCCCCATATGGGCACACCACTGCTTCCGCTCCTTAGTTTGTCCCCAAACTAAACTCGCGTGGGGGTGACCCAGGGGTTGTGGACTGTTACTTTTCTATCGAAGTTTCCTCTAATACCACTTTTAAGAACCCCCCCTTTTTTTTCTTTTTCAACACCGGGGTCTTAGGCCCAGAATCGTCGTTTTACGGTGACTCCTTCACCCCGTGAAGGGTCATCACCACAAAGCGCTGATTGTGCCGGCCAATTCGATCACAGAAAAGTAGCAAAATAAAGTAAATGCAAACTAGCAGTCCACAGAAAATCACATATCATATAGATAATCTCCACGAAGGGAGTGTCCACAGAATAATAAATCAGAGTTCTAAAATACGGGCTTATGCCCGGTACATCATGTCCTCACTACAAATCACTCATACGGAAGCAAAAAAATAGAACATCTACTCAAGGTCGAGACTCACGGTCCCGGCTGTATGAACTCCGGAGCTAGACTACCCCATCTCCATGCGCACCGGTCTCTGGGGCTGCTCCTCCATGCTGGGCTCCACGATCCCCTAAATGATGCGGTTCGAAAATCGTTAGTCTAAAAGACTAACCCCTATCATCCCCCACCACTTCCCCCATGACTACTAGGCACCGAGCGGAGAGGAAGAAAGGGGAGGACTTAAAGGTGGAGAATAATCAAAAACAGATGGCAGCGGACCTATACTAGCAATTTTATAATAGATATTGACAATAAGATGAAATATGAAAAGTAACCTTCACTTATGTGAGAACACATAAGCCAAGGGGTCTTCTGCAAGGCTCTCATCGTATAAAGAGTCCCATACCAATTTATACGTTGGGGTGCCGGTTATCAAACAGCAATATATATATATATATATATATATATATATATATATATATATATATATATATATATATATATATATCAAAATTGACCTTAATTTATAAACTTGCCCACACAAGCTTATAGACCAAGGGGTCGTTTTGCAAGTCCTAATGTATAAGCATCCCATTCCACTTATACATTAGGTATCAGGGGTTAAATGAATCGGTTATGCTATGACATGTAAGTGGGTATGATGGAACATGCAAGTGCAAAACACACACCCGACTCTGTGCACACAGACCTTTAGTTCCCCCTTTTTGGAGTCGTAACCTCCCAGGATACCTCCGTAGTGGCAGACGGAAGTGGTGGGTTGGGCCTCGCCCACCTCTAAAACAGTAAAGCACTACCGGTCAGACCAATCGTACGCCTCAACGCTTGGTGCACGAAGCGGACTCCTGCGTACTCTTTCCTGCTGGCGCACTGGACTTCTGTTAGCGAAGTGCTAACCACACTTGACGAGTCAACGTATTGGCGTCGGTGCATCGACCCTCCAATACCAAAGACCCACCACATTAATTTCTTTCCTTTCATGCACATGCAAATTTATCGTATTCAAAACCGAGCCGAAGCTCCCCGGACCAAAATGTCCGTCTCAAATAATCGAGCTGAAGCTCCGACCAAAACGTCCGTCTCTTAACCATCTAAGCCGAAGCTCCCAACTATCTTCCTGTGCTATCTGTTTTTGTGAAATGTGCAACCCTAATTACTAAGTTGCTCTTTTCCGCTTGTTAATACAGTTTACGTTAACCCAGGACTGCCCCCGGTATTCCCTGTGAAGGGCTCTCAAGGGGCACTAGGAACTATGTTGGGATTGCGCCCAGCGTTCCCTTTCGCAAGGTACTTATTATTATTATTGGTTGATTCTCTTACCCATTATTTCTCATGTTACGATAGACTAACCTAGTGTGATTTTTAACCTTCCTCTCTTTGGGAAAGACGATCTTTCGTCGAACCCGAGCACCTCTTAACTCTAGCCAGCACCACTTCTCACCAACCCTTCCTATTCATCTATGGTGAACTCATCCATATCTATTCAAAATGACTAACTCCTACACCATGCCCCATCGTATCTTATTGCAATTTACGCATCTTGCTAAATGCAGACCAACATAGGCTATATGTCGGACCAGATAGGTGATAATCCAAATACTCATCCAAATGGCCTACCTTATTTACTGGAGACTTATCATGACACAAATAGACTAAATCCAGGAAATGATAATTTTTCTAAATTATCTGGTATTTAATTAATTTCCTTAAAGCTTCCAAAGGCTACCAGTTTGAACATGAACTACCCTAAGTACTCATGCAAGATGCCTAACAAAATTATGATAATTATTAGGTTATCTCAATGTGGGGAATCCAAAGTATCACAATTTTGCTATCATTAAAAGGGCACTAAAACTATTTTAGCAATATTTACTATCTTCCATTATTTATGAAACAAGTACAGAAAATATTCATCCAAAAATTATAAATTAATTATACTACGTATATACAACCTTAAAAGTATCATTGGCAAAGTTTCATAATTTTTCACCAAGTATTAAGCCTTGAATAAATTAATTATCAAAAATCTCAATATTATGAACTTGTAAAGGAAGTACTGTAAACAACCCTCTAAAAATTATCAATAAATTCTTACAAGTATATTTTGGCCTGAAATCATCAGTACCTAAGTCTCATGATTGTTCAACAGTTATAACATCTATAAATAATTTTATACCACCAAAGCCCCTTTTTGAAACTAGTGAAGGGAGTACTAAATATAATCAATTAAAAATTGTAACAAAATTCAGGGATATTCACTTAGAACTATGTTATCTTCTGACCAAATTTCATCAGTTTCAAATGAACAGAATAATCAAATTAATTAAAACACTGTTTTGGGCCTTTTGATAGTTAACAAATAAAGTACCAGTGATATAATACATAAAATTCTAATAAAATTACTAGGGGATCTAGATGATCTAAAACATACTCTACCCAAGTTTCACAACCTTTAGATATGGTTTAGCGGTTGAATTTACAAAATTGTGCTTCTACCCTAAAATTAGGGTTAGGGTTTTGAGGTGCCTACCTTCCTCCAAGTACTCTAAGATTCCTTCCAGAGGACTTAGGTTACACTACCTTCAATTCTACTGAGTTTTCAAGGTCATACAAGGGCATTAGCCCCTAAGTCCTTCACAACCCCCAAAAGTCCCTTCTTACGGTTTGAGGTTGAACCCTGGGGTAAATCAAGCCTAAATCACCCCATTTTCCTTAAGAGGGTGACCTTGACCATTCTATGTCAGTGTCCAAAACCTCAGCCTCTGTTGAGGGGAGGTGGCCACCCTAAGCCCATGGTGCACTTTTAATCAAAAACACCTCCTTAAGGCCAAACTAGGGTTTGGTGATTCCCTAGCCAAAACCCATCCAAATGGGTTGCAATTTTGTACAGAGCTAGGTATTGATGGGTGATGAGTCCACATTTTACACTGATTTTTGGACTCATCTGGGCTAGTTTTATCGTCTTAGCACTACACTTGAGAGCCTTTATTGCTTATTTGTGCTTATGTACCTATTTCACGATTAAGTGCACTGTAGGCCCGCTTCTGTGTGCTTTCTGTGTTTCTAATTGTTGTTATTCTTTAGCCCTATCTCGGGGATGTGGTGTGCACGTTCTGGTGGCCTTTCTGCCCCTTCTGCTGGTACAGTGGTCGTGTGTGTGCTTCGGAACTGCTCGGGAGACTACGACGATGCAGGAATACTGCGCACGACCACTGGACTTACTGCGCATGACCACTGGTCGTGCGCCACTATTCGTGCGCATTACACCCCCTTTTTCATAACCCCGTCTCGGTAATCGCATGAGTACTGGCCGTAGTGCGCACGACCACTGGTCGTGCGCCACTGCTCATGCGCATATATGCTGATGCTTCTTGTCCAGGTTGCAGGTTTATTTGGAAAAGCCGCACGATCATCGACCTACAGTGCGCACGACCATTTGTCGTGCGCCACTGATCGTGCGCACTACTTCTGCTGCCTCCGTATATAAGGCCCTGCTCCGCGTTTTAGGTCAACGCCTGTCATTAGCTGCGATCGGAGAGTACGCGGGAATCGCCATTTCACTTCTCTAGCTGCTCCATCACTTTCACCTTCGTCGGGAGGCCATTTACAACTACCCCGAAGCTTTTCAACACTCCGGCGAAGCCCTCGGCCATTGATGACTTCAACTCCAAGCTTTCCTGCAGAGTTGGTGAAGTAGATAATCTAGAGAACGAACTTAAAGGCCTTCGAGGTGACAGATCGTTGGTACCGGAAGCCTCCTTGGACTGAGCCCGGAAGCGGATTGACAACTCGCTACTCCGGCCACGACCCGCGGTGGATCATCATTCTCTTTTGGTTTACTCCTCTTCCCCTTCCTCTGTGTTATGAATGTTTTTAGCAGTGTAATGAACACTTCCATCCCTGAACATCAAGTTTATTTTATAGTTAATGGAATGTTAGTATCTTCTTATACTTGTGAGTTTTGTCTGTGAATGCGCCTCACTCACCCCACATCCACTTCATTCCCGTGCCTTGTCCGATTGCACTCCACACAAGAACACTGCAATCCATTAGTTTCCCTTCCACTCGCCCAACTGAAGTTCGGCATCGCGGCCGACAAACCCACTTCACCTTGCGAAGCGGTGCCTTCGACCCGCATAGCTTTTACTAGTTCAGTAGATCAAGCATCCACAATCTCCCTAGTCCGCTATTTCCTTTTTGTTCTATTTTTAACTCTCATAACGATATTCTCGGTACTGTTGTCGTTCTAAGCTAATTGCATTCCTCAAGAGACCGACACTCGGGGATTTATTCGCAAAACTTTACTACTTGTGCGACCGGTGCGCTTGCCGAATTACACGCATCAAGTTTTTGGCGCCGTTGCCGGGGAATGCAACTGTAGAGCAACTTCGGATGACTTCCAATATTGTTATAAGAGTTAGTATTGTTTTGTTTTGACTGTTGTTTCCTTCTAGTGTGTAGTGTTTGCCACAGTGAATGCAAGGCCGAGCTACAAGAGATTTTGTCACCTACGACCCAGAGATCGAACGTACTCTCTTAGCACGAAGACGCGCCACAGCCATCATTTTTGCCCCAATGGGAGACCAGCTGAATATTGATGCAGGCAACCGAGTTGGATGGATACCTCATGTCGACAGAAATGACGACGAAGATGAAGTGAATCATCCCCAGGTCCGCACCATGAGGGATTATACTACACCTACTGTCGGGAGCATATACCCCGGTTTCAGAACTGCTATCACCAATCCTCAGTTCGAGATTAAACCTGCTATTCTGAATATCATTAGGAACAACGCTCAGTTCTCCGGAATGGCCACTGAAGACGCCCATCTTCACCTTACAGAATTCTCCGAAATCTGCGACACGTTCCGCTACGCTGGAATCCCAGATGAAACAGTCAAGCTCCGCCACTTCCCTTTTTCATTAAGGGACAAAGCCAAGACATGGCTTCACTCCCTCCCACCTGGAACAGCCCCCACTTGGGAGGATTTGACCACAAAATTTCTAGCTAAGTTCCATCCGGTGGATTGTATCGTGAGCATGAGGTGCGCAATAGCTAACTTCCGGCAAGCCGATCAAGAAAGTTTAGCCGAAGTTTGGGAGAGTTTTAACCAGATGCTGAGGAAGTGCCCGAATCATGGATTCCAAACGTGGAATCTCGTCGAAAGTTTCTACTTTGCTATTGATCCCCACCACCGAGCCATGATTGATGCTGCCTCCGGAGGAACCATCATGAATCTTGCTCCAGATGATGCTCTGAAAGTCTTACAATACACTGCAACCCACAGTGCTTACTGGACCGCTGGAAGAAACATCCCACGAAGCACCAGTGGAGTGTTTGCCTTGGATATCCCCAAGCCTGCTCCTGCCGCCCCAGTGATGGCAATCTCATGTCAAGGGTGCGGAAGCACCGATCATCACAGCTTTGAATGATTAGGAGTTGAGGTACAAGACGAATCTTTGTTTTTGAATGAATCCGTTAATTATGTTGCCAATCAAACAGGGGAGTGCCTTACGGGAATACTTACAACCTGGGGGTGAGAAATCACCCCAACTTTTCTTGAAATCCTAACACATCTGGCCAAAGATGGCAACCAGGGAAGCATCAAAACGATGCGTATGCTTCCGTTAGCCAACCGCGGCCGCCTCAACCGAATTATTCCCTAGGGCCCCGCATCGTTAAGAAAAATTCTTTGGAGGAGATGTTCGAGAAGTTTGTCGAGATTTCCCACACCAACATGACAAATCAGGCCGCCTCGATGCGCAAACTGTTGGGTTTCTCTATGAGGATGGCACAACACTTGTGCACGCAGCGGAAAGGTAAAACATCAAGAAAACCCAAAAGAAATGGGATCGGGCCACGGAAGTTGAATCAAGAAATTAACAAACAACTAGGCAAAAATTACCTCGGTGGCATTGAGTCACAACTCAACGGAGATGCTCCAAACTTCGTCTTCTTGCTAGTGGCGAGTTCTACGTGGAATAATATCCACGTTTCTGCAGAAATCCACACGAGCGGGAGAACGCCGAGCTTTCCGACGCACGGAAGATCGGGAAGGACGATGACCGCACCTTGCTATTCCACGGACTGCTAGGTCCGCGCCAGGAAAAGCAACACCAGCGACAGTCACCGGAGAGGAGGAGGTCGACGGAGCGAGCACGGCGGCGAAACCCTTCCGTCGGCGGCGGGATTCGGGATCGGCGGAACGAGCGGAATGGCGGAACGCTTCCATCGATTTCGATTCGATCAGCCAAGGAGAGATCTATGCCGAAAAACCCTAAGTATTCTATTTATACCTAAAGTATAAAATAGACTTAGGAGTGTCGCTATCCGCAGACCGCCCAAGAATAAGGGTTCCAGAATCGGCGAGAATCACTAGCCGATCGGTGAGAATCGATCGTCAAGAATCACTAAGGATCGGCGAGTATCGGCTAGGATCGGCGAGAACCAGTCAGCGAGAATCGGTCGGCGAGAATCACCAGCAGATTCGGCGAGAATCAATCGGCGAGAATGCCCGATGATTCTCGTCGAATCGTAGGTTGACGATTCTCGTCGATCGTCGAGAATCACCGACGATACACGTCGAACAGGGTCGACGATTCTCGTCGATCGGTGAGAATCAGAGTACACTACTCGACGATTCTCGTCGATCGGCGAGAATCCGAGCACCAATCCACCAAGGCAACACTTTGCCCAACCCGACTCTCCTTTAAGGCAACACTTTGCCCACAACCCCATTCAGGTCGGTGATTGGTAACCTTTACCAACACAGTCAATCATCCAACTTCTCCACATCTCTTATGTGCGACCATGCAGGCTCATATCGCGTTGACAGTGAGATTACATGTTTGACCACTTCCAGATCACCATGGTAACTCCAACAGACTCCCACTTGATCTTGAAAGTATCAAACCAAAAACCTCACAAACAATGAGCGGCATCTAGCAATGCATCATTGCTCCCCAAGCAATAAGAGTTTATAACTCATAAGCCTTTATGACCAATGTATCAGCGTTGTCTTTGTCCCTTTGTCCCTTACATTCGGAAAGAACTAGAGGCATGGACCGTGTCACCCTCATAATAGCTCAATCCATGTTTTTCTTGATCCAGGACGGGCTTCCAGAGAATGGTGAGTCCAATATCACATATTGACTCAACCAAGCATGGCCATGCATTTCTCAGTCCAGTTCCATCAAGGGGCCCATGGATGCAACTCCTGTCATACAGGAGGACACATCCCATATCTGCTCACACACAAACACCCAAATGATTCGTAACATGCTCAACAACCACCCTTATCATCAACCTTTCTCAAGGAGGACTTTAGATGGCATCAAAGCACGCTCTTCCTCACTTGATGAATGATGTGACTTCAGGTCAAAGAACCACAACACCATTGTCAATTGAGACCTACTCGTGACACGATTGGATGACAATCCACAGAGTAGTCTCAGGTTGGGTCTGTCCACTACAACTTGTTCACTAACAAGTACCCACGTGATGACTTGATATCACAATATCATGACCTGTGAGAACCGGTCATCAGTCAACGCACGTGCTAGCCTTCATGTACCATCATCACCCTTAGATTCTATGATGATACTCGACCAGGGACCTTTTAAGAATGAAGCTTCAAATAAATCATAGGCTCTCACATTCAAGTCACGTACTTGATGTCCCATGGAAGCGAACATTCTAAGGGTATCTATTATGTTAACATTTAACTATCACATAGAAAAATTCATAATAAAAGAACTTGCCATTAATTGTAAGAGAAAAACTAGGTACAATGTTCATCATATGAACAAATAGCCAACAAAATACATGTTTACATGCAATCCACAAGATTCTCACTAGAGTTGATCGTTTAGGTATCGTATACCCATCGATCTAGTATGACCATCATGCTTTCTCTGCGCGAGAGGCTTTGTCAGTGGATCCGCAATATTCTCCTCAGTCGGCACTTTACAAATGTTCACATCTCCTCGTTCGACAATCTCACGAATAAGATGAAATCGCCGAAGTATCTGCTTGGAGTGATGATGGGATCTAGGTTCCTTAGATTGTGTAATTGCACTATTGTTATCACAGTAGAGAACTACGAGACCAACAATGCTAGGAACTACATCAAGCTCGCCGATGAATTTCCTAATCCATACAGCCTCCTTCGCCGCATTAGCTGCGGTGATATACTCGGCCTCTGTTGTAGAATCAGCAACTGTCTCTTGCTTGGAACTCTTCCAGCTCACAGCTCCTCCATTCAGGCAAAACATAAAACCTGACTGAGACTTGGAGTCATCTCTATCAGTTTGGAAGCTAGCATCCGTATAACCACTTACAACGAGCTATTCCTCTCCACCATACAC
The DNA here is from genome assembly GCA_039583875.1 of Platanthera guangdongensis. Taxonomy (NCBI): domain Eukaryota; kingdom Viridiplantae; phylum Streptophyta; class Magnoliopsida; order Asparagales; family Orchidaceae; genus Platanthera; species Platanthera guangdongensis. Next base: position 103,607,984 of record CM077159.1, read on the forward strand.
CAAGAACACATCCTTAGTCCTTCTTAAGTACTTCAGGACATTCTTGACTGCAATCCAGTGACACTCACCGGGGTCTGACTGATACCTGCTAGTCATGCTCAAAGCAAAGGAGACATCCGGTCGAGTACATAACATCGCGTACATGATTGATCCAATTGTCGAAGCATATGGAATCAACTTCATGCGGTCCTTATCTTCACAAAACTTTGGACACTGGTCCTTAGAGAGATTCACACCATGAGACATGGGCAAAAATCCTTTCTTGGACTCAAGCATGTTGAACTGCTTCAACACCTTTTCGATGTACGTACTCTGGGTCAAACCCAGCAACTTCTTCGATCTATCTCAATAGATCTTAATACCGAGTATATAAGTCGCTTCACCCAAATCCTTCATAGAAAAGCAGTTCCCTAGGTTGTTCTTAACAACTCTCAGGGTAGGAATGTCATTCCAAATCAACAGTATGTCATCTACATACAATATCAGGAAGACAACAATGCTCCCACTGATTCGCTTGTAAACACAAGGCTCATCTTCATTCTTGATGAAACCAAACTCTTTGATTTTCTCATCAAAACGAAGATTCCAACTTCGAGAGGCCTATTTCAGTCCATAAATGGACATATTCAGCTTGCATATTTTAGTGGCTTCATCTGGGGATACAAAACCCTCGGGTTGTGTCATATACACTTCCTCAAGGAGGTTTCCATTAAGGAAAGCCGTTTTGACATCCATTTGCCAGATCTCGTAGTCATAATACGCAGCAATATCAAGCAATATCCTTATGGACTTTACCATAGCAACAGGGGAAAAAGTCTCATCATAGTCAATGCCATGAATTTGCTTGAAACCCTTAGCCACCAGTCGCCCTTTGAATGTCTGTACATTCCCATCCATGTCGGTCTTCTTCTTGAAGACCCACTTGCACCCTATGGGTCGTACCCCTTCAGGTGGTTCCACCAAGTTCCAAACTTGGTTTACATACATGGAGTCCATTTCGGATTTCATAGCCTCAAGCCATTTGTCGGAGTCCGGTCCATTCATAGCCTCTTGGTAGGTTGCTGGTTCATCATCATGATCCATAAGCAACACATTACCCATTTGAGACACGAGAAATCCATATCTCTCAGGCTTAAACCTCGGTCTACCAGATCTACGTAGGACTTGTGTTCCCTGAGCAGGTTCTCTAGCTACAACATCTTGTAGTACTGTCTCAGAATCCAATTCTGGTTCACTCACTACATGTGGTTCTTGAACTTCTTCAAGCTCTACCTTTTCAGTCTTTCTTGATAAGAACTCTTTCTCCAAGAAGACATCAGTCCTTGCGACAAACACTTTGCCCTCAGAGGTAGGTAAAAGTAATACCCTTTCGTTTCCTTAGGATATCCCACCAGATAACAATTATCTGATTTGGGTTCCAGCTTGTCAGACATTTGACGTCTCACGTATGCCTCACAGCCCCAAATTTTAATGAACGACATACTAGGACGCTTCCCAGTCCATATCTCATATGGTGTCTTCAGAACTGTTTTCGTTGGAGAGCGATTCAATGTCATTGCAGCAGTCTGTAAAGCAAAACCCCAAAAGGAAAAAGGCAAATCTGCATGACTCATCATCGAACGTACCATGTCTAACAGAGTACGATTTCTCCTCTCAGACACACCATTATGTTGTGGTGTTCTAAGTGGAGTGAGCTGTGATACAATACCACACTCTTTCAGATGATCACGGAACTCATGACTCAGGTATTCGCCACCTCGATCAGATCGGAGTGCTTTAACCCTTTTACCCAACTGGTTTTCTACTTCATTCTTGAACTCTTTGAACATTTCAAAGGTCTCGGATTTGCACTTCATAAGATACACATATCCGTATCTACTTAAATTATCAGTAAATTTAACAAAGTAGAAATACCCACCTCTAACCATGGAACTCATGGGTCCGCATACATCACTATGTACAACACCCAAGAGATCTTCAGCCCTCTCAGTAAAACCAGTGAAAGGAGCTTTAGTCATTTTGCCTAACAAACAAGATTCGCATCTCTCAAATGATTCATAATCAAATGAGTCAAAAAGTCCATCTCTATGGAGCTTAGATATGCGCTTCTCATTGATATGGCCCAAACGACAATGCCAGAGAAACGTAGGGTTCGAGTCATTTGTTCTTATTCTTTTATTATTTTCAACATTACGGATCAGATGATACAAGTTAAAAACATAAAGACCATTAAACAATTGGGCTACAGCATAACAAACATCATTCTTAAATATAGAACAACAGTTGTTCTTAATTATAAAAGAAAATCCAATCATGTCCAAACATGAAATAGATATAATGTTTCTAGTTATGGGTGGAACAAAGTAACAGTTATATAGTTCTATTACAAGCCCACTGGGCAAAGAAAGACGGTAAACACCTACGGCTACAGCAACAACTCTTGCTCCATTGCCGACGCGGAGGTCCACCTCCCCTTTACTCAGCAATCTTCTCCTTCCCAGTTCCTGCACATTTGTACGAATGTGAGAACCACAACCGGTATCCAATACCCAAGATGAAGGAGCAGAAAGGTTTATCTCTATAACGTGAATATTTGAAGCGGAAGTCATACCTCCCTTCTTTTTCTGCAGACCTTCAATGTACGAAGGACAGTTCCTCCTCCAATGACCAGCCTTGCCACAGTGGTGGCATTTCCCTTCCTTCACCGTGCTTTTCCTTTTCATCAGTGCAGAAGACTTGGGCTCAAGGTATGACTTAGGTCCCACCTTCGTCTTCTTAGAGCCCTTGGCCTTGCCCTTGCCCTTATGCACCATCAGTATGTGGCTGGCAGGCTTGGCCTTCTTCATATTGATTTCGGCAGTTCTCAACATGCCTAGGAGTTCGGGCAGTGTCTTGTCTATTTCATTCATGTTGTAGTTCAAGACGAACTGCTCATAACTGTCTGGCAACGATTGCAGGATCAGATCCGTGGCCAACTCTTGACCAAGAGGAAAACCCAGCCTTTCAAGGTTCTCTATATACCCAATCATCTTGAGTACGTGAGTCCCTACTGAGTCTCGAACTCCCATCTTGCACTGAAACAACGCTTTTGTGATGTCGAACCTCTCTTTACAAGCCTGCCCTTGAAACATTTTCTTGAGATGCTCGTCAATCTCCTTGCACCCCATGTTCTCATGTTGCTTCTAAAGCTCAGAGTTCATAGTGGCAAGCATAAGACATTCGACATCTAAAGCATCATCAGTATACTTCTTATAAGTATCCTTCTCAGCACGGGAAGAGTTCCCGGTCGGCACCTCGGGGGCTTCTTCTTCCAAGACATAGAGCTTTCGCTCTTGCCTGAGAACAATTCTCAGGTTCCTATACCAGTCCATGTAATTTGTCCCACTGAGCTTATCCTTCTCAAGGATGGCTCTCAGAGACAAAGTGGAGTGTGAAACACTTGCCATGGAATTCTACAAGAATTTATGCAGAATAAAATCAGTACCAAAATTTCAAATATAATTTATTTTAATTTGGACTTCAATTAAAACACTCCCACTATTTTATTCGAAATGATAGCCCTCACTAACAATTCAGAGAGTTCATGCGAGCTACTCTCTTAGTGGACAAGATCCGTATTTCACCAACACAATGTGTCAGCTTTGGCTTTCCTCTCACGATGCGGTTATTTAGGTAGGCAACGCTTGCCAATTGCATCCTCATGCAATTATTGTATGGTTGGTGAATAACTCCTTACTCGCATCCATCATATGGTGCATGCCAACCCTATGCCTCTAGGCACTTAACCTTTGAGGTCACCTAGTTAAGTTGGACCCGATGTCGACAGTGGGATATCACAATTATATGCTCGCACCCTTACCAAGATAAATTAATGCACCTTGCTTTGACAAGCCCACACTTCATCGATCGAGGCAGGAAGAGTGTCATCCATCGGAAGGCATCCGAACACTTAATATTAGATGAAGGGATTTTAATTATAGGTTAACAATTAACCATGATCAACATTTGATCAATGTGCACATCCAAAGAAAAACAATTCTTGTAAAACCACATGCATCCCTTATGTGCACATCCTGACACCATCAACATTTGATAGAAGGAAGGGCTAAATCTGAACATCCAAAAATTTTGAAATCCTCAGATTTACATGCATTGGACAAAAGCAAAGACAACTCAACTTAAAGCAGTAGACAAGCTCATCTCTCTATGTTGGATTCAAAATCCAAAACATACTCGAGGGATGCTTACTGCTAAGGAGACAACAATTTCTAACAATTAGAAATAACCACGAAATTCCAGACGTTCTTGGCGGGAAACCAAGACTAAATCTAGACATTTAGAACACTTCTAAATCCCTAGGTTTACACGCACTGGAATAACAAAAACTTCCAATACAACAATCATGGCCGAGAACCTCCCTCTGATACCACTGTTGGGTTTCTCTATGAGGATGGAACAACACTTGTGCACGCAGCGGAAAGGTAAAACATCAAGAAAACCCAAAAGAAATGGGATCGGGCCACGGAAGTTGAATCAAGAAGTTAACAAACAACTAGGCAAAAATTACCTCGGTGGCGTTGAGTCAAAACTCAACGGAGATGCTCCAAACTTCGTCTTCTTGCTAGTGGCGAGTTCTACGTGGAATAATATCCACGTTTCTGTAGAAATCCACACGAGCGAGAGAACGCCGAGCTTTCCGACGTACGGAAGATCGGGAAGGACGATGACTGCACCTTGCTATTCCACGGACTGCTAAGTCCGCGCCAGGAAAAGCAACACCAGCGACAGTCGCCGGAGAGGAGGAGGTCGACGGAGTGAGCACGGCGGCGGAACCCTTCCGTCGGCGGCGAGATTCGGGATCGGCGGAATGAGAGGAATGGCGGAACGCTTCCGTCGATTTCGATTCGATCAGCCAAGGAGTGATCTATGCCGAAAAACCCTAAGTATTCTATTTATACCTAAAGTATAAAATAGACTTAGGAGTGTCGCTATCCACAGACCACCCAAGAATAAGGGTTCCAGAATCGGCGAGAATCACCAGCCGATCGGTGAGAATCGATCGTCGAGAATCACTAAGGATCGGTGAGTATCGGCTAGGATCGGCGAGAACCAGTCAGCGAGAATCGGTCGGCGAGAATCACCAGCAGATTTGACGAGAATCAATCGGCGAGAATGCCCGATGATTTACGTCGAATCGTAGGTTGACGATTCTCGTCGATCGTCGAGAATCACCGACGATACACGTCGAACTGGGTCGACGATTCTCATCAATCGGTGAGAATCAGAGTACACTACTCGACGATTCTCGTTGATCGGCGAGAATCCGAGCACCAATCCACCAAGGCAACACTTTGCCCAACCCGACTCTCCTTTAAGGCAACACTTTGCCCACAACCCCATTCAGATCGGTGATTGGTAACCTTTACCAACACAGTCAATCATCCAACTTCTCCACATCTCTTATGTGCGACCCTGCAGGCTCATATCGCGTTGGCAGTGAGATTACATGTTTGACCACTTCCAGATCACCATGGTAACTCCAACACAAACTGGAGGCACAATTGGGCCAGTTGGCTCAAGTGGTTTCCGAGCGCACCCAAGGCACCTTACCGAGCAACACTAAAAAGAACCCCCATGAACAGGGAAAGTGTCTTGGGGAGGACACTTCGGGAAACCGCAACGAACTTGTCATTAATTGTAAAATCAATAACATCGACACTCCAGCATTATGCGATTCCGGGGCGTCCAGCAACATACTCACTTTGCAAGATGTTGCAAAGATGTAGTTACAAGTTGACATTGAAAATCGGAAATCGCTTATCTTAGCTAATGGCAATCTGGTTGACACGGAGGGCGGTGTTCGGGATGTTGAAATCGAGGTTAACGGCACAAGTATTACCACTGACTTTCAGGTTTTGGGACCACAGGACAATAACTCCATTCCTATATTAGGAGTCCCATTCCTAATAGCCAGTGGCGCATCCCTCGACTTTTCCAAAGGCCGTGTCACTTGGCCAAACGAAGAGTCCACCCTCGATAACACATCCATACATTTTTCTTCCATCCCAAATAAAAATTCTCTGAGTGTCACAGATGTCAAGCTGGATTCAGGTCTCCCCGCATTGGAAGCACATCTGGAGGAGACGCCAAATAACGGACTCCCTCAGGAAGTCGATGAGAAGCAAGAGCTACTGGTCCACAAAGGGATCAATTGTACCAAAGCCACGACTGCCTTTCTACTGCCAGCCAACTCTGTTGTTGAGCATGGCAAACTAAGTTTTCTTCGGGAGAAATCCCTGGACAATAATTTGTATAATTCTGTTAAACGATCTGTAACTTGGGCAGATCCGGTTGCCGTCATGGTGCCGGATAGGCCGCCACGAACCACGACACAAGGAAACCCCACAGCCTACCTCCATTGGAAGTCTCCCACGGTGGAGAAACTGAAAGAGGCCAAGCGTTTACGCGAAGAGCGCTACGCTGCCTTCCGGCGCGCGAAAGAGTGCACTCGCCGTAATGGGACAATGCCTACCCCGAATGCAAAAAGACACTCTGCTGTTCTCTCGCATCCCACCGGGGAGACTTACCATAAATCTGCTTATAGCTGATTGTGCCATCCTCTTTCCTCTTTCTCGCTACTTGTTGAATGTTGGTTGCTCTACTTTTAATTTTGTTTCCTTTTGCTACTGCCAAGAACTCTCTATTTGAACTGCTAATACAGGTATTTGGTCCACCTTAAGGACGATAAACAAAAGGGCTTTCTGGAGACAACCCAAGTTGGACTATTTGGTCCTATGCTGTGTTTTGAGTTCTGTTTAATTCTTCATATATATATATATATATATATATATATATGTCCAGATTTTGTTTGGCTTGCATCCTTTAATCACAGGTGCAGGAATATTTGAGGCGCGGCAACTTGGCCGCACTTGGACATCTCATTGCACGACTGGTATGCTCAATTTTGAGCATAGGTACTTCCTACCCTAGCTATTTATCCTATTTGGAATGCTTATTTTTACTTGTTGTCAACTTTAAGTCTGGGGGGAGTATGCCTGTGGTCACTACACCACACTTTCTGTTGCATTCCAGTTTCTTGTTTACTTATTTCTTGCTTTATGTAGCACACACTGAATCACCCACACGAGTGCGCTCTTACCCACGCGCATAACCCGAGTTAAATTTATTGCTTTTGTGTAAACTTTAAAATAGTGGTACTGGCTTAGGATTTCAGGATTGAGTAGTTCGAAACTCATACAGTGGTCCTAATCGAATACTCATGGTTTGGGTAGAGTTAGGATAGAACTAATTTTTCTTTATGCTCGTATATTTATTCTTTTCTGCACACGTATATATTTTTTGTACTTCTCAAAATCTGAATCTGGGATAATCGAACGATAGTGTAGGAATGTGTTAGCCGCCACTAGACTCGTATTGCTCGAGTCGGGGGGAAGGATCATCTTTCTCGGTGGTAAGAACTTGCCCTAAGCTACTCTGGAAGCATTGGTGCACGGTTAGTTAAGCGTGAGCATGACGTAGGCCTTCATTTTGGCTAGTTTGAGCCTTGTTTAGCCACTCATACCTGTTAACCATTGCATGCCAAATTTGTGCCTACCCTTCCTTTGATCCAGCTCCACTCACTTTCACCAAGGCCTGAAGCTAAACTCACCTTCGCAATCAAATGCTTGAGTTGATTTGTATTTACTGTTTTGCCGAGGTTGTGATAAGTGGACATTGTTTTTGGGGGTGCTAAATTTATTCCTGTTTTGATTGCTCCGTTTGGGGATTACTAGCGCAGAAAAGAAAACAACAATTTACGAAAATAAAAAGTTGATTCGCGCAAAAGAAAAAAAACATATATGAAAGAATTGGTTTGATATTTCGATCCCCATCCTCTTTATTGAATTTGGTCGGGTTCAGCCGTGTTCACACCCGGATTTCAAGCTAAGTCTGGGGGCCTGTGCCCCATTCTTTTCTAAGTGGCTGTTTTGGTTTGGGTTGTTTTCGCTCGCTTTGGTTGCATAGAGCCTTCATGTTTATCTTTGACTACCAAGCCATCGCCTGAGCCCCATTTCCTCCTACAAGTCCTACTGATTCACGCTTGAGTCTAACCCACGCCGTGGAGAGAGTGTGAATGTGCAAGCGTATGGTCCCCGACATTGGTGGATTCCTTTGGAGGTGATCCTGAGTCCCGAACTTTGGCAATGCTCACCTTAGTGGCCTGCCTACTTTCTTCCTGCACATGGTCGCAAGATTCTCCAGAATTCTAATTTTGAGCAATTACAATATTTATTTACGTCTGTCAAATAGTTTAAACTACGTTGTATAATTAAAACGTTTTTCTATTATTTATTCTATACCCATGATATATTTGATTTCTCGTCTTACTTCTTTTTGAAATTTCTGAGCCAGTTAGCTATCTTCGAGTCCACAGAGTAATGATTTGCTCGGGAGGTGCAAATGGTTAAGTCTGGGGGTGTGATGAGTCCACATTTTACACTGATTTTTGGACTCATCTGGGCTAGTTTTACCGTCTTAGCACTACACTTGAGAGCCTTTATTGCTTATGTGTGCTTATGTACCTATTTCACGATTAAGTGCACTGTAGGCCCGCTTCTGTGTGCTTTCTGTGTTTCTCTTTTGTTGTTATTCTTTAGCCCTATCTCGGGGATGTGGTGTGCACGTTCTGGTGGCCTTTCTGCCCCTTCTGCTGGTACAGTGGTCGAGTGCGTGCTTCGGAACTGCTCGGGAGACTCCGACGATGCAGGAATACTGCGCACGACCACTGGACTTTCTGTGCACGACCACTGGTCGTGCGCCACTGTTCGTACGCATTACACCCCCTTTTTCATAACCCTGTCTCGGTAATCGCACGAGTACTGGCCGTAGTGCGCACGACCACTGGTCATGCGCCACTGCTCGTGCGCATATATGTTGATGCTTCTTGTCCAGGTTGCAGGTTTATTTGGAAAAGCCGCACGATCATCGACCTACAGTGCGCACAACCACTGGTCGTGCGCCACTGATCGTGCGCACTGCTTCTACTGCCTCCGTATATAAGGCCCTGCTCCGCGTTTTATGTCAACTCCTGTCATTTGCTGCGATCGGAGAGTATGCGGGAATCGCCATTTCACTTCTCCAGCTGCTCCATCACTTTCACCTTCGTCGGGAGGCCATTTACAACTACCCCGAAGCTTTTCAACACTCCAGCGATGCCCTCGACCATTGATGACTTCAACTCCAAGCTTTCCTGCAGAGTTGGTGAAGTAGATAATCTAGAGAACGGACTAAAAGGCCTTCGAGGTCACAGATCGTTGGTACCGGAAGCCTCCTTGGACTGAGCCCGGAAGCGGATTGACAACTCGCTACTCCGGCCACGACCCGCAGTGGATCTTCATTCTCTTTTGGTTTACTCCTCTTCCCCTTCCTCTGTGTTATAAATGTTTTGAGCAGTGTAATGAACATTTCCATCCCTGAACATCAAGTTTATTTTATAGTTAATGGAATGTTAGTATCTTCTTATGCTTGTGAGTTTTGTCTGTGAATGCGCCTCGCTCACCCCACATCCACTTTATTCCCGTGCCTTGTCCGATTGCACTCCACACAAGAACACTGCAATCCATTAGCTTCCCTTCCACTCGCCCAACTAAAGTTCGGCATCGCGGCCGACAAACCCACTTCACCTTGCGAAGCGGTGCCTTCGACCCGCATAGCTTTTACTAGTTCAGTAGATCAAACATCCACAATCTCCCTAGTCCGCTATTTCCTTTTTGTTCTATTTTTAACTCTCATAACGATATTCTCGGTACTGTTGCCGTTCTACGCTAATTGCTTTCCTCAAGAGACCGACACTCGGGGATTTATTCCCAAAACTTTACTACTTGTGCGACCGGTGCGCTTGTCGAATTACACGCATCAATGGCACGGACCACTCATCAAACTTTGGGAGGGTTTGGAGGTCATTAGTCCACTTAATTAAAATACCCTAGCATTATTAAATAAAAGTAAAAACTTTAGGCAAAATGTCTCTAAAATTCTGAATTTTGGGCAGACCCTAGGATAGCTAGGGTGGACTCCCTGCCAAAATTTCAATTAATTTGGACCAAGGATGAAGTGTGGGTACTCAGTTTAATGTATGCCTAGCCCTAGGTGTAGGTCCCACCAAAATGGGTGCCCTGGTCAAACCATGCACCCAAATGGTTTCAAATAAATTTTAAAATAAAATAGACACCCATTGTTACAAGTTTCATGTTGGTGACGTTTCGAGTAAAGGAGCCTAGGTATTTTTAAAAATTAAGACGATTAAATACCAAATTTGTGACAGGAATTTAATAAATCAGAAAAGTATATACTATAGTTTAAAATCATATTAGCACGAATCTTGAAGCACCACTGGACGGGATACATTCATCTTCCACCTTGAGCCGACGGCCAGGATTCATCACGCCTGGAGCCACTTCCAAGCGCTGCCGCAAGCTATCCGGCCACTTCCCCGGCCGGCCACCGCCACCACCACCTCCGTTGAGGTGGTGGCCGTCGCCAGATGGCGGCTTGGCCGCCGGAAAGCACTATTCCGACAGTTTTAGCAAGAGCATTTTCGGCCAAAATCCATGGAAATCCCGAATTGGATCGGGCTCAATTGAGCCCGAACCTTGGACCTAGTGATTGTTATGATCTATACATGAAAGAAGGAGTGGAGGAGGACCGTTCTGGCGGCCTGAATGCGGGAGGAACGATGGGATGGCATTGTCGACGGCGGCGGCGCTCGGCTTCTGCAACAACACAGTGGGACGACCTATTCCCTCCAGGTAAGATATCAAAAATGTTCCCCTCTTCCCACTGATGATGTTTAAATGGACAATTGGGGAGGGGGCGGCTGGTTCTTCAAGGCCCATCAAGCACCATTAAAGTGTGGCTCGGGTTGAGTTGGGGGCGGGGGGGGGGGGGGGGGGGGGGGGGGGGCTGAATCTACCACTTGGTGGCCAGGAAATGGCTGGAATCAACTCCAATTCCCTAGAGGAGTTGATTGCAGCCATAAAGGGTGGATGTTGACCTCCTTTGGACGGTTCCCACCCATCCTTTCTTCTCCCCCGACTCTCGCTCTCCATCATTATCATGAAAGGAAGCTCCTTTCTCTCTCCTAGTCACCCATGTTGACTGGTAAACTCCATAGGATATGTGCAGCCCACTTAATCATAAAAAAAGATATGAAAAGTGATGTTAGCCTAAGGGAAAAATGGCTTGAGCTTGGGTTAGCCCATTTGGGCTAGGTTTGACATGGCTTAGGCTAGTGTTTACTTAGGTCAATTTAATCATTTGGGTTGACCCCATTGTGTCCTTGGTGGCCCATTGGCCTCCCTTAAGGTCTATGTAGGGTTGGGTAGGGTTAACTTGGCACCTTGGACGTCACTTGACCCTAGGTAAGGGCACTTTGACCACTTTGGGGCTTGAGTTGACTTGGCTCAACTTAGCCACTAGGTTTGACTCCAATGGGTCCCTAGTGACCCATTGATCTCACTTTAGGTTTAGGAAGCCCTGAGTAAGGTTGTTTGGGCACCTTGGTGGTCACTTGACTCTTAGTTATGGCACTTTGACCAAATTAGGGGTTAGAGTTGACTTGGGTCAATATAACCATTTGGGTTGACCCCAAGGGGTCCTTGGTGACCCCATGGCTTCCCTTGAGGTCTAGGAAGGGTTATGTAGGGTTACCTTGCACTTTGGAGGTCACCAACCCTTAGTTAGGGTACTTTGACTAGATTAGGGGTTTGAGTTGACTTCGGTCAACTTGGCCTCTAGGGCTGACCCCAATGTGTCCTTAGTGACCCATTGACCTAACTTTAGGTCTAGGAAGACCTGGGCAAGGTTGGTTGGGCACATTAGAGGCCAACTGACCTTTGTTAGGGCACCTTGCCCAATTTAGGGTTATGGTGGTCCTAGGTCAAATTGGGCATTTTGGGTTGACTCCAATGGACCCTTAAGGCTCTAGTGGACCCTCTGATAGGTTAGTGATGTTGTGGTTGGGTCATGGAGTCATGGTGAAGCCCTAAGGTCAAACCCTAGGTTTGGTGATGAGGTTGTGCCATAGGCAGACCATGGTGATCCTCGTATTGGCCTTCTATCTGTTGGCCCATATCTGGCATCCTAGGGTTTCGTCATGATCTAGTCATGGCCAAAACTACTCTTAGGGGTGTAGTTGTAAATGGGATGTTACACAAGCTCCCCTGCCCACTCATTACTCTTTGGACAAGGTCGACGACCTTTGCCGAGACGCCAACATCAAGACGGCCGTGATCGTCCTAATGATGATGGAGTTCGGGGTTATCAGAGAAGATGCCGAGGCGGTGACCGCCGGCAACCTGGTTCCCCAGCTTTATGGCGAGACGGTTGACGGTTCTACTTCTAGTGAAGAGGAGTGAAGGCGCGTATGTGCGACCTGGAACTTCTCCCCCCCCCCCACTTTTGTTTCTTTTACTTGTACTTATTTATTTTTTGGAAGCATCAAAATACTCTTTCATGGGAGAATCTCCCCCCTTTTTTTGTAATGAACATAGGAACTTCCATTACATCTCACTCTAGGTTCTTTTCCTTTTATTTCCTTTAACTTTATTCATTGTGGATAACCCTCTGCTCTATTTCTACTCGCAAGGTAGAGCTCCCAACGTTATTGCTTAAGAATCGGTTTAAGGCGCGAGTCATTAGTCTTCTTCTGGCCTTCTTCGTGTGCGAGACCATTTTTTCTTTTCTCCTCGTCTCGCCTCGAGGTCCATCCCGTGCGAGTAGACCCAGGATATCTATCCACTTTTGTGAGAAGTCAGCCCCTTTAACCTTTTCTGTGAGGCCTGCCCTTTGCCAGCGAGCGCCTACTCGCTATAGGCGAGATCCTCCATGCCGAGTGCTGGTTGGGAGTGTCCATCCTCATTTATATCTACCAATATCTCCCACTCAATAGGAGTTTTTCGTTCTCTATAAACCTTCTTCGTTCTCTTATACGTTCAAATATTTTTCTTTGGGAAATCTTATTCCTTGTCATGCCATCGAGTGAGTCTACAGCCCTGCCAACTTGATGGGAGAGTGGTCAGCTGGTCTGCTCGGGGTCTCCTCTCCGAACCATCTCCAACCACCAAGTGAGCCTACATCCCTTCCAACTAGGTGAGAGCCTGGTCAGCGGGTCTGCTCGGGGTCTCCTCTCCCATCAATCTTCAACCACCGAGTGAGCCTACAACCCCGTCAGCTTGATGAGAGACTGGTCAGCGGGTCTGCTCGGGGTCTCCTCTACAAATAACCTTCAAATACCGAGTAAGCTTACATCCATGCAAGCTTGATGAGAGCCTGGTCAGCGAGTCTGCTCGGGGTCTCCTCTCCAAACCATCAACAACCACCGAGTGAGCCTACAGCCCTGCCAGCTTGATGAGAGCCTAGTCAGCGGGTCTGCTCGGGGTCTCCTCTCCCATCAATCTCTAACCATAGAGTGAGCCTACTGCCCTGCTAGTATGATGAGTGCTGGTCAGCAGGTCTGCTCGGGGTCTCCTCTCCAAACAACCTCCAACCACCGAGTGAGCCTACAACCCTGCCAGCTTGATGAGAGCCTGGTCTGCAGGTCTGCTCGCAGTCTCCTCTCCAAACTATCTCCAACCACCGAGTGAGCCTACAACCCTACCAGGTTGATGAGAGCCTGGTCAGCGGGTCTGCTCGGGGTCTCCTCTCTAAACAACCTCCAACCACCGAGTGAGCCTACAACCCTGCCAGCTTCATGAGAGCCTGGTCAACGGGTCTGCTCGGGGTCTCCTCTCCAAACCATCTCCAACCTCCGAGTGAGCCTACAACCCTGCCAACTTGATGAGAGCCTGGTTAGCGAGTCTACTCGGGGTTTCCTCTCCAAACAACCTCCAACCACCGAGGGAGCTTACAGCCCTACCAGCTTGATGACAACCTGGTCAGCGGGTCTGCTCGGGGACTCCTCACCAAACAACCTCCAACCATCGAATGAACCTATAACCATGCCAGGTAGGTGAGAGCCTGGTTAGTGGGTCTACTCAGGGTCTTGCCATACATCCATTTCACTTGTAATGCCATGAAATAAGACACCTGTGATTTCATGATATCATAAAGTCACAATAAATTTTCTAATATTGAACGATGGAAAATATTGTGGATAAAATCTTTTTAGGTCGTCGCCGCTTCGGGCATGATCGAGGGGTACCCCGTCCACATCTTGGAGGTGGTATCATCCTGACTTCAGGACCTCCTTCACTATAAAGGGACCTTCCTAGTTGGGATTGAGTTTTCCTACTGAGGCTCCTCTGTCTGCTGCTTCTGCCTTTTTGAGTACCAAGTCACCCTTCGGTAACTGCTTGACCCTCATATGCTTATCAAAGTATCTTGGCATCCAACGCTTGACTTCATCCTGCCGGATTAGCACCAAATTCCTGAGTTCCTCCACGAGATCAAGAGAGAGTTTTTGCTCTTCCTTGTTCCCTGTCATCCATCCTTCGTGTTGGGTATTGTATCCACAATGTACCTGATTTGAAGAAGCCCCTGGACAAGCTAAGGTCAATAGAATATGTATTTGATAAAATCCTTCTAGTTGTGCTTGCAGTTTTTCCACGCTAAGTGCACACCAATGTCAGGGTGCAGTAGGTCAATATACACGGGTCTGCACGACGTAATCCCTCGTTGAGCAGATCAGTGTGTTGGCCTACGTGTACTCTCTCTATTGGAGTGCACTTATTTTCAAGCACAGGGCTGTAAATATGCAGGAGCAGACAAGGAGCAAGGATGGGTCAAGGAGCATCTCATAGGTGGAAAGACGAAAATTCGTCTAAGTTAGAATCGACGAGAATCACCAAGTGATTCTCGCCGATTCGGCGAGAATCACTTGGGATTCTCGCCGATTCGTCGAGAATCAGAAGTTGACTCTTGCCGAACTCGTTCCAACAACTTCTAAGCAAGCACCTCTGCGTCTAAGTAAGAATCGACGAGAATCACTTAGTGATTCTCGCTGATTCGGCGAGAATCACTAGTGATTCTCGTCGAATCGACGAGAATCACTGGTTGATTCTCGCCGTCTCGACCTGGCTTAAAGCAGTGCGTGCAACCAAGGCAAATTCGACGAGAATCATCTTTGATTCTCGCCGAATCGTCGAGAATCACCTTTGATTCTCGGCGACTCGGCGAGAATCACTTTCGATTCTCACCGATTTTGACTTGGCATTTTTCTGGAAATTCCTGAACCGGATTCTGCCGCTGTTAAGTTTCTGGACCGGGATTTGGGGATCTCTTTTGTGGGTCCCACAAACGGTCATATTGGAAAACTTCTACAGTATTTATATTCAGGTATTTTGAACGGAATATACACACAAAAAGAAGCCGAGCGAGCGGAAACCCTAATATCGCGAAATCTCTCCGCTGCCTCCGTCGCCGCTCGCGCAAGTCCGTCGCCGCCGCTGATCGTTCTTCTTCCCGATCTCCGGCGACAGAAGCCTTGCAAGGCTTGAGTCTCACGCGTCTATCCAGAGATCCCTTGTCTCTCGATTTGTTGATCGGGAAAAACTTCCCCTCCGAATCGATCGAGACGACCGATCCTCGTGTGACCGTTGGTAGACCGAGCTTGCTTCGCTACGAAGTTTGGATCTCCAAGTTCAGCAGCTGCTCATCATCGTAGCCGCCGATCCCGAAGCTAGCCGCCGCTCATGTGCCGCCGCCGGTTCCGGGAAGATCCTCTCCAAGAGAGACCAAGGTTGTAGACTATTCATCGAGTTCAAGAACACGTCGTCGAACGAAGAGGAACAGCGTAGTCTCCAAAAGAAGTTTGTATCACGTGTACACTCTATATTTAATTTCGTTGTAAAGGAACTTTTGTTCCGTGTTGTAAGGGTTGGGTGCAACCCGTTTTGTGGGAGTGTTGACTCTCACGTGTGGAAGGGCTCCTTCCGTTAGTGAAGGGATTGGATTTCAATCCCGTTGGAGAAGTGACCGAGTCGTCCCTTGTTGGGGAGATAGGTCGAAGGGGGAAAGTGGATGTACCCAAGTCGGGGAACCACTATAAATTTGATGTGTATTCTGTGTGCTGTGCTTTTTGTTTTTATTGTGCAGGTACATACGTAAATTCCGCAAAAGAACCACACGTCACCTATTCCCCCCCTCCCCCCCATAGGTGCACATAGCTGACACTAGGTGGACTTTCAAGTGGTATCAAAGCGAGGTTCCTCAACAAAAAGGTTAACACCTTGAGTTGAATCCTGCCACTAGTGTCAACAAGGAGACATTCATCTACTATGGACGGGCTCAAGTACTCCGGCAAGATCCCAGTGTGCAACAGACTCAACTTTCCGATCTGGAAGGAAAGAATCAGGTTTTACATGGAAGCAGTCGATCCTCGACTCTTCATGATTGTGGAGGAGGGACCTTATGTCCCCACTAAGGCCTCCACCATCGATCCCACCAAGAAGGTGCCAAAGACACTTTCTGAAATGGACAAAGACGAGATGGTGCTGGTGGGACTGGACAAGAAGGCACGAAACATTCTGGTGAGCGCAGTTGATGATTCTATGATGCAAAACTTCAGCAACTGCAGGACAGCTTAGGAGATCCGGCAGTGCCTGATCATCCTCATGGAGGGCACGGATGAAGTGAGGGATGATCGGAGATCCCTCCTGAACCAAAAATATGAGGCCTTCAGGCAAGGGCCTAAGGAAGAGATTAGGGTCACATACGAGAACTTCCTGAAGATTGTCAACGCCCTCAAGGGCTACGGAAGAGTGTTCACCAATGGTGAACTCAATGACAAATTCCATAGGTCCCTCACTAAGGAATGTGACACAAAGATCTGCGCCATCAGAGAATTTGGCAGACTAGCAGAAACTGATCCACAAATCCTGTTTGGGAAGCTGATGTCCTATGAACTTCAGCTGAACACCAGGAAGGCAGAGGAAGAAGCAGAGAAGGCTGCTGCAAAAGAAAAGACTGTGGCCCTAAAAGCCAGTTACTCCAGAAAGGGCAAGGGTGCGATGTCATACCGTGCGAGGAGTAAGGAAGAGGAGGAGGACTCTGAACCATGCTCCTCCGGCTCAGAATTGTCGGAGGAGGATTTCTCCCTCATCACCCAAGAGTTCAAGAAATTCCTCAAGATGAGGAATCAAAGAAAGAAAGACAGCTCCTCCTCCAGGCATCAGAAGAAAAATTATTCTTCTGACAGGTATGCATCTAAACCTAACAAACATCGTTCTTCTGATATTATTTGCTTTGGATGCAATAAGCCAGGTCACGTCGTGGCCGACTACCATCAAAGCAAAAGAGATAAAGGGAAAGGAGAGGAGCTCAAATCCTCCAGAGATAAGAAGAAGGAGCGGAGCTACATCGCAAGAAGACCAAAGACACTAAGTGAGTCTGATTCCTCAGACTCCAGTGATGATGAGGAAGCCTACTTCGGGCTGGTGGGTCGCTCGGACTCAGAAGGAGAATGCCCCCCATTTACTGGGAAGGTAAAAGCTCACACCCCTCTCTCCGACTCCGACTCTGATCCTGAGTCTCAGGATGATGAACCTGAGGATGGCCCTTCAGCCCGTGAAGCTGAGCTCCTCGAGAAGTATGAGCTTCTGCTCAACACTTTCGATGAGTGCCGAAAGAGACTGAAGGCTGAGAAGAAGGAAGTAAAATTCCTTAAGGGTGAATGTGTATCCCTAAGGGAAGAGGTCACTAGCTTGATTTCTCTCCGACAGGAACACCTTGACCTGACTTCCAAGCATTCAGAGTCTTTGAAGGTCCTTGATCTAAAGCAGGAGGAAGTCGACAAGTTGGAAGAACTACTTGCGGCAGAAAGGAAGATCGTCAAGAGCTTCTCCATGCCAAAAATAGTTCTTCCAGTCATTGATACCTTCTCTGCTCAGGCCAAAGGAGCTGGCTTGGGGCATATAGGGGTACCTGGTTCTTCATCTAGGAGAAACAAGAACCAGAGGAAGAATAAGGCCGCCAAGAAGGCCTCTGCTGATGAAAAGGGTAAGGCTCCTCTTAGTCCTGTTGCGTTCAGAAAGCCTGGCTTTCCTTGCAACCAACACGACTTTGAGTCAACATTTGGGCATCATTTCCGGCCCTCAGTTGCAAAGCCAAAGAGCCGGTATGACGGTTGGAACTTTCCCCGGAACTTCGGTGAGAGTGCCTTCAAGGCACCTTATGAGGAAATCTACATAGGAAATTATGGTCCGTTCTCTAGCGGCCATAATGGAAAGCAGGCACCAAAAGCCAAGCCTGTTATACAGAAGGTGACAAAGTCATGCGACTGTTGTCACCATGAGGGCTCCACCTCCAGATCCAAGGCCCCAGCAGTACCCACCGTTCCCAGGGTAAGGCAGGAGTCTAGGAAGAGGTACAACATATTTGACTGTTGGTGCTGTGGCAAAGTCGGTCACTTTGCCGTGGATTGTTGGTTTAATCCAAGGAACTATGAGACTCCCCATGTTAGCAATGCGAGACCGACCACTCGTAGGGTTAACCAACCGAGGGGGAGTGTGCTAACCAGGAATCTAGGACCCAAGTTCGATTGGGTTCCTAAGGCAAATTAATTTTGTTTTGCAGGAATGTCCAAAGGCCACCAAAACACCGATCTGGTATTTGGACAGTGGATGCTCCCGGCATATGACCGGGACAAGAAGCCTGTTGCGTGATTACACTCCAGTCGAGAATGGACCCAAAGTCATCTTTGGAGGGTCAGATCGAGGAGTCACCAGAGGTTATGGTATGATTTCCAACGGTATAATCTCTATCACCGACGTGGCTTATGTTGAAGGGTTAAACCATAACCTGATCAGTGTAAGTCAGTTATGTGATAAAGGTTATGACGTTAAGTTCTGCAAGGATAACTGTCTGATAATTTCACGTACCTCTTCTGAAACGGTACTATCAGGCATTAGGAGCAGAAATATCTTCTATTTAGATTTTCTCAGTTTAGATTCATCTACCCCCGTATGTCTTGTGGCAACAGGCAGTGCATCTCTTTGTGAACAATGGCACAAGAGATTGGCACATATTAATTTCAAGACAATTAGTATGCTATTTTCTAAGGACTTGGTAAGGGATGCTCCCAGTATCAAGTGCATCAAAGATAGCCCATGTCCTGCATGGCAGATGGGCAAACAGACTCGGGCTACCTTTAAGAGCATCGCTAACAAAGACTCTTCCCGATGTCTTTACCTTTTGCATATGGACTTGTTTGGTCCAATGCAAGTTCATAGCTTGGGAGGCAAGTCATATACGCTAGTGATAGTTGATGATCATTCTCGGTTTACATGGGTGTTCTTTTTGAAACGAAAGCCAGATACGTTTGACATCTTCACTAATTTTGTCAAGCAGGTTCGGAACGAATTTAACTGCTCCGTGGTCAAAATCAGAAGTGACCATGGAACAGAATTCGAATCTGGTGCAATGACAGAATTTTGTGAAGAACAAGGTATCTTTCATGAGTTTTCCTCCCCGCGCACTCCTCAGCAAAATGGAGTTGCGGAGAGAAGAAATAGAACTCTCATTGAAGCCTGCACGATAATGTTGAAAGATGCTTCTCTCCCGGAATACTTCTGGGCAGAGGGTGTCAATACGGCATGTCATGTACAAAACCGAGCATTGATCAACAAGCATCATCGTAAGACGCCCTACGAGCTACTGAAAGGCAAGAAACCAACCATGTCCTACTTGAGGATTTTTGGTTGCAGATGCTATGTACTGAATAATGGGAAGTACCCGCGTACTAAATTCGGTGAAAAATGCTTCGAAGGCATATTCATGGGCTATAGTTCCCATAGTCGGGCATATAGGGTCTTCAATAAGAAAACCCTAGTGGTAGAAGAATCAATAAATGTTGTATTTGATGAAGGAAGTTTGCTTAACAGCAATTCTTCCAGCAGTATTCTTGAAGATGCAGGTGCCAGACTTGAACAGCTGAGTCTGGATGAGACCGCTAAAGATGACGCTCCCAAGTACGTCAAAGTTTCCACCTCCACGTCATCTGAAAATGTTGAAGTTCAAGATGGAACAAATCTCTTCGAAGAAAGAGAAACCCAAGAAGTAGTTGAAGCTCCAGACGCCAGACTTCTAGAGCTCCGGCACGTGAGAGATCATCCTAGAGATCAGATCATCGGGGATCCTCGTGTTGGTGTCAGAACTCGAAGAGGTACAGTTAACGAAGTATTGCATCTTAGCTTCCTGTAACATCCCATGTTACTTTTAGACCCCTCAACTTAGATTGGGTTAGGCATGGGGTGAGATTTGAGGAGACCAACTAGGTTTGACCCTAGGTAGTGGGTGGTAGCCATGTGGGGCCCACTATAAGACCATAGTCAAACTAGGTCAAACTAGCCTAAGTGGGGACCCTAGCCACACCATGACCCCACCACATTGCCCTAACCCTAAAAACAATCTAAGTGGACCCTAGGGTATGTCACTGGGTCAACATTTTGACCCCAGTTGACCAAGGTCAACCTTGGGCTTAATTTGGTCAAACCCACACCCATAGGCCTAATTAACCTAAGTGGGGCACCCCCTTGACCCAAACCAAGTTGGGTGGTGCCACTAGACCTATTTCCACCAAGTGGGGTCAGTCCACCCACCATGGTTGACCAGTCAACTCCCCAAGTCAATTTGGTCAACAATTTGACCTAAGGAATGAAATGAAGGCCAAGTCATTTCCCTTGGACCAAGCCCACCAAAATTGGCCCATAGTCAGCCCAAGTGAACAAGACCAGCCCTACCCCTCTAAATCAGGAGAGAGAATACATACAAGGGGGTAAAATTGGAATTTTTAGGAGAAGAGGAGAGAGAAAGAGGAATGAAGGAAATGGTGGCCACATGGCCACCCCATCAGCTGACTTAGGCTGCCCAAGACCAGGTGGCTGACCTCCCCACTTTAATTCCAGCAGGAAACCAGGGCTGTGAGCCACATGGCTGCTGGGTGAAGCCTCCAAAGCTCAAAACCGAGCTAACATTGGAGTTATCTCCACTTATAGGCCACCTCAGTCCAAACAGAGCTCACCATTAGCTTCAGAAGGCCGAGAGGAGTGGAATTCGACTACTTACTCATGGAGAACGGTGGAGAATTGAACTTTCGGGGAGGAGCTCGCCGGCGCACCACCACCACGGCAAACCGCCGCCTGACCCGCAGCCAAGCCCTGATTCAGGTGCGTTTCACTTCACCTCTACCCGTACTAGCTTCTTAGATCAAATAGGCGAGAGATCGGGCTCAATTGAGCCCGATGCCATGTGAGAAAATAGAGAGAATTCTAAGTTTCTGAAACCGCTCGGGATCTCCGTCGCCGCCGTCTTCCGCCGCCCCATCGCCGGGAAATGATAGCCACCACCACCGTGAAGGTGATGGCACCGTTGGCCGGAGGTGGCGACGTCTCAGCTGGCCGGAAACCGCCGGCAAAATCGCTCCAGGTCGGCTCGATCTCAGCCGTTGGCTGGAGGTAGACGATAACCTGATCCCGTCGATTCTTACTTTAATATTCGTGCGCCGATATTAATATAAATCAATTTAATATATGAATAGTGACATTTCCTGTCACACTTTTTCAGTACTTTTGCATGTTAACTTTAGGCCTCTTAGAGGCATTGCCAGAACTTAGGCCCTTAATTAACATTGTAGCCTAGGGTCTTACCTTTAATATGCCACCCTAAACATACATTTTGGTGTAGTGTACAGTCCTGTAGGACATTTTTCCTAGGACTGGTCATAGACTAGGGCAGAAAATATATTGGATGCCCTGGTCTCAATATTAGTCACCATGGCCCCAAATTTTGGGCACATGCATGATTAGGGCATACTTACCTCCTGCCAAAAGTTAGGAATTTTTGGAAAATATTTTCCTATAGTTTTTGGTAAAATATCAAAATTTAAATAAATGACATATATGGAGTTCTACTCCTCCCCATGGCCCCAAATTTTGGTGGTGGGTCAGTGGGGTCATCCTTGGTGCATGATAAAATTTTCAGCACCTTGGGTTCACTGCATGTTGGGGAATCCACTTGCTTGTGCTAGCCTATGTTTAACCTTGGTGTGCAAATAGCAAAAATGCAATTGGGTGAATTTAGCCCAATGGTTACATGCATGAGTCATGAAATTATTTACAGTGGTTCATTAGGGTAAACTTCACTCCTCAAATTAATAAGGGAATTTTTGGAATCAAAATTCCATTTATTGGAATTTATTTTAAAAATAGCTATTTTGGCATTAAAAATTGGAAAATAGGATTTATTCAAGTACAAATCCAAACAACTTTGCCAAGGCATAGATTACATCACATTTTACTTAGGAAAATTATGATTTCTCTGTTTTGAAGAACTTTGGAGTAGATACCCTAAATTTCCCATTTTACCCTTATCATGATAATTCTTGAAATGATGGATTTATACCTCTGAAAAATTTGGATTTTATTCTACTGTTACAAAATGTTGTTATAAGGTTATGACAAATTTCTCAGAATTTAATGGATGCATTACTTGTGTTAAATTAGTACAATGGCATTTTGGTAAATATCTTATATTGGAATCCCATAGGCCATCTTCCATTAAATGTTGATGATTCCCTGTCAATAGCCATAATTTAGTGTTCTAAAGGCCCTGTAATTTGTCTGGAATTTTTGAGTATATAATGCTTATACTTCATTTGGAAAATGGGATTTTTGTGGAATTGATATTAAATTGAAAATGATAATAAATAATTTAAGGAAAATTATGAAATTCTGTAGGCAGTAATATTTTGTCAATATACATCTCAGGAAAAATTCCCTAGGTCAGTGGATACTTAATCAAACTACTTCATGTGTAAAGTGACCTAGCATTTGAATTAAAAGAATTAATTAAAGGACTATTTGGCCAAGGAAAATTACGAGAATTCTTAGGGTAGTTCCCTTAGTCCATAACACCTTAGGATAAAAATTTAGGGGCAAGATGCCTTAAGGTTTGGAAGATCACAATTCTAGGGTAGGCATAGGTCATGGTCTGCATATAACACAAATAGGTCCTGACTTAGGGGAATTACCAGGGGATTGATTATCGGCAGAAATAAGAGAGAGTTCAACATGAGTAACCCTGGTGGGTAGAGTCGTCTTAGTGAGAGATTAAATGCAAGTCTTAGCTAGCAACTGGAGCGGGGATCGGCGGAAGACCGTCGTTTTCCCGGTAATACCTTAAGTTACTAGGGCTATACTAAAGCAATAAGGAGAGCTGGGGAGATACATGGGTAGCCATCAACTAAAATAAATATCCTTGCGAAAGGGAACGCTGGGCGTAATCCCAACACAGTTCCTAGTGCCCCTTGAGAGCCCTTCACAGGGAATACCGGGGGCAGTCCTGGGATTAACCTTAAATCTCTAAGTATAATAAACTGTAGATAAGAGTAGTATAATAGGTTAGGACATTGTCGTACCTTCTCGCCCGTGTGGGGTTGGAGAGTTTCATGCTATATGCTCACTGTTTTGGGGTTTGAGGGAGTTGGCATAAAGGCACTGATGTGCGTTCTCACCCGGGTTTGGGTTTGAGGGATTCAGGACGGGTTTTGGTCCTGCGAGCGGAAGGCTCGGTATGGATTACTTGCATGTGCATAAATATCGTGGCGGGGCATGCGGTACTGGCCGTTCGTCACACCGATGGCAGTACGGTGCACCAGGCGGTAGTGGGAGTTAGAGGGGCCAGTGGGTTGTTTTACACTGCGGTCTGGAGGACGACCCCCGATAACACACATCCGACCCAACAAGACTGGCGGGTTTGTCAGCAAAGTACGTACGCAAGACTCTAGAGTGCACCTTGGACGTGTACAGAGGCGTATGAGAGGGGTCTAAGGCTTGGTAGTGTGCATACCGGTCTAGAAGCGGAGACGCCCGCTCCGCTGCTGCCGTAGCCACAGCGGTGGTACCCGAGAGTGATGCTAGCTCTCAAAAAGTGGGAACTAAAGGTCTGTGATCACAGAGTCGTTGTGTGTGAGTTGCACTTGCCTGCGCATAAAATTGCATCATATCATTCATTCATATTAGGTCATACGCTTCATAGATCCTTATCATATAAATTAGTATGGGCTCTTTTATATGATAAGTTAAATTTCCTGGAAACCCTAACTTATATATTTGTATGGGCATTTATATAAGTTAGGGTACGTTTGTGATGATAGCATAGTGGTAGCTTAGCTTATTTACTTGTTCATACTACTGTTTCTTTACTTTCCTTTACTGCACTGCTCTTACTTGTTACTTGTACCGTACATAGAACTGCTAGAGTAGGATTACATTACTTATTACAGCTCTAGTTAGATATTGTCACCTGCTTCCACTTTGTTACCCCTTGTTGTCCTCTGCTTCGTCCTCCCGCTCGGTGCCTAGGAGCTGCGGGGCGAGGTGCGGAGGAAACGACTTAGTCTTTTTGACTAATGGTCGGTGACCAACTATTTTTAGGAGCCCGTGGAGATGGAGCACCAGCACGTCGAGGAGGCAGGGCATGAGGAGCAGATACCACTTCAGTAGGCTACTACCACTACTGTGCGTCCTCAGGTGGGACGAGATCTGATGATCTAGTTTAGCTTCCGCTTCTACTATTTTGTGAGAGAGAGATTTGATGTACTGGGCATAAGCCCTTTTTACTCTTTCTTCTGTACTATTCTGTGGACTATTGATGTACTATTCATTTCCTTTATATGATTGTACTGTGACTTGTGGACTGATGGCATTTATTTACAGTTTACTTCTTTCTTCTCATGTTGGCCTACAGGTTTATGATCGTACTAGCCGGCAGGATCGGCGTGTTGCGGTGTCGACTAACCCGTGAGTTAGTGCCACCGTAAGACGGCGGTTCTGGGCATAAGATCTGGTAGCCCTCCTTGGTAAGGGGGAGGGGGGTCTTACAAACTGGTATCACTCGAGCAACGATCATATGAGAAAGAAGTCCACAACATGGGACCACCCCCGCCCGAGCATTAGTTTGCGGACAAACTATGCAGCGGAAGCAGTGGTGTGCCCATGTGTAAAGTCACATAAATGGTCCACAAAGTACAATGTGTTAGGCCAATTTTGCTCTAACCTTACCTTTATGCAACCTTCACAGGTCGCAGCGCCGCAAAATGTGGCTCCTCCCCCTCCAGCTACCACTCCATTCCTACATACGGAGATGGGGCAGACCCTGACGGTGATTTTGGATGCCTTTAGAGCCCAGCAAGTCCCGGCTCCACAGCCAAATCCGGGGTCGAGCTGGCTGAGCGCATTCAAGAGCCTGTCCCCGCCGACGTACCGCGGGACAGAGGATGCGGTGAAGACAGAAGAATGGCTGGAGGCCATACACGAGATCTTAGCGGGCATCAGCTGCCCAGTCAGCCAGGCAGTACCTCTAGCCACCTCTGTGCTAGAGGCCCACGCGAAGAGATGGTGGAAGTCAATCCGGGAGTCTACTTATGCGGACTTTGAGCTGTCGGAGATATCTTGGGAAGAGTTTGGCGATGTGTTTCTGGAGCACTTCGTCTCTGCTACGGATAGAGATGCTTTGGAGGAGAGGTTTTTGAACCTCAAGCAGGGGACCAGATCAGTGATAGAGTACCAGAGAGAGTTCTCCCACTTGGCCAGGTTCGCGGGGATTCAGGACACCGACGATAGGAGGTATGCAAAGAGGTTCTACCAGGGCCTCAGGGATGATCTGAGGCGGGCTCTGTTATTCATTTCTCATGGCACATCCAGGCAGATCATCGAGATGGCGAAGAAGCTGGAGGCTGACCAGCTGATGGTGCGAGCCGGAGGGAAGAGACCATTTGATGGATCGACATCAGGTGAGAGCAGTAGGGGATCTCAGAGGGGCAGGACCATTGGATACAGGAGGGGTGGGGGACGTCGTCGTCCCAA
This sequence comes from Platanthera guangdongensis, assembly GCA_039583875.1. Classification (NCBI taxonomy): domain Eukaryota; kingdom Viridiplantae; phylum Streptophyta; class Magnoliopsida; order Asparagales; family Orchidaceae; genus Platanthera; species Platanthera guangdongensis. Next base: position 103,633,843 of record CM077159.1, read on the forward strand.
CTTCAGGCAGGAGCAGGGGCCTCCTCCAGCTTTGGCTCCCCCACCTCTACAGATGCATGATCCAAGGAGACAGGATGACCGAGGCCACCGACAAGTGGTTTGTTATGGATGCCGCCAGCCTGGGCACATCAGGTCGGAGTGCCCGCACCGATTCCATCCCCCTCCTCCTCCTCCACCTCCAGTGGCCCCTGTACAGCAGGGCCGAGGACGAGGCCGAGGACGAGGCCGAGGCCGGGGATATCATGGCAGGAGGCGCGAGCAGGAGCAGATATACGCCTTGGACCTCACAGAGCCGAGTAATCCCGAGGAGGTTATTACAGGTACTTGAAGTTAATTATGAATTTTCTTGGATTTCCAATGATATATATTTAGTACCTGGAACTATAGGATAACAATTAACTTTCACATAAACAAACCTCAGGCATAGTCATGATCAGCGGCAAGCCCGCTCATACTCTTTTCGACACGGGTGCTTCACACTCGTTCGTATCCGAGGCCTTCATCGACGGACTCGAAGGCGTGGAGAGGTTCCCTGGACTAGAGATGAGGGTACGTCTACCCGATGGATCGGAGCTGCGGACCACTGCACATTGTGATATGGAGGCCGAGATTGGCGGCAAGGCATTTGAGGCGCCGGCGACTATCCTGAAGCTGCAGGACTTTGATTTGATCTTGGGCATGGCCTGGTTGCATCGGAACCATGCCCAGATAGATTGCCCGTCCAGGAGGATCACGCTGAGACATGGCGACTCCCATGTCATCGTTGAAGGTATCCAGCCTATTTGCCACCTACTGTTATCTTCTGTACAGGCTGTGAAGGCCCATGAGCAGGGTGAAGAAGTGTATCTTGTCTGCTTCGAGATGGTGGGAACAGGAGCGACTATCTCAGATATTCCGGTGGTCCGGGATTTCTCCGACGTATTCCCGGAGAAATTGCCCGGGCTACCGCCTGCTAGAGACTTGGATTTCAGGATTCAGCTAGTACCGGGAGCGAAGCCGGTGTCCCGGGCACCCTACAGGATGGCTCCTAGGGAGTTGGCAGAGTTCAGGACTCAACTACAGGAGCTAGTCGAGTCAGGATTTTTGCGACCCAGTTCATCGCCTTGGGGAGCACCAGTTCTTTTCGTGAAGAAGAAGGACGGATCACTTTGATTATGTATAGATTACCGGGAGCTGAACCGGTTGACGGTCTGCAACACCTATCCTCTGCCTCAGATAGATGAGTTATTTGACCAGCTACAGGGAGCATTCTGGTTCTCCAAGTTAGATTTGCGATCCGGCTATTATCAGCTCCGTATCAGGGAAGAAGACATACCGAAGACGGCTTTCAGTTCGCGCTATGGATTATACGAATTCACGGTGATGCCTTTTGGGCTCACGAATGCTCCTGCTGCATTCATGAGTTTGATGAACCGTGTTTTCGAGCCTTTCTTAGATCGCTTCGTGATAGTATTCAACGACGACATCCTTATTTATTCTCGGACTCAGGAGGAGCATACGGAGCACTTGGCACAGGTCCTGCAGAGGTTGAGGGAGACACAGATGTACGCAAAATTTTCGAAGTGCCAGTTCTGGTTGCAGGAGGTGGCTTTCCTGGGACACACGATCAGTGGGGCTGGGTTAGCTGTGGACCCAGCCAAGATAGAGACGGTGAGGGATTGGCCACGGCCGAAGACCGCATCTGACATCCGCAGTTTCTTGGGACTAGCAGGCTATTACCGCAAGTTCGTGGAGGGGTTCTCGAGGATAGCACTCCCCCTCACGTCCTTGACGAAGAAGGATGCAGATTTTGTTTGGTCAGAGCGGTGTGAGACGGCTTTTCAGGAGCTGAAGGACCGACTCATCTCATCCCCTATTCTTGCGCTTCCATCCGAGAGCGAAGGATTCCAGATCTACACGGACGCCTCTTATCAGGGGATGGGTGCAGTCTTGATGCAGCATGGACACGTTATCGCTTATGCTTCGCGACAGTTGAAGAAGCATGAGCATAATTATCCAGTACATGATCTAGAGCTCGGGGCTGTGGTTTTCGCCCTGAAAATATGGAGGCATTACTTATATGGGATTCATTGTGACATCTTCTCAGATCACAAGAATCTCAAGTATATCGATACTCAGAAGGACCTAAACCTGAGACAGAGGAGGTGGCTGGAGTTTCTCTGTGATTATGATTACAAGATCCACTATCATCCGGGAAAAGCGAACACGGTTGCGGATGCTTTGAGCAGGAGGGCCGGCACTTCTGGACCGGAGCCCCGATTGATGTCCATAGAGCTGCTTCAGATGATGGAGGACATGCACATTACCGTGGTGTCCGAGATCGAGCCAGTGGTATATAGAGAGTATTTGAGCTCAGTGATCAGCTGCGATGATATACAGGAGCGCATCCGAGCACATCAGAGGATGGATGCTGCGTTACAGCCGATTTTCAGTGCCCTAGAGAGGGGCAAGGTCGAGGACTACACATTACAGGATGATCTTCTTCGGTTCCGGGGGCGCATCTACATACCAGCAGGAGGCAGTATCCGGGAGGACATACTCCGAGAGGCACATTGTTCGAGATATTCAGTGCACCCCGGCATCACCAAGATGTGGGCAGATTTGCGGAGATATATGTATTGGCCCGGGATGAAGAGGGAGATCACGGATTTTGTGACCCATTGCGAGACCTGCCAGCGTGTGAAGGCGGAATGCAAGAGCCCGGGAGGTTTACTACAGCCACTGCCAGTTCCAGAGTGGAAGTTCGAGGACATTGCTATGGACTTCGTACACGGATTGCCTCGCTCCCACTCTGGGCATGATTCTATATGGGTTATAGTGGACAGATTGACCAAGGTAGCGCGTTTTATTCCAGTTCGGAAGGATGCCCCAGTTGCGGTCCTGGTGAGACTATTTGTGGAGCAGTACATCAGATATCATGGTATCCCCAGGACTATTGTTTCGGACCGTGATGGTCGGTTCACTTCGAGCGAGTGGAGGTCTGTGCATGCTTATTTGGGATCTCGGCTTACCTTTAGTACCGCCTTCCACCCGCAGACCGACGGACAGACCGAGCGGACCATCCGGACCATGGAGGACCTGCTCAGATTATGCATATTGGATACGGGGAGGCCTTGGGAGAGGCTGCTGCCATTGATCGAGTTCTCGTATAATAACAGCCACCAGGCTAGCATCAGGATGGCTCCGTACGAGGCTCTTTATGGGAGGAGATGCCGGACACCGCTATCATGGGTACATGATGTGGATACCAGGGCTCTGGGATCTGATTATATAGAGGACACTAAGGCTCAGATTCGATTGATCAGGGATCGGCTACTGGAGGCCCAGAGCAGGCAGGCAAAGTATTATGATGCTCGGCACCGACAGGTGGAGTTCCAGGTTGGAGACAGGGTATTCTTGAAGATACGTCCGGTACACGGTGTTTCACGGGTGCGGAGGCACAAGAAGCTCAGTCCACGATACATGGGGCCCTACCTGATCCTGGAGAGGATCGGCCCCTTAGCTTACCGACTGCAGCTGCCACCGGAGTTGGGTACACTACATGACGTCTTCCATGTCTCTTCCTTACGGAGAGCTCTCCTTCGGCCGGAGCAGCACATCACTACTACAGCCGGACCGGTAGAGCCTGACAGATCAGTGAGATTGGAGCCGATCCGGATTGACGATACAGCCATCCGAGTGTTGCGGAAGAAGAAGGTTCCCCTTGTGAAGGTGCTGTGGTCCAACCATGGACGGGAAGAGCACACTTGGGAGCCGAGAGATCTGATGCTGGAGCAACACCCGGAGCTATTCGCATCAGGTACATTTAAGTTATGCTTTTAAGATTCTTGATAATTCTTGCAATTAGAACCCCGTAGACCTGAACTTAAATTTCGGGGACGAAATTATTTTCTTGTTTATTGGAATTTGTAACATCCCATGTTACTTTTAGACCCCTCAACTTAGATTGGGTTAGGCATGGGGTGAGATTTGAGGAGACCAACTAGGTTTGACCCTAGGTAGTGGGTGGTAGCCATGTGGGGCCCACTATAAGACCATAGTCAAACTAGGTCAAACTAGCCTAAGTGGGGACCCTAGCCACACCATGACCCCACCACATTGCCCTAACCCTAAAAACAATCTAAGTGGACACTAGGGTATGTCACTGGGTCAACATTTTGACCCCAGTTGACCAAGGTCAACCTTGGGCTTAATTTGGTCAAACCCACACCCATAGGCCTAATTAACCTAAGTGGGGCACCCCCTTGACCCAAACCAAGTTGGGTGGTGCCACTAGACCTATTTCCACCAAGTGGGGTCAGTCCACCCACCATGGTTGACCAGTCAACTCCCCAAGTCAATTTGGTCAACAATTTGACCTAAGGAATGAAATGAAGGCCAAGTCATTTCCCCTTGGACCAAGCCCACCAAAATTGGCCCATAGTCAGCCCAAGTGAACAAGACCAGCCCTACCCCTCTAAATCAGGAGAGAGAATACATGCAAGGGGGTAAAATTGGAATTTTTAGGAGAAGAGGAGAGAGAAAGAGGAATGAAGGAAATGGTGGCCACATGGCCACCCCATCAGCTGACTTAGGCTGCCCAAGACCAGGTGGCTGACCTCCCCTCTTTAATTCCAGCAGGAAACCAGGGTTGTGAGCCACATGGCTGTTGGGTGAAGCCTCCAAAGCTCAAAACCGAGCTAACATTGGAGTTATCTCCACTTATAGGCCACCTCAGTCCAAACAGAGCTCACCATTAGCTTCAGAAGGCCGAGAGGAGTGGAATTCGACTACTTACTCATGCAGAACGGTGGAGAATTGAACTTTCGGGGAGGAGCTCGCCGGCGCACCACCACCACGGCAAACCGCCGCCTGACCCGCAGCCAAGCCCTGATTCAGGTGCGTTTCACTTCACCTCTACCCGTACTAGCTTCTTAGATCAAATAGGCGAGAGATCGGGCTCAATTGAGCCCGATGCCATGTGAGAAAATCGAGAGAATTCTAAGTTTCTGAAACCGCTCGGGATCGCCGTCGCCGCCGTCTTCCGCCGCCCCATCGCCGGGAAATGATAGCCACCACCACCGTGAAGGTGATGACACCGTTGGCCGGAGGTGGCGACGTCTCAGCTGGCCGGAAACCGCCGGCAAAATCGCTCCAGGTCGGCTCGATCTCAGCCGTTGGCTGGAGGTAGACGATAACCTGATCCCGTCGATTCTTACTTTAAGATTCGTGCGCCGATATTAATATAAATCAATTTAATATATGAATAGTGACATTTCCTGTCACACTTTTTCAGTACTTTTGCATGTTAAATTTAGGCCTCTTAGAAGCATTTCCAGAACTTAGGCCCTTAATGAAAATTGTAGCCTAGGGTCTTACCTTTAATATGCCACCCTAAACATACATTTTGGTGTAGTGTACAGTCCTGGAGGACATTTTTCCTAGGACTGGTCATAGACTAGGGCAGAAAATATATTGGATGCCCTGGTCTCAATATTAGTCACCATGGCCCCAAATTTTGGGCACATGCATGATTAGGGCATACTTACCTCCTGCCAAAAGTTAGGAATTTTTGGAAAATAGTTTCCTATAGTTTTTGGTAAAATATCAAAATTTAAATAAATGACATATATGGAGTTCTACTCCTCCCCATGGCCCCAAATTTTGGTGGTGGGTCAGTGGGGTCATCCGTGGTGCATGATAAAATTTTCAGCACCTTGGGTTCACTGCATGTTGGGGAATCCACTTGCTTGTGCTAGCCTATGTTTAACCTTGGTGTGCAAATAGCAAAAATACAATTTGGTGAATTTAGCCCAATGGTTACATGCATGAGTCATGAAATTATTTACAGTGGTTCATTAGGGTAAACTTCACTCCTCAAATTAATAAGGGAATTTTTGGAATCAAAATTCCATTTATTGGAATTTATTTTAAAAATAGCTATTTTGGCATTAAAAATTGGAAAATAGGATTTATTCAAGTACAAATCCAAACAACTTTGCCAAGGCATAGATTACATCACATTTGACTTAGGAAAATTATGATTTCTCTGTTTTGAAGAACTTTGGAGTAGATACCCTAAATTTCCCATTTTACCCTTATCATGATAATTCTTGAAATGATGGATTTATACCTCTGAAAAATTTGGAATTTATTCTACTGTTACAAAATGTTGTTATAAGTTTATCACAAATTTCTCAGAATTTAATGGATGCATTACTTGTGTTAAATTAGTACAATGACATTTTGGTAAATATCTTATATTGGAATCCCATAGGCCATCTTCCATTAAATGTTGATGATTCCCTGTCAATAGCCATAATTTCGTGTTCTAAAGGCCCTGTAATTTTTCTGGAATTTTTGAGTATATAATGCTTATACTTCATTTGGAAAATGGGATTTTTGTGGAATTGATATTAAATTGAAAATGATAATAAATAATTTAAGGAAAATTATGAAATTCTGTAGGCAGTAATATTTTGTCAATATACATCTCAGGAAAAATTCCCTAGGTCAGTGGATACTTAATCAAACTACTTCATGTGTAAAGTGACCTAGCATTTGAATTAAAAGAATTAATTAAAGGACTATTTGGCCAAGGAAAATTACGAGAATTCTTAGGGTAGTTTCTTTAGTCCATAACACCTTAGGATAAAAATTTAGGGGCAAGATGCCTTAAGGTTTGGAAGATCACAATTCTAGGGTAGGCATAGGTCATGGTCTGCATATAACACAAATAGGTCCTGCCTTAGGGGAATTACCAGGGGATTGATTATCGGCAGAAATAAGAGAGAGTTCAACATGAGTAACCCTGGTGGGTAGAGTCGTCTTAGTGAGAGATTAAATGCAAGTCTTAGCTAGCAACTGGAGCGGGGATCGGCGGAAGACCGTCGTTTTCCCGGTAATACCTTAAGTTACTAGGGTCATACTAAAGCAATAAGGAGAGCTGGGGAGATACATGGGTAGCCATCAACTAAAATAAATATCCTTGTGAAAGGGAACGCTGGGCGTAATCCCAACACAGTTCCTAGTGCCCCTTGAGAGCCCTTCACAGGGAATACCGGGGGCAGTCCTGGGATTAACCTTAAATCTCTAAGTATAATAAACTGTAGATAAGAGTAGTATAATAGGTTAGGACATTGTCGTACCTTCTCGCCCGTGTGGGGTTGGAGAGTTTCATGCTATATGCTCACCGTTTTGGGGTTTGAGGGAGTTGGCATAAAGGCACTGATGTGCGTTCTCACCCGGGTTTGGGTTTGAGGGATTCAGGACGGGTTTTGGTCCTGCGAGCGGAAGGCTCGGTATGGATTACTTGCATGTGCATAAATATCGTGGCGGGGCATGCGGTACTGGCCGTTCGTCACACCGATGGCAGTACGGTGCACCAGGCGGTTGTGGGAGTTAGAGGGGCCAGTGGGTTATTTTACACTGCGGTCTGGAGGACAACCCCCGATAACACACATCCGACCCAACAAGACTGACGGGTTTGTCAGCAGAGTACGTACGCAAGACTCTAGAGTGCACCTTGGACGTGTACAGAGGCGTATGAGAGGGGTCTAAGGCTTGGTAGTGTGCATACCGGTCTAGAAGCGGAGACGCCCGCTCCGCTGCTGCCGTAGCCACAGCGGTGGTACCCGAGAGTGATGCTAGCTCTCAAAAAGTGGGAACTAAAGGTCTGTGATCACAGAGTCGTTGTGTGTGAGTTGCACTTGCCTGCGCATAAAATTGCATCATATCATTCATTCATATTAGGTCATACGCTTCATAGATCCTTATCATATAAATTAGTATGGGCTCTTTTATATGATAAGTTAAATTTCCTGGAAACCCTAACTTATATATTTGTATGGGCATTTATATAAGTTAGGGTACGTTTGTGATGATAGCATAGTGGTAGCTTAGCTTATTTACTTGTTCATACTACTGTTTCTTTACTTTCCTTTACTGCACTGCTCTTACTTGTTACTTGTACCGTACATAGAACTGCTAGAGTAGGATTACATTACTTATTACAGCTCTAGTTAGATATTGTCACCTGCTTCCACTTTGTTACCCCTTGTTGTCCTCCGCTTCGTCCTCCCGCTCGGTGCCTAGGAGCTGCGGGGCGAGGTACGGAGGAAACGACTTAGTCTTTTTGACTAATGGTCGGTGACCAACTATTTTTAGGAGCCCGTGGAGATGGAGCACCAGCACGTCGAGGAGGCAGGGCATGAGGAGCAGATACCACTTCAACAGACTACTACCACTACTGTGCGTCCTCAGGTGGGATGAGATCTGATGATCTAGTTTAGCTTCCGCTTCTACTATTTTGTGAGAGAGAGATTTGATGTACTGGGCATAAGCCCTTTTTACTCTTTTTTCTGTACTATTCTGTGGACTATTGATGTACTATTCATTTCCTTTATATGATTGTACTGTGACTTGTGGACTGATGGCATTTATTTACAGTTTACTTCTTTCTTCTCATGTTGGCCTACAGGTTTATGATCGTACTAGCCGGCAGGATCGGCGTGTTGCGGTGTCGACTAACCCGTGAGTTAGTGCCACCGTAAGACGGCGGTTCTGGGCATAAGATCCGGTAGCCCTCCTTGGTGAGGGGGAGGGGGGTCTTACACTTCCTGTCACAGGTTGAGCCAAAGAAGTTCGACGAGGCGAACAAGGATGCGGCATGGATTCTGGCCATGCAAGAGGAACTACATCAATTCGAACGTTGCAAGGTTAGGACGCTGGTTCCCAGACCATACAAGCAGAATGTGATTGGCACGAAGTGGATCTTCAGAAACAAGCTGGATGAACATGGTGTCATCGTAAAGAACAAGGCCAGGCTGGTGGCTCAAGGTTACAGACAGGAGGAAGGGATTGACTTCGACCAGACCTTCGCACCAGTAGCAAGGCTCGAGGAAATCAGGTTGTTCCTGGCGTATGCTTCACACAAAGGATTCATAGTCTATCAAATGGATGTGAAATCGGCATTCCTGAACGGAGACCTGAAAGAGGAAGTATACGTCGCTCAACCCCCAGGTTTTGTCGATCCTACTTATCCTAATCACGTTTATTTTCTTAATAAGGCCTTATATGGGTTGAAACAAGCTCCACGAGCTTGGTATGAGACATTATCTAGTTTTCTTCTTGAGAACAAGTTCTCCAGAGGTAAAATAGATAAAACATTGTTTCTCAGGGAAGTCAAAGGCAAGATTTTGCTGGTGCAAATCTATGTCGATGACATAATATTCGGCTCAACGGACAACAATCTTTGCAAAAAGTTCTCTAAACTTATGCAAGGAAAGTTTGAAATGAGCAGTATGAGAGAGCTCAAGTATTTCTTAGGACTTCGAGTGAAACAGTCTGAGGATGGAATCTTCATCTCTCAGACGAAGTTCACAAATGAACTCCTTAAGAAATTCGGTATGGAGAGTGCAACCTCTATGAGGACTCCAATGGGATCCACCATGTCTCTGGATAAGGATGAGAAAGGTAAACCTTTCGATGAAACCAAATACAGAAGCATCATTGGATCCCTGCTCTACCTTACTGCCAGTCGACCGGATATTATGTTCTCCACATGTGTCTGTGCCCGATATCAGGTGAACACTAAGGAATCTCACTATGTCGCTGCAAAGCGAATTCTGAGATACCTTAAAGGTACTCCTAATCTTGGCTTGTAGTACCCGAGAAACAATGATGTCGAGCTAATAGGCTTTTCAGATGCTGATTTTGCAGGGAGCAGGGATGACAGGAAAAGCACCTCCGGGACGTGTCAATTCCTCGGCAGGAGGCTTATCTCATGGAACAGCAAGAAACAGAATTATGTTGCAACCTCCACAACAGAGTCAGAATACATCTCGGCAGGAAGCTGTTGCGCACAACTTCTATGGATCAGAAACCAGCTAGCCGACTACGACCTTCAGTTCAAGGAAGTACCCATGTACTGCGACTCCTCAAGTGCAATTGCCATTGCCAACAATCCGGTGTCGCACAGCAGAACGAAGCATATCGAAGTACGCTACCACTTCATTCGGGAGCACGTGGAGAACAAAGATATCTCTCTCTGTTATGTCCCCACGGACAAGCAGATTGTTGATATATTCACAAAGCCCCTAGACGAGGCCAAGTTCAATCTTTTCAAGACTGAATTGGGGATGCTCAATTATGAGGAATGAAGACTACAGAGGCTCCAGGCCCGTGCAAGAACTGAGGGGGAGCAAAGGGTAAAACGCTACAGACCCCGATTTGTAGAAGCCGAAAAGGGGGAGATTACCCTCTCGGCTAAGGCTAAGGTGGCTCCAAGCTTGCTCCCAAGAAATTGGTATTGGTAATGGATAACTCACTTAACTCTCTTTTCAGTTTATGGTTTTCATTCTCATTTGCTCTATTCACCTTAGCTTGTAGGGTTTAGGCTTCTTCAAATAGGGGGAGATTGTTGGGTATTGTATCCACAATGTACCTGATTTGAAGAAGCCCCTGGACAAGCTAAGGTCAATAGACTATGTATTTGATAAAATCCTTCTAGTTGTGCTTGCAGTTTTTCCACGCTAAGTGCACACCAATGTCAGGGTGCAGTAGGTCAATATACACGGGTCTGCACGACGTAATCCCTCGTTGAGCAGATCAGTGTGTTGGCCTACGTGTACTCTCTCTATTGGAGTGCACTTATTTTCAAGCACAGGGCTGTAAATATTCAGGAACAGACAAGGAGCAAGGATGGGTCAAGGAGCATCTCATAGGTGGAAAGACGAAAATTTGTCTAAGTTAGAATCGACGAGAATCACCAAGTGATTCTCGCCGATTCGGCGAGAATCACTTGGGATTCTCGCCGATTCGTCGAGAATCAGAAGTTGACTCTCGCCGAACTCGTTCCAGCAACTTCTAAGCAAGCACCTCTGCGTCTAAGTAAGAATCGACGAGAATCACTTAGTGATTCTCGCGGATTCGGCGAGAATCACTAGTGATTCTCGTCGAATCGACGAGAATCACTGGTTGATTCTCGCCGTCTCGACCTGGCTTAAAGCAGTGCGTGCAACCAAGGCAAATTCGACGAGAATCATCTTTGATTCTCGCCGAATCGTCGAGAATCACCTTTGATTCTCGGCGACTCGGCGAGAATCACTTTCGATTCTCACCGATTTTGACTTGGCATTTTTCTGGAAATTCCTGAACCGGATTCTGCCGCTGTTAAGTTTCTGGACCGGGATTTGGGGATCTCTTTTGTGGGTCCCACAAACGGTCATATTGGAAAACTTCTACAGTATTTATATTCAGGTATTTTGAACGGAATATACACACAAAAAGAAGCCGAGCGAGCAGAAACCCTAATATCGCGAAATCTCTCCGCCGCCTCCGTCGCCGCTCGCGTAAGTCCGTCGCCGCCGCTGATCGTTCTTCTTCCCGATCTCCGGCGACAGAAGCCTAGCAAGGCTTGAGTCTCACGCGTCTATCCAGAGATCCCTTGTCTCTCGATTTGTTGATCGGGAAAAACTTCCCCTCCGAATCGATCGAGACGACCGATCCTCGTGTGACCGTTGGTAGACCGAGCTTGCTTCGCTACGAAGTTTGGATCTCCAAGTTCAGCAGCCGCTCATCATCGTAGCCGCCGATCCCGAAGCTAGCCGCCACTCGTGTGCCGCTGCCGGTTCCGGGAAGATCCTCTCCAAGAGAGACCAAGGTTGTAGACTCTTCATCGACTTCAAGAACACGTCATCGAACGAAGAGGAACACCGTAGTCTCCAAAAGAAGTTTGTATCACATGTACACTCTATATTTAATTTCGTTGTAAAGGAACTTTTGTTCCGTGTTGTAAGGGTTGGGTGCAACCCGTTTTGTTGGAGTGTTGACTCTCACGTGTGGAAGGGATCCTTCCATTAGTGAAAGGATTGGATTTCAATCCCGTTGGAGAAGTGACCGAGTCGTCCCTTGTTGGGGAGATAGGTCGAAGGGGGAAAGTGGATGTACCCAAGTCGGGGAACCACTATAAATTTGCTGTGTATTCTGTGTGCTGTGCTTTTTGTTTTTATTGTGCAGGTACATCCGTAAATTCCGCAAAAGAACCACACGTCACCTATTCCCCCCCCCCATAGGTGCACATAGCTGACACTAGGTGGACTTTCACTTCGTCTCCCTTCTTTGCAACGGCTACCCTTGGAGAAGTGACTTCGAACTATATAGGTATGATGAACTCCGGGCCATGGGAGAGTTTAAAAGGAGTCTCTCCCGTGGCGGTGTTTGGTGTGGTCCTCAAGGCCTAGAGAACTTAAGGGAACTGTTCCACCCAGCCGCCCCTTAGGTTCTCCACTTTCTTTTTCATAAGATTTATGATAATCTTGTTTGTCTCTTCAACCTGTCCATTGCTCCGAAGATGGTGAACCGAGGAAAAATGAAGGTCTATGCCTAACTGGATACAGAAATCCACAAATTCCCTGCTGGCAAATTGCGGTCCATTGTTAGTGATGATGGCCAGTGGAAGTTCATGCTTGCAGATGATCTCCCCCATACAAAAGTTTTGACCACCTGTGACGTCACCTTTGTCAACGCTTTTACCTCCAGCCACTTTGAAAAGTAATCAACCATGACCAGTATAAATTTCCTTTGGCCACTTGCTTGAGGAAAAGGACCCACCAAATCCAGCCCCCATATCGTGAAGGGCCAGGGAGCCGTGATCGTACGTAACATTTGGGCGGGAAGGAGTTGGAGGGGGGCGAACTCCAGACACTTTTGACACTTTTTTGCGAATTCTTTTGCATCCTTCCTGAGGGTAGGCCAGAAGTAGCCCAGCGTCAACACACTCCCCTCAAAGGTCCGACTCCCTGAGTGACTCTCGCATTCCCCTGAATGAATTTCTTCCAGGACCCTTGGAACCTCCTCCTCAGATACGCATCGAGCCAGTAAACCCGATAGCGTCTTACAGTATAATGCTCCATCCTTCAGCAGGTAGTATGCTGATTTATACCTGACCGGCTTCTTATCATGATCCCTCTCGGTAAGTTGTCCCGAGGTCTAAAAGTTAATGAAGGGGTCCATCCAAGACCCTTATTGGTCTATCTCCATTAGTTCTCCTTCTTCTATGGATGGCCTAAAGAGTTCCGTCACCATTCCTCCGGCTCGAGGTCAGTATTTGGCAAGGTTGTCAGCCTGTGCACTTTCATCTCTTGGGACATGTTGAATCGAAAAGCTGCGGAACTGTCTGATGATGTCTTTTACCTTCACTAGGTATAACTGGAGGGGGGGCTCCCTCGCTTCAAACTCTCCTTTGATTTGGCACGCAACCACCATAGAGTCTGCGGAGACCTTAATGTCATGTATGCCCATCTCCCGAGATAACCTGAGACCTGCGAAGATCGCCTCATATTATGCTTGGTTATTAATGACCGCGAAGTGGATCTTCAAGACTGCACAATTATGGTCCCCTCTAGACTTACCAAGATCATCCCTCCTCCAAAAGATATTTTTTCCCGACGCTCTATCTACTAGTATCTCCCAAGCAGCTCGAGGGGGTGCTTCAGCCTCTTGGACTTCGACTACGTAATCTTCTAGTAAATCGGCCACCACCTGTGCCTTGATGTCAAGTAGCGGAGTAAAAGTGAGGTCGAACTCACTGAGCTCAATCGACCATTTGGCCAACCTCCATAAATGCTCCACCCCCTCTAAGATGCGGTAGAGGGGGTAATCCATCACTTCCTAAATCGAATGGGCCTGAAAGTACGACATATGATTCTTGGCTGATATGATGAAAGGGTACCCGAGTTCCGCCTTCTTTAGGACCCTGCTTACGTAATAGATTGGGAACAACTTTTTCCCTTACTCTCGTACAAGTACCGAACTCACAGCTCTGATCCCTACTCCCAGGTACAAGAACAAGACCTCTCCTTCCATTAGCTCCTAGAGTAGAGGCGTCCGGGTGAGCTCTTTGGTTATAGCCTAAAAAGCCCCCGCGCAATCAGGGGTCCATTCGAATTCCTTTCCCTCTCTTAATGTTCAGAAGAAAGGCGAGCATTTTTCCCCAGCTCGGGAGAGAAACCTTCTTAATCCAGCCAGCTTGTCGGGGAGACGTTGAACTTCCTTGGCGTTTCTTGGAGATTCCAGTTCTAGGATTGCTCTTACCTTATTGGGGTTGGGTTCTACTTCGGATGGGGTAAGGAGATGCCCTAGAAATTTTCCACTATTGGCTCCGAAAACACATTTTAGGGGGTTGGGTCTCATCTTGTATTTCCTGAAGGTTCCAAAGGTTTCCTCAAGATCCAAGATATGAGACCTGAGATCCCGTCTTTTGATCATCAGGTCATCCACTTAAACTTCGAGGTTCCGCCCCTTCTCTCTCGGAAGATCTGATCCATCATTCTCTAATAAACCTCTCCAGCTTTCTTCAATCCAAAGGGCATCATGTTGAAGCAGAAGCACCCATCTTTCGTGACGAAGGTTATGTCCTTCACGTCCAGTGGGTTCATGCATATTTGGTGGTACCTTGAAAATGCATCTAGAAAGCTCATAAGTGGAAAACTGATGGCTGAGTAAACTAGTGCGTCAATTCGAGGCATAGGATAACAATCCATAGGGCATGCTTTATTCAAGAGAGAAAACTCCACACACATTCTCCATTTCCCCTCCCCCCTTTTCACCATTATAATGTTACTCACCTACCCCAGATATTTACATGCAGACACGAACCCTGTCTTAAGCAGCTTCTCTACTTCTTCTCTGATGGGCCCGGTCATCTTAGTGGCGTTGGCCCTATTCTTCTGTTGCACAGGATGAGAGTTAGGGTCGAGGTTGAGATGGTGACACGCTACGTCTGCGTCAACCCCTTGCATGGCAGCCGTGCTCCAAGCGAAGATGTCAATGTTCCTCTGTAGGTATGCCTTGATCTCCTCCTGGTCTTCTGAACCGAGCTCGCCACTGATTTTTATCTTTTCTTTCCTTCCTTCTTTAGTGAGGATCTCCATCTCTAGCACCTCCATAGTTGCCTTCAGCCTCGATGGCTCCTCCTCTTTCTACTGCTCCCCCAGCATATCCTCCTATTCTCTTTGTTGATGCGCGAAAATGGCACCGCCTAGTTAACACGGAGGGTGTGTTCGATCTCATAAGATAGGAGAGGAAGAGGATGAAGGATGCGGGGAAAGAGGAAGGTTCTGAGTGATCGAGAGTGGAGCAAGCTCTTGTCGAAGGGGTTGCGGGGATAGAGGAGAGGTCTGTTGAGAGCAGCGGAGGAGGTTGATCAGGAGCTGTTGAGCAGACGGTTACTTGGAAGGTTGTGCTTGCAAGTTGATGCCGAGAGGGAGCTGAGCCGAGCTAAGAGGAAGAAGAGAGAGAGAGAGAGGGGGGGACGCTAGTAGCGGCAACAACAGACCTCTCCCGCCATGGCTTAAATTCCACTGTTGCGACGGGCTTTCCTTTGATTAATAGCGAGAGTTACAGCTTGAAAATACACCTTTACAAGAAAACAATAAAGGGGTACAAGGAGGAAGCTGGCGGCTAAGGAAGATGTGCCAGAAGAGACTGTGCGGACTGAAGAGCCAGGTCGGCAGGCCGCGTGACTAAGGGAAGAGTTGAGGCCACACGGTCTTGCAATTGAAGCCGGCAGGCCATGCGCGGTTACAGAAAGAAGGAAGGCGGACTAGGAAATGGAGTCCGCAGGAGGTGAAACTTGAGCTTGTTGTGGGCTGTCTTCGGGCGTGAGCACATTAGGGTGTCTGAACCTTTTTTCTCTTGAGAGGTATGGGGGTCTATTTATTGGCCCGAGGAGGTAACGACTTGATGTGACGTTACCCCTGGTGAGACGGTTACTTGAGCGAGATGGAGACGGAGCTCGCCGAGTCTGCAACAGGCCGGGTGGACTGGGCTTGCTTCTAGAGCTGGTGCTGCTGATGGCGAACTGGGAGACTAAGTGGCGGACTGTGAGGAGAGTCCGCAGAGTCCGCCGCTGCTGAGCTGATTGAGCCTACGCCAAGAATGTGTGGGCTAAAGGAGACCGCACCAAGGTTGCGCGGGCTAAGGGATTACCTACCCGCTGCTGGGAAGCGGGAGCTGGAAGCTATGTGGCAGACTACGAGGGGAAACCACGGAGTCCGCCACTGCTGAACTGCATGCGCTAAGGGTGCGAGCTTGCGAGTGCCCGCTAAGTCCGCAGAGTCCGTACGAGGCATGCGTTCTGGGACTGCCTTGAGGTGATTCTGCTGTCTAGCGGGCTAGAAGGAGTCCGCCACTACTGACTGAGGATAGATGGAGAAAAAGGAGTGGTGGGCTGCATGGCAATCCCGCTAAGTCCGCCACAACTAATTGAGCCCGCGCCTAGGCTGCGGGCTGAGGGAGGTTGACCATGCTGCAGGAGAAGAGCGGGTGGAGGCCAATGAAAGGCGGACTGCATGGAGAGTCCACTGAGTCCGCGGAGTCCGCCTCTGCTGGCAAGCTGATTCCGCCAAAGATGAGGACTGCTACTGATGAGCTGGAGTTGTTCATCAACGAATGTGGACTGGAAGTCTTGACTGTACTTCGAGCCCGCCCAGCTTCTGAGGATCTGGAATATGATCGCCGATCTTTGCTAGTAGCTGGGGAATTGGAATGTCCGCGCTTTGCAGGCAGACTGAAGGAGTTGGCTGCCCAAGCTGCTGGTGGCAAATAGCTGAGCGACCTGCCGGACTGTCGAGGAAGGCCGCGAGAGTTGGCGAGGTGGAAGCTAAGGTTGCCGACAAGCGGCCTGCGGGCAGGTCACCACTGTTGTTTTGGCGGTTTGAGCGGTCTGGTTTTCATGAAGAGCGACCCGCAGGAGCGGGCTGAGGGAGTCCAATCCTGCAAACGACGCGGCTTGTTGCCGACCTGGGCGGATAGGAAACCGAGTCCGACAAAGGGAGACCTGTGGAGATGTGCTTGCGGTTAAGCTAAAAAAGGGTGTGGCCTGCATAGGCGGACTGCGGAAGCAGTCCGCGGCTACTGCCAACCAAGGGAAGGCATGCGGCCTGGGCGGTCAGACCGCTGAGACCGCCCAAGCCGTGCGGCCTAAGCGGACAGAGAATTCTATCCGCCCACACAAGGGCGTTGCGACTTCCAGGAGGAACCCGAGGCAGGCCGTGACAAGCGAGCTGGTTGCCTTGGGAAGGATTGCCGATTTCAGGGTTAACATAATCCCCGCATTTTTTTAAGTTCCGAATAGAACTTCGAAAAAGTAGCAGACCCAAAAAAATCGTGATCCACCCCAAAGGAAAAGAAGGGGGCAAGGAGAGATAGAACCTGATGCCTCTCCTTTAGAAGGTTGTCAATGCCTGTCTATTTCCTGCAAAAGAAAAGTTAGTGTAGGCATGGAAGGTACGTCTTGCGTGTACCTGGATTTTCCTTTGCAAAACGAAGAAGATGCGTCTTATACTGAGTTCTGTAAAATGAAAGTGAGAGAAAAGCATAGAAGCATAATAACTTGCAAGTACCAGATGGAGGCTTGCAAGTACCTGTTATCTTCTGCAAAAAGAAGTGTGAGGAGTATGCAAGAGAGAAAAAATGAGTTGCAAGTACCTGAAAGGAACTTGCAAGTCTTTGCTGGTTTCTACAAAAGATAAGTAAGAAGAAGCCGCAAGTACCTGAAGCCAACTTGCAGGTGTCTGCTAGTCCATCAGCTGTTGGGCACCAAGTTGACATTTAGTACGGCCTTTCATCCCCAAATAGATGACAAAACTGAGAGGACCAATAGAACTATGGAGGATATTCTCCGCATGTGCGCCCTGGACTTTGGTAAGAAATGGGAATATCATATCTATATGGTGGAGTTTGCCTACAACAATAGCTACCAAGCGAGCATCGGTATGGCGCCATTTGAAGCTCTGTATGGTCGCAAGTGCTGTACACCGTTAGCTTGGGCAGAAGTTAGCAAATCCAAACTATATAGGCGTAAAGAAGTCGATGAAGCTAACTTAACAATACACGCTATTCGAGAGCGGCTACTGATAGCCCAGGATCGACAAGCAAAGTACTACAATGCCAAGCACCGGAACGTGGAGTTTGCGGTGGGCGATTGGGTATATTTGAAGATCAAACCTTTCAAAGGTGTGTCCCGGATTCGGCGTCTAAAAAAGTTGAGTCCGAGATATTTTGGGCCATTTGAAGTGGTGGATAACATTGGAGAAGCTGCATATCGGCTAGCTCTTTCGGCAGACTTGGGTGGCTTACATGATGTGTTTCACATCTCGGTGCTTCAGAAATCCATTAAAGACCCAGCTCAAGTGATCGAGAATGATCCTATGCCGGTGGAGTATGGGCTAATAATGAAGGTTAGGCCTATTCAGATCGAGGATCGCGCCGATAAACAGTTGCGGAACAAGACAATCTGGATGGTCGAAGTCCGGTGGGACAATTGTGGCCGTGAGGAGCTAACATAGGAGCTAGAGCAGACCATGCGAGCTGAATTTCCCGAAATATTTGTGTAAACTGTTATGCCATGTGTATCAAGGTGTTTCAAACATTGATGAAGCTATAACATCTTGGTTTTGATTTCCTTACTATGTGCAAATTTCGGGACGAAATTTACTATAAGGAGGGGAGGGTTGTAACACCCCAAAATCCCAGGTTGAGTTCAAGTTGGGTGACATGGCCTGAGATACTGGCGTGTCTCAGGGCATGTCATACTCGGTATGAGTGAGCTACCAGGCAAGTGGTCGACGAAATGGGTTCGACGAAATTTTGAGAGGGAACACGCCTGAAAGTTAGGGTTAGATCTGAAATACTCTAGAGGGGGGGGGGTGAATAGAGTATTTAGAATTTATAAAACTTTTTGCTAATCAACAAGCAATCAGTCCTCAGATATGTTATTCTACCTCAGGCTCAGCAAAATATAAACTATCTAAACACAAACACAGCAAACCTAATTAGCACAACCACATCAAATCAAGAACAAAAGAAAAGAGCAACTAGACAACACAATAATTTTATAGTGGTTCCCCAACCTGGGTACATCCACTCTTCTACCACCCTGGTAGGAATCCACTCAGGTTTTGATCAGTTGAATGCCACCAATGAGCTTTTGATCAGGTGCTCAAAAACCAAACCTCAATTCTTTTCATCAGGTGACTTGCAACCAGAAATAACTTTTGAAGGGAGTTAAAGAACCCTTTATACAGTGGGGGATGAGAGAGTGATTATATCTTCTCTTTCTCAAATACAACTGAGAAGACTCGAGTGGATTTTGATGTTAGCAAAGGCTCCCCGTGAGATATTGAATGGTTTAGGAAGTTGAAACTTTGCTGCAGGGTGATAGGTCTTCAAACTTTTGCTTTGACCAGAAGAACTCCAGGAACTTCTTGATTTGAATGATTGTTCTTCTTCTTCTTCTGCCTGATGTTCTTTCTCTGGTCTATGGCTTGTTTCTTTATATCACAGTCTGCTGTCTTCTCTGTAAGTATCTTTCTCTCTTATTTCTCAGCGTGCTGTCGAGAGAGAAGAAGAAGATCCTTATTCACTGTATTTTTCTGATTCACTAATCACTGGTCAGGAAGGGACAAAAAATCCCTTTTATATTTTCCATATAAATTTCCTTTTGAAATTTGAATTCCTTTCTGCATTGATTTCTGACGGCCTGGAGATTATTTGCATTGATTGGTTTCCCCAACTGTCCCATTGAAAAATGACAAGCAATAATCCTGATGAAGTCCATAATTAATGCTCCGTCTAATGGTAATATTCAGAGAATATTTTAGCATTGATTACTCAGGAATTCTTGCAATAGTAAAAGAACAAAAGGTGGAAAATATCTAATTCTGGAACTTCACAGAAATCATTGAGCAGAATTCATCGACCTAGTTCCAGAGTTCGTCGAGCTGAGAAATCAAGTTCATCGACCAGATGATAGTTGTTCGTCGACCTGAGATCCAAGATCATCGAGCTGAGAACTGCTGACTGTAACTTAATGAACCTTGTCAAACTGTGGTCTGAGTTCCTCGAGCTGATAATCTAAGTTCGTTGACTGGAGTTTAGTAATGTGTTTCTGGACTTAGAATATTTTAGATGTTTCTGGAATGAAGTGTTGAAGTAGAATATCCAGAAATCGTCGACCTGAGAACTGGATTATTCTACCTGAGAACTAGGTTCGTCGAGCTGAGAACTTCTAACTGCTAGATAAGTCTTGCCAAGAATGTGGTCTAAGTTCATCGAGGTGAGAAGATGAATTCGTCAACTAGAGTATGATCCTGGACTTAGAATACTTAGTTGTTTCTGGAATAAGATGTTGAAGTAGAATACCCAGCAATCGTCGACCTGAGAACTAAGTTCATCGACTGGAGATAAGAGAAGTTATGGACTTGTAATGTTGAAATATAGTGTCCATAAATCGTCGACCTACGTACCAAGTTCGTCGAGCTCAGCTCAAAGAATTTTCTCTAAGTTTATTGAGCTGAGTATGGCTTTCGTCGACCTGAGTTCGACGAACGTCGAACTCATGAGTCTTTGAAATCTCTAAGTCTTGAGTATTTTTGCAGTCTGTTGATGGCTGGTCCAAGTAGTGCTGATTCTAAGGACATGACCTAAACTCTAGGACACAATCATGACCCTGGCTATACATGTTGGGTCAAACATCCTAATTTAGTGAACCAAGCCCAAATCAAACTAGGGATCTAACATTCTCCCCCTATTTGGGTGAGGTCACTAATTACAGACACAAACTATATACAAAGCAAAATAAGAATATATCTGGCAGGAAATTTAAAATATGCAGCAGATATATCTGTACAATAAGCTTTGTATCAAGAAATAGATAAGCAGTTTAAAGTAACTCAGAAATACTAAAGACAGTTCAAAGTTTATTTCTTATTCTTCTCCTTGTGCTTCTCTTCTATAGCTTTCTCTCCTGGCTGAGTAAATATAATTTCCCTATTAGGATCTCCAGCTTGAGCTTGAGTCATTATTATGTCAGCAGCCCCAATAATATTAAGAGATATAGCCTTGGGCACTACTTCTTCTAGATGCAGTCTCAGATAATCATCAAAATTAAAAAACTTGTTAGCCTTAGCAAACCTGTGCAGTTATTCCTTTTTGTACTTGGACATTGTAGAGTATTGAGAAGGATCCTTTCCTTCAGCTCTTGCTTTGTTGATCATGGATAGGCCAACCAATTTCTGGAATCTGGCCATCCTAGCAGTTGTAGCTGTCTCAGGATCTTCAAATGGTACAGGAGGGGAAGCAGGTCTCTTGGGGCTATCAGACTTTGGATGTTGTTGATGTTGTTGCTATCTGCCTGAAGAATAATGCCTTTGCTGGCTTCTTCCTGAAGATGAGGACCTACCCTGATGCCTTTGATAGGTTTGAAATTGGGTAGGCCTCTGAGTTGAAGAACTGGAAGCACCAGCAGCTTGTGGAGGAGGAGGAGGAGGATCCTTTCTGTATCTTTGAGGAGGTGGGGAATACCTCCTACTTTTCTTTCTTTCTTTCTGTTCATTCTTGGACAGCCACATCCATGCTGGCATGCCCTTGTAGGGTGTAATCTTCTGAACTGTATAGTAAGGAGTATCATTTGTAGGATTGGGTTTTGGGGCAGGAGGTGGAGGAGCTTTCCTCTTCTTAGACACTTTATTTTTCTTTGGCTCATCATCAATATCTTCATCATCATCATCATTATCATCAGTATAATCTTGAGGATTATCATACATTGCATTTATTTCTTTCAGGGCTTCAGCAGATATCAGAGGTTTCTCAGCCTGGGAAGGAGCTGGAGGAGGAGCTAGAATTAGAGATGGATAAATGTACACTTCAGTACTTTCAGAAACTGACTAATTTTCCTCTCCTATATCTGCCATGATCAGTACATCAAGATCAGGCAGTGGTGAATCATCCATAACAAAAACTAGAGCAGGAGGAGATGAGATGATGGGGGAAACAGCTCTGGGAGGAGATTGAATGGCTGGAATCTCTATTACAGCAAGAGTGTCCTGTAGTTGCTTTGCAACTTTGGGGCTTATGGGTGAGGTATATGGGATTATAGCCATGGATGGCTTAGTACTGTATTCTGGAAGAAAGTTCAAATGAACTATATCAAAAGTTCTCAATAAATTTAACAAATCTACTGTGGGATTTGTAATAAAATCACCAGCAGTTATTATTTCCTCTATTACTGTATCATCCACAGTATCTATTTCCATATCTGTTTCAATAAAATTAATGAAATCCATGAATTCATCATCAACATCTGCTTTTTATGCTATGTTTCTTGCTGCTGCTGTTTCTACTGCTGCTACGACTGTTGTTGTTGCTGCAACTACTATTGTTGCTGTTGTTGTTGCTGCTTCTTCTTCATGGAGTATCTCCCCCCTGCCTAGTTTCATTGCACACTGGATCCAGGCCCCTAACTAAAGAGGAAGGAGCAGAGAGAGCAAATATTTTTGCAGCTAGGGAGGAAATGGAAGTAGCAAGAGGTGAAATGGTCTCTGCTATAATGGTTTTAAGAAGGGGAATGAGAAGGGCAATGAGTGGTGGTATGATGGAGGGATCCAATAGTGGAGATGCAGAGGGTTGTGCAGAGGGTGTAGTAGCGGAGACATAAGTAGGAATGGAGGAGGATGGTGGAGGTGGAGGTGGTGTATCAAGCATTGGTTCATCTGGTGGAGAAGAAGTATGGAGGGGGATAAAGGCAAATTGAAGAAGTGGATGGTGTCTAGATGGTGGGGTAAGGGAGATGAAGGTGGTGATGGAATGGGTGTACCATGGGGGGATTGAGGTGGGGTTGGTTGTGGTGATTGAGACAGAGAAGGTTGTTGATATTCCTGAAGACGGGAAGAGGGGATGTCAGTGATATCTATTTGTGGAGAATTTGCAGGAGATAGAACTGGAGTAGGAATATGAACTAGTTGTTATTATGGTTGTTATTGTGGTTGTTGAAGAGAAGGAATGGTGGAAGAGGAGGGAAGTTGGTGTGCCATCTCAGGATGAGGTTGGATGGCTGGAGGTGATGGAGGTGGAGGAGGCATCTCTTCAGTGGGGTGGGAAGTTGCTGGAATAGCCCTAGTACTCTCAGAAGCCATGGGGGAAGAGGAAGAAGCCTTGGAGGGCTTGGTGATGGTCCTCTCCCACCTGCCAAAGAGGGCACGGGTGAGCCTCTTAGAGGCATAGATGAATATGGTCTGGGATACCATGGATTCAGCAGCCTTTTCTTATAGGAAGATCCCTAAGATTCTTCCAAAACAGACTTATTTCTTTGTATTTGTTTTCTTAATTAGATCAAACATGATCTGAGCCCAGTTTACCTTTTTCTTGTTAACTACAGCAGACATAACCAGGAATTTGTGCCTGGTTATGTAGTCATGTGCAGTGTGCTTGCCCAACAACACTTTGCCCACAATGTCTGCTAGGAATTTAAATTCAGCAGACATGTGTTTCTTCAGTAACTTCTTTGGGGTTTCTCCAGAGTAACCCATCATACCCAGCATTACATCATATTCCTCACTATCAATTTACAACACTTCTTCACGATTACTTAACCCAAAAATTTCTGTTAGGACGGCGGGAGTAAGAGAAAAAGCATTACCTGATACTGTACCTGTAAGAGTGTTCACATCTGTGGTGGAGGAAGTATAGACCCACTCCCTGATTTCAGCGCTGGCGAGTTTGATCCTTGTTGACATTAGAGTCTTTAACTGCTGTTCTTCAAGCAGTTGCAGGATTTCTAGGAATATTGGGTCCGAATGCTGGAAGGAATCAAAATTGACATCAAAGACGGTGTCGAATTTCATTACCGCAAGATTTCCTGCTGGAGCCGCCATTACAGCACCTGCAAGAGAAAAACAACGATCAAGTGCAAAGGACCTGAAAGTGCGGGATGGAGGTCGAAGAAAACCTAGATATAAGGTTTTCAAGAATATGAATCGATAAACACCGTTCCACGAAAAATGAAAAATTCTTTGATCTGAGGTCGACGAAATAATTTGGAGGTAAATAATTCATCGAGCTCAGTCTGAAGATTTGAAGACATTTCGTCGAGCTTTGTTCGACGAAAGTTTTCTAAATCAAATTTGTCGATCTCCGTTCGACGAAAATAACTTCACTTACAGAGAGTCCGTCGATCTCCGTTCGATGAATATCTCAAGAACTTTTCCCAGTTCGTCGAGCTCCGTTCGACGAACTTTGAAGAATTCATCGAGTGCAGACAGAAGTTAAATCAAAGCTTCTCCATTGATCATGCCCAGTTGATTTATAAAGAATAAGTGATTCCTTTCATCTAAGGATTTGGTGAAAATATCAGCTCTTTGTAAATCAGTGTAGATATAGACAAGTTTGATTTTGTTTTTGTCTACACAATCTCTAATGAAATGATTCCTAATGTCTACATGTTTAGTCCTACTATGATGGACTGGATTTTGTGATATGGCTATAACACTTGTGTTACCACATAAGAGAGTTGAATTATTTAAGTTGAAGGCATAGTCCAGGAGTTTGTTTTGGTTCCACAACATCTGGGAACAGCAACTGCCAGCTGCTATATATTATGCTTCAGCAGTTGATGTGGACACAGATGACTACTTCTTACAAAACCAGGAGACTAATCTCATACCAAGAAACTGACAGGTTCTTGAGGTACATTTTCTGTCCACCCTGCATCCAGCAAAGTCACCATCTGAGTATCCAGTTAACTCAAATTCTGACTCAGTAGGATACCAAAGGCTTAGACTAGGATAACTCTTTATATATCTCAAAATTCTTTTTAGAAAAATTAGGTGAGATTCTTTAGGGTTCACTTGGACCGTAGCACAAAGGCATGTGGCAAACATGATATCAGGTCTGCTAGTTGTAAGATATAATAGGGACCCAACAATGCCCCTGTATAACTTTTGGCCAACAGGTTTCCCATGTGGATCAGAATTTATTACAGCATTAGTTGTCATAGGTGTTTTCTTTGCTGAGGCATCAGCCATCCCAAACTTCTTGATAAGCTCCTTAGCATATTTAGCCTGGGAGATGAAGATGCCATCAGGTAGCTGCTTCACTTGGAGACCAAGGAAGTAGGAGAGCTCACCCATGCTACTCATCTCAAACTTTGAATGCATGAGGTCAGAGAACCTCTTATATAGTTTGGAATCAGTATACCCAAATATAATGTGATGCACATATATTTGTACTAACAAGGTTTGATCCTTATGATGTCTAGTGAATAAGGTTTTATCTACTATGCCTCTAATGAATTTATGCTCTATCAGAAAGCTAGCTAAGTCTCATACCAAGCTCTTGGAGCTTGCTTTAGATCATAGAGGGCTTTATACAATTTAAATACATGATAAGGATGGGTTAGAGAGACAAAACCTGTAGGTTATTCAACATAGACTTCTTCTTTTAGTACTCCATTCAGAAAAGCACTCTTTACATCCATCTGATATAACTTGAACTTCTTATAGGCAGCATAGGCAAGAAAGATTCTGATTGCCTCTAACCTTGCAACTGGTACAAATGTTTGGTCATAGTCTATTCCTTCTTCTTGCCTATAACCTTGAGCAATAAGCCTAGCCTTGTTTCTCACAATTACACCTTGGGAATCTAGTTTGTTTCTATATACCCATTTGGTTCCAATGACTGGGTAGTCTTTGGATCTTGGAACCAAATCCCAAACTCTACATCTCTCAAATTGGTTGAGTTCCTCTTGCATAGCAATGATTCAGTGGGGATCCTGCTCAGCAGGAAAGTGGATGTACCCAATTGGGGAACCAATATAAACAACTGTATGCTTGGCTGTGGAGTTTGTTTTGTTTTTATATTATAGGTGCTAAGGACAAGCTCTAGATCACCTAGTAAGAAATTAGTGAAAAGACTAAAAAATTTCAAAGACCTATTCACCCCCCCTCTAGGTGACTAGCTAACCTTAAGTTAAATAACATTGAAGTGGTATCCGAGGTTTTGACTTAGAATATTAGCTGGCCTAATTTCTAGTGTGTTTTTGAGAATTTCCTGGCGAGCCGGGTTTGTTTTGGATCTCGGTGGAGCCTTTTTGGGATATTCGCTATTTTGGACATCGGGGAGTTTTTACCTGAGTTTGGTTTGTCGAATTTTGATTTCAACTTCGCTGTTGGATTTGTAGCATCGATATTTAGCTTTGCTGCGAATTTTGTGGAAATCCGAGTTGATTGGATTTTTTGGTAGTTTGGACGTTTATTATAAGAGTAATAAAATGTTATAAGTATAAATACCCTTACGATATTCAGAAACCCTATTCATAGTCTCTCCCAAAGCCGTCAAACTGATTTGGGAAAGAGGGAAAGCGGCAGTCATTACAGAGCTTTTGGCCTTCGATTGTAGGAGCTTCGGTGGATAAAATCGTCGTCAGAGGGTAGATATGGACAGCTCTGGCCGAGATCTATGTTTGTTCGGTGAGGTTTTCTAGTTTCTTGCATTTTTTGGTGTAGGGAATTCATTTTTGACCCTTTTGCCCCGAAAAGTTTTAGGAATCGTTACCTAGGTGTTCTTGAGGCCAGATCCTGGAGGAGGAGCCCTTGCGTGGCCGGATTTCATGCGATTTGAGGAAAGTGGTGATTTCTTCCCCTTACTATGCCATACTTCGTATATTTCCTGTTGCTTTCCTTCCCTCCTTAGCATTTAGGAGTTGTGTAGGTTTCAGATAATGCCGATCTATTGCATAGTGTTATATTTCTGGTTATGGGCCATTTGTCGATTAGATGGAAGTTAGCCTAAGTAAACCCGTCGATTGGGTGACAGTAGCCTAAGTATAATTCGTTGTATATGACAGTTAGCTTAAGTTTAATTCGTCGAATATGGTGGGGTCAGCCTGAGTGAAATTCATCAAGTATGGGTTTTGGACTAAGTCAAAATCGTCGAATAGTCTCGGCATTGAGTAAAGTCTGATTCATTGAGTAATCTTAACGAATTCATCGAGTATCAAGCTTGGCATTGAGTGATTTGGTTTTGGCGTCGAGAGCATCGAGTATTGGTGAGGCTAAGTCAAATTCGTCGACTATTCGCGACGAATTCGTAGATGATCGTCTGGGCATCGAGAGCATCGAGTGATCTGTGAGTGTAAGTAAAACGCATCATGAAATCTCAACGAATTCATCGAGTATTGGTAGTTTGGCGACGAGAGCGTCGCGTGAACCAGACGTTGTTGAGTGCTTTGAGCATTAATGCCTTTGGCGTCGAGTGCGCTGAGTGGAGTCAGCTAGGAGTCGAGTGAAAGAATTGATTGAAGTAAAAACTGTCGAGTTAAGTCCAGACGTCGAGTGAGACTACTTTGGCATTGAGTGAGCTGAGTGAACTCGGCTAGACGTCAAGTATACTCGACGGAGTTTTCGTGGACTTACGTTATTTTCGCTGATTCGTCATGCATCAAGTTAACCAATTTTTTTGATAAGTATAATTCATTGAGTGTCTACTGTATTCGTCAAGTATACTCGATGAATCATTGTGGACTTAGAATTTTCTTGCCGAATTGAGTCCAATTTGTCGAGTATGGCCTTAGGGTGATTTTTGAGATTTTTTCTTCCTTATTTTCATAGGAGTAAACATGTGTTTTTAGTTGAGATTTTATAGGTTTTGTGGATGTTAGGACTATTTGGGGATGTGGGTGTTAGTGGAATGCACCCTGTCATAGTAACCTGTTTTATAAATCTTTACCCTGGTGGGTTTACCCGATGTGGGTTTGTGACTATTGGTGTGTTGGGTAGGTTCCAACCACCTCAGGTGCCGGTTTTTCCCCGATTATGGGTGTGTCAATAAATGAGACCTCCTTTCCTTGGGCCCTTGTGAAGTTTTTACTGTTGGTGTGTTGGGTAGGTTCCCAACACCGCAGGTGCCAGATTTTGCTGGTGTTTATGCTCATTCTATGATGAGTTTGCTACTTTTATATATATACTTACTTGTGTATATGTTTATAAAGCTTAGATCTTTATCGAACTTGGTTCAACTTGGGATGTCTAACCCTTGTGAATTCTTTCTCACTTTTTCCTTGTGGTTGTATGTTGATGCTTTCCTCCCAGTTTTCCTGTTTGTGTTGGTAACCCTTTGACTCCTTTACTTTCATTTGAAATTGATCTTTCTTTGCCACTTGTATATTCTTTCTGAGGTATTTTTTTCTTTGGAGTGCCTCAAGTTTGGAGCAGTAATCGGTTGAGCGACTAGGGTTGGTGGTTGCTGGCATTCTGCAGTTGTGGCAGTCATCTTTGCCTCACCATTGTGAGGTAGTGTTGTTGTTTTATTGTTTAGTTCAAACATACATGCCTTTTTGGTGGGTTCGTGTCAGGTTGTTGACGCCCACTAGAGTTTTTATATTGTTAAGTTATTTGTTATCTGCTCAATCTTTTCTAGATGACTTGTTAATTTTACTTGTTCTCTGGGATGGTTTTATACTAGGATTGCATGTTAGTTATTTTTTTAAAAAAGTATAAAAGTATCATTTTGACTATCTCATTCATAACATTGTTTTATACCAAAGTCACTATATTTTAACAAACGTAAATGTTATTTCTATACTTATATTAAATCTAGAGGTTTGCATATCATGAGTTGTCCTATTTGTATGTTTATGCTCATGTAGGATGTTAATCTATATAAACAAAGTATTTTCCGCAGTATATATTCATATTTTCACTTGTCGACTGGCTGATCCATAGAGCCGAGGGATACAACATCAAAACATAACTTAAATTATATCTTTCTTCATAATAAACTTGAAGATTTCATATAAAGTGTTAGGTTTGAGTTCTTGCATGAGCGCCTGCAGTTATGCCCGCACGGCATGGCATCATGGCACATGTTTTCTCTTACTATGATATATTGTTTAAAGGCAGAGAAAATGCGGGTTGTGACAGTTGGTATCAGATGGATAAGTTGTTTGACATTTGGTCGATTGACTATCTCTGATTAGTTTTAGATTGTCTTGTTTCATTTCATACACACACTAATGTGTCATCAGTATGTCTTGGCCGAAGCATGAACACTACACTTATATGCATGCCAAGAAGTATACATGGCATATTATGTAGTATGCGATGCATAATATGTGTTTGTATATGGATCCTCATAGGAAACAACATATGACTGTTATATATTATGGGAAGCATAACAATCATCCCATGAATGCACATTAGATTTTTCTTTTCGTTACATGCGATATTATGTAGTATGAGATGCATACTTTTCATGTGTACGCTGCTCATAACATGTATTAAGGCCTTTATTAGAATGCATAGCACAACATACATGACATAACATAGCATTAGCACATGTGCCAAGCTAAAGATCTATATGATGGCATACATACATGCATGGTTTTAAAGCAAAAAGAATAAGAATTCATGCATTCATAGTTTATCCACATGAGTCAATAGGATGACAGTAAATCATCCTAAGTTTAAGCCTGGCAACATTAATGAAAATCACAGAGCAAGTTATCATCTAGAGAAAGTATCTATACATGTATGACCTGAACTAAGTTGTGTAGTTCTAGCAGTTAAGCTAGCTTTTCATTTGGCATTCTTATATTCATAGGATGCCTCCTAAGCGTGTTGGGATGAGGTCGACTCATCAGTCTGATGGCGAGTCGTTGAGTGCGCATAGTGCGGCTGTGATTGAGGGACTGCGGCATAATAATGAGGCTCTGTCAAGGCAGATGGTTGAGATGCAATCGCAGATTCAAGCGCTGTTGACTTTCCTTTTATGGTAGTAGCCGAGAGTGCAGGACCCTACTGTGGGTCAAGTCGTTCCCATTCCTCCTACTACTTTGGTGCCTCCAGTTCTACTGCCACCGAAGATGAACTTTATTTCACATTTTCAGTGACAAGGACCTCCTACCTATGACGGCAGAGCTAATTTCATGGCATTGGATGATTAGATTATCATGATCGAGGAGATGTTCTCGTATTTAGGAATTTCTGCGGACCAGAGAATGTTGGTCGCCGCTTACCAACTTAATGGTCTTGCAAAGAGCTGGTGGTTAAGAGAAAAAGAAGACCTCATAGATGGGTGCTGGTGGGGATTATTCAAGGAGTTACTGCTTAGGAAATTTTTGACGTCGCTCGAGCAAGACTATTTGATAAACAACTTACTGCATCTGAAATAAAGACAACTCACGGTCAGTAAGTATGAGGTAGAGTTCAGCAAGTTGAGCCGGTTTGCCCCGGATTTGGTTGCTTCTGAAGCTAGCAGAGTCAAGCGATTTCAAGGTGGTCTTACGAGTGACATCAAGCTGCTGGCTAGCGCTTATGGATTTGAGAACTATGTTGAGGCAGTGGAAGCTGCTCTTAAAGTCGAAGCCATCGATAATGCTAAGAATCGAGGCATATAAATGAGAAAGGATAAGAAAAGGTCATATGATGGTAAGAGCTCTCGGGAATTTGGTCCAGCTTCGAAGAAAAGAAGCATGGAGGTGTGCAGTTTCTGTGGCCGGTCGGGCCATCCGTTCGAAAAGTGCCTCAAGATGTTGGGAGCTCAGAAGCAGTAACAAGAGATTGCAATTCAAACCGCTCCCAAAAGAGATCTGGATTGTGCTTCATGCTAGCGGAAAGGGCACAATGCTGCCCATTGTTGGGGTATGGAGAAGGTCTGCTTCTAGTGTGGACAGAAAGGACATTTCACGTCAAAGTGCCTGCAATCTCTGTAACGATGGGGATATTTAGGCCAAGCTTCGCTACAGGTCTGCAGCCCGTGCCAGCCCAACCCCTCTCCGACCTATTTCTCAACACGGTAGGTTGTTGAGAACGTGGAGTTTCGAACCCATGCCTCGTTAATAAGGCACCTTCCACAACACTCATCACCAACTGAGCTGCAGCTCAGTTGGTGATGAGGGCTGTGGAAGGTTCCTTGTTAAGTAGGCGCGGGTTAGAAACTCAGCGTTCTCAACATCCTACCATGCTGATAAACATGCTAGAGAGGGGTTGGGGTGGCACGGGCTGCAGTCCTGTAGCGAAGCTTAGCCTAAATAATCGGGTCATTACAGTCTCAGCTCCTACTGCAGCCAGTTCCAATTCGAGCTTTGCAGCCATAACGTTTGGACAAAGTGAAGGGCAAGCTGAATGTGATGATTATGGAGCTGAGGAAGCACAGATGTCCACCCAAGTGATCTCAGGATTGATTCTAATCTAGTTCTAGATTTTAGCTCATAGTTGTAGTTTCGATGCTTGTTCGTCTAGTTACATATGCGATTTTATAGGGAAGTTTAATGTAAAGAACCGTTGGGTGCACGTTCTTTTTGATTCTAGTGCTACCCACTTGTTCGTGGTTAGGTCTTTCGTAGAGCATCATCGTCTGACTCTCGATCTATTTGGCGACTCTTTTCGTATTAAGTTTTCTTCTGGTGATTCGGTGGTGTCGGATCAAGGTATCCAATGTTGTCTAATCCTTTTAGGTGATTTCCTAGCTTTTACAGATTTGAATTTGTTGTACCTAGAGGACTTTGATGTGAACTTGGGCATGGACTGGTTGTCCAGATATGATACGGTTATTCAATGCAAGGTTAAGCGGTTGGACTTCAAGATGGACAACGGCCACCCCAGGAGTGTGTATGGTTTTCCACGCCAGGATTCCCCGATCATTTCTGTGGTATGTGTTTAGAAACTTTTAGATTCTGGATGTTTTGCTCGTTTGGTTTCTATTTTGGACACCGTTGGTACTTTGCCGCGTGTCGAAGATGTTACTGTGGTGCACGAGTTTCCTGATGTTTTCCTAGTTAGTCTTCCTAGTCTTCCTCCTGAGAGCGATGTGAAGTTTGTTATTGATTTGGAGCCGGGTACTTGCCTTATTGCTAAGGCACCATACTGGATGACCCTGCGTAAGCTGGAAGAGTTGCATACTTAGCTGGATGAGTTATTGCAGTGTGGATTCATTAGGCCAAGTTCTTTACCTTGGGGTGCTCCCGTGTTGTTTGTAAAGAAGAATGATGGATATATGAGGTTGTGCATCAATTAAAGGGAAATGAAAAGGGAATATATGAAGAACAGGTATCCCTTGTCACAAATAAATGATTTTTTTGATCAGTTGCGTGATAGTACGTTGTTTTTGAAGATTGACTTTCGTTCAGTCTACCATCAGTTGAGAATCTATAAGATGGATGTTCCACTGACCGCTTTTTGTTCTCGGCATGGACATTTTGAGTTCTTGGTAATGTCCTTTGGGTTGACGAATGCACCCTCTGCTTTTATGGATATGATGACCAGAGTGTTCAAAGATTTTCTGGACCGTTTTGTGTTTGTTTTTATTGATGATGTCCTGGTTTTTTCCTGGAGTGCTGATGAGCATTCCCAACACTTATGTTTATTTCAATCTACTTTAAGAGAACATAAGTTGTATGCAAAGTTTAGTAAGTGCGAGTTTTAGCTACCTCAGGTTTCCTTTTTGGGTTATGTTGTGAATAAGTATGAAATTTTGTTGACCCAGAAAAGATAGCTGCCGTAATGGATTGGAAAAGACCTACCACACCCAAAGAGATAAGAAGCTTCCTAGGGTTGGCATGATATTATGGAAGGTTTGTGGAAGGATTTTCTACGTTTTCTGTGCTGCTGACTGAGCTTATGTAGAAGTGCTCAATGTTTGTTTGGAGAGATAGGTGCGATGAAGCTTTTCAGGAATTGAAAAAGTGATTGTGCACTGCTCCAGTGTTGACTTTGTCTACCGAAGGATTGGAGTATGTTGTTTATGCGGATGCATTGCACGTCGGTCTTGGATGTGTGTTGATGTAATAAGACAAGGTAATTGCGTATAGATCGAGGCAATTAAAGATACATGAGAGGAACTACCCTACTCATTATTTGGAGTTTGCGGTAGTTACTTATGCCTTGAAGTTGTGGAGACATCTATTGTATGGTGCATTGTTAAAGATTTACACGGACCATAAGAGCTTGAAGTGTGTCTTCACTCAAAAGGAGTTGAATATGCGCCAATGTATATGGTTAAAGTATGTCGCGGATTATGATGTTGATATTCTATATCATCCAAGTAAAGCAAATGTGGTAGCCGATGCCTTGAGTAGAAAAACCACGCAGATCTTCGATCTTTCTGTGGATTCCTTGGGGGAAGATGTACAACCTTGGGCTCGCGGGAGGTCTTTCCAGCAGCTGTGACATGGAGAAACTGGCGATAGGTACTTGATGGGCGAGTGGGACCGAGTGGTCCACTCACAGGGGCGAGTCAGAGGTTCTTGGCAGAAGGTGAGACGCCCTTGGGGTCACGAGCTTGGCCCTAGAAGGCCAGATGGCCTATGGGGCGAGAGGCCGGCGAGACGAATAGATGGGATCGTCTTGCCCTCCAATCACTTCCCCCACTTGCCGCATAGGAGGAAAGATGTTTTTACCCTTTTACCCCCAAGAGGGATTTTACTCATCTGCCCCAGGTAATTTTACACTTCTACCCCTGGTGGTCTGCGTATAGCTCTTCAAGACAGTGGAGTTTGACTGTTGGTAGGCCCAACCCAGGGTATTTTGGTAATTTCAGGTCGGTTCAGTATGGATATTTGCAGATAAAACTCAGAGGCCCATAAATAGACCGACAAGGTGCCTGGAAAAGTTTGTTGAACCTTTCCATATTCTTCCTCACAGGAACCTAGATCAGCAATTGGCTAGGCAGGGGAAGGACTTCGGTTTCTTCCGGGTAAGAGGTGGGACCTCTGAGATGAGACCCCTCGGTCTGTTTCCAGTTCTGTGACTCACGTCAGGAAGGTGGTTCAAGAGCAGTAGGTGTAGGCTGCAACCTCCGGTCTGAACTCTAGGCGGGATCAAAAAGCTGGTTCCAACATTTTTAGTGTAGTGAGCGTGGACCGCAGCCCTCAAAGAAGAATCTTGAGCAACCACATAGAGGGAGGCCATGGAGAAGGAGAAGGAGAGGTGTCTGATAACCCGGGAGGATTTGTTGGAAGAGAAGAGTTCATGGCATCAATTAAAGGTATCATGGACCTGCTGCAAGGGATCTCACGACAGGGGGACTGTTCAACCCCGCTACCTCAGGTGCCCGCTCTCGCGCCGCCAGAAGAGCTCGTCTCGATGCGAGTGGGAGAAGATGCTTCGGGAAGGCGACCGGGGAAGGAAGTGATGGTGGAAGGAGGCATGCGAGACATGGATGGAAGGGAGCTGTTCCCCAGCGCTGCAAGCGCCGTCTCGCCAGGGGAGGTCATCACGAGAGTTTGGGCGGCGAGACTAGTGGCGATAGGGTCGCCTTTTTGCGAATTGATCCCGTCGGCTCCCATCCCGGAAGGGTTCCGGGAACCCGAGATGAACTACTATGTGGGGAAAAGATGATCCCCTCCATCACTTGTAGTGGTTCGAGGACGCGATCTCGATTAGGCCCATGACAGACGCATTAATTTGTCGTCATTTTGCCATCACTCTGAAGGATAAGGCTAGGGACTGTTTTCACAAGCTCCCAACGGGCTCAATATACTACTTCGAGGACCTGAGCAGAAGTTTTAAGCTACGTTTCTCAACTTCGAAGAAGAGGAAGAAGAACCCGAAGTCTATCTTCTTGATTAAGTAGAGGGCGGATGAGTCTTTAGCTCAGTACGTAGATAGGTTCCATGAGGAGATCCTAGACATCCGAGAGATTCCTAGATTTGCCCTCAGATGTTCTTTACCATGGGGCTACGGGAAGGCTTCTTCAAGATGAGCCTCACTCAGAAGGCGCCATTGTCATTCGAAGGACTAATGGAGAAGGCGGCGAAGGAAATAGCTATGGAGGCCGTGAATTCGGCTTTCGTAGAAAAGCTAGCGAGGCTGCCGGAGGTGGAGTCGAGAGAATCTGGAGGGAGACAACAGGAGGTGAGGATAATGGAAGAGTTAAGTGCCCCGACATGCCAGGAGTTGGGATGGAGGCAGCAGGAGGGCCCAGCCCCAGGGCAAGTGAGAGGATTTCCCTGGGGAGGAAGGAACCAACCAGCAAAAGTGGCGGTACGGTCATAGACCGCCCCTACACCCGCCACAGCAAGCTATGACAATCGACCGAGGGAGAGGTATAGGCCGGGAGAGAGGAAGAGCAGGAGCTTGGAGGATGAGAAACCCTCAGGAAGGGAGACATGGGGGGAGGTAGCTTTGCAATACTGTGACTTCCACGAGGAGAAGGGGCATGCAATGACTACCTACCCAGAATTATTGGAAATGAGAAGAGAAAGAGGAGAAGGAGAGTAGCAGAGGCCGGTGCGAAAAGAACAAGGGACTGGAACCGGAGAGGAAGGTCGATTTGTAGATCGAGCAGACATAGGATACCGGGGGGAATTGGAGTAATCCATGGGGGTATGGATCGAGGCTGCTCGAAAAGCGAGCCTTCACACTATGTATCATCTAAGCGTAGCCTAGACATCACAATCCCCTCCCCCGGATGAGAAAATCACCTTTTTCAATGAAGGACGTGTCAGACCATGAAGACCCTTTCTGCGACGCGCTAGTGATTCGGACCGCCATTGAAAATTTCACGGTATCGCGGATCCTGGTGGACAACCGAAGCTCAGTGAACGTTATTTTCATGAAGGCATTCAATGAGATGAGGGTGGAGGCCCGGAGGGTGCTGGCAGCCGACGAACCATTATTTGGATTCTCAGGAGAGAGGAAGGAGGTCGAGGGGGAGTAGGGCTCCAGGTAACCCTGGGGGACTATCCAGGAACTGCCGCTTCGTCATAGTGGATGCCCCCAACAATTACAATGCCATTTTTAGGCGCCCATTGATCAGTGCTTTCAGGTGTGTGCCGTCATCTTTTCACCAGTGCTTGATGCTCAACTTCGGAGGTACCCAAATCATAGTGCAGGGAGATCTGAAGGCGGCCATAGAATGCTACGTGATGGCGGTGAACACCATCTCATGGCAGGAAGAGGCTGAGGAGATAGAGAAGTGGATGGAGCGATGGCAACATAAGCTTGGTGACGGAACAGAGGAGAAATGAGGAGTGGTTGGAGGAGATGGTAGATGGGGCGTCAGGAATTCGACCTCGCTTTCATTCCTCAGCTTGCCATCAAGGCACAAGCGGTGGCCGACTTCCTGGTGGACTACATAGTTTAGGTCAAAGAGGCTGAAGCATCCCCTCGAGTGGATCGGAAGATGATGGTAGATTGGGCTTCAGGAAGAAATTCCTTCGGAGGGGGAATGATCTTGGTAAGTCCAAAGGGGACTAGCATTCAGCAGGCCTTGAAGATCTACTTCACAATCACCAACAACTAAGCGGAATATGAGGCGATCATCGCAGGGCTCCGGTTAGCTCGGGAGCTGGGCATACACGATATTGTGGTCACGACGGATTCCATGGTGGTCGCGGGCTAGATCAAAGGGGAGTTCGAGGCAAGAGAGCCCACCCTCCACCTGTACCTAGGGAAGGTCAAAGACGTCATCGGGTGGTTCCGAAGCTTTTCAATTCGACACGTCCCGAGGGACGAGAGTACTCAGGCTGATCAACTTGCCAAGTATGGCCCACGGGCTGGAGGAACGATGACAGAGCTTTTTAGGCCGTCCATAGAAGAGGGAGAACTCATGGAGATAAGCCTACAAGGGTCTTGGAGGGACCCCTTCATCACCTTTTTGACCTCGGGGCAACTGCCCGCGGACGATCTCGATAAGAAGCATGCCAGGTACAAGGTGGCGTACTACCTGCTAAAAGATGGGGCTTTGTACCGTAAGACACTGTTGGGCATGTTTGATCGATGTGTGTCAGAGGAAGATATTCCAAGGTTTTTGGAGGAAATTCACTTGGGAGAATGTGGCAGTCATTCAGGAAGCCGGACATTAGAGGGGAGAGTGCTGAGACAGGGGTACTTCTGTCCCACCCTCAGGAAAGATGCAGAGGAGTTTGCAAAAAGATGTCAAAAGTATTAGGAGTTCGCCCCCCCTCCAACTACTTCCAACCCAGAGGTTACGAACCATCACGGCTCCCTGGCCCTTCGCTTTATGGGGGCTAAACCTGGTGGGTCCTTTTCCCCAGACAAGTGGACAAAGGAGATTTCTGCTAGTCATGTTAGACTATATTTCAAAATGGCTGGATGTGAAGGCGTTGGCCAAGGTGACTTCATTGGTGGTAAAAAATTTTGTATGGGGAGAGATCATCTGCCGGCATGGGCTATCGATGGCCATTGTGACTGATAATGGACCGTAATTTTCTAGTAGAGAATTCGTGAACTTCTGCATACATCTAGGTATAGATCTCCACTTTGCCTCGGTTCATCACCCGCAGAGCAATGGACAAGTGGAAGCAGCAATTAAGATCATTGTTAACCTTTTGAAGAAGA
This sequence comes from Platanthera guangdongensis, assembly GCA_039583875.1. NCBI lineage: Eukaryota > Viridiplantae > Streptophyta > Magnoliopsida > Asparagales > Orchidaceae > Platanthera > Platanthera guangdongensis. The sequence continues at coordinate 103,670,958 of CM077159.1, forward strand.
AAGTGGAGAACCTGAGGGGGAGCTTGGTGGAACAGCTCCCTTCAGTCTTATGGGCCTTGAGAACCACACCAAACACCGCCACAGGAGAGACCCCCTTTAAGCTCTCTCACGGCTCAGAGGCTACCCTACCAGTAGAGTTCGAGGTCACGTCACCAAGAGTAGCTGTTGCAAGAGAGGGAGATGAAGGATGGATGGCAAAGAACATGGAGGAACAAAAACTCTCTCTTGATCTCATGGAGGAGCTCAGGGATTTGGCAGTGATCCGATAGGAGGTCAAGCACCGGATGGCAAGATACTTTGACAAGCATAGAAGGATCAAACAGTTCAAGAAGGGTGATCTGGTTCTAAAGAAGGTGGATGCAGCAGGTAGAGGGGACTCTGTAAGAAAGCTCAATCCAAATTGGTAGGGTCCGTTTGTAGTAAGGGAGGTCTTGAAGTTGGGAGGGTACCACCTCCAGGATTTGGACGGGGTACCCCTTGATTGCGCCCGAAGTGGAGGTGACTTAAAAAGATTTTATCCGTAACACATTTTGTTCATTGCGTTTTTATTGTTCAATACTTGCAATTTGGATGTGACCTTATGATATGATGAAATCGCAGGTGTCTCTTTTCATGACATTAAAGGTGAAATGTGAAAATAACTGCATAGAGACCCCTAGCAGACCCGCTGACCAGGTTCTCATCTAGCTAGCAGGGCTGTAGGCTCACTCGGTGGTTAGAGATGGTTCAGAAAGGAGACCCCGAGCAGACACGCTTACCAGGCCCTCATCTAGCTGGCAGGGTTGTAGGCTCACTCGGTGGTTGGAGGTTGTTCGGAGAGGAGACATCGAGCAGACCTGCTGACCAGGCTCTCATCTAGCTGGCAGGGTTGTAGGATCACTCGGTGGTTGGAGATGGTTCAGAGAGGAGACCCCGAGCAGACTCGCTGACCATGCTCTCATCTAGCTGGCAGGGCTGTATGTGCACTTGGTGGTTGGAGATAGTTCGGAGAGGAGTCCTCGAGCAGAACCGCTGAACAGGCTCTCATCTAGCTGGCAGGGCTGTAGGCTGACTCGGTGGTTGGAGATGGTTCAGAGAGGAGACCCCGAGCAGACCCGCTGATTAGGCTCTCATCTAGCTGGCAGGGCTATTGGCTCACTCAGTGGTTGGAGATGGTTCTGAGAGGAGACCCCGAGCAGAACCGCTGACCAGGCTCTCATCTAGCTGGCAGGTTTGTAGGCTCACTCGGTGGTTAGAGATGGTTTGGAGAGTATAACCCAAGCAGACTGGCTGACCAGACTCTCATCTAGCTAGTAGGGGTATAGGCTCACTTGGTGGTTGGAGATGTTTTGGAGAGGATACCCCAAGCAGACCTGCTGACTAGGCTCTCATCAAGATGGCAGGGTTGTAGGCTCACTCGGTAGTTGGAGGTGATTTGGAGAGGAGACCCCGAGCAGACCCGCTGACCAGGCTCTCATCTAGCTGGTAGGGCTGTATGCTCACTCGGTGGTTGGAGGTGATTTGGAGAGGATATCCCGAGCAAACCTGCTGACCAGGCTCTCATCTAGCTGGCAGGGCTGTAGGCTCACTCTATGGTTGGAGGTGATTTGGAGAGAAGACCCCGAGTAGACCCGCTGACCAGGCTCTCTTCTAGCTAGTAGGGTTGTAGGCTCACTCGTTGGTTGGAGGTGATTTGGAGAGGAGACCCCGAGCAGACCCGCTGACCAGGCTCTCATCTAGCTGGCAGGGCTGTAGGCTCACTCGGTGGTTGGAGGTGATTTGGAGAGGAGACCCCGAGTAGACCTGCTGACCAGGCTCTCATCTAGCTGGCAGGGCTGTAGGCTCACTCGGTGGTTGGAGGTGATTTGTAGAGGAGACTCCGAGGAGACCCGCTGACCAAGCTCTTATTGAGCTGGCAGGGTTGTAAGCTCACTCGGTGGTTAGAGGTGATTTGGAGAGGAGACCCCGAGCAGACTCACTGACCAGGCTCTCATCTAGCTTGCAGGGCTGTGGGCTCACTCAGAGGCAAGTCAAGTGGTAGGAGCTCATGGAGAGAGGTGTCCATATTCGTCAGGAAATTGGTAGAGAATTCCTTTTGGATCCCTAGTTTGGATTTGGGCTAGGTTCACTGAGTTAAGATGTCTTTGACCAACCTTGTATAGTCAGGGTCATTGGTTGTGTCCTAGAGTCTAGGGTTTGTCCTTATAATATCATCCTGTAGACCAGCCATCCTCCAGTATGCCAGAGAAACTCAATACTTAGAGATATTATCAGCTCAAGAAAATGTGTTCGACGTTCGTCGACCTCAGCTCAACGAACCATATTCTTTGCTCGACGAATTCTGGTCGACTATTTGAATCCTTCTCAGCCAGAGACTTCTCAGATTATAAGTCCACAATCATTCTTCGGTCGACGAATTTGGATCTCTGTTTGACGAATGGTGATTGTCAGTTCGACGAAGATTGTAGCAGAATTGACAAGTTTCCCTTGAAGACTAATTGCTATTGTCTGGTCGACGAACTCATCAGTTTAGCTCGACGAACTGTGAACTCAGCTCGGCGAACTGTGAACTCAGCTCGACGATATCTATTCTTCGTTCAATGATTCCAGACTAGGTCTTCTCCAGTTTTTCGTCCCCTTTTCATGGTGATGATTCCTGAGTAATTAATGCTCAATCTTCTCGGAATGTTACCGTTGGAACGAGCATTGATCATGTATTATTACATGCCGTTTTTCCATGGGATAGTTAGGGAATTCATTGATTGTCGCTTCCTTCCTAGGCCAACTGCATTTACTGCTCAAGCATTCAAATTTCGAGTGTGTGTTCTTCAATCAGTTACACAGAAAAGAAAAGATTAAGCAATCTTGCTTACAGACATTACTTTCAAGAAGTCTTACAGAAATCAAAAGCTTTACACACTGTAATCAGCCTAGGCCAGAGAACATCTTCATCAAGAAGAAGAAGAACATTCAATCTACATCAAGAGTATTCTTCTTTCAATCCTACAGGACAACTTCAGAAGGACAACAATAACTCTATCTGTCAAAGAAGTTCCTGAAGCAATCTCTGGTCAAGGCAGTCAAGTCTTTGAAGACCTGTCACCCTGAAGCAGAGCTCCAGATTTCCTGAGCCATTCAAGATCTCAGGGGGAGCAATCTGCTGAAATGAATCCACTAGTCTTCTCAGTTGTTATTGAGAAAGAGAAGACACCATCACCTTTTTCATCCTCTGTACAGGGTTTTAAGTCCCTTCAAAATTATTCCTGGTTGCAAGTCTCCTACCAAAAGACTTGAGGTTTTGGTTTTTGAGCACATGAACAAAAGCTCATTGGTGTCAGGCACCTGATCAAAAATCTGAGTGGATTCCTACCAGGGTGGTAGAGGAGTGGATGTACCCAGGTTGGGGAACCACTATAATTTCTTGTGTCATTTGGTTGCCCTTTTTCTTTTATTTTTGGCTGTGTTCTGTGATTTGTTAGGTTATTGTGCTTGTTACTTTGTTTGCTAACTTGTTCACCTAGGATTACAACAAAAGTTGTAAAGATTTTGTAAGAGAGCATAATACTCTATTCACCCCCCCCCCCCCCCCCCCGCCCCCTCTAGAGTATTTCAGATCTAACCTTCACTTTCAATTGGTATCAGAGCGAGGTTGGTTAATCTACCACACCTTAGCAGGTTGGTTATTTTTGGTTGCACAGGCTAACACCTGAACCATAAAGATCCCTCTTGTTAGATCTGATTGTTTTGTTTCCTTTATTAGATTTATTTCTTCACAAAATGGCTCAAAATAAAGATTATGCAAGCATCAGACCTCCAGCATGCAATCTTAACAGATTTGCCATCTGGAAGGCAAGAATCAAATTGTATATGAATTCTATTGATGATGATATCTTTGCTTCCATCTTAACAGGAGTACCTCCAGCACCTACAGCTTCTCCAAGTACTTCTACAAATATGACTGCAGTACCTCCTCCAGATAATAACGAAGCCCAAGGAAAGCCAAAATTACAGATGCAAAAGCAATGAACATCTTGGCTCAGACTATGTCAGATGATATATTTCAGAAGGTGGCTGAGTGCACCTCAGACAAGGACATTTCATACTCCCTCAACCAAATGGTTACTGGTTCAGCTGATGAAAGGAAAGACAGGAGATCAAATCTCATATTCCTGTATGAGAATTTTAAGAAGGATGAGGCTGAATCAGTTGCTGAAATGTATAATAGGTTGAGCTCAATCATCAATGAGCTTAAAACCTTGGATAAAGATATCACCCTTACAGAGGTTAATGAAAAAATCTTGATGTGTTTCCCTAGCTCTTGGGACTCAAGAATCTGGCCTATCAAAGAAGCCAGAAGCCTAAATGAGATATCAACTGAATCTCTGCTAGGTAAACTAAAATCTTATGAGCAGTTGATTAAATTAAGAGAAGCAGCTGAACAGAAATCAATAACTCCAGTGAGAAAAGATCACAGTATAGACTTCAAGGCATCAGAGGAAAGTGAGCCCTCAACATCCAATGAAGAACTAATGATCCTCTTTGCAAAAAGATTTTATAAGATGGCTAGAAAGGACTTCAGAAGAAAATCATCCAGGCAGGATTGTAAGCCCAAATATGACAAGACACCAACCAAGGCGGTTGTGTGCTTTAGATGTAGAAAGCCTGGACATTACATATCTGAATGTCCTGAAAGCCAGAAGAAGGAGAAAAGCAGAGAAAAGGACTCCAGGAGAAAACACAGCAGCAGACCCTCCTACAGCAAGTACAAAAAGAGAGACAAAGGCTTTGTTGCTGAAACATGGAGTGATACTGAAGAAGAATCATCCTCCTCCAGCTCAAGTGAAGAAGAGGAAAAAGCAAGATCCAAGGAGGTTTGCCTTATGACAATTGATGCCTCTAGGAGAAGTTCAGGATCAGAAGGTGAATCTGAAGATGAGGTAGCCTCAGATTTAGAGGCAGATCAGGTTCTTTCAAGTTTTGATTATAATTCTGATTCATTTAAAATTGAATTCAAGACTATGTGTTTAGATTTAATTAGTTCAGAGAAAGAAATAAAATCCCTTAGAGAAAAACTAGGAAACCTTGAATCTATTAACTTAGAAAATCTTAAACTAAAAGATCAACTAACTTTAGCAAATGAGCAGATAATTAAATTAAAATCTGATTTATGTGAGGCTAAACAACTTGAGCAATCTCTCAATGGAAGAAGTCTCAAGATGATGGACATAACAAGCACAGTAAATGCCAGATTAAATGTCAAGCTAGGCTTGGGTGCTTCATCAGGTTTGTCCCCCATAATTAAGAAAAATATCCTTGTGACACCCATTAAATTTGTTTCTGCCAAGGGAAAAGAGAAGATAATAGACAAACCAATGTCTGAAACCCATAGACAAGAGCAATAAAAATCAGGAAACAACTAATAAAAATAAGATTCAGCAGCATTCGTTGAACTCAGATCGACGAAATGTGGCTCGTTCGTCGAACCTAGATCGACGAATGCTGAACGCAAACTTCAGTAATAACAATTTGTCTAACTGCAATCGACGAACTTTGTATGGTTAGTCGAGCAGAGGTAGACGAACATGGGGCACAGAAAATGACTATTGTCATTCTCTGAGCAGAGATCGACGATCTCAGCCCTATTCGTCAAACTCTGGTCGACGAACTTACAGAAACTCGTCGAACCCAGAAGGACCAAACATAAATCATTTCTCTTACAGAAATTCTAAGCCAGCTAATAAACCATTCACTCCAGTAGCTGATTGGATAATTCCACCAAGGAGATATCACCCCTTAGGTTATAAATCTCAACCTACTTTGTCAGTTATATCCAGCTTTTCATTTCAACAAAATAAAGGACCCAAGGTAACCTGGGTCAAGAACAATTATTTTTTGTTTTTCATTACAGGTGAAGAGCTGTCAAAGGGTGAGTCAGACATGATACTTGGACAGTGGTTGCTCCAAGCATATGACAGGCAGCAAGGATAATCTATCTAATTACAAGTCCAAGCTAGGACCAAAGGTGATCTTTGGTGATTCAAATAGATTCCAGTCTGAAGGATATGGAGCAGTAAAGATTGGAACAGTTACTTTCAAGAGAGTAACATATATAAGAGGATTCAAACATAACCTAATATCCATAAGCCAATTATGTGATGAAGGTTATCAGGAGAAAGAGTTTTCTACCAAAAGCTCTTTGCAGGTTCCACAATTATGTGAGTCTATGGATGGACTAAATCTTACCCAAGAGGTGTCAACCCATCCTTCTACACAGGTTGCTGAAGACAGTGAATAAGAAAATCAAATGGAAGTGGTTGAACTTCCCTCAACAGCTAATAGCATTCCTCAAGAGGAATTAATTACAGAAGCTGTTGCTGAACAAACTCCACCCACTGATCTTGTCACACTTAGAGATCACCCCAGATCTCAAGTTATTGGAGACATTTCAGCAGGTGTACAGACAAGGCATCAAATCAACTAAGACTTGATGCATGCATGTTTTCTCTCTCAGATTGAACCTCTCTACATCTATGAAGCTGAGCAAGATCCCCACTGGATCAGTTCAATGCAAGAGGAACTTAATCAGTTTGAGAGATGTAGAGTTTGGGATTTGGTTCCAAGACCTCATAACTACCCAGTTATTGGAACCAAATGGGTCTACAGAAACAAGCTGGATGCTCAAGGAAACATTGTGAGAAACAAGGTTAGGCTTGTTGCTCAAGGCTACAGGCAAGAGGAAGGAATTGACTATGACCAAACCTTTTCCCCTGTTGGAAGGTTAGAGGCCATAAGAATATTCCTTGCCTATGCAGCTCATAGGAGATTCAAAGTTTTCCAAATGGATGTCAAGAGTGCATTCTTGAATGGAGTGCTTCAAGAAGAGGTTTATGTGGAACAACCTCCAGGTTTTATCTCTCTAACTCAACCCTCTTTTGTGTTTTAATTGCATAAAGCTCTCTATGGTTTAAAGCAAGCTCCAAGAGTTTGGTATGAGACCCTAGCAAGCTTTCTTTTAGAGCATAAATTTACAAGAGTAACCATAGATAAAACCCTTTTCACTAGACATCATAAGGACCATATTTTATTAGTGCAAATATATGTGGATGACATCATCTTTGGGTCTACTGATCCCAAATTATGCAAGAGGTTTGCTGACCTCATGCATTCCAAATTTGAGATGAGTAGTATGGGTGAGCTTTCCTACTTCCTTGGTCTCCAATTGAAGCAGCTCCCTGACGGTATCTTCCTATCCCAAGCTAAGTATGCTAAAGAGCTTATTAAGAAGTTTGGGATGGGTGATGCTTCAGGAATGAAAACACCTATGGCTACCAATGTTGTTGTGGATTCTGATGCAGCAGGGAAACCTATAGATCAGAAGCTTTATATGGGAATTTTTGGATCCCTATTATACCTAACAGCTAGCAAGCCTGATATCATGTTTGACACATGCCTTTATGATAGGTTCCAAGTGAACCCCAAAGAAGCTCACCTTATTTTCTTAAAAAGAAATTTGAGATATATAAAAAGTTGCCCAAATCTAGGACTCTGTTATCCTGCAGAGTCAGAGTTTAAGTTAACTAGATACTCAGATGCTGACTTTGCTGGATGTAGAGTGGACAGGAAAAGTACATCAGGAACTTGCCAGTTCCTGGGTATGAGACTTGTCTCTTGGTTTGGTAAAAAGCGAACATCTGTGTCTACAACAACTGCTGAAGCAGAATATATGGCTGCTGGAAGCTGTTGTTCACAAATGTTATGGATACAAAACCAACTCCTAGACTATGGTGTCAACTTAAATAATTCAACATTATTTTGTGATAACACTAGTGCTATTGTTATAGCAGAGAATCCAGTTCACCATAGTAGAACTAAACATATTGATATAAGGCATCATTTCATTAGAGATAGTGTAGACAAAAAGAAAATTAATCTAATCCATATTCCTACTGATTTACAGAGAGCAGACATTTTCACCAAATCCTTTGATGAGAAAAATCATCTGTCTTTATAAACCAACTGGGAATGATCAATGGAGAAGAGTTAAATTAGTTTTTGTCTGCATTCGACGAATTCTCCAGAGTTTGTCGAACGGAGTTCGACGAATTAGGGAAAGTTTGAGAGATGCTCGTCGAACAGCGATCGACGAATTCTCTGTGTGGAAATAATTTTCGTCGACCGGAGATCGACGAACTTTGCTTCAGAAGATATTTCGTCGAACGGAGTTCGACGAACTGTTTTCGTTTCTTCTGGATGAGATCGACGAATTACTTATCTATAATTTATTTCGTCGACCTGAGTTCGGAGAACTGTTTCTTTTCGTGGAACGGAGTTTGTCGATTCATATTCAGGAAAACCCTATATCTAGGTTTTATTCGACCTCCATCCCGCGCTTTCAGTTCCTGTTGCACTTGATCGCTGTTTGTTTCTCTTGCAGGTAATCAATGGCGGTTCTAGCGAGCACCCTGGCTGCAATGAAATTCGATACAGGCTTTGATATGGCGGTTCCAGCGAGAACCCTGGACTTTGATAATATTCCACATTTTGATATACCATCCCCTTCTCCACCTCCACCAGACTCCACCATGACAGATGTCGTTCCCCATGTATCTCCTCCATCTGTTCCCCTCACTTCATCTACTTCTCTACCCTCACCAACTACTTTTCCATCTTTGGACCCCCCACTGTATCTACCATCATAACCCTGCTCACTCCCCTCCTCAAATCCCTAATCACAGAGGCCATTACACCTCTTGCAAATTCTATCAATTCTTTATCTGCCCAGGTATCTCTTCTTTCTGCTGCCCCCTCTTCATTCAGGGGCCTGTCTCCAGGTTCTCCTGAAACCAAGCAGTGGTAGATGCTCTGTGATGAAGCAGCAACAGATATAGCAACAGTTTTAGATGCAGCAGCAGTTCCTCCTATAACAGTTTTAGATGCAGAAGCATCAACTTTGACAGATTTTGATTCGGATTTGGTTGAGCTGATCCATTTCATGGATACTGTCATTGAATTAGATGAGTCAGTTCCAGAGTAGATAAAAACTGTTGGTGATTTCCATTTGAATCCCACAGTTGATTTGGCTGTTTTGTCGAGAAATTTTGATACAATTTATGTACAGTTCCCTTCTACTAAGCCATCCTTGGCTATTATTACTGTCACCTCTCCAATAAGCCCTACAGTTACTAAGCAACTTAGTGACAGTTTTGCTGTTCCAGAGCAAGCCATCTTCCCCCCCCCCCCCCCCACAGAAGTGATTTCTGCCCCAATTTTTGTTATGGATGATTCCTCAATGCCTGACCTAGATGCATTGATTCTGCCAGACATTGAGGAAGAAAATAAAGCTCAAGAAGAGAGCTCAGTATTAATCAGTTCTCCAGTTCCAGTTCAACTTGCGAAGCCCCAGATCTCTGCAGCTACCCTAAAGACGATTGATGATCTATATGCCAGTCCTCAAGGGTCTCGCTCAGATGAGGAAGAGGAAGATGAAGATTCAGATGAAGAAGTTGCCAAGAAGAGGAAGCAAATGTTGTTAAAGAAGAGAAAGGCTCCTCCTCCTCCTGATCCTAAGCCCAATCCAATAGCTGACACTCCCTACTACATCTTGCATAACGTCACTCCTTATAAAGGAATGCCAGCTTGGATGTGGCTGTCAAAAAAATCAACAAAAGGAGAGGAAAAGAAGTAGGAGATATTCTCCACCACTAGTTTAGAGATATAGGAGAGATCCTCCTCCTCCTCCAGCTGCTGGTACTTCCAGTTCCTTAATTTCAAAGCCTGCTCCTGTACAAACCTACCAAAGGCATCAGAACAAGTCCACAACCTTGGGTCACCCCCCGCGCGAGTTTAATTTATGATAAATTATTGGCAACTCCACAACCCTGTGGTATCAAAGCAGACCTCGATCGAAGAGTAGCAGTCCACAACCTTGGGTCACCCCCCGCGCGAGTTTAGTTTGGGGACAAACTAAGCAGCGGAAGCAGTAGTGTGCCCATATGAGGGATCACATGTAAATTGTCCACTTCTTATTAGGTATTGAGTCAATTACCTACTAATGTAGTTCATTTTGCAGCCCCCAGCTCAGCCAACCCCACAAGGTGGAGCTCAGAAGACTCCAGACATTGCACCACCTCCCATGGTCCCCACACCTTTCCTTCAGTCAGACATGGGGCAAACTCTTAGAGCTATCCTTGAGGCCTTCCGGGCTCAGCAGGCTCCGGCCCAGCAGCCAAACCCAGGGGCCAACTGGATGAGCACCTTCCGAGGACTCTCTCCCCCATCCTACTTAGGGACAGAGTCGGCAGTGCGGACAGAGGAGTGGCTGGATATTATGTACGAGATGTTGTCTGGGATACGGTGCCCCTGGGAGGAGAGGGTGGCTTTGGTGGTATCTTGCTTGGAGTCCCATGCCAAGAGTTGGTGGAAGACGCTGTTGGACACGACGTTTGCCGATAGGGAGGTTGCGGAAATCACCTGGGAGGAATTCAGGGCCACGCTGCTGGAGCATTTTGTTCCGCAGTCGGCTAGGGATGAGTTGAAGGAGCGGTTCTTACAGCTGAAGCAGGGCACCAGGACGGTGGTGGAGTACCATCGAGAGTTCGACCATTTGGCTCGATATGCAGGTTCTTACCAGCTGGACGAAGCAGGATACATCAAGAGATTCTATAAGGGTCTGAAAGAGGAGTTGAGGGAGGCCTTGTTGTTTGTATCTAACGGGCCTATCTTCCGGATTTTGGAGATGGCAAAGAGGATTGAGGCTGATTGGCACACCACTCGGGGCCGGAAGCGGCAAGCGGAGGATCAGGGCCGGAGGGCCAGAAATGATCAGCGGCGAGGCACCATACCAGATGGGAGAAGGACAGAGGAGCAGCCTCGTCAGGAGGTGAGGCAGGAGCCTAGAGATCAGGTGGTTTTGGCCCCTCAACCTCTTTAGATACAGGAGATGCCGAGACCCGGGGGTATGGCGTATCCCCCACCGGAGTTCTTCCATTGTCATCAGGTGGGACACCTCCGGAGAAACTGCCCCATGAGGGGGGGCACCACCTCCAGCACCACAGGGTGGCCCACCTGCTCAGCATTTCGGAGGCTGAGGACGCGGCCAAGGACGTTGTTACCAGGGAGGAGATCGAAGACAGGAAAGGGAGCAGGTATATGCCTTGGACCTGACACAGCCTCGAAACCCAGAGCGGGTCATCACAGGTAAGCTAAGATGTTTAAATTGTTTAAATTAAATTTCCGTTCTCATTTGCTCAACAAGTAGAACTGGCCTAAGTAGAATAAATAGGAAAGAAAACCCGTTATAAAGTACTAAGACATTTAAATCGTCTGAGGTATAGTTTTCATCAGCGGCAAGCCCGCCTATACTCTGTTCGACATGGGTGCCTCGCACTCGTTTGTGTCGGAGGCCTTTCTGAAAGGGCTGGAAGGAGTGGAACGGTTCACAGGCCGGATGAGGAGGGTGCTTCTACCCGATGGATCGGAGATACTCACCTCAGCCCACTGTAGCATGGAGGTGGAGATTGGAGGGAAGTCGTTCGAAGTTCCGGTGACGGTCCTGAGGATGCCCATCTTCGAGCTGATCCTGGGCATGACGTGGGTACAGTGGAATCATGCCCAGATTGATTGTCAAGCGAAGAGGATCACCGTGAGGCACAGAGACTCTATCATCATCATCGAAGGTATAAGACCTGCCTCACGTATACCCTTATCTTCAGTACAGGCCGTTAAGGCCTATTTATAGGGGGAGGAGGTATACGAGGTGCTGTTTGAGATGGCGGAGGCTACGAATTCTATATCGAATATCACGGTGGTGCGGGAATTTGAGGACGTCTTTCCAGAAAAATTACCCGGATTACCCCCGTGCAGGGAGCAGGACTTTCAGATACAGCTTGTGCCGGGGGCCAGGCCAGCATCCAAGGCACCTTATCGGATGGCCCCAAGGGAGTTGACAGAGTTCCGGAGCCAGCTTCAGGAGTTAGTGGAAGCCGGATTTGTCCGACCAAGCTCTTCACCATGGGGAGCCCCGGTATTGTTCGTTAAAAAGAAAGACGGGACTGTCAGACTGTGCATCGACTACCGAGCACTAAATCGGCTGACGGTCTGGAACACCTATCCACTGCCAAGGATAGACGAGCTGTTCGACCAGCTGCAGGGAGCGCAGTTCTTTTCGAAATTAGACTTGAGGTCAGGATACTACCAGCTTCGGATTCAAGAGGAGGACATTCAGAAGACTGCTTTTAGTAGCAGATATGGTTTATTCGAGTTTACGGTGATGCCCTTCGGGCTCACCAATACCCATCAGCATTCATGACCCTCATGAACCAGGTTTTCAAGGAATATCTAGATGTGTTTGTCATCGTGTTTATCGATGACATCCTCATCTACTCGAGAACGGAGGAGGAGCACACTCGCCATCTGGCACTGACCCTATAGAGACTGCGGGAGAATCATTTATTTGCAAAGTTTAGTAAATGTCAGTTCTGGCTGAATAAGGTGGGCTTCTTAGGCCATATTATCAGTGGAGCTGGGTTGGCAGTGGATCCGGCAAAGATTCAGGCAATTCGAGATTGGCCGCAGCAAAAGACAGCCACCGACGTACGGAGTTTCCTAGGACTTCCCGGTTACTATCGGAAGTTCGTGGAGGGATTCTCTTGAATCGCCCGCCCGCTCACATCCTTAACGAAGAAGGAGGTACCCTTCGTGTGGACCCCGCAGTGCCAGGCAGCTTTCCAGGAGCTGAAGGATCGACTAACCTCGGCTCCCATTCTTACTCTCCCCTCGGGGAGGGAAGGATTTCAGGTCGACACTGATGCTTCCTACCAGGGTATGGGAGCTGTACTGATGCAGAAGGGTCATGTAATTGCATATGCGTCTCGCCAATTAAGGAAGCACGAACAGAACTATCTGGTGCACGACCTTGAGATGGGGGCGGTCATTTTTGCTTTGAAGATCTGGCATCATTATCTTTATGGAGTCAATTGCGATATCTACTCCGACCGCAAGAACCTGAAATACGTGGACACGTAGAAGGAACTGAACATCAAGCAGAGGCGCTGGGTGGAGTTCCTAGCAGATTATCAGTATGAGATGCACTACCTTCCCGGGAAGGCAAACATGGTGGCTGACGCGTTGAGTCGGAGAGCTGCCACTTCCAAGACTGGGCCCCAGGTTATGTCTATGGAGCTGGTGAGGAGATTGGAGGATATGCACATCACACTAGTGTCATCCGAGGACTCCGAGCTTTACATGGAGTATTTAGCTGCGGTGAGTGCTACCGACAATATCCGGGACTGAGTCAGAGAGGGACAGAGGCGAGATGGCAAATTGGAGCCGATATTCTGGGCCTTGGAGAACGGTGCAGCATGAGATTACACGATGAGGGATGGTGTGGTATGTTTTAGAGGTCGGACTTATATACCAGAAGGAGGCCAAGTCCGGGAAGACATTTTGGCGGAGGCCCACCACAGCAGATACTCGGTGCACCCGGGAATCACGAAGATGACTGTGGATTTGAAGAAGACTATGTACTGGCCTGGCATGAAGAAGGATATCATTCGGTTTGTGACCCACTGCGAAGCATGCCAGCTAGTGAAGGTAGAGTGCAAAAACCCCGCGGGTTTGTTGCAACCACTCCCGGTACCAGAGTGGAAGTTCGAAGACATCGCGATGGACTTTATTCACGGACTTCCCCGATCACGAACGGGAAATGACTCGATTTGGGTCATCGTCGATCGGTTCACAAAAGTAGCCAGATTTATTCCGATCAGGAAGGACGACGCTGTGGGAGTATTAGTACGGAGATTTGTGGAGCAGTTCGTTCGATATCACGGGGTGCCCAAGACGATCGTGTCGGATCGGGATGGCCGGTTCACTTCCAGGGAGTGGAGATCCGTGCAAGCTTACTTAGGCACGCGATTGACCTTCAGCACCGCGTTCCATCCCCAGTCGGACGGGAAGACAGAACGCACCAACCGGACGCTGGAAGATCTTTTGAGGCTATGTATTCTAGACCGCGGGGTACCATGGGAGAAGTGCTTACCCCTAGTCGAGTTCTCTTATAACAACAGCTACCAGTCCAGCATCAGGATGGCGCCTTACGAAGCCTTGTATGGAAGGAAATGCCGGACCTCGCTTTCTTGGGTTCAGGACGAAGATCCGAAGGTGTTGGGATCAGATTTTGTTGAAGACACCGAGGCTCAGGTGAGGCTGATCAGAGACAGGATGCTAGAGGCGCAGAGCAGATAAGCAAAGTACTATGACGCCCGGCATCGGCAGGTGGAGTTACAGGTCGGGGACCAAGTGTTTTTGAAGATCCGGCCCATGTATGGAGTCTCGCGGGTGCGTGTTCGGAGGAAGAAGCTCAGCCCTAGGTACATGGGCCCTTACCAGATCCTGGAGCGGGTCGGGCCCCTAGCCTACAGGCTGGAGTTGCCGCCAGAGCTGGCAGCTCTGCACGACGTCTTCCACATTTCCTCGCTAAAGAGGGCTCTGCTACGCCCGGAGCAGCATATTTTGACCACCAAAGGGCCGGTAGCTTCAGACCGGTCAGTTCGTTTGGAGCCGGTTAGGATCGACGACCGAGGAGTACGGGTCTTGCGTCGCAAGAAGGTCCCATTAGTCAAGGTCCTGTGGAGGAACCACGGCCAGGAGGAGCATATCTGGGATCCGCAGGACCTGATGCGACAAAGATACCCAGAGCTGTTCAGTCAGGTATACCTCACAAACCCCTCAAGATGTTTAATTATTTTCCTACTTTAAACTAGTAAGGGCTACTTTAGGCAGGTAGAGGCTTATCTTTTGTTTATTGGGGGCTTATCTTTTATTTATTTGGATCTTCGCTCACCGATTAGGCGAAATGGGTATAGACTTAAGTTTCCCTCAAAACTTAATTTATCAAACATGGCGTCGTGATGAGATGTTATAAGTTTCTTTTCTTCGGTAGAAATTCCCGTAGGCTTAACCTTGATTTAGGGGACAAAATCTTTGTTTTGTTTATTTGGGTTTGTAACATCTCATTTCCAACTAGACCCTTAGGAGTGGTTTGTCTATGACGAGGTCATGACAAACCCTAGGAAGCCAAAAATGGTCAAGGGATAGGAGACAAAGTGTGGAAATCATAATGGTCTACAAATAGTAGAACTCTGAACAATGGTTTAGGATGACCATGTGGCTACACCTTGACCCCAAGACCCTACCACAACACCCCCTAATACCTTGGGAGGCCCATTAGAGCCATAAGGACCCATTGGGGTCAATCAAAGAGACTCAGTTGACCAAGGTCAACCCTAACCAAAAATGGGTCAAACTAGCCTACTTAGTGTCAATTGACCTACTCCTAGCCTAGAGGACCCCACCTATGCCCCCCCTGACCCTAAAGTGAAGTCAAGGGGTCACTAAGGACACACTGGGGTCAGCCCTAGAGGCCAAGTTGACCCAAGTCAACTCAAGCCCCAAAGTGGTCAAAGTGCCCTTACCAAGGGTCAAGTGACCTCCAAGGTGCCAAGTTAACCCTACCCAACCCTACATAGACCTTAGGGGAGGCCAATGGGTCACCAAGGACCCATTAGGGTCAACCCAAATGGTCATGTTGACCAAGGTCAACTATATTCTAGTGTTAGGTCAAATTAGCCTAAATGGGCTAACCCAAGCTCAAACCCATTTCCCCCACTTGGGCTAACCTCATTTTATTATTAATATGAGTTATTGGGCTGCCAATAGGCTGGAGGAGAGATCAAAATTCGGCCATGATGAGTGGGAGAGAGACAGCTCCATTTTTCTCTTTAATGGAGGAGAGAGAAAGTGAGAAAAGAGTCCATTCATGGCCAAGGGAGACCAAGGGCCTCTCCAATTGATTCCAAAGGCTGAATACATTCCCCCTCATCAGGTTTGAGGAGTTTAATTTCCATGGCCAGCCACCCAAGGTGGCTGAACTCAATTTCTTCAATAAGGAGGAGAGAGAAAGAGTGGTCAATAATGGCATGGAAGGTGAACCCCCCACAAATCCCCCCATTGATGGCTGGATTCAACTCCTCAGGAGTAGGGGAGCAGTTTCCATCATTCTTAAGGTCACCAAGGGGCTGAATTCATTGAGATTTCAGTTTCCTAAAATTCCCCATTAATGGTGGAAATGAGGATTCAAGCTATGACTCTCCCTATCCCCCTTTTGCCTCTTTTAATACCTTCACCAAGGTTAGAGGAGACGTTTCCACCCTTCAGATGAAGAAACCGGGCGGTTTGGTAGTGAAGTTGCAAGCATCGGAAAGCTCCACCACCGGCCATGGCGCACCACCACCACACTCGACGACAAGCTCGGTTAAAGGTCCTCCTCTACTCCTTCTCCTATGTATAGATCTTAGGAATCTTTTAGGATGAAAATCGGGCTCGAATGAGCCAGATCATGTGATGATTTTTCCATGATTTTTCTGAAAAAATGGAGTGTGGGGTTCGCCGGAAACCACCCATCCGGCGGCCGTGCCGCCGCCCGGCGATAGCCCCCACCTCAACGAAGGTGGTGGTGGTGGTGGCCGACCAGGGAGGTGGCCGGGTGGCCGGGGAAATGGCTTAGAAGAAGCTCCAGGTCGGGCTGATCACAGCCCTTGGCTGGAGGAGGAAGATGACCAGGATGCGTCAGATTTGCTTTAAGATTCGTGCAACATCATTTCTTTTCTTTAGTTTTGATTTCTGAATTTTCTGTCCTGTTTTCTAGGCTGTTTTGCATTAATTTTTAAAAATACTTAGGCCACCAGGTGGGAATACGTTCAATATGAAGGTTGTAGCCCTATGGGTCTAATGTAATCCAAAATTGATTTGGACCAATTTGGCCCTCTGCTTAGACCAGGGCACCCAGTTTGGTGGGACCTATACCTAGGGCTGTCCTGAGATTACAATGGATGCCCACAATTCATCCCTTGTCGAAATGGTCTGAAATTTGGACAGGGGATCAATCTTAAAGATACCTAGGGTCTGTCCAAAATTGAGATTTTTTGGAGTCACTTTGCCTAAATGTTTTACTTTTATTTAATAATGCAAGTGTATTTTAATTAAGTGGTCTAATGACCTCCAAACCCTCCCAAATTTTGGAGAGTGCTCCCTGGCATCAATACCTAGTTCTGTACAAACTTTTAACTCATTGGGATATGTTTTTGTTATGGATTCACCAAACCCTAGTTTGGCTTTAAGGGGGTATTTTTGATTACAAGTGCACTATGGACTTAGGGTGGTCCCCTCCCCTCAACAGAGGCTGAGGGTTTGGACACTAACTAGGCATGGCTAATGTCACCCTCTTAAGAAAAATGAGATGTTTTAGACTTGATTTACTCTAGGGTTCAACCTCAAACCCTAAGGAAGGACTTTTAAGGGTTGTGAATGACATGGGGGAAAATGCCCTTGTATGGCCTTGGAAACTACGTAGAATTGATGGTAAGGTAACCTAAGTTCTCTGGTAGGAACTTTAGAAGAGTTGGAGCAAGGTAGACACCTGAAAACCTTAACCCTAGTTTTAGGGTAGAAGCACAAATTTGAAGATTCATCCCCTAAACCATCCCCAAATGTTATGAAACTTGGGTAGAGTAGGTTTTAGGCCATCTAAAACCTCTGGTGATTTCTGTAAAATTGTATGGATTATATTTCTGGTACTTCATTTGTTAAATGCCAAAAGGCCCAAAATGGTGTTCTAATTAATTTGATTATTATATGCATTAAAATCTGATGAAACTTGGTCAGAAGATAATTTAGGGCTGGGTGAATCTCTCTGAATTTTATTACAATTCTTAATTGATTAAATTTGGTACTTCCTTCATTAATTTCAGAAAGGGGCTTGGGTAGAATAAAATTAATTATTGATGATATATCTGTGGGAAAATCATGAGGCTTAGGTTTTGATGTTTGCAGGACAAAAGTACTTGTAGTAATTTATTTATAATTTTTAGAGGCCTGTTTACAGAACTTCCTTTACAAGGCCATATTATTGAGAATTGGATAAATAATTAATTCAGGGAATAATTATTTCAAAAAAAATTATGAAACTTTACTTGGAGGTTTTATGTGCCCTTATAATCATCCTGTAATTTTCTCTGAATTTTTGGAAGTACTTTTGTTGTACATCCCCTTTAAATGATTTATTATGGAATATGTTTGAAATACATTTTAAGGGATTAAATCTTGCTGAAAAATTTGGAGATTCTGGATTTTTAGATGATTATTCATTTTGCATTTATCATAAATTTAGTGGAATTTTATCTTGCTTAAATCTTGTACTTCATGTTCAACATTGGAACTTTTGGATTTTATAATAAATAAATAAATTATCGGTTAAATTATGAAAATTAGGAAATTATCGATTCAGGCTACAAATGCCAATATAGTCCTCTAATAATTATTATATGAGCACTTGATGATCATTTGGTATACTTCCCTTTTTACGGGTCATATAGCTTAAGTGGTCTGCATTTAGCAAAACTGCAGGAAATCATTTGAGATATGAATTAGAGCACATGTGTTGGGTTTTGTTGGTTTACTGGAAAGGATAAATAGAATTAGGTGCATCATCGGAAGATAAAGTGAGTAGGATGTTGTTTTGGCTAGGGTTTAGAGGCGCTCGGGTCCGACGAAAGATTGTCCTCCCCGAGGTGAGGTGGAGTCAAGTCACCTTAGGATTAGCCTATCGTAACATGAGAAAGTAATGGGTAAGGGGATCAACCAATAACAAAAATAAGTACCTTACGAAAGGGAACGCTGGGCGTAATCCCAACATAGTTCCTAGTGCCCCTTGAGAGCCCTTCACAGGGAATACCGGGGGCAGTCCTGGGTTAACGTAAACTGTTTTAACAAGCTGAAAAGAGTAACTTAGTAATTAGGGTTGCACCTTTCACAAACACTGATAGCACCGGTAGATAGCTGGGAGCTTCGGCTCGGATGGTTAAAAGACGGACGTTTGGGTCCGGGGAGCTTCGGCTCGATTGTTTGAGACGGACGCGTTGGTCCGGGGAGCTTTGGCTTGGTTTTTGATTACGCTAAATTTGCATGTGCATAAAAGGAAAGGAAATTAAGATGGTGGGTCTTCGGTATTGGTGGGTCGATGCACCGACTCCAATACGCTGACTCGACAAGTGTGGTTAGCACTTTGCCAACAGAAGTCCAGTGCGCCAGCCGGCAAGAGTACGCAGGAGTCCTCTTCGTGCACCAAGCGTTGAGGCGTACAATAGGTGTGACCGGTAGTGCTTTACTGGTTTAGAGGTGGGCGAGGCACAACCCACCGCTTCCGTCTGCCACTACGGAGGTATCCTGGGAGGTTACGGCTCCAGAAAGGGGAAACTAAAGGTCTGTGTGCACAGAGTCGGGTGTGTGTGTTGCACTTGCATGTTCCATCATACCCACTTGCATGTCATAGCATAATCAATTCATTTAACCCCTGACACCTAATGTATAAGTGGAATGGGACGCTTATACATTAGGACCTGCTAAATGACCCCTTGGTCTATAAGCTTGTGTGGGCAAGTTTATAAATTAACGTCAATTTCGATATATATTTATATATTACTGTGTGATAACCGACACCCCAACGTATAAATTGGTATGAGACTCTTTATACGATGGGAGCCTTGCAGAAGACCCCTTGCCTTATGTGTTCTCACATAAGTGAAGGTTACTTTTTATATTTCATCTTATTGTCAATATTTATTATAGAATTGCTAGTATAGGTCCGCTGCCACCTGTTTTGATTATTCTCCACCTTCAAGTCCTCCCCTTTCTTCCTCTCCGCTCGGTGCCTAGGAGCCATGGAGGAAGGGGTGGGGGATGATAGGACTTGGTCTTTTAGACTAACGATTTTCAAACCGCATCATTTAGGGGATCGTGGAGCCCAGCATGGAG
The DNA here is from genome assembly GCA_039583875.1 of Platanthera guangdongensis. Lineage (NCBI taxonomy): Eukaryota > Viridiplantae > Streptophyta > Magnoliopsida > Asparagales > Orchidaceae > Platanthera > Platanthera guangdongensis. The sequence goes on from CM077159.1 coordinate 103,690,803, forward strand.
GAGCAGCCCCAGAGACCGGTACGCTTGGAGGTGGGGCAGTCTAGCTACGGAGTTCATACATCCGGGACCGTGAGTCTGGACCTTGAGTAGTTTTTCTGCTTTTTCTTTCGCATGAGTGATTTGTAGTGAGGATATGATGTACCGGGCATAAGCCCGTATTTTAGCGCTCTGATGTATTATTCTGTGGACACTCCCTTCGTGGAGATTTATTACTATGATATGTGATTTTCTGTGGACTGTTAGTCTCCATTACTTCATTATGCTACTTTTCTGTGATCGAATTGACCGGCAGAATCAGCGCTTTGTTGTGATGACTCTTCAGGGCTTGAAGGAGTCACCGCAAAACGGCGGTTTTGGGCCTAAGACCCCGGTGTTGAAAAAGAAAAAGAAAAGGGGGGGTCTTACAAGTGAAGCCCACCTCCTTAATTTCCTTTCCTTTTATGCACATGCAAATTTAGCGTAATCAAAAACCGAGCCAAAGCTCCCAGGACCAACGCGTCCGTCTCAAACAATCGAGCCGAAGCTCCCCGGACCCAAACGTCCGTCTTTTAACCATCCGAGCCGAAGCTCCCAGCTATCTACCGGTGCTATCAGTGTTTGTGAAAGGTGCAACCCTAATTACTAAGTTACACTTTTCAGCTTGTTAAAACAATTTACGTTAACCCAGGACTGCCCCCGGTATTCCCTGTGAAAGGCTCTCAAGGGGCACTAGGAACTATGTTGGGATTACGCCCAGCGTTCCCTTTCGCAAGGTACTTATTTTTATTATTGGTTGATCCCCTTACCCATTACTTTCTCATGTTACGATAGTCTAATCCTAAGGTGACTTGACTCCACCTCACCTCGGGGAGGACGATCTTTCGTCAGACCCGAGCGCCTCTAAACCCTAGCCAAAACAACATCCTACTTACTTTATCTTCCAATGATGCACCTAATTATATTTATCCTTTCCAGCAAACCAACAAAACCCAACACATGTGCTCTAATTCATATCCCAAATGATTTCCTGCAGTTTTGCTAAATGCAGATCACTTAAGCTATATGACTCTTAAAAGGGAAGTATACCAAATGATCATCCAATGCTCATATAATAATTATTAGAGGACTATATTGGCATTTGTAGCCTGAATCCATAATTTATGATAATTTATCATAAATTAACCGAAAATCACCTGGTAGGTTTATACAGGAGTAGTCTACTTTATGACCCAAGCTTTGATTTCCTAATTTTCATAATTTAACCGATAATTTATTTATTTATTATAAAAGCCAAAAGTTCCAAGGTTGAACATGAAGTACAAGATTTAAGCAAGATAAAATTCCACTAAATTTATGATAAATGCAAAATGAATAATCATCTACAAATCCAGAATCTCCAAATTTTTCAGCAAGATTTAAGCCCTTAAATTTTATTTCAAACATATTGCATAATAAATCATTTAAAGGGGATGTACAACAAAAGTACTTCCAAAAATTCAGAGAAAATTCCAGGATGATTATAAGGGCACATAAAACCTCTAAGTAAAGTTTCATAATTTTTTTTTGAAAGAATTATTCCCTGAATTAATTAATTATCCAATTCTCAATAATATGGCCTTGTAAAGGAAGATCTATAAACAGGCCTCTAAAAATTATAAATAAATTACTACAAGTACTTTTTGGCCTGAAAACATCAAAACCTAAGCCTCATGATTTTCCCACAGATATTTCATCAATAATTAATTTTATTCTACCAAAGCCCCTTTCTGAAATTAATGAAGGAAGTACCAAATATTTTCAATTAGGAATTGTAATAAAATTCAGAGAGGTTCACCCAGCCCTAGATTATCTTCTGACCAAGTTTCATCAGATTTTAATGTACATAATAATCAAATTAATTAAAACACCATTTTGCGCCTTTTGGCATTTAACAAATGAAGTACCAGAAATATAATCCATAAAATTCTACACAAATCACCAGAGGTGCTACATGGCCTAAAACCTACTTTACCCAAGTTTCATAACATTTGGGGAAGGTTTATGGGCTGAATCTTCAAATTTGTGCTTCTACCCTAAAACTAGGGTTAGGGTTTTGAGGTGTCTACCTTGCTCTAACTCTTCTAAAGTTCCTACCAGAGAACTTAGGTTACCTTACCCTCAATTCTACTGAGTTTCTAAGGCCATACAAGGGCATTTGCCCCCATGTCCTTCACAACCCTCAAAAGTCCTTCCTTAGGGTTTGAGGTTGAACCCTAGGGTAAATCAAGTCTAAAACATCCCATTTTTCTTAAGAGGGTGACATTAGCCATGCCTAGTCAGTGTCCAAACCCTCAGCCTCTATTGAGGGGAGGGGACCACCCTAAGTCCATAGTGCACTTGTAATCAAAAATACCCCCTTAAAGCCAAACTAGGGTTTGGTGAATCCCTAACCAAAACATATCCAAATGCATTAATATTTTGTATAGAACTAGGTATTGATGCCAGGGACCACTCTCCAAAATTTGGGAGGGTTTGGAGGTCATTAGACCACTTAATTAAAATACACTTGCATTATTAAATAAAAGTAAAAACTTTAGGCAAAGTGTCTCCACAAAATCTCAATTTTTGAAAGACCCTAGGTATCGTTAAGATTGATCCCATGTCCAAATTTCAGACCATTTGGACAAGGGATGAATGGTGGGAATCCATTGTAATCTCAGGACAGCCCTAGGTATAGGTCCCACCAAACTGGGTGCCCTGGTCTAAGTAGAGGGCCAAATTGGACCAAATCAATTTTGGATTATAGTAGACCCATAGGGCTACAACTTTTATATTGAATGTTTTCCCACCTGGTGGCCCTAAGTATTTTTACAAATTAATGCAAAACAGCCAAGAAAACAGGACAGAAAATTCAGAAATCAAAACTAAATAAAAGAAATGATGTTGCACGAATCTTAAAGCAAATCCGACGCAACCTGGTCATCTTCCTCCTCCAGCCAAGGGCTGTGATCAGCCCGACCTGGAGCTTCTTCTAAGACATTTCCCCGGCCACCCGGCCACCTCCCTGGTCGGCCACCACCGCCACCACCTTCGTTGAGGTGGGGGCTATCGCCGGGCGGCGGCACGGCCGCCGGAGGGGTGGTTTCTGGCGAACCCCACACTCCATTTTTTCGGAAAAATCATGGAAAAATCATCACATGATCTGGCTCATTCGAGCCCGATTTTCATCCTAAAAGATTCCTAAGATCTATACATATGAGAAGGAGTAGAGGAGGACCTTTAACTGAGCTTGTCATCGAGTGTGGTGGTGGTGCGCCATGGCCGGTGGTGGATCTTTCCGATGCTTGCAACTTCACTACCAAACCGCCCGGTTTCTTTAGGTGAAGGGTGGAAACGTCTCCTCTAACCTTGGTGAAGCTATTAAAAGGGCAAAAGGGGGATAGGGAGAGTCATAGCTTGAATCCTCATTTCCACCATTAATGGGGAATTTTAGGAAACTGAAATCTCAATGAATTCAGCCCCTTGGTGACCTGAAGAATGCTGGAAACTCCTCCCCTACTCCTGAGGAGTTGAATCCAGGCATCAATGGGGGGATTTGTGGGGGTTTCACCTTCCATGCCATTATTGACCACTCTTTCTCTCTCCTCCTTATTGAAGAAATTGAATTCAACCACCTTGGGTGGCTGGCCATGGAAATTAAACTCCTCAAACATGATGAGGGGGAATGTATTCAGCCTTTGGAATCAATTGGAGAGGCCCTTGGTCTCCCTTGGCCATGAATGGACTCTTTTCTCACTTTCTCTCTCCTCCATTAAAGAGAAAATGGAGCTTTCACTCTCCTACTCACCATGGCCGAATTTTGATCTCTCCTACAGCCTATTGGCAGCCCACTAACTCATATTAATAATAAAATGAGGTTAGCCCAAGTGGGGGAAATGGGTTTGAGCTTGGGTTAGCCCATTTAGGCTAATTTGACCTAACACTAGAATATAGTTGACCTTGGTCAACATGACCATTTGGGTTGACCCTAATGTGTCCTTGGGGACCCATTGGCCTCCCCTAAGGTCTATGTAGGGTTGGGTAGGGTTAACTTGGCACCTTGGAGGTCACTTGACCCTTGGTAAGGGCACTTTGACCACTTTGGGGCTTGAGTTGACTTGGGTCAACTTGGCCTCTAGGGCTTACCCCAGTGTGTCCTTAGTGACCCCTTGACTTCACCTTAGGGTCAGGGGGGGCATAGGTGGGGTCCTCTAGGCTAAGAGTAGGTCAATTGACCCTAAGTAGGCTAGTTTGACCCATTTTGTGTTAGGGTTGACCTTGGTCAACTGAGTCTCTTTGATTGACCCCAATGGGTCCTTATGGCTCTAATGAGCCTCCCAAGGTATTAGGGGGTGTTGTGGTAGGGTCTTGGGGTCAAGGTGTAGCCCCATGGTCATCCTAAACCATTGTTCAGAGTTCTACTATTTGCAGACCATTATGATTCCCACACTTTGTCTCCTATCCCTTGACCCATTTCTGGCTTCCTAGGGTTTGTCATGACCTAGTCATAGACAAACCACTCCTAGGTGTATAGTTGGAAATGGGATGTTACATTCAGGAGGTTACCAGCAGAGGCAACAATCTTTAGGCAAACAACAACTTCAACAACAACAACCTCAGTAGCAACAGCAAAATGTATCTATAGAACAGAAGGCAAACAGTCCTGAAAGACCACTTTCACCTCCTATTCCTTTTGAGGATCCTGAAACAGCTAACACTGCTAGAATGACCAGATTCCAGGAACTGATTGGCCTCTCATTGATTAATAAGGCAAAATTTGAAGGAAAGGACATTTCAGGATACTCAATTATGTCTAAATATAGAAAAGAAGAACTTAAAAGGTTTGACAAAGCAAACAAACTTATCAATGTTGATGACTATATGAAGCTCCATCCAGAGGCTGTTATTCCCAGAGCTTCTACTCAGAATATGCTTGGTATAGCTGATATGACAATGACTATGGCTCAAGCAGCTAATCCAAACAGAGAGATCAAATTCTCAAAGACTGGAGCTAGCAGCAGCAACAACAAAGAGAAAGACAAAGACAAATCCAAGAAGAGCAAGATATGATCTAAGTTTGTCTTCTTTCTTTTCCTATTTTTTCTTTTATAACTCTCTGGTTATGTTTCTGAACAAAGCTTTTATATATCTGCTACATGTGTTATAAATTCTCTGTCAGATATATGCTTTTACTGCTTTATTTTGTTTCAGTCTGTATCTTCACTTAGTTACCTCAACTAAATAGGGGGAGATTGTTGGATCTCTAGTTTGGATTTGGGCTAGGTTCACTGAGTTATGATGTATTTGACCCACCTTGTATAGTCAGGGTCATTGGTTATGTCCTAGAGTCTAGGGTTTGTCCTTAGAATATCATCCTGTGGACCAGCCATCCTCCAGACTTCCAGAGAAACTCAAGACTTAGAGATATTTTAAGCTCAAGGAAATGTGTTCGACGTTCGTCGACCTCAGCTCAACGAACCATAATCTTTGCTCGACAAATTCTGGTCTACTATTTGAATCCTTCTCAGCCAGAGACTTCTCAGATTCTAAGTCCACAATCATTCTTCGGCCGATGAATTTGGATCTCTGTTCGACGAATGGTGATTGTCAGTTCGACGAAGATTATAGCAGAATTGACAAGTTTCCCTTGAAGACTAATTGCTATTATCTGGTCGACGAACTCATCAGTTCAGCTCGACGAACTATGAACTCAGCTCAATGAACTATGAACTCAGCTCGACGATATCTGTTCTTCGTTCAACGATTCCAGACTAGGTCTTCTCCAGTTTTCCGACACCTTTTCTTGGCGATGATTCCTGAGTAATTAATGCTCAATCTTCTCGGAATTTTACCATTGGAACGAGCATTGATCATGGATTATTACATGTCGTTTTTCCATGGGACGGTTAGGGAATTCATTGATTGTCGCTTCCTTCCCAGGCCGACTGCATTTACTGCTCAAGCATTCAAATTTCGAGTGTGTATTCTTCAGTCAGTTACATAGAAAAGAAAAGATTAAGCAATCTTGCTTATGGACATTACTTTCAAGAAGTCTTACAGAAATCAAAAGCTTTACACACTGCAATCAGCCTAGGCCAGAGAACATCTTCATCAAGAAGAAGAAGAACATTCAATATCCATCAAGAGTCTTCTTCTTTCAATCCTACAGGATAACTTCAGAAGGATAACAATAACTCTATCTGTCAAAGAAGTTCCTGAAGCAATATCTATTCAAGGCAATCAAGTCTTTGAAGACCTGTCACCCTGAAGCAGAGCTCCAGATTTCATGAGCCATTCAAGATCTTAGGGGCAGCAATCTGCTGAAATCAATCTACTAGTCTTCTCAGTTGTTATTGAGAAAGAGAAGACACCATCACCTTTTTCATCTTCTGTACAGGGTTTTAAGTCCCTTCAAAATTATTCCTGGTTGCAAGTCTCCTACCAAAAGACTTGAGGTTTTGGTTTTTGAGCACCTGAACAAAAGCTCAATGGTGTGAGGCACCTGATCAAAAATCTGAGTGGATTCCTAACAGGGTGGTAGAAGAGTGGATGTACCCAGGTTCGGGAACCACTATAGTTTCTTGTGTCGTCTGGTTGCCCTTTCTCTTTTGTTTTTGGCTGTGTTCTGTGATTTGTTAGGTTGTTGTGCTTATTACTTTGTTTGCTAACTTGTTCACCTAGGATTACAACAAAAGTTGTAAAGATTTTGTAAGAGGGCATAATACTCTATTCACCCCCCCACCCCCACCCCCCCTCTAGAGTATTTCAGCTCTAACCTTCACTTTCAATTCCTGGAAGATGAAAGAGTTGAAGATTAGGCCAAGGAGGAGGAGCGTCTCCGACTGACACTCGGCATGTGTGATCTCATAGCGAGTGGGTGTTCACTATCAAAGGCACATGCCTAGCATAAAAATGAGTGACCTGTCATGAGGAGCGGTTGATCTCCAAAGTTTACAGCGTTGGGCCGACCTCACGATAAGAGTGGAGCAAAGGGGTAGACGGCCTCGCGCGCAGCAGGGGTGAGGAGAAGCCCATGGACTAGCGTTTTGAAATAACTAATCAAGCGAAATGGCAGGGTAAAGCGCAATGAAGTAAGAAGTACGAGAGGTTATAATAAAATTCTCTTTGCTCATTACAGAAAATAAACACTCTATCAGAGGAAACACTTCACTATCATAAAAGAAATTGAAATATTTACAAGTACAAGAGATGACAAAAAAGAGGCGGGGAGGTCCTAGACTTTGACATCTTCTCACTCCTTGCCATCGGAGATGGAGCTGCAGTCCGTCTCGCCATACAACTGGGGGACTAAGTCGTGGGCGGTGACCGTCTCGGCATCATCTCGGACCACACCCAGCTCCCTCATCTTCTTGATAACGAGCTCCGTCATCTTGATGTTGGAGTCTCGTCAGAGGGCGTCGACCTGGTCCACGGAATAGCGAGGTGGCGGGGGAGCTTAGAACAGATCTGGAGGGAGCGCGGTGCTGCCCAGGAGACGGGCGTTTTCAGCCTTCAACTTCTTGATCTCTCCCTCCAAAGCCGCAATGTGTGAGTGCATGCGATCAGCAGTCTCAGTATCCTGCGAGAATGCCGTCAGTCAGCATAGGTTTATGAAAAGCTAGCGAGCGAAACTGATGAGTGGCAATTAAAAAGCTCACCACACCGCCATGGCTTCATGCGAGGAGGTTGTCGGTGACGGCCAACCTCTTCTCGAGGTCGTTGGACTTCTCGCACTCCTCAGCAGGGCTGGCCTCGGCCTCCTTCCACTTCTTGTTGTTATATACTAGGCGGCGTGAGATCCGGTGCGAAAGCTCCACAGAGTGAACCTGGGCATGGGCGGTCTTATGGATGAGGTCTCGCGACACCTCATTATCCGCGGGCTCAGTCCCAAGGCCGCTGTATAGCCCGTACGGGTGGGAGAAGACATGACTGGTGGGCGGGTCTTGCTCCTTCCAGGAGGGAAGGAGAGTAGACATCGATACGCGGTTGGCATCCTTCTCCCACAAGAGTACTGGCTCGCCCGCGGCATCGTCCGTCGCAGGCCCCATTTTGTAATTTTAATGTGAGGAGGGGGACGGGCGGCAGGAAGATTCCTCCTCGTGAGGAGGAAGATCGGTGGATTGGACATTGGTGCTGGCGGTTTGATCAGGTAGGGCCATCTCGCGGGCAGGCGAGATGGCTTGATGGCGAGGTGAGGGAGACTTTTCCACAGAAATGGGGGTCAGGGTCCCCGACATTTCCTTCCTTTCCTTAGGAGCATTTCTTTTCTTCTCCTTCGGGAAGGACACCACCTTCTTCATCTTCTTCTTTGGGCTTTGCCGAGAGGTAGCGCCATCATCCCTAGGCCTCTTCTTTGGGGCGGGGGTCAGAGTTTCCTTTCCCGCCTCCGCCGCCATAATCGCAAGGGCGAGACCACTGTTACTTTCATAAGGGGGGTGGACATGGATAGTTCTCTCTCCTGAGCGAGACAGGGGTTAGAATAAAGCAAGAAGGTAAGCATAATGATAAGGGGACGCAAATATACCTTCACCAGGAAGGACGAGAAGAAGTAAGTCGAGGTCTCGCCGAAGTAAGTTGACCTCAAATGTTTTCCCTACGAAGAAGCCACAGAGAGCCTTCTCGGTACCCCAACCTTGGGGGTTTCGTAGTACATCTCGGCCAGCGACACCGGGGCGAGAGGGATGCCTCCCAAGTTCCCGCGGATGAAAACAAAGCGAGTAAGCCAATGGTGATTCTTATTTGTCATATTGCAAACCTTTAGGCCTTGGCCTATGAAATAAGAAACGCTATTGTTGGGTATTGTATCCACAACGTACCTGATTTGAAGAAGCCCCTGAACAAGCTAAGGTAAATAGGCAATGTTTTTGACAACATATTTCAAGTTGTGCTTGCAGTTTTTCCACTCTAAGTGCACACCAATGTCAGGGTGTAGTAGGTCAATATACACGGGTCTGCACGACGTAATCCCTCGTTAAGCAGATCAGTGTGTTGCCCTACGTGTACTCTCTCTATTGGAGTGTACTTACTTTCAAGTACAGGGCTGTGTTAAGGCAAGAGCAGACAAGGAGCAAGGATGGGTCAAGGAGCAGCTCTTGGGTGGAAAGACAAAAATTCGTCTAAGTATAAATCGACGAGAATCACCAAGTGATTCTCGCCGATTCGGCGAGAATCACTAGTGATTCTCGCCGAATCATCGAGAATCATTAGTGATTCTCGCCGATTCTTTCCGGCTACCTCAAAGCGGTGCCAAGTAAGATTCGGCGAGAATCACTAGTGATTCTCGCCGAACCCGTCGTTGAGCAGATCATGGCCAAGTAATATTCGTCGAAAATCAACAAGTGATTCGTCGAGAATCATCAGGTGATTCGGCGAGAATCACTAGTGATTCTCGCCGAATCGTCGAGAATCACTGGCTGATTCTCGCCGATTCGGCTGGAATCTTCTTCGATTCTCGTCGATTTTGCCTTAGACAATTTTCTGGAACTCCCCGAACCGGATTCTGCAGCTGGCACTATTTTGAACCGAATTTCGGGTTTCTACTTGTGGGACCCACAACGGTCATATTGAAAGTGTCTACAGTATATATACGAGTATTTTTTGAACAGTAAAAAACACATACACAGAAAGAAGCCGAGCCGATCTTGACCTAAAATCGCGAGTTCCGCTCCGCCGCCGCCGTCGTCGCTCGAGCAAGTTGGTCGCCGCTTTTGTTCGAGATTTCTTCCTGATCTTCCGGCGACAGAATCTTAGCTAAGCTTAGAGTCTCACGCGTCTATCCAGAGATCCCTTGTCTCTCGATTTGTTGATCGGGAAAAACTTCCCCGTCCGAATCGATCGAGACGACTGATCCTAGAGTGACCGTTGGTAGACCTAGCTTGCTTCGCTATGAAGTTTGGATCTCCAGAGTACAGCAGCCGCACATCGTCATCTCCGCCGATCCCGTGAACCTAGCCGCCGCCCATCTTGCCGCCGCCGGTTCAGGGGAGATCCTCTCCAAGAGAGATCTAGGGATGTGCACTCTTTGTGAACTTCAAGAACACGTCGTCAACAAAGAGGGACACCTTAGTCTCCAAACGTAGTTTGTATCTCTTGTACATTCTAGTTTTACTTTTGTTGTAAAGGAACGTTGGTTCCTAGTTATAAGGGTTGGGTGCAACCCGTGTTGTGGGAGTGTTGACTCCTACGTGTGGAAGGGTTCCTTCCGATAGTGCAAGGATTGAATTTCAATCCTGTTGGAGAAGAGACCGAGTCGTCCCTTGTTAGGAGATAGGTCGAAGGGGGAAAGTGGATGTACCCAAATCGGGGAACCACTATAAACAGCTTGTGTTTTCTGTGTGCTGTGCTGTTTATTTTTATTGTGCAGGTACAATTTTAAATTCCGCAAAAACATTATGCGTCACCTATTCCCCCCCCCCCCCCCATAGGTGAATATAGTTGACACTAGGTGGACTTTCAAGTGTTATCAAAGCGAGGTTGACTCATCAAAAAGGTTAACACCTTGAGTTGAATCCTGCCACTAGTGTCAAGAAGAAGGAAAACATCCACCATGGACGGTCTCAAGTTCACAGGCAAGATCCCAGTGTGCACCAGGCTCAACTTTCCTATCTGGAAGGAAAGGATCAGGTTCTACATGGAAGCAGTTGATCCTCGACTTTTCATGATCGTGGAGGAGGGACCTTATGTCCCCACTAAGGCCTCCACCATTAATCCTACCAAGAAAGTGCCGAAGACACTTTCTGAAATGGACAAGGACGAGATGGTGCTAGTGGGACTTGACAAGAAGGCGCAGAACATTCTGGTCAGCGCAGTTGATGACTCAATGATGCAGAACTTCTGCAACTGCAGGACAGCTCAGGAGATCTGGCATTGCCTGATCATCCTAATGGAGGACACTGATGAAGTGAGGGATGATCGGAGATCCCTCCTGAACCAGAAATATGAGTCCTTCAGACAAGGGCCTAAGGAAGAGATCGGAGTCACCTACGAGAACTTCCTCAAGATTGTCAACGCCCTCAAAGGATACGGAAGAGTGTTCACTAATGGTGAACTCAATGATAAATTCCTTAGGTCCCTTACTAAGGAATGGGACACAAAGATCTGCGCCATCCGAGAGTTTGGCACACTAGCTGAAACAGACCCGCAAATTCTATTTGGGAAGCTGATGTCCTATGAGCTTCAGCTGAACACCAGGAAAGCAGAAGAAGAAGCAGAGAAGGCTGCAGCCAAAGAAAAGACTGTGGCTCTAAAAGCCAGTCACTCCAGAAAAGGCAAGGGTACGGTTTCATACCGTTCCAGGAAGAAGGATGAGGAGGAGGACTCCGAGCCATGCTCCTCCAGCTCAGAGCTGTCGGAGGAAGATTTCTCCCTCATCACCCGAGAGTTCAAGAAGTTCCTCAAGATGAGGAATCAAAGAAAGAGAGATGGCTCCTCCTCCAGGCATAAGAAGAAAAATTATTCTTCTGACAGGTATGCTTCTAAACCGAACAAATCGCTCCTCTGACATTATTTTCTTTGGATGCAATTAGCCAGGACACGTCATGGCCGACTGCTATCAAGGCAAGAGAGAAAAAGGGAAAGAAGAGGAGCACAAATCTTCGAGAGATAAGAAGAATGAGCGGAGCTACATCGCCAAAAGGCCAAAGACACTGAGTGAGTCTGATTCCTCAGACTCTAGTGATGATGAGGAAGCCTACTTCGGGCTGGTGGGTCGCTCCGACTCAGAAGGAGAATGCCCCCCATTTACTGGGAAGGTAAAAGCTCACACCCCTCTCTCCGACTCTGAATCTGATCCTGAGTCTCAGGATGATGAACCTGAAGATAGCCTTTCGGCCCGTGAAGCGGAGCTCCTCGAGAAGTATGAGCTTCTGCTCAACACTTTCAAGGAGTGTCGTAAGAGACTGAAGGCTGAGAAAAAGGAAGTGAAATTCCTTAAGGGTGAGAGTGTCTCTCTAAGGGAAGAAATCACCAGTTTGATTTCTCTCCGACAAGAGCATCTTGACCTGACTTCAAAGCACTCAGAGTCTCTCAGGCTCCTTGATCTTAAGCAGGAGGAAGTCGACAAGTTGGAAGAACAACTTGCGGCAGAAAGGAAGATCGTCAAGAGCTTCTCTATGCCAAAAACAGTTCTTCCAGTTGTTGATACCTTCTCTGCTCAGGCCAAAGGAGCTGGCTTGGGGCATGTAGGGGTATCTGGTTCCTCATCCAGGAGAAACAGGAACCAGAGGAAGAATAAGGCCGCCAAGAAGGCCTCTGCTGCTGAAAAGGGAAAGGCTCCACTCAGTCCTGTTGCGTTCAGAAAGCCTGGCTTTCCTTGCAACCAACATGACTTTGAGTCAACCTTTGGTCATCATTTCCGGCCCTCGGTTGCAAAGCCAAAGAGCCGATATGATGGTTGGACCTTTCCCCGGAACTTCGGTGAGAGTGCCTTCAAGTCACCTTATGAGGAAATCCACATGGGAAATTATGGTCAATTCTCTAGCGGCCATAATGGAAAGCTGGCACCAAAAGCCAAGCCTTTTATACAGAAGGTGAAGAAGTCTTGTGACTGCAATCACTGTGAGGCCCCCACCTCCAGATCCAAAGCCCCGGCTGTACCCACCATTCCCAGGGTAAGGCAGGAGCCTATGAAGAGGTACAACAGATTCGACTGTTGGTGCTGTGACAAAGTCGGTCACTTTGCCGTGGATTGTTGGTTTAATCCAAGGTATTACGAGACTCCCTATGTTAGCAATGCGAGGCCGACCACTCGTAGGGTTAACCAACCAAGGGGGAGTATGCTAACCAGGAATCTAGGACCCAAGTTTGATTGGGTTCCTAAGGAAAATTAATCTTGTTTTGCAGGAATGTCCAAAGGCCACCAAAATGCCGATCTGGTACTTGGACAGTGGATGCTCCCGGCATATGACTGGGACTAGAATCCTGCTGCGTGATTACACTCCAGTCAAGAATGGACCCAAAGTCATCTTTGGAGGATCAGATCGAGGAGTCACCAGAGGTTACGGTATGATTTCCAACGGTATAATCTCTATCACCGACGTGGCTTATGTTGAAGGGTTAAACCATAACCTGATCAGTGTAAGTCAGTTATGTGACAAAGGTTATGACGTTAAGTTCTGCAAGGATAAATGTCTGATAATTTCACGTACCTCTTCTGAGACGGTATTATCAGGCATTAGGAGCAGAAATATCTTCTGCTTAGATTTTCTCAGTTTAGATTCATCTACCCCCGTATGCCTAGTGGCAGCTGGCAGTGCATCTCTTTGTGATCAATGGCACAAGAGATTGGCACATATTAATTTCAAGACAATTAGTATGCTGTTTTCTAAGAACTTAGTAAGGGATGCTCCCAGTATCAAGTGCATCAAAGATAGCCCCTGTCCTGCATGCCAGATGGGCAAACAGACTCGGGCTACCTTTAAGAGCATTGCTGACAAAGACTCTTCCCGGTGTCTTTATCTTCTTCATATGGACTTGTTTGGTCCAATTCAAGTTCATAGCTTGGGAGGCAAGTCCTATACGCTAGTGATAGTTGATGATCATTCTCGGTTTACATGGGTGTTCTTCTTAAAACGAAAGTCAGATACGTTTGACATCTTCACTAGCTTTGTCAAGCAGGTTCAGAACGAATTTAACTGCTCAGTGGTCAAAATCAGAAGTGACCATGGAACAGAATTCAAATCTGGTTCTATGACAGAGTTTTGTGAAGAACAAGGTATCTTTCATGAGTTTTCCTCCCCGCACACTCCTCAGCAAAATGGAGTTGCGTAGAGGAGAAATAGAACTCTCATTGAATCCTGCATGACAATGTTGAAAGACGCTTCTCTCCCAGAATACTTCTGGGCAGAGGCCGTCAATACAGCTTATCATGTACAAAACCGAGCATTGATCAACAAGCATCATCGTAAGACACCTTACGAGCTACTGAAAGGCAGAAAACCAACCATCTCCTACTCGAGGATCTTTGGTTGCAGATGCTATGTACTAAATAATTGGAAGCACCCGCGTACTAAATTTGGTGAAAAATGCTTCGAAGGCATATTCATGGGCTATAGTTCCCACAGTCGGGCATATAGGGTCTTCAATAAGAAAACCCTAGTGGTAGAAGAATCAATTAATGTTGTATTTGATGAAGGAAGTTTGCTTAACAGCAATTCTTCCAGTGGTATTCTTGAAGATGGAGGTGCACGACTTGAACTGCTGGATCTCGATGAGACCGCTAAAGGTGAAACTCCTAAGTACGTCAAAGTTTCCACCTCCACGTCATCTGGGAACATTGAAGATCAAAATGGAACAAATCTCCTAGAATGAGGAGAGGCCCAAGAAGTAGTCGAAGCTCCAGATGCCAGACTTCTAGAGCTCCTGCACGTGAGGGATCATCCTAGAGATCAGATCATCGGAGCTCCTCGTGTCGGTGTCAGAACTCGAAGAGGTACTATTAACGAAGTATTGCATCTTAGCTTCCTGTCCCAGGTTGAGCCAAAGAAGTTCGACGAGGCGAACAAAGATGCGGCATGGATTCTGGCCATGCAAGATGAACTACATCAATTCGAACGTTGCAACGTTTGGACGCTAGTTCCCAGACCATACAAGCAGAATGTGATTGGCACCAAGTGTATCTTCAGAAACAAGCTGGATGAACATGGTGTCATCATAAAGAACAAGGCAAGGCTGGTGGCTCAAGGTTACAGACAGGAGGAGGGGATTGACTTCGACCAGACCTTCGCACCAGTAGCAAGGCTCGAGGCAATCAGATTGTTCCTGGCGTATGCTTCGCACAAAGGATTCACAGTCTATCAAATGGACGTGAAATCAGCATTCTTGAACGGAGACCTGAAAGAGGAAGTATACATCGCTCAACCCCCAGGTTTTGTCAATCCTACTTATCCCAATCATGTGTATTTTATCAATAAAGCTCTTTATGGTTTAAAACAAGCTCCACGAGCTTGGTATGAGACTTTATCTAGTTTTCTTCTTGAGAATAAGTTCTCTAGAGGTAAAATAGATAAAACATTGTTTCTCAGGGAAGTCAAAGGCAAGATGTTGCTGGTGCAAATCTTTGTCGATGACATTATATTCGGCTCAACGGACAACAATCTTTGCAAAACGTTTTCTAAACTTATGCAAGGAAAGTTTGAAATGAGCAGTATGAGAGAGCTCAAGTATTTCTTGGGACTTCAAGTGAAACAGTCTGAAGATGGAATCTTCATCTCTCAGACGAAGTTCACAAATGAACTCCTTAAGAAATTCGGTATGGAGAATGCAACCTCTATGAGGAATCCAATGGGATCCGCTATGTCTCTGGATAAGGATGAGAAAGGTAAACCTTTCGATGAAAAACCAAATACAGAAGCATCATTGGATCCCTGCTCTACCTTACTGCCAGTAGACCGGATATCATGTTCTCCACATGTGTCTGTGCCAGATATCAGGTGAACACTAAGGAATCTCACTATGTCGCTGCGAAGCGAATTCTAAGATATCTTAAAGGTACTCCCAATCTTGGCTTGTGGTACCCGAGAAACAATGATGTCGAGCTAATAGGTTTTTCAGATGCTGATTTTGCAGGGAGTAGGGATGACAGGAAAAGCACTTCGGGGACGTGTCAATTCCTCGGAAGAAGGCTTATCTCATGGAACAGCAAGAAGCAGAATTGTGTAGCTACCTCCACAGCAGAGTCTGAGTACATCTCGGCAGGCAGCTGTTGCGCACAACTCCTATGGATCAGAAACCAGTTAGCCGACTACGACCTTCAGTTCAAGGAAGTTCCAATGTACTGCGACTCCTCCAGTGCAATTGCAATTGCCAACAATCTGGTTTCGCACAGCAGAACGAAGCATATTGAAGTGCGCTACCACATCATTCGGGAGCATGTGGAGAACAAGGACATCTCTCTCTGTTATGTCCCCACGGACAAGCAGATTGCAGACATATTCACAAAGCCCTTAGACGAGGCCAAGTTCAGTCTTTTCAAAACTAAATTGGGGATGCTAAATTATGAGGAATGAAGACTACAGAAGCTCCAAGATCATGCATCTAGGGGGAGCCTCTGCCAGGAATTCCATTGTGAGCACAGGTGCAAGAACTGAGGGGGAGCAAGGGGTCACAAGCAACAGACCCAGATTTGTAGAAGCCGCAAAGGGGGAGACTACCCTCTCAGCTAAGGCTAAGGTGGCTCCAAGTTTGCTCTCAAGAAATTGGTATCGGTAATGAATATCTCTCTCAACTAATTTCAAGGTTATGATTTTCATTCCCATACGCTTTATTCACCTTAGCTTGTAGGGTTTCGGCTTCTTCAAATAGGGGGAGATTGTTGGGTATTGTATCCACAACATACCTGATTTGAAGAAGACCCTGAACAAGCTAAGGTAAATAGGGAATGTTTTTGACAACATATTTCAAGTTGTGCTTGCAGTTTTTCCACGCTAAGTGCACACCAATGTCAGGGTGCAGTAGGTCAATATACACGGGTCTGCACGACGTAATCCCTCGTTAAGCAGATCAGTGTGTTGCCCTACGTGTACTCTCTCTATTGGAGTGTACTTACTTTCAAGTACAGGGCTGTGTTAAGGCAAGAGCAGACAAGGAGCAAGGATGGGTCAAGGAGCAGCTCTTGGGTGGAAAGACGAAAATTCGTCTAAGTATAAATCGACGAGAATCACCAAGTGATTCTCGCCGAATCGTCGAGAATCATTAGTGATTCTCACCGATTCTTTCCGGCTACCTCAAAGCGGTGCCAAGTAAGATTCGGCGAGAATCACTAGTGATTCTCGCCGAACCCGTCGTTGAGCAGATCATGGCCAAGTAATATTCGTCGAAAATCAACAAGTGATTCATCGAGAATCATCAGGTGATTCGGCGAGAATCACTAGTGATTCTCGCCGAATCGGCGGGAATCTTCTTCGATTCTCGCCGATTTTGCCTTAGACAATTTTCTGGAACTCCCTGAACCGGATTCTGCAGCTGGCACTATTTTGAACCGGATTTCGGGTTTCTACTTGTGGGACCCACAACGGTCATATTGAAAGTGTCTACAGTATATATACGGGTATTTTTTGAACAGTAAAAAAACACATACACAGAAAGAAGCCGGGCCGATCTTGACCTAAAATCGCGAGTTCCGCTACGCCGCCGCCGTCGTCGCTCGAGCAAGTTGGTTGCCGCTTTTGATCGAGATTTCTTCCTGATCTTCCGGCGACAGAAGCTTAGCTAAGCTTAGAGTCTCACGCGTCTATCCAGAGATCCCTTGTCTCTCGATTTGTTGATCGGGAAAAACTTCCCCGTCCGAATCGATCGAGACGACTGATCATAGAGTGACCGTTGGTAGACCTAACTTGCTTCGCTACGAAGTTTGGATCTCCAGAGTACAGCAGCCACACATCGTCGTCGCCGCCGATCCCGTGAACCTAGCCGCCGCCCATCTTGCCGCCGCCGGTTCCGGGGAGATCCTCTCCAAGAGAGATCTAGGGTTGTGGACTCTTGGTGAACTTCAAGAACACGTCGTCAACAAAGAGGGACACCTTAGTATCCAAACGTAGTTTGTATCTCTTGTACATTCTAGTTTTACTTTTGTTGTAAAGGAACGTTGGTTCCTAGTTGTAAGGGTTGGGTGCAACCCGTGTTGTGGTAGTGTTGACTCCTACGTGTGGAAGGGTTCCTTCCGATAGTGCAAGGATTGGATTTCAATCCTGTTGGAGAAGAGACCGAATCGTCCCTTGTTGGGAGATAGGTCGAAGGGGGAAAGTGGATGTACCCAAATCGGGGAACCACTATAAATAGCTTGTGTTTTCTGTGTGATGTGCTGTTTATTTTTATTGTGCAGGTACAATTTTAAATTCCGCAAAAATACTGTGCGTCACCTATTCCTCCCCCCATAGGTGAATATAGTTGACACTAGGTGGACTTTCAGCCGTCATCTTTTGCGTGATAGATGAACAACTTGCGGAAGGCGATCAAGCTGAATTTGATGTGCTCTCGCCGTAGGTAGCTAGCGAAAGAGACCAGCATCGAAATCACGTTTGGGTTGAACTGCGCGGGAACAATGCCAAAGTATTTGAAGACCAGTTTAACCTCTAGCCAGAGGGGGAGTCTTAGCCCCACCTCGAAATGCGAGACGGGGAAGTCTAATTCATCGGGGTAGAAGGTGTTGATACACTTGTCGACCTAGGGTGGGCGAGACAGATAACCATCTGCGAGGAACTCACTGGCGAAGCGATTGCACTCTTCCGTTGATAACCTGCCGACAGGGAAATCGTGGTCTGCAAAGCACCTCCCGCAACAACTGCGGCCCTCACCTTCTTGCACCTTCTTCTTCCCCATAGCCAGCGAGGTGACAGAAATAGAAGGGGAGAAAAGAGTGAAGCGAGAGTGGGACATGAGAAGTACTAAGCAGGGAGGAGCAGGCGAGAGCTCTGGATCGTGAAAATGGCGAAGAACAATAATACAGTCGTGGAAGTATGCAGATCCTGGAGAGGGATATTTTAGCAAATAGAGAGGGGAGAGGAGATTAAGGGGGAAAAATGAAAAGGAGGAAGCCGAAGGGGTGACCTGACGGTTCATCTTCTCTCTATCTCTCTCTCTCTCCAAAACCCGGGGAGCGGAAGCGTCGGGGCTATTTTTCCGAGGAGCCCAAAATATCATGATTAGTGATTAATTAAAGAATAGACTGATTAAACACAACAATGATGAAAGACCTGGCATGACACGACGGGTTGACAAGAATATCATAATAATAAATTGTCATAATAAATTATTTCATCCCGCACGAGGCGGATATCTCGTCCAATAGGATCTAAATAACAAATTAATGGTTAAAAGGAGGGTGGTCGGTTGATACATGACGAAGTTACAAGGAAGCATTAAGTGGGCGAGACGACTCCAGGACCCCTCAATTTTTGTGCCACTTCCAGCGGCCTCCCCGACCTCCAGCGCATGGAGGGCGACCGGGTAGATGGAAGGCGTGGGCGGCGACTAGACCGCAGCGTGCGAGACGGAGGTGTTCATCCATCTCGTTTATGATGGCTTGGGGGTCTGTCCCATCCATTACACCGTAGGCCTCGATCTATGCAAAAAGGCGAGTGCACTCAGTTTCCAGCCAGTCAATGCACCGATCAGAAGCCTGCTTCTCCAGCTTCATCTCGCGGATGATTTGTGTGTACTTTCGAAATATCCTGGTTGTCCGGCGCTTCAACTCCCGGGTGTCCATGGGATCACCCAGGTAATCTTCGATCTCATCAGGGAGAGGAAGAGGCGAGATGGGCGGTGGTGCGGGAGACCCCTCAGTACTCGACTTGAATTGGATACCTGCACAAAAAAGGAAATGCGAGAGATCATAATGAAGGAACCAGAATTTTTGTGAAACAAAAAAGGCGGGATGAGTTTTCTTACTCAGGATGCAAGGATTTCCCACAATTCGCGAGAGGTCTTATCTCCTCGTCGTTGGGGGGGAGATTCATCAGGTGAGTCGGGGTGCTGATAAGATTGGTTGGTAACATAATGAGGATTCGTGGGCATAGGGGAGTCGGTGAGGTTTCCCTGAAAGAGCATGGAAAACATGCGCGACGATAAGAATGAAGGAGGGGCGAGAGGAATCGAGAATCACCTGTCTCTCCCTGGAGGCCGCAGGAGGAAGTGTATCAGCTTTCGAGGGTACCAAGGAGGTCACACCGGCCAAGAGGGCAGGGCCAGCGGCTTTTGTCTTCTTCGGGCGAGAGGATCAAGGCAGCCATGTTGGCCTTATTTTGTTTGCGCACCATCGCGAGACGTTCGTGAAAGCTCTGGCTGTGAGACATGTTGAAGGTGGAAGAGATGCGGAAATAAGAAAGGGGGCATTCCATGTTGAGGTGGGGTCTTCTATTTATAGGATCCAGGGGCGGGCCCCGCCAAAGATTCTTCCAAATGAATCCCGACAACCGCAAGCCTCGGTTGGACTCTATATCCGAGCTTGGGCCAACCTCAAAAAGAGCGGGGATTGTGTACAACCTTGGACTCACAGGAGGTATTTCCTGCAGCTGTGACACAGAGAAACTAGAGAGAGGTACTTGTTGGGCGAGTTGGACCGAGTCATCCACTCGCAGGGGGCGAGACGGAGGTACTCGACAGAAGGCGAGCTGCCCTTAGGGTCGCGAGCTTGGCCCTAGAAGACGAGATGGCCTATGGGGCGAGAGGCCGGCGAGACAAACAGATGGGATCGTCTCGCCCGCCAGTCACTTCACCCACTCGCCTTATAGGTGGAAAGATGTTTTACCCTTTTACCCTCAAGGGGGATTTTACTCTTCTGCCCCAGGTAATTTTACACTTCTACCCCTGGTGGTCTGCGTATAGATCTTCAGAACAGTGTAGTTTGGCTATTGGCAGCCCCAACCCAGGGTATTTTGGTAATTTCAGGTCGTTTCAGTATGGATATTTGCAGATCAATCTCAGAGGCCTATAAATAGACCGACAAGGTGCATGTAAAAGTTTGTTGAACCTTTCCATATTCATCCTCACAGGAACCTAGCTCCGCAATTGGCTAGGGAGGGGAAGGACTTCAGTTTCTTCTAGGTAAGTGGTGGGACCTCCGAACTCAGGATCAGAAAGCTGGTTCCAACAAAAGAGTTTCTGTTAATGGGTATCTCGGTCAAAAGGAGCGACGCGCAAAGCAGATTGGAAGTAGCAGATCCTTCATGGATTATGCTTACAAGACTAAATCAAAAGGACGATCCTGATTTGCAGCACCTTCATAGTAGGACTGAGAAGGGAGAATTACTGGAATTTTCAATCGATGACGCTGGTACTTTGAAGTACCGCGGTAGATATTGTATCCCCATTGTTGAGGATATTCGAGATAAGTTGTGCAGGGAGTTGGATGGTTCTAGTATTGCCTACCACCCTAGTTCCATGAAGATGTATATAGATCTAAAGTAGATTGTTTGGTGGTATGGAATGAAGAATGATATATCCGAGTTTGTGTCTGAGTGCTTCACCTGAAAGCGTGTTAAGGCAGATCATGGAAGGCCTGGTGGCAAGATGACGCCTTTGGAGATTCCAAGTTGGAAGTGAGGGAGTATTTCTATGGACTTTATTACTATATTTTCGAGATTTCCCCGAGGACATGATTCAGTGTGGGTCATAGTTGACAGACTAACGAAGTGTTCTCACTTCGTGGCATTTAAGATTAATTACTCCATGAAGAAAATAACATTGTTATATTTTGATGAGGTCATCAGACTATATGGAGTACCTGTTAGTATTCTGTCAGATTGAGATTCCAGGTTTACGTCTCATTTTTGGAAAAGTTTATAGGAAGGGTTGGGTACCGACCTCAGATATTCAACTGCTTATCATCCGCAGACCAATGGTCAGACAGAGAGAGTAAATTAGATTATGGAAGATATAATAAGATGTTACTTCTTGGACTATGGGGGAGCGTGGGATGAGCGGATGAGATTGATGGAATTCTCCTATAATAACAGTTATCAGGAGAGCCTGCATATGACCCCATTTGAGGCTTTTTATGGGAGATGTTGCAGGACTCCCTTGTTTTGGGCCGTAGTTGGTGAAGGACCGTTGTTGGGTCCGGAAGCCTTAGAAGAAATGAATACTTCTGTGATGCATATTCGGGAAAAGCTTCGAATAGCTCAGGAGCGTTATGAGAAGAACGCTAATCGGAGAAGGATTGAACTAGAATTTGTAGTTTGGGACATGGTTTTTCTCAAGGTTTACTTCGATGTCTGGTGTTAAGTGGTTTGCAAGGAACAATAAGTTGGATCCCAGGTATGTGGGACCTTTCCAAGTTGTTGAACGCATTGGAGTATCAGCATATAGGCTGGGTTTGCCAACAAAATTCCCTGGTGTGCATGATGTGTTTCTTGCGAGCCAGTTATGAAAATGTGTACTTAGTGACCAACATGTTCTTGATTGGGTGCCCCAGTTACAGCCTAACCTTTATTATGTTGAGATGCCTGCTCGCATTCTGTATAATCAAGATCGGGTGTTGCGAAGGAAGAAAATACCCATGGTCAAAGTTTTGTGGTGAAACCAAGACGTGGAGAGCGTGACTTGGGAGTTGGAGTGAGCTATGAGGGAGGCTTATCGTCATCTATTCTCCTAGTTTCTTTTGGTAAGTGTTTATTTTCAATAACCCTTTGTTATTTTCCTTCTTTAATGGATTCAGTTGTGTATCAAGTTTCGGGATAAAACATTCTTTTAAGGGGAGTGGTTGTAACGCCCCTGAATTTTCAATGTTTATTTTAATTCCTTTAGTGGCATTTTCTTGACGTCGGGTGTTACATTGACGCATAGTTGATGGGTACCGTTTCTGGAGCATGGCTTTTGCTCATTGGTATCCGAGGTTTTGACTTAGAATATTAAGTTTCCTAATTTCTAGTGTGTTTTTGAGATTTCCCTTACGAGCCGGGTTTGTTTTGGAACTCAATGGAGCCTTTTTCGGATATTTTGTGTTTTGGACATCGTAGAGTTTTTACCCAAGTTTGGTTTGTCGGATTTTGATTTTGACTTTGCCGTTGGATTTGTAGCATTGATATTTAGCTTTGATGTGAATTTTGTGGCAATCCGAGTTGAGTGGATTTTTCGGTAGTTTGGAGGTTTATTATTTTAATAATAAAATATTATAAATATAAAACCTTTACGATATGATAAAAGCACTATTCATCGTATCTCCCAAAGCCGTCAAACCGATTTGTGAAAGAGGGAAAGCGACGGTCACTACAAAGCTTTCAGCCGTCGAGTGTAGGAGCTCTAGTGCACGAAATCATCATCGGAGGGTAGATTCAGATAGCTCTCGCTGAGATCTACGTTTGTTCAGTGAGTTTTCCTCGTTGCTTGAATTTTTGGGCATAGGGAATTCGTTTTTGACAATTTTTTGCCCCAAAAATCTCCATGAATCATTGTCTAGGTGTTCTTGCGGCCAGATCCTGGACGAGGAGCGCTTGCGTGGCCGGATTTCGGTCGATTTGAGGCAAGTTGTGATTTCAACCCCTTGATATGCCTTCCTTTGTGTATTTCCTGTTGCTTTCCTGCCCTTCTAATCATGTAGGAGCAGTGTAGGGTTCGGACAAGGCCAATCTGTTGCGTTGTGTTGGATTTCCGGTTAAGGGTCATCCGCCGATTAGATGGCAGTTAGACTAAGTAAAGAAGTTCATTAGGTGACTGTTAGCCTATGCAAACCCGTCGATTAGGTGACAGTTAGCCTAAGTAAATTTCATAGTATATGATAGTTAGCTTAAGTTTAAATTCGTCCAATATGGTGGGGTCAGCCTGAGTGAAATTCATCAAGTATGAGTTTTGGATTAAGTCAAAATCATCGAATATTCTAGGCGTTGAGTAAAGTCTGATTCGTCAAGTAATCTCGACGACTTCGTCGAGTATCAGGCTTAGCTTTGGGTGATTTGGTTTTGGCGCTGAGTGATTTGGTTTTGGCATCGAGAGCGTCGAGTGCCAGCGAGGCTAAGTCAAATTTGTTGAGTATTCTCAACGAATTCGCCGACTATCGTCTGGGCGTCGAGAGAGTCTAATGATCTGTGAGTCTAAGTAAAATGTGTCTTGTAATCTCGACGAATTCATTGAGTATTGGCTGTTTGGAGTCGAGAGCATTGCGTGAACCAGACGACGTTGAGTGGTTTGATCATTAATGCCTTTGGCATCGAGTGTGCTGAGTGGACTCATCTAGACGTCGAGTGAAGGCGTTGAGTGAAGTAAAAACCATGGAGTTACGTCAAGGCATCGGGTGAGACTACTTTGGCGTCGAGTGCGCTGAGTAAACTTAGCTAGGCATCAAGTATACTTGACGAATTTTTTGTGGATTTGCGTTATTTTTGTCAATTAGTCATGTATCAAGTTAACCAATTTTATTGCTAAGTATAATTTGTTGAGTTTCTACTATATTCGTAGAGTATACTCGATGAATCAGTGTGGAATTAGAATTTTCGTACCAAAATGAGTCCAATTCGTCGAGTATGGCATTAGGGTGATTTTTGAGGTTTTTTCTTCCTTATTTTCATTGGAGTAAACCTGTGATTTTGGTTGTCATTTTATACATTTTGTGGATGTTTGGACCATTTGGGGATGTGGGTGTTCGTAGAATGTACCACCGCCACATTAACCTGTTTTGTGAATCTTTGTCCTGGTGGGTTTACCCGGTGTGGATTTGTGACTGGTGGTGTTTTGGGTATATTCCCATCACCTCATGTGCCGGTTTTTCCCAAGTGGAAGTCTTGTTTTCAAGGTCAGCTAAACACTTAGAGGGGGGGGGGGTGAATATTTTTTTGTGTATTTGTTGATTTATTTAAACCTTAACTGAATTTGTTGTGCATAGTGATTAGGTTAGTTTGGCTTTCAATATCAATCACAGATGACAGTTGAATTAATGTTTCCCCGATCTTGGGTACATCCAATGTAACGCCCCCGGTTTTTCTTGGTTTTGTTTGATCTTGGATTGGCGTTACGATGACGCATTTCCGGCCCTTCGCCATTGTAGAGCGTGGTCTTAGCTCTTTAGGTTCCTGGTGTAGCCTGGTTGTAGCCTGTTGGCAAATTTCCCCAGCTAGCCGGAGTTCTTTTGGTGACTCGGTTGGGCCGCTTAGGGAAATGCCTTTGTTTTGGCTTCGGGAGGTGTTGGCCCGAGTGTGCGATCGTCGGATGTTGTTTTCGACCTCACTGTTATTTTCGTAGCTTGGGAGTTTAGCTACGGTGCGAGTTTTGGTCGAAATCCGGGATCGTTTGCTTTCGCGTCGTTTCGGCGTTTGTTCTGTTAGCTGTAATGTTTGTAATGTTTGATGTGGCTGAGCTTGCAGGCTGGTGCCTTATTTTTTTGCGAAAAAAGTTAGCAGGTTTTCTTTTTGTGCAAGTTTGGGTGACACGGCCTGGGTCACGGGCGTGACCCAGGTCGTGTCGTGCTCGGGTAGAGCTCTTTTTCCTGTGGTCGACGATTTCTGGTCGACGTGTGTTTTCGGTAGGAACACGGCCTGTGACACGGGCGTGTCACAGGGCGTGTCCCCCTTCGGTTCGTCGACCTGCGCTCGATGGTCGTCAGGCGTTGTTTTGGTGAGAACACGGCTGTGTCACGGGCGTGTCGTATCGGACACGGGAGTGACACGGGGCTTGTCTCTCTGTTCGACGATCGGCGCTCCACGATCGTCGAGTGGTGTTTGAGTTGGTACACGGCCTGTGACACGGCCGTGTCACAGGGCGTGTCACCTGTTTCGTCGAGCTGAGATCGACAGTCGTCGAGTGGGTAGGTGTGTGAGTACACGCCCCGTGACACGGGCGTGTCGGGCCGTGTCACGGGCGTGTCTGGGGCGTGTCCCGTGTTTTCTTCGAGTGGAGATCGACGTTCGTCGAGTAAGTACACGCCCCGTGACACGGGCTTGTCGGGCCGTGTCACGGGCGTGTCTTGGGCGTGTTCCGTTTTTTTTCTCCTGAAATCATCTTTTGTTGTCGTGAACCGTTTTCCTCCTCATTTTCATCGTTCCCGAGTCTGGAGAGCTTCCAGCGGAAGGGTTTTGAGAGGAGGCGGTGGTTGTTTTGGCCGGCGATTTCGGGAGGATTAGAGCTCGTTTTTCTCGTGCGATAGAGGATTTGGCTTGCTCTCGTCTAGAACTTCCCTTCCATGTAAGTTTTTCTTGATTTAGGGTTTGATTCCAGGAATTGTAAATATCTGATTTCTTTTCTTTCCTCAAGTTTCAGCTTTGGTCTTCTAGGTGGCCGATCTTGCCGCCGGAGCCAAGCTGTGGTGTGGCTGTTGTTTTTCCGGAGAGGTAGAGGCAAGTGGCTCCCTTGCCCTTGCCAAATTATTTCTAACTCTTACTCTATTTTCATTTCCTGTGCAATACTTCTGCATTCCTCATCTTTTTCCTCCTTAAAAATTAGAGTATTAGGATGTCTTTTTCCTTCATTTCAGTCATGGGCTGTTTCATTGCTTTTTCTTACAATTAATCAACGTTCTCTCTTTTGTATGAGATTTGGTGTACAGTGGGTAGTTAGAGTTAGGGTGAGGTTGCGGTTAATTACAGTTTAGGTTTAGTTGCGGTAGACCCGAGTAGTTAGGATGGGACAGAGGATTGGGATTAAATTTCCAAATCTCTGTTTTCGCGCGTTGAGAGAGAGCTTAGGCTGCGGTTTTAACGAGACTTATGTTTACCCTAAGTGGAAAGCACTGACAGCGTCGAGTGAGCCGAGTTCACTCAACGCCGTCATCCAGCGTAGGATTTTTGCGGCTAAGTATTTTTTTGGCGTCAAGTGAGTGGAGCTTACTCAACGCCGCGTCGAGTGGGCTCGACGTTTCTGTTCTGGGTTCGCGTGTTTCCTTAGGATTGTTAGTGTGACTTTTTCCCTTTCTCTAGGGGGTGGAATTGGGTGTTCGGCCAATTTCTGCATGCCGACTCTTGGGTTGTGGCAGGTGGTGGAGTTTTGGTGGCCTCTGGAGGGGTGGATTTTGATGTGGAGAGCTGTGGCCAACTCCTTTTTGCCCCGGTTTGGGTTGGTGTGTGTGGGACCCTAAAGCTTCCACTGTTGACCCCTTAGCCCTTTTTGGATCTGATTTGGTTATGTATTCATATCCATGTTTTGACCAGTGCCACTTACCCACGTGTTAGGACTGTTAGTCTCTTCCCTGTTTTCGTGTACCCTTTCTTTTAACACATATGCGCATGTCTTGTTGCTGTTGAAGACTCTTTTGTTGGGCATATTGCTTTTATTGCTCGCACTTGGTGTGCTTTGCTGTGCTTTAGGCAGCGTTATTTTCTTACTGTCATGCCCTTTTGAAGGATCAAGCGCATAACCAACTGTTCCTGTTAGAAAGTAGCGAAAAGAAGCGAAAAGTAGAGAACGAGCGGATAAGCTTTTGAATAATTGAAACTTTATTATCCAAAAAAGGTATCTATTACAATGGTATGCCCTCCTTTATATAGAATGGAGGAGAGATGAGAGAATACAAATAAGAGATGTGGGACTAAAATTTACAGGACTAAGCGGACTATACAAAACAAACCGCACAGGCCGCGCGGTTAGATAGCAGGGCTAACCGCACGGCTACCACCAGAGAGGAAGAGAGACCGCCAGAGCAGACCGCCAGACCACCCGGCCTCCAAGCCGGCTGAGACAAACCGCCAGACCGCGCGGTCTTCAACCCGCCAAGACAAACCGCCAGACCGCCCGGTCACCAACTTCAACACTCCCCCTCAAGCTGGAGCATATATATCGATCATGCCCAGCTTGTCGCAGATGTGGAAAAAGGAAGCGGACACCGGCTTGGTGAAGACATCTGCCAACTCGTTGTCGGAAGTAACAAATGGAGTGCAAATCTGTTTCTTCAATATTTCTTCCCGAATAAAATGACAGTCGACTTCTATGTGTTTTGTTCTCTCATGAAAGACCGGATTTTTGGAAATGTGTATCGCGGCCTTATTATCACAGAACATAGGAAGAGGATAGTTGTAAACCTCTCCTAAGTCAAGCATGAGAGCCCGCAACCACTTAAACTCACATGTAGTCGATGCCATGCTGCGATATTCCGCCTCTGCACTGGACCTGGAAACAACAGACTGTTTCTTGCTCTTCCAACTCACAAGATTGCCTCCAACAAATGTGCAGAAACCTGAAGTCGATTTGCGGTCCCCTTTGTCATCCGCATAGCTTGAATCAGAGTACGCTTCAACCCTAAGGTGACCATTTTTCTGAAATAGGAGTCCTTTCCCTGGAGCAGCTTTAATATACTCTAATATCCTCAGAGCAGATTGTATATGACACTCCCTCGGAGCTTGCATGAACTGGCTCACCTTGCCAACAGCATAAGAGATGTCTGGTCTGGTTACCGTGAGATATATGAGCTTGCCCACCAGATGCCGGTATCTCGTAGGATCGGAGAGAAGAGGTGAGTCATCTGTCCAAGTTTTGTCTTCTCCAACAGCCATAGGACAACGAGCAGGTTTAGCACCAGTCAGTCCTGCCTCCTTTAAAAGATCAAGACCATACTTCCGTTGTGAAAGGACCATGGAGTTGGGCTTTCTAGAGATTTCAATTCCCAGAAAGTATTTCGGGGAGCCCATATCCTTTGTGACCAGATGTTGACGAAGGTGTTTCTTGGTCATCAATATCCCATCCTGGTCATCGCCAGTAAGAAGAATGTCATCAACATAAACCGCAAGAACAACAAGACCAGAGGCGGTTTTCCGAACAAACAAGGAGTGATCTGCTGAGCTTCTTGTAAAACCAATGGCCGCAACAATGCCACTGAACTTGTCAAACCAGGAACGAGGACTCTGCTTGAGGCCATAGATAGCCTTCTTTAGCCGGCATACCCGTGTCTCCCCCTGAGCAACATACCCAGGAGGTTGCTCCATGTAAACATCCTCCTGCAGATCACCATAGAGGAAGGCATTCTTAACATCTAGCTGCGAGATGGACCAATCCCTGTTGACAGCCACAGAGAGAAGAACCCGAATAGTGCTGAGACGAGCCACGGGAGAGAAAGTGTCAAAGTAATCAATCCCATAAGTTTGGGTAAAACCCTTGGCAACCAGGCGAGCCTTATAACGATCCACACTGCCATCCGGTAGAAACTTCACCACGAAGACCCAGCGACAGCCAACAACATCTGTGCCGAAGGGAGGAGGAACAAGGGTCCAGGTACCCCGTTCAGTGAGAGTAGCAATCTCCTCATCCATGGCAACTTTCCAATGAGGAATAGTAAGGGCCTCCTGGTAGGAACGGGGGGTGGCAGTGGCCGAGATAGCCAGTGCAAAAGCTCGGCGAGCAGGGGTAAGACGATCATAGGAAACAACTACAACAAGCGGGTGTTGGGTACAGGCCCGAACCCCTTTGCGAAGAGCAATCGGGAGATCCAGGTCAGCAGGCGCCTCAGTATCCGGAGTATCCGTGGTGGAGAGAGCTGGCCCGGGAGTAGAGAGAGATGGCAGCGGAGTGGAGGGAGAAAGCGGAGTAGAGGGTGGAGAGGATGAGGATGGGGAAGACGGTGGAGTAGAGGGTGGAGGGGGTGGAGAGGGCGGAACAGAAGTGGGAGCAGAGGGAATAGATGGGTTGGTATGAGAAGTAGGGGCAGGAGGAGAAGAAGAGGAAGCGGGAGAGAAGTAAGAGGCATTGGCAAAGAAGGTGACATCCGCAGATACAAATTGCTTGCGGGTAACAGGGTCAAAGCAGTAATATCCTTTCTGAGTGGGAGAGTAGCCCAGAAAGACACATTTGGTGGCACGTGGTGAGAGTTTGTCACGGGTGGCAGCGGGAGAGTGCACAAAAGCGGTGCACCCAAAGATGTGTAGAGGAAGAGGAAAGGGATCCTTGTCTGGATAAAGAATGGAGAAGGGGGTAGCACCGTGGAGAACTGTGGAGGGAAGGCGATTGATGAGATAGCAGGAGAGGAGGACAGCATATCCCCAATAGGAGCGAGGAACATGCATTTGAGTCATCATAGTACGAGCGACATCAAGGAGGTGACGGTTTTTGCGTTCCGCCACCCCATTTTGTTGGGAGGTGTAGACACAACTTGTTTGACGAATAACACCATGGTGAAGACAAAAGGAGGAGAAGTCGTGGCTAAGATACTCCTTAGCATTGTCAGAACGAAGAAGTTTAATAGATGTATCAAACTGAGTCTTAACCATAGAATAAAAGGAGGTCCAAACAGAGAACAGCTCGGAGCGATCTTTGAGAAGATATACCCATGTACATCGAGAGAAATCATCAATGAAGGTGACAAAATAGGAACTACCCCGACCGATGGTGAGGTTAGGAGCGGGTCCCCATATGTCAGAGTGAACGATGTCGAACGGACGGGAAGAGCCCCGACTTTGCGTTGGGGGGAAGGATGAGCGGTGATGTTTGCCAAGTTGACATGCATCACAGTTTAGAGGAGGATGATGAGGAGGGAGGTGCGGCAAGAGCTGGCGGAGAATTCGGGGAGGAGCATGTCCAAGGCGAAGATGCCATTGGAGAAGATCTGTAGAGGAGGAGGAGAAGGCGGAGAAAGCAGAGACGTTGTCGAGGAAGTAGAGGCCACCACTCTCAGTCCCGGTAGCAATCGTCCGTTGGGAAACCGGATCCTGAAAAGTACAAGAGCTAGGGGTGAATATGACAGAACACCGTAGTTGCTTGCATAAAGAAGTAACCGATAATAAGTTGCACGGAAACTTGGGCACATAGAAGGTATCAGCCAGGCAGAGAGAGGGAGTGACTTGAACCATGCCCGTCCCATGGACCGGGGAGGGAGATCCATCAGCAACAATGACCGGGGGCAACTGAGCATGTGTGTCAAGAAGAGAGAAATATTGAGGATTTCCTGTCATATGATTGGTTGCACCAGAGTCGATGAGCCATCTGCCGTGAGTAACAACATGAGCACTACCAGAAGAAGTGACCACGGAGGCGGACAGGCCTGAGGAGGGAAAAGCCATGGAGGCAAGAGAGGAGCAAGCCGCGACGATAAGAACAAGCCGCAAGAAGAGAAAAGAGCACCAAGCCGGGCGAACAGCAACAGGTCGGGCGGCTAGGAAGGCCGCAACCAAGAAGGAGAGCAAAGCAGAGGGAAAGAAGTCGCACGGCTTGATAAAGTCGGGCGAACAGAGGAGAATAGGTCGCACGGCAAAAGATGAGGCCGGCGCGACTAGCAAACAGGAACGGGTAGAGGGGAATAACAAGAGCGCAAACAGCAGCGGCTAGCAAGAGGTCAAAGGCACAGCGGGGAAGAGGTCGCGCGGACTGAAAAGGCCGAGCGAACAGAAGAGAGGAGAAGGGCAGGTGACCGCGACCAAGATGCGGGTGAGAAAGGAACAACCCGCACGGTCAGGCAGATCACAACAGCAAACCGCTAGTATAGGGGCAAGCGGATATGGGGAAAGCAGAAGCGGACAGGGAGAAGAAGTCCGCAGCGGGTAGACACAAGCCGCAAAGACTAGGAGATGCAAGAAAGAGCAAGGAGCGCGGCGACAAGGAAACAGGTCGCTGCGAAAAGGCACCAGGAGAAGAGAACAAGAAGCAAGCCGCGCGAACAGGGCAGCGGTCAGAAAACAAGCCGCGCGGATAGAAACAAGCCGTGCGGACAGAAGAGAAGGCAAGTCGCGAAAGAGGTCGCGGATAGCGGAAAACAAGCTGCTAGAAGCAGAGAGCGTACAGAATCAGGAGGAAAAGACCGTGTCCTCTGATACCATGTTAGAAAGTAGCGAAAAGAAGCGAAAAGTAGAGAACGAGCGGATAAGCTTTTGAATAATTGAAACTTTATTATCCAAAAAAGGTATCTATTACAATGGTATGCCCTCCTTTATATAGAATGGAGGAGAGATGAGAGAATATAAATAAGAGATGTGGGACTAAAATTTACAGGACTAAGCGGACTATACAAAACAAACCGCACAGGCCGCGCGGTTAGATAGCAGGGCTAACCGCACGGCTACCACCAGAGAGGAAGAGAGACCGCCAGAGCAGACCGCCAGACCACCCGGCCTCCAAGCCGGCTGAGACAAACCGCCAGACCGCGCGGTCTTCAACCCGCCAAGACAAACCGCCAGACCACCCGGTCACCAACTTCAACAGTTCCAAAAGCCCGGACTGTTGGAAAGAGTGCTACTTAATTTCTTAAATAAGTAGAAGAGCGCCACGGGTCAAGTGAAGGAACGTCGGACCCAACAATCCCCCCCCCCCCCCCCCCGGCGTCCAGCATAACCCGTCGGCTCAGAGGTGGAGTTACCACATGTCCCACATGGCTCAGAGGTGGGGTTACCACATGGCCCACACAGCTCAGAGGTGGGGTTACCAGAATGTATAGACATACATTCTCACCAGTGGGTTCGTGGGCTTGTTGGAGGGGCTTGTTGGTGGCCTCTTGGGTTACCCAACACCTTTCTTTTGATTATAGCAGTTTGTTGCCGGGTTGGTAAACCCTTTCTTTTGTTTGCTCATTAATCTAATGCTCTATTTACTTTTTTATTTATCTTCTTGCTGAGGTGTTCTTTTCTTGAATGCCTCAGGTCCAGGTTGTAGCCGGTTCAGCGGCTAGTTCTTTTGGAGGGGCTTGTTGGTGGCCTCTTGGGTAGCTGAGATAGCTGATCCCCGATTTTGTGAGCTAGTTCTTTACCTTTCTGTATAGACATACATTCTCACTAGTGGGTTCGTGTCAGGTTGTTGGCGCCCACTGGTGGCTTCTTGCGATGCTGGATATGAACTTAAACTGCTGTTTTTGCCTATTTGTGGTTGTTTACTTGCTTCTGGGAAGGATTTATGCTAGGTTGCATGTTAGATATTTTAAACCTTAAAAGCATTATTATATGTACATCATGCATAACATATTTATAAAACAAAGACACTATATTTCCTTAGCGTAAAAAGACTATCTTTAATATTTATATTATATTCACGTTAGAGTCGAGCGTACCGTGAGTCGTCCCTCGGGGACACTTTTGCTCATTTAGAGTGTCAATTTAATTGAACCAAAGTATTTTCTGCTGCGTATAAATATACTTTTATTTGTGGACTAGCTGATCCACCATGCCGAGGGATACGTCCTTTCAACATAACTGATTTTTTTTCATATTTAATCAACGATTTTCCTTAAAATCTACGGTCTGGAGTTTTGCCTGAGCGTGTGCAGTTATCCCCTGCACAACGTGGCATCACGGCACGTGTTTTCTCTTGCTCTGATACGATTTTATCGTTGAGAAAATGCGGGTTGTGACAGTTGGTATCAGAGGGAGGTTGCTTGACAAATGGTCGGGCAACCTTTCCCCTTGTTTGCATTAGTGGTTAGCGTCATACCATACACACACCGATATGTCATCAGCACGTCTTGGCTAAAGCACGAACACTACACTCATGAGCATAAAGAAGTATACGGGGCATATTATGTAGTATGGGATGCATAATATGTGTTTGTATATGGATCCACCATAGGAGGCAACATGTG
The DNA here is from genome assembly GCA_039583875.1 of Platanthera guangdongensis. NCBI lineage: Eukaryota > Viridiplantae > Streptophyta > Magnoliopsida > Asparagales > Orchidaceae > Platanthera > Platanthera guangdongensis. The sequence continues at coordinate 103,723,702 of CM077159.1, forward strand.
AGGGTTATGTAGTATGGGATGCATAACCTCACCACATGAATGCGACTAGCACATTTTCTTTTTTTTCGTTGCATGGTAATGTTATGTAGTATGGGATGCATAACATTTCATGTGTACGCCTCCCATGGCATGCATTAAGGCCTTTTTTTAGAATGCATAGCACATCATGCATAGCATAACATTTTATAAGCACAACGTGCCAAGCTAAAGATTTGCAAGATGACATATGTACAAACATGGTTTTGAGTCAAAAAGAATACAAATACATGCATTCATGGTTTAGGCACATGAGTTAGTATGATGGAGGTGAACCCTCTTAGGTTAAGCATAGCATCATCATGATAAAAACAACTCTCAGAGCAAGTTTTGTAGTTGAAGTTCATATTTAAGTGTGTTTGTCTGTACCGGGTAGTTTTGTTCTAGCTGTTGGGCTAGGTTTTGTCTAAAGCTTGTGCGATTATAGGATGGCGAGACGTCCTGCGACGAGATCGACCCCCCAATCCGAGGGTGAGACGTCAGTAGCACAGAGCGAGGCGTTGGTAGAAAACCTGCGGCAGAGCAATGAGGCCTTATCAAGACAGGTAGTTGCTATGAAGGCTCAGATTCTGTCCCTTGTGGCAGTGGTGGCAGGATAGGCTCCGAGAGTTCCGGACCCCGCTGAGGGGGCAGCTGTTCCTGCCCCTCCTGCTCCTCCCGTGCCTGTGGTTGTGGTGCCCCCGGAGATGGCATTTATATCCCAGTTTCAGCGGCTGAGACCCCCTACCTATGATGGGCAAGCAGTTTTATGATTTTGGATGACTAGCTTATTACCATTGAGGAGATGTTCTCTTACTCAGGGATTACGGACGATCAGAGAGTGATGCTGGCTGCCTACCAGCTCAAGGGCTTAGCAAAGAATTGGTGGCTGAGGGAGAAAGAAAGCTTGGTGGCAGGATGCTCTTGGGAGTCATTTAAGGTGATGCTGTTGAGTAAGTTTCAGCCTTCAGTCGAGAGGGACCGGCTGATGAATGACTTTCTCCATTTGAAGCAAAGGAAACTCATGGTTAGTGAGTACGAGATTGAGTTTAGTAGGTTGAGTCGGTTTGCTCCTGGTCTGGTGAGTGTTGAAGCAGACCGAGTTAAGCGATTTCTGGGTGGACTTAGAAGTGACATTCAGCAGTTAGCGAATGCCTACGGAGCAGTCAGTTATGCAAGCGTGGTTGAAGCTGCCTTGAGAGTTGAGGCCATTGAGAATGCCAAGAATAGAGGCCAGCAGTTGAGGAAGGATAAGCGGAAGTCTGTCGGAGGGAAGAGCCCTCAGGAACCTGATGCTGTTTCGAGAAAGAGGAACAAGGAGGTTTGTAGTTTCTGTGGCCGGCCAGGCCACCCCTTTGAGAAGTGTTTCAAAAGGTGGGGAGCGCAGAAGAAGGAACAGGAGTATGTGATTCAGGGTGCTCCCAGAGGAGACTTGGTATGTGCCTTATGTGGAAGGAAGGGGCATGAGGCTGCCCGTTGCTGGTTAAAAGATAAGGTCTATTTTCAGTGCGGCCAGAAGGGCCACCTCAAGACAAAGTGCCCACAGTCCCAGCCTATTATGCAGCCAGTTCCCCTCCAGGCTTTGCCACCGCCTCAGCAATTGGATAGAGGGAAAGGGAAGCTGAATGTGCTTTCGGTAGACGAAGCGCAGACTTCGACCCAGGTTATTTCAGGTTTGACTCCTCCCCAGTCGTTTCGTATGTTTCCCTTTTGGTTGTAGTTTCGTTTTTGCATTTGTTGCCTTAGATGCGTGTGCTATTTGTAGGACGATTTAAGGTAAAGAACCGTTGGGCGCGCGTTCTCTTCGATTCAGGCGCTACCCACTCGTTTGTGGCTAGAGCCTTCGTGGAGCGGTTCGGTTTGGGCCTAGATCGTGTTGGTGGTGCCTTTTGTGTTAAGTTCCCCTCCGGCGACTCTGTGGTTACGGACCTGGTTGTCCTTAATTGTCCGATTTTGTTGGGGGATTTTCTAGCCAAGGCAGATCTGAAGGTGATTGACCTGGAGGACTTCGATGTTATCTTGGCCATGGACTGGTTGTCAATGTACGATGCTGTGATCCAGTGCAAGGGTAAGTTCTTGGACTTTGTCAAAGACAACGGTCAGCCAGGGAGCATTTATGGGTATTCTCTCTAGGAGTCTCCAGTTATTTTTGCGGTGCGTGCTCGGAAGTTACTTGATTCTGGCTATTTTGCCTGTGTGGTCTCTCTGGTAGGGACAGTTGTTAGAGTGTCGCGTTTGGAAGAGATTCCTGTGGTATGTGACTTCTCTGATGTGTTTCCTGATGATCTCCCCGATCTTCCACCCGATCGAGATGTCGAGTTTGTTATAGATTTGGAGCCAGGCACGCGTCCTATTGCAAAGGCATCGTACTGGATGGCCCCGCGAGAGCTGGAAGAGTTGCGAATTCAGCTGGATGAGATGTTGGCAAAAGGTTTCATAAGGCTGAGTTCTTCGCCCTGGGGTGCACCAGTGTTGTTCGTTAAAAAGAAAGGTGGGTCGATGAGGCTATGCATCGACTATAGAGAGCTGAACAAAGTTACTATTAAGAACAGGTACCCTTTGCCTCGGATTGACGATCTGTTTGACCAACTGCGTGGTAGTGTCGTGTTTTCCAAGATAGATCTTCGTTCGGGCTATCACCAGTTGAGGATTCGGGAGTCAGATGTTCCGCAGACGGCGTTCCGCTCTCGTCATGGGCATTTCGAGTTTTTGGTTATGTCATTTGGTTTGACTAATGCGCCCTCAGCTTTTATGGATCTGATGAACAGAGTTTTCAAGGACTTCCTGGATAAGTTTGTGATTGTCTTTATAGACGATGTTTTGGTGTACTCTAGAGATGCGGAGGAGCATGATCGACATTTGCGACTGGTCTTGGCGACTATGAGAGACCATAAGCTATACGCCAAGCTGAGCAAATGCGAATTTTGGTTGCCTCAAGTTTCTTTTCTCGGCCACGTGGTGAATAATGAGGGAATATCGGTGGACCCAGAAAAGATCGCTGTTGTTATGGAGTGGGCGAGGCCTGTTACTCCCAAAGAGATCAGAAGCTTCTTGGGCTTGGCTGGATATTATAGAAGATTTGTAGAGGGCTTCTCTACCTTCTCTACGCCGTTGACCCGGTTGACGCAGAAGAATGCAGCCTTCATATGGGATGGCAAGTGTGAGGAGGCTTTTGAGGAATTCAAAAGAAGATTATGTTCAGCTCCAATTTTGTCCTTGCCTACTGAAGACAGTGAGTATGATATATATGTGGATGCGTCGCATGTCGGACTGGGCTGCGTATTGATGCAGGGCGGGAAGGTTATAGCGTACGGGTCGAGGCAGCTAAAGACTCATGAGAGGAATTACCCTACGCATGACCTGGAGTTTGCAGTTGTGATCTATGCGTTGAAATTGTGGAGGCATTTGCTATACAGCGCGCAGTGCAAGATTTTCACGGATCATAAGAGTCTGAAGTATGTCTTCACTCAGAAAGAATTTGATCTGCGCCAGCGGCGGTGGTTGGAGTACGTGGCCGACTATGATGTTGAAATCCAGTACCATCCGGGTAAAGCGAATGTGGTGGCCGATGCCCTGAGTCGGAAGTCAGGTAAGATTTTCAATCTCTCCGCCGAGCGTCTAGTGGAAGAGTTTCTTTTGATGGACATTTATGTGGGAAGCTGCGATTCGCAGAGTAGCTTGGCAGTGGCAGAACCTTCATGGATTGCGCTTACGAGACTGCATCAGAAGGATGATCCCGATCTTCTGCATTTGTACCTTCGAGCTGAAAATGGTGAACTACCAGATTTCTCTGTAGATGATGCGGGTACCTTGAAGTATCGTGGCACGTTTTGCATCCCCGCAGTTGGAGGTATCCGGGATATGGTGTGCAGAGAAGCCCACTGATCTAGTGTTGCCTGACATCGAGGGTCTACCAAGATGTATCATGATCTAAAGCAGATTGCCTGGTGGTATGGGATGAAGAAGGACATAGCCAGATTTGTTTTAGATTGTTTCACCTGCAGGCGAGTGAAAGCCGACCATGGGAGACCTGGTGGCAAGCTGACTCCCTTGGAGATTCTGATGTGGAAGTGGGACAGTATCTCGATGGATTTCATTACAGGCTTACCGAGATCTCCTAAAGGGCATGATTCAGTTTGGGTGATCGTAGACAGATTGACGAAGTGTGCTCACTTCGTACCATTTAAGATCGATTATCCGATGAGGAAGATAGCCGAGCTGTATCTGGATGAGGTTATCAGATTGCATGGTGTACCCGTGAGTATCATATCAGATCGAGACTCCAGTTTTACGTCTCGGTTTTGGAAGAGCCTTCAAGAGGGGTTGGGTACATATTTGAGATATTCCACGACTTATCATCCGCAGACCAATGGTCAGACGGAGCGAGTAAATTAGGTTATGGAAGATATGATCCGATGCTATATTCTGGACCACGGAGGAGCGTGGGATGAGCGCTTGCGGCTTATGGAATTTGCATATAACAACAGTTATCAAGAAAGCTTGCAAATGGCTCCTTTTGAAGCTTTGTACGGGTAGCACTGCAGGACTCCCTTGTTTTGGGCTGAGGTTGGCGAGAGACCTTTGTTGGGTCCAGAAGCACTCGAGCAGATGGAAACCGCTGTGAAGCTTATTCAGGAAAAGCTTCGAATATCCCAAGAGAGATATGAGAAAAATGCCAATCGGCGTAGATCGGACTTGGAATTTGTGGTGGGGGATTCAGTGTTCTTAAAGGTCTCCCCGTTGATCGTAGTCAAGCTGTTTGGCAAGAACAGGAAGTTGGACCCGAGGTACGTGGGGCCGTTTCCGATTGTTGAGCGGATTGGGATATCAGCTTATAGGCTGGCTTTGCACGCAAATTTCCCTGGCGTGCATGATGTCTTCCACGTCAGTCAGCTGCGGAAATGTGTGATGAATGACAGGCAGGTTTTGGATTCTGTGCCTCAGTTGGAGCCGAATCTTTCTTATGTGGAGGTGCCTGTCCGCATTCTGGATTATCAGGTTCGTGCGTTGCGGAAGAAGTCTATTCCTATGGTTAAAGTTTTATGGAGGAATCAGGATGTAGAAAGCGCGACGTGGGAATTGGAGTCGGCAATGAGGGAGGCTCACCCTCATCTTTTTCCTTAATCTTGTGCCTGGTATGTTCTATTTTATTTATATATATATTTAGCCCTTTTTCCTGGCTCTTTCTCTCTCCTTCTTTATAGGAGTGTTGTGAGTAAAGTTTAGAGGCGATACTTTCTTTTAGGGGGAGTGGCTGTAACGCCCCCGGTTTTTCTTGGTTTTGTTTGATCTTGGATTGGCGTTACGATGACGCATTTCCGGCCCTTCGCCATTGTAGAGCGTGGTCTTAGCTCTTTAGGTTCCTGGTGTAGCCTGGTTGTAGCCTGTTGGCAAATTTCCCCAGCTAGCCGGAGTCTCTTTTGGTGACTCGGTTGGGCCGCTTAGGGAAATGCCTTTGTTTTGGCTTCGGGAGGCGTTGGCCCGAGTGTGCGATCGTCGGATGTTGTTTTCGACCTCACCATTATTTTCGTAGCTTGGGAGTTTAGCTACGATGCGAGTTTTGGTCGAAATCCGGGATCGTTTGCTTTCGCGTCGTTTCGACGTTTGTTCTGTTAGCTGTAATGTCTGTAATGTTTGATGTGGCTGAGCTTGCAGGCTGGTGCCTTATTTTTTTTGCGAAAAAAGTTAGCAGGTTTCCTTTTTGTGCAAGTTTGGGTGACACGGCCTGGGTCACGGGCGTGACCCAGGGCGTGTCGTGCTCGGGTAGAGCTCTTTCTCCTGTGGTCGACGATTTCTAGTCGACGTGTGTTTTTGGTAGGAACACGGCCTGTGACACGGGCGTGTCACAGGGCGTGTCCCCCTTCGGTTCGTCGACCTGCACTCGATGGTCGTCAGGCGGTGTTTTGGTGAGAACACGGCCGTTTCACGGGCGTGTCGTATCGGACACGGGCGTGACACGGGGCGTGTCTCTCTGTTCGATGATCGGTGCTCCACGATCGTCGAGTGGTGTTTGAGTTGGTACACGGCCTGTGACACGGGCGTGTCACAGGGCGTGTCACCTATTTCGTCGAGCTGAGATCGACGGTCGTCGAGTGGGTAGGTGTGTGAGTACACGCCCCGTGACACGGGCGTGTCGGGCCGTGTGACGGGCGTGTCTGGGGCGTGTCCCGTGTTTTCTTCGAGTGGAGATCGACGTTCGTCGAGTAAGTACACGCCCCGTGACACGGGCGTGTCAGGCCGTGTCACGGGCGTGTCTTGGGCGTGTTCCGTACTTTTTCTCCTGAAATCATCTTTTGTTGCCATGAACCGTTTTTCCTCCTCATTTTCATTGTTCCCGAGTCTGGAGAGCTTCTAGCGGAAGGGTTTTGAGAGGAGGCGGTGGTTGTTTTGGCCGGCGATTTCGGGAGGATTAGAGCTCGTTTTTCTCGTGCGATAGCGGATTTGGCTTGCTCTCCTCTAGACCTTCCCTTCCATGTAAGGTTTTCTTGATTTAGGGTTTGATTCCAGGAATTGTAAATATCTGATTTCTTTTCTTTCCTCAAGTTTCAGCTTTGGTCTTCTAGGTGGCCGATCTTGCCGCCGGAGCCAAGCGGTGGTGTGGCTGTTGTTTTTCCGGAGAGGTAGAGGCAAGTGGCTTCGTTGCCCTTGCCAAATTATTTCTAACTCTTACTCTATTTTCATTTCCTGTGCAATACTTCTGCATTCCTTATCTTTTTCCTCCTTAAAAATTAGAGTATTAGGATGTCTTTTTCCTTCATTTCAGTCATGGGCTGTTTCATTGCTTTTTCTTACAATTAATCAATGTTCTCTCTTTTGTCTGAGATTTGGTGTACAGTGGGTAGTTAGAGTTAGGGTGAGGTTGCGGTTAATTACAGTTTAGGTTTAGTTGCGGTAGCCCCGAGTAGTTAGAATGGGATGGAGGATTGGGATTAAATTTCCAACTCTCTGTTTTCACGCGTTGAGAGAGAGCTTAGGCTGCGGTTTTAACGAGACTTATGTTTACCCTAAGTGGAAAGCACTAACAGCGTCGAGTGAGCCGAGTTCACTCAACGCCGTCATCCAGCGTAGGATTTTTGCGGCTAAGTATTTTTTTTGGCGTCAAGTGAGTGGAGCTTACTCAACGCCGCGTCGAGTGGGCTCGACGTTTCTGTTCTGGGTTCGCTTGTTTCCTTAGGATTGTTAGTGTGACTTTTTCCCTTTCTCTAGGGGGTGGAATTGGGTGTTCGGCCAATTTCTGCATGCCGACTCTTGGGTTGTGGCAGGTGGTGGTGTTTTGGTGTCCTCTGGAGGGGTGGATTTTGATGTGGAGAGCTGTGGCCAACGCCTTTTTGCCCCGTTTGGGTTGGTGTGTGTGGGACCCTAAAGCTGCCGCTGTTGACCCCTTAGCCCTTTTTGGATCTGATTTGGTTATGTATTCAGATCCATGTTTTGACCACTGCCACTTACCCACGTGTTACGACTCTTAGTCTCTTCCCCGTTTTTGTTTACCCTTTCTTTTGCCACATATGTGCATGTCTTGTTGCTGTTGTAGACTCTTTTGTAAGGCATATTGCTTTTATTGCTCGCACTTGGTGTGCTTTGCTGTGCTTTAGGCAGCGTTCTTTTCTTACTGTCATGCCCTTTCTTTTGCTTATAGCAGTTTGTTGTCGGGTTGGTAAACCCTTTCTTTTGTTTGCTCATTAATCTAATGCTATATTTACTTTTTTGTTTATCTTCTTGCTGAGGTGTTCTTTTCTTGAATGCCTCAGGTCCAGGTTGTAGCCGGTTCAGCGGCTAGATCTTTTGGAGGGGCTTGTTGGTGGCCTCTTGGGTAGCTGAGATAGCCGATCCCCGATTTTGTGAGGTAGTTCTTTACCTTTCTGTATAGACATACATTCTCACCAGTGGGTTCGTGTCAGGTTGTTGGCGCCCACTGGTGGCTTCTTGCAATGCTGGATATGAACTTAAACTGCTGTTTTTGCATATTTGTGGTTGTTTACTTGCTTCTGGGAAGGATTTATGCTTGGTTGCATGTTAGATATTTTAAACCCTAAAAGCATTATTATATGTACATCATGCATAACATATTTATAAAACAAAGACACTATATTTCCTTAGCGTAAAAAGACTATCTTTCATATTTATATTATATTCACGTTAGAGTCGAGCGTACCGTGAGTCGTCCCTCGGGGACACTTTTGCTCATTTAGAGTGTCAATTTAATTGAACCAAAGTATTTTTCTGCTGCGTATAAATATACTTTTATTTGTGGACTAGCTGATCCACCGTGTCGAGGGATACGGCCTTTCAACATAACTGATTTTCTTTCATATTTAATCAACGATTTTTCTTAAAATCAAAGGTCTGGAGTTTTGCCTGAGCGTGTGCAGTTATCCCCTGTACGACGTGGCATCATGACACTTGTTTTCTCTTGCTCTGATACGATTTTATCGTTGAGAAAATGCGGGTTGTGACATCCAATGTCCCTCCCACCTGTCTAATAGTGTGTTAGTTGAGGCACAACACCAACACTCGGCTCCTAAGAGCTTATAGCACAGATCCCGCAGGAGCTCTCAGTATTCTCCAAGACCTACCACTCTGGCACTAAGCCCTAGCTCAGATCCAAAGAATCCTACAACTCAGGCATACACCCTACACTCAAATCCGAAATGGATCCTACACTCAGATCACAAATGATCCTACCTCAGCCTTTATAACACATGCCTACAAATCAGATTCTCATATGAATCTTACACTCTCAGCCTTTATAGATCAGGCCTACACTCAGATCTAAAAGGATCCTACAGAATAAACAATAAAAGTGTTGATTTTGACAGCAAAGGATTTCTTTGTGTTTGTCTTCCTGGATAGAGAATATATCAGCCCTAGATTCTTCTCAACAACAAGGAAAACAGATCTTCAGTACTAGACGGCTTGTGCTGGAAGTTACTCAGAATCGTTATTCTGAACTTGCTGTCGCAAATGAAAATCGCTTCAGCTTTCTCGATTCGCTTTCAGGTTCACTAATCTGAACTTCTTCTTCAGGCACGACAAGAAGGCGAGGGAGAATACTATGTTCAGTCGCAAGAATGCGTAAACAAAAAACCCTAATTGCTGTCATCGACTCGGCCAATCTTCCATTTTTATTGTACGCTGATCAACGATTCTTTTCTGTGTGGGCCCGACCTTAATTGTTGAAATATCATTTTCCTTTTACACAAGAAGACAACCAGCTATCCATCAATGCCATTAAAGCTATTCTGCAACTTTCCCGCAACTATTTTGAACAGTATTGACTTTGTTAACTTTTGTTGATGTCACCCCTTTGTAGAGTTAGCTAAATTTTCAGAATCCACTCAAGCATTGAGTGGCATTGAGTGGCGTCGAGTGGATGGCCTTCACTCAACGATTCTGTACTTAGTCAATTTTGCGCTTTCCTTGGCATTGAGTGGCGTTAAGTGAATGTCCTTCACTCAATGCTTTTATACTTAGCTTAGCTTTCTGCTTCCTAGGCATTGAGAGAGTTGAGTGTAGCTTCATCACTCAACACTTTTTGCCTTAGACCATTTTCTGCTTCTTCAGCAACCTTAGCATTGAGAGAATTGAGTGTAACTTCATCACTCAATGCATTTTTCCTTAGACTATTTTCTGCCTCTTCACGACATGAAGTTGAGTACGTTGAGATCAATCAATGGTTTTGTACTTGGCCGCAACTGCTCCACTACATGGCGGTGAGAGCGTTGAGATCATTCGATGCTATTGTACTTGGTCGCAACTACTTGAGTTTGACTCAACGCTTTCTGTCATCTAGCATTGAGTGAACTGGCTTCACTCAATGCCTGTGGACTTTGATGAATTTTTCAGTCTATCTTCTATGTTGTTGACAAAATCAGTATGGCGTTGAGTGAACTGGCTTCACTCAACGCTTCTGGGCTTAGCTTATTTTTCTTTGACAGAAACTTTAAATCTTCACTGATTCGAGATAGTTGAATTGTCTCGATACTCCAGTCTTCTGGATGTCGATATCTTTAAGTCTGCACTTCAGTTCTTCATTGTGTCGAGATAGTTGTATTGTCTCAAAACTGCTATCCTGAGATTTAAGGTGTCGAGATATCTGACTTGCCTCGACACTGCTGACTCGATCTTCAAGTTGTCGAGATAACTGAATTATCTCACCACTGCTGACTTGATCTTCAGGTTATCGGGATAAGTGAATTGTCTTGACACAGCTGTCTGAACTATCGAGTGAAGTGTTGTGTCTTGACACTGCTGTCTTGTATCATTCTGGTCTCGACACTCTCCTATAAAGTTGTCGACATAGTTGTAAAGTGTGTCGACACTGTTGTACTTGCTTCATGTCTATACTTAGCACTTATGTTATAAACTTTATACATATTTGTGAAGTGTGTCGACACTTTTGTACTTAGTCATTTCTTTAAGTTTTCACCCAGCACATGAAACTTAACCATACATCAAATACAAATAGGTGTATATCATTGACTTGTTTGATTTTTTACAAATTAGGGACATTGGGAGCAATGGACCCAACAATCTCCCCCCTATTTGAAGAAGTCAAAACCTCACTTCAATTTCTTAGTCAATGACATACACACAATATTTGCAGTAATAAACACTATAACAGGACACAGTTACAGGAAGGTTACCTACTCCCCCTTTTTATGAGCATCCCTGCTTCCCTGTCTTACTACTACAACCACAGTTGAGCTTGATCAATCCTTTTGTCCTTCGATACCACTTGATCCAAAACATGATCAACCCCTTTGTCTCCCATTTTTGACTTCTGTAGAATAGTCAGGGAGGTATGGCTTCCTTTGATCTTCTTCTCCCCCTAGCTATGTGCAAGAGATCAACTAATGCAGCTGCTAGCTTCCTCTCTTCACAAGGTTGAACCTGCTTCTACAGTTGTTTTAATTTCTCCCCCTCAGTAGGAGCATCTTATATCATATCTTCCTGATAGACACTTAGGTCTCCACAATCTTTATACCACTAAAGACCTTTTCAACCTACAAGAAAAAGAACAAACCTGAAACCCAACAAATACTATAGGGAGTGACTGAAGCTAAACTAAGTTCAACATACCCAATTCAAATTTGAAGGTGTTGAACTTTGCTTCATCTAGTGGCTTAGGGAAGATGTCAGCCACGTGCTTGTTAGTGGGGACAAACTCGAGGCTGATGTCTTCCTTTTCCACATGTTCCCTAATGAAGTGATACCTAATTTCTATATGCTTAGTCTTACTGTGTGAGACAAGATTTCTAGTAATAGAAATAACACTTGTAGAATCACAATAAAGAGGAGTTCTACTTATCTCAATGTTATAATCCTAAAGCTGATGCTGAATCCACAGCAACTGAGCATAATAGCTTCCTACTGAAATTTACTCTGACTCTGTAGTTGAGATTGTCACACTCATTTGCTTCTTGGTGCTCCATGACACCAGTATTCCATCTAAAAGCTGACAGGTACCTGAAGTACATTTCCGTCCTCTTTGTAGCCTGCAAAATCTTCATCTAAATAGCATGTTAGATCAAAATCCATATTCCTAGGGTACCATGGGCAAAGATCTGGTGTGCCGTTACGATACCTCAAAATTCTCTTTGCAGCAGAGTAATGAGATTCTTTAGGGCCAGCCTGATACCTAGCATAGACACATGTAACATACATGATGTCAGGTCTACTAGTACTCAGGTATAGAAGGGAGCCAATTATCCCTATATACAAAGACTCATTAACAAGTTTCCCTACATCATCATTTCCTATATGCAAACTTCATACCATGGGAGTTCTCATGGTGGAGGCATTCTCCATGCCATATTTATTAATCAACTCCTGGGTATACTTGGACTGGGATATGAATAAGTCATCATCGGTCTATCTTATTTGGAGGCCCAAGAAGAACTTGAGCACACCCATACTAATAATCTAAAACTTCTCTTACATAAGTTTAGCAAACGTCCTGCAAATGTTGTCATCAGTAGACCCTAAATAATGTCATCTACATAAATTTGGACTAGGATGATCTTGCCCTTAGATTCCCTTAGGAATAGAGTCTTGTTTATTTTCCCCCTTGAGAATTTGTTCTCAATGAGGAAACTATACAAAGTATCATACCATGCTCTAGGGGCTTGCTTCAACCCATATAAAGCTTTCGTTAGCCTATATACAAAATTAAGAGAGTTAGGGTCAACAAAACCTGGTGGCTGATCCACATATACTTCCTATTTTAAGTCCTCATTTAGGAAGGCTGACTTCACATCCATCTAGTATACTTTGAATCCTTGATTGATAGCATATACAAGAAAGAGTCTTATTGCTTCCAATCTGGCTACTATGGCAAATATCTGGTCAAAATCTATCCCTTCTTCTTATTTGTATTTTTTAGCCACTAGTCTAGCCTTATTCTTGACAATAATGTCATTTTCATCCAACTTATTCCTGTAGATCCACTTGGTCCACATGACATTTTGTCCTTGTGGTATGGGAACAAACTTCCAGACTTTACACCTCTTAAATTGGTACAGCTCTTCTTGCATTGTTCCAATCCAGAACTAGTCTTTGATTACCTTTTCAAACTTCTTGGGCTCTTCTTGAGACAGAAAACTTGAGTAGAGAGTTGTATTGATACTCTTGCTTCTGGTCAGGACTCCATGGCTTGCATCACCAATTATTTGGTGTGTTGGATGGTCCCTCAGATGTCTGATAACTGTAGGCAATCAAGCTTCAGCAATCTGATCTTCATTGTCTTCATCAGGCTGGTCTTTAACCCCTTCAAGTATGCCTTACCCTTCTCTAAGAATGATCAATCCTTCAGCTTTATCTTGGACTATGGGAGTAGCTTCCTTGATGGTTAGCTTATCCATCATCAGCTCTATACCTATAATAATAGAAGAGGAGTGATGACTAAATTTAGTCATCGCTTTTTGGGTAGTTTAGTATTCATAAATATTAGGTTTTAATATAGTTTTATCTATTTATATGCTTAATTATGTTATTATTTTATTTTAATGTTTGATGTTATAATATAAAAATTTATAGTTTATTAGATGTATTGTTGTCATATTATGTTAGGTTTGTTGTATTATTTCATGTTATAAAAAAAACAAAACTAATGTTTGTTTTGCTTTGTTGTTTGTAGGTTCAAGTCCGAGTAGCCCTCATCAAAGCCCACATGTTTCAGCCCAACTACAAGCCTACCCGAGCCTTGATGTTGGAGCAGCCCTCTTCCACCAAAACAGCCCACATGGTGCAGCCCGGCCACTTATGGTGCAGCCCCTCTACATAATGCAGCCCCCTACATGCAGCTCTTGAAGTTTGGAGTAGCCCGGCCTTTTTCATTGAAGCCCACATGATGCATTCAGCGCCTCTTCAAGCTTCCCATGCCCATATAGTGCAGCCCACTTCATCCATGTGTGGCCGACCACTCATTTTCCCCCCTCCCTCATCATTTATTGCATTCATGCACCTCTCCAAGCATATGGTCGGCCACCCCTCTCTCTCTCCCTCTTTTATTTCTTTTTTCCCTTCATTTAATCCACATCCATCCCCCTCTCTACTTTACATTCTCTCTTATCATCCCCATAAATGAAATGCATTTAATCATCCTCTCCCTCTCCCTTCATTAAATGAAATGCATGCACTTCTCTCCCTTTACATGGCCGACCACCCCCCTTGCCTCCTCCTCTTCATTTCATTCTAGATCCTTCTCCATCTCCTATAAAAGCCACCCCATCCCTCAAGCCAAAGGGAGAAAATTTTGAGAAGTAAAGTTTTAAGTTGAATGTGAGTGTTGAGTTGGAGAGTGGAGAGTGCTTGTTATTAGTTTCATTATTGTATTAGTTTTCTTTTCCATTTTTGCAAGTTTTTCTTCCTAACATAGTCTTGTCTTTTTAATATTTTGTGTACTCTTTTTGTTTGCAAGTAATAAAAATGTTTCTCACTTATTTTTTTTGTCTTCCCTTCCAATTATGAGTAGCTAATTTTCTTTAGCATTCGATCGTGAGGATCCATAAAATGAGATGAGGGTTTCCTTTATTTCATAATTTTTTTTTGTCTAAATTTTACTCGATCCTTCTTTGATTTTTATTTTGCCGACTCCGTATTTCCGGTATACGGTAGTAGGCTTTGGATCTCATATTTGAGTAGTCGAGAGGCTCGTGAATGTGAAAGATCACTCAAAGAAGGAAGGAGTTGAACGCAACCCTGGAGATAGGATGACGTAAATCTTTCGGATTGGAGTCAAATCCAATATTGTGGGTCACCTCGATAATGCGGCTTTAGGCCTTCTTGACTTGAAAGAGATTTCGGTCAAAACGTCTATAAATCAGGTGATTTAATTCTCTAGCGAGATTATTTCCTAATTTCGGATCTGTCATGGTCGAGTATGATTTGCAAATTTAAAACTATGCCCTTTTCATCCCTCTCATTTCATTTAATGGTGAATCTTTGATCGAATGCTAGCTTTTTATTATCAAGTTTTTCGTCTAAAAAATTGTCTTTCATTTTAGTTTAAAAATTCTCAAAACCCACTTTCTTTTGGTAGGATAATAGTTCAAGCATTAGTAGCAGTACTTGACAACCCCGTGTTTAAATACGACCTTGATACTACAATTCGACAGGTACACTTACCTGTTCGGGTCTTAGCACATCAAGTTTTTGGCGCCATTGTCGGGATGCTTTTTCGTCAATATTAGGAAAGCGCTTACGCTATTACTTCAGCAAAAATAAAAAAAAAATCCTTTCTCTATTTTCTTCTTCAAGTTTTTATTTCCCTTCTTCTCTTTTTCTTTCCTCCATTCTCCCTCTAATTTTCTTAGTGCATGACCCGCACGAATCCATCGCTACTTGTTGATTTGGACCCAGAAATCGAACACTCCTTTCGGAGAAACTTACGATTCTGTGGTTCCACTTCTCAAACAACGGTTGAGGATTCCGACGGTGATTGTAACTTCAAATCCGAAATGGGAGACCCTAACCCAGCGTTTGCCCAGCAAAGGACGATGTCCGATTATGCTCGGCCCAACTGGAGGGTACAGAAAGAAGTATTGTTCGACCTGCAATTGCGAACAATAACTTCGAGCTTAAGCCTAGCATCATACAAATGGTGCAGAAATATGTACAGTTCGACGGATTACAAGATGAAGATCTGAACTTGCATATTGCCAATTTTCTTGAAATCTGTGACACCTTCAAAATAAATGGTGTCTCAGATGATGCTATAAGGCTAAGACTCTTCCCCTTCTCCTTAAGAACAAAAGCCAAACAGTGGTTGAGTTCTCTTCCAAGAGGATCAATCACTACGTGGAACATTTTAACTGAAAAGTTTATCTCTCGTTATTTCACCCCCGCCAAAACTGCTAAGTTAAGAAATGATATAACTTCTTATTCTCAAATTGCTTCTGAGACCCTCTATGACACTTGGGAGAGGTTCAAAGAACTTTTGAGAAGATGCCCTCATCATGCTCTGCCTGTATGGTTACAGGTCCATACATTTTACAATGGGCTAAATCAAGAAACTAAGCAAATGATAGATGCCGCTTCCGCTGGTTCCTTGGACCGCAAAACTCCGGAAGCCGCTCTTGAGCTTATCGAGGACATGGCGATGAACATTTATCAGTGGAATTCGTCTAGGACTCGCCCATCTAAACCTGCAGGTAAATATGAAGTGGATTCGGTTTCACAACTGGCGCTACAAGTGGAAATGCTGAACAAGAAGATTTCAGAGATGACTGCTTCCTCCGCCGCTAAGGTGTATGAAAATGCGAATGCTGCTGCTGCCGAGCAGGTGGATTATCTGGGGAACATACCGAGGCCTGCTCAAAATAATTCTGCCAATAATTTTTCTGCTTTTTCTAATTTTTCTACACCTCCTGGTTTTAATTCTTTTACGAACTCTTATAATCCTGGATGGCGTAACCATCCCAATTTTTCTTGGAGTAATCCTGCTAATGCTGCACGCCCACCACATGATTTTACACCACCACCACCACAACAACAAAACCAAAATCTTCAAAAAACCCTATCTTTGGAAGAACTTTTATCTAGATATATAAGCTCGAACGATGCTACTATTAGAAACTTAACAGGGTCGATGAAAAGTTTAGAAAACCAGGTCGGGCAACTTGCCAAGGCTTTTTCCGAGAGACAACCTGGAACTCTTCCCTCGAACACTGAACCTAACCAAAGGGAGCACGCAAATGCGATTTCCCTTCAGAGCGGTAAGGTTATTAACGAGCCCACCACCAGGGAAGAGCAAAAGGTGATTGTCCCTCCTGTTGTGAAAAAAATTATCCCCACGGAAAATGATAAATCAACTTTTGAAAATGAAAAAAATACTTTAGATAAAGAAAAAGATATTTCTGTTTTTTCTGATTTTGTAAAAGAAAATGATGACGTTCAAAATAATGCTCTGGTTGTTCTAAAGGAATTTCCGCCACCTCCTTATCCGGCCCGACTTAGGAAAGAAAAACTAGACGATCAGTACCAATGTTTCCTTGAAATGTTCAAACAAA
Organism: Platanthera guangdongensis; assembly: GCA_039583875.1. Taxonomy (NCBI): domain Eukaryota; kingdom Viridiplantae; phylum Streptophyta; class Magnoliopsida; order Asparagales; family Orchidaceae; genus Platanthera; species Platanthera guangdongensis. The sequence continues at coordinate 103,740,225 of CM077159.1, forward strand.
TTCATATCAATTTACCATTTCATGAAGCGATTAGTCAAATGCCTAAGTATGCAAAATATCTTAAGGATTTATTAACAAACAAGACGAAATTGGAAAATTTATCGCATGTAACCTTAAATGAAGAATGTTCGGCGGTCATTAAAAACTCTAATCTTCCTAAAAAGATAAACGATCCGAGTAGTTTTTCCATTCCTTGCGTTTTTGGTGATTTGTTTGTTAAACATGCGTTAGCGGATCTAGGAGCGAGCATAAATTTGATGCCCTTTTCTTTATTCAAAAAGCTAGGATTGGGCACTCTTAGCCCTACAAGAATGAGTATTCAGTTAGCCGAAAGGTCGATCAAATATCTGTTAGGTATTGTTGTGGACGTGCTAGTAAAGGTCGACAAATTCATCTTCCCGGTGGATTTTGTCATTCTCGATATTGAAGAGGACATCAAGGTCCCTCTTATCCTCGGTCGACCCTTCCTAGCCACCTCTCGAGCGGTCATCGATGTTAGTAACAAAAAGTTATTTTTGCGTGTGGGAGATGATGAGGTCACATTTTCTATCAATCAATCAAAGAAAAACTCTTTAAAAAATGATGATTCATGCTACTTTCTTGATGTTTTAAATGAAGATTGTTCTCTTTCTCTTTCTAACATCTCTTCAAATGAATTTTCCTCTTCTTTTTCTGAAATTTCTTCACATGATTTTGAAAACACGGTTATGTCAGCACAAGCAAATTTTGAAAATGATTCTGTCTTTGGTAGAAAAAAGTATGAAAATCTTATTTTTGAAAAAGAAAAGAATTTGAAAAACTCTTATGATGAGCCGCCCCATCTTGATTTAAAACCACTCCCTGATCATCTAAAATATGCCTTTCTTGAAAAAAATTCTAAGTTGCCTGTTATAATCTCAGCCTATCTATCTCAATCCGAAAACGATCAGTTGATCGAAGTACTACAAAAGCATCGCCGAGCTATAGCGTGGAAAATTTCCGACATTTCTAGCATAAGCCCTTCTTCTTGTACTCATAAAATATTTTTTGAAAATAATCCTAAGGGTGTAGTCCAACCACAATGTTATCTCAATCCGAATATGAAAGAGGTTGTGATGGAAGAGGTGCTTAAGTTATTAGATACGGGGATAATTTATCCGATTTCCGATAGTCAGTGGGTAAGTCCGGTCCAGGTTGTTCCTAAGAAAGGTGGGATTACGGTAGTAACAAATGAAAATAACGACTTAATTCCAACTAGGATGATAACGGGATGGAGGATGTGCATCGATTACCATAAGCTAAACGATTCCACTCGAAAAGATCACTTCCCACTCCCCTTTATCGATCAAATTTTAGAACGTTTATCCGGGCACAGTTTTTATTGCTTCCTCGACGGTCTCTCGGGATATTTTCAAATCCCTATCGCACCCGAAGACCAAGAGAAGACAACATTCACTTGCCCCTTCGGGACTTTTGCTTATCGTAGAATGCCTTTCGGGTTATGCAACGCACCCGCTACCTTTCAGCGGTGTATGCTTGCTATTTTTGATAAATACGTAGAAAATATTATGGAAGTATTTATGGACGATTTTTCTGTCTTTGGCGACTCCTTTGACTTATGTTTAAAAAATTTTGAAAAAGTTTTGCAACGCTGCGAAGAAACCAACTTAGTTTTAAATTGGGAGAAGTGCCACTTTATGGTGCGTGAGGGCTTAGTACTTGGCCATAAGATTTCCGCTATGGGAATTGAAGTGGACAAGGCCAAAATTGAAGTTATTGAAAAGTTACCGCCGCCTACAAATATTAAAGCGATTAGAAGTTTTTTAGGGCATGCAGGTTTTTATCGACGATTCATTAAAGACTTTTCAAAATTTACTAAGCCTCTCACCCACCTTCTCGAAAAAGAAACTCCATTCATTTTTGATGAATCTTGTCTCGCTGCGTTTGAATTAATTAAATCCAAACTTATAAATGCTCCTATTATGATCGCCCCTGTTTGGGATTTACCATTCAAAATAATGTGCAATGCGAGTAGCCATGCGGTAGGTGCGGTTCTAGGACAACAAATTGCTAAGAACTTTCATCTGATTTACTATGCTAGTAAAACTCTAACTTCTGCTCAAGAAAATTACACCACGACGGAGAAAGAACTTTTAGCTATTATTTTTGCTTTTGATAAATTCTGACCGTACATTACTCTTGCCAAAGTTATTGTTTTTACGGATCATTCCGCTTTGAAGTACCTCCTTTCTAAACCGGATGCCAAGCCGCATCTTATACGCTGGATCCTCTTACTTCAAGAATTCGACTTGGAGATTCGGGATAAGAAAGGAGCGAAAAACCTAGCGGCTGATCATCTCTCTCGTCTTGAAAATCCCGAACTTGATATTTTAAATGAAAATTTTATTAATGACTCTTTTTCGGATGAGCGTCTTTTAAACATTTCTTCTTCTACCCCCTGGTTTGCTGATCTGGCCAATTATCTTGTGGCCCGGGCCCTTCCAAAAGAATACTCTTCTCACCAAAAGAAGAAATTCTTTTCGGAGTTAAAGTATTATTTTTGGGAGGACCCCTTTCTATTTCTCATTTGTGCGGATCAGGTGGTTAGAAGATGTGTTTCCCGGGAAGAAGGTCAGCAAATTTTAAAGCATGTTCATGAAGGTCCGACTGGAGGGCATTTTCAAGGAAACTGCACCGCCCACAAAGTGCTTAGTGCTGGATTTTACTGGCCAAGCATAATTCAAGATGCGCAACTCTTTGTGAGCGAGTGTGATCGGTGCCAACGGACTGGAAACCTATCTAATAAAAATGAAATGGAATAAAATTATTTTTTGGAATGCGAAGTTTTTGATTTATGGGGCATTGACTTTGTAGGCCCGTTTCCCTCCAGTCTAGGAAACAAATATATTCTAGTCGCAGCCGATTATGTTTCTAGGTGGGCGGAGGCCCAAGCTTTACCAAGAAATGATGCTCGCATCGTAGTTGCCTTCCTTAAAAAGTTATTTTCTCGTTTTGGTTTTCCTCGAGCGATCGTTAGTGATAGGGGAAGTCATTTTTGCAACACTCAACTCGCTAAAGCTTTAACTAAATATGCTGTTACGGATAAACTATCAACTGCTTATCACCCCCAAACTAACGGTCAGGTCGAGGTAGTCAATCGCGAGCTTAAAAGAATTTTGGAAAAAACCGTTTCTACTTCCCGTAATGATTGGTCTTTAAAGTTAGACGATGCTCTTTGGGCCTATCAGACAGCATACAAGACCACTATTGGTTGTACTCCTTTCCGACTAGTCTACGGAAAATCATGTCATCTCCGGGTAGAGGTAGAGCACCGTGCATTTTGGGCGTTAAAGTTTTTTAATTTCGATCCGCACTCGGTCGGTGAGCATAGAAAAAACCAACTAAATGAGCTTGACGAGTGGCGAGCGTACGCTTATGAAAATAATAAAATTTATAAATAACGCACAAACCTTTATCACGATAAGAACTTGCGCCATCCTAAAACGTTTAAACCTGGCGATCACGTACTTCTCTTCAATTCTCGCCTACGTCTTTTTCCTGGCAAACTTAAATCTAGATGGTCTGGACCGTTTATGGTCAAGGAAGTTTATCCCTATGGAACTGTATTACTTTCGCACCCCGATAAGGGTGATTTTAAAGTGAATGGGCATAGACTTAAACTTTATTTTTCTAATGATTCTGTGTCTCCTGCAACGGAGGATCTTGTCTTGGACTCTTGAATGTTTATCTTGTTGTGGAACATTTTATTTTTTTGGACTTATTATTATTTCTTATTGTTATGAAACTTTTAATTTTATTCGGACTTTCAATTGTTGTAATAAAGAACAATCTTGGGCACCTGCCCACAGACTCTATTTTTTCTGCTTTTATTTTGCTCTTCCTTCCGGAGGCCAACCAAGCAAGTTCGTGACCGCCGCTCCAACGTTGCTGATATAAAGATGGATCAAGTCAAACCTGCTGCTGATCAAGTGCACTAAAAAGCAAGCATGGGGGAGCGACATCCGCCTTCATCCCACAAACCCGGGGAAGTCATGTTTTGTTTATTATTTCATTTACTTTATGCATTTTTCTCTCCCTCTCAGTCTCCTTCTCGTTTTTCTTGTTTGTTTATTTCATTGAGGACAATGAAAACTCTAAACTTGGGGAGGGTTTAGTTAGTTTCTCTTTTCCCTTTTCTTTCAAAAATCAAGAAAAATCTTTTGCTTTCTTAAAATCAAAATCTAAAAATTAGTGTAGTTTTGTTAAGCTACTTTAATATTGCTTTTATTTTAGCCTTATAAAAAAAACAGAGAAGAAAAAAATCTATAAAACAAAAATCCAAAAAAAATTGCTAAAATATATTTGAAAAACAAAATCAAAAATTATTTCGAACTTTATTTTTATGTTTCTTCTAGTGATGTGTAGGTCCGTGCGGTTTTGTAGTTCTAGATAGATTTCTTTGAAATAGGTTCCTAAATTTATCAGTTTAACATAGCTTAGTTTTACTAGTTTCTTTTTCTTAAATATAGGCATCCGTTTTTTACGTTATAAATTAGCAATTTGTAGTTATGTCTTTTTATTCGGTTAATTGCTTACGAATGGTTGCTAGGTAACATTAGCTCTTTTTCATTTGTGGGGTAGTCTTTCTTGGTGTCTAGAACTTGTCCCTACCGACTCTCGAAACATTTGCGTCGTTTTTATGTACTTTAGAAATGATTTAGGCCACCCTTTGACTAGTTTGAGCTTTTCTTGCCCACCAACAAATTTACCATTGCAAAACAATTTTTGGGCATTTTTCCATGTTTCTTTATTTTTAGCTCCACCTTTCATTTCATCATTTCACCAAAGCCAAAATTTCTTTCCTATTTCACACTAAACTTTGAGCTTAAATATCTTTTTTTGTGAAGTGTTATATCTTTGAAATGAAAAAGAGTGTTTAAAGCTTATATTTGGAGCTTTCCTTAAAAAGTTATTAAAGAAGAAAAAATTATTAATATCAAAAAAAATGTGAAATCAATCAAAAAGAAAAAAAATGAAGTTTATTTGTGGCCAATTTATGAAAAGAAAAAAGTTCATGGCCTTTGTTTGTTCGTTTGAATTGAAAAATGATGTACTTGTCATTTCTCATTTCTCTTCTTGTTTTTTTTTATTTTTGAGCTCAACCTTGGTTTAGTGTTTAAGCCCTCATGTTTATCCTTGTTTTCATTTCCTAATCATTTACCTAAGCTAAGTTTTAACGCCTATAGAAGTCCTATTAATCTTTAGAACGTAAATTTGCGTAGTGGAGAGAGTGTGAACGGACAAGCCTATGGCCACCATCATTGATGGATTTCTTTGGAGGTTATCTTGAGGTGATTTAGGGTTAATTGTTATTCTAGCAACCTAGTAGTTCATTAATGCGCCGTTTATTTAGAACTTCTAGTTTTGTTTTTCTTATTTTCATTAATTTTGGATGTCTTGTTTTAAGATTTAGAAATGTGTAAATTTTCTTTATGTTCTAATGATATTTTTAGGTCTCCACTTTCAAGTTTTCTATTGTGCACTTCTCACCCCACTAGTTGTTAACATAGGAATTAGGATTGTTTAATTTTTCATGTTTTGTTTTTCTTAATTATGAAATCTAAATTTGCTTTGTTTACTTTTCCCTAGTTTTCAATTCTATTTGCTTGGGGGCAAGCAAATACTCTAGCATGGGGGAATTTGATGACTAACTTTAGTCATCGTTTTTTGGGTAGTTTAGTATTCATAAATATTAGGTTTTAATATAGTTTTATCTATTTATATGCTTAATAATGTTATTATTTTATTTTAATATTTGATGTTATAATATAAAAATCTATAGTTTATTAGATGTATTGTTGTCATATTATGTTAGGTTTGTTGTATTATTTCATGTTATAAAAAAAATAAAACTAATGTTTGTTTTGCTTTGTTGTTTGTAGGTTCAAGTCGAGTAGCCCTCATCAAAGCCCACATGTTGCAGCCCAACTACAAGCCTACCCGAGCCTTGATGTTGGAGCAGCCCTCTTCCACCAAAACAGCCCACATGGTGTAGCCCGACCACTTATGGTGCAGCCCCTCTACATAATGCTGCCCCCTACATGCATCCCTTGAAGTTTGGAGCAGCCCGACCTTTTTCCTTGAAGCCCACATGATGCATTCAGCCCCTCTTCAAGCTTCCCAAGCCCATATAGTGCAACCCACTTCATCCATGTGTGGCTGGCCACTCATTTTACCCCCTCCCTCATCATTTATTGCATTCATGCACTTCTCCAAGCATATGGCCGGCCACCCCTCTCTCTCTCCCTCTTTTATTTCTTTTTTTCCCTTCATTTAATCCACATCCATCCCCCTCTCTACTTTACATTCTCTCTTATCATCCCCATAAATGAAATGCATTGAATCATCCTCTCCCTCTCCCTTCATTAAATGAAATGCATGCACTTCTCTCCCTTTATATGGCCGGCCACCCCCCTTGCCTCCTCCTATTCATTTCATTCTAGATCCTTCTCCATCTCCTATAAAATCCACCCCATCCCTCAGCCAAAGGGAGAAAATTTTGATAAGTAAAGTTTTAAGTTGAATGTGAGTGTTGAGTTGGAGAGTGGAGAGTGCTTGTTATTAGTTTCATTATTGTATTAATTTTCTTTTCCATTTTTGTAAGTTTTTCTTCCTAACATAGTCTTGTCTTTTTAATATTTTGTGTACTCTTTTTGTTTGCAAGTAATAAAAATGTTTCCCTTATTTTGTTTTATCTTCCCTTCCAATTATGAGTAGCTAATTTTCTTTAGCATTCGATCGTGAGGATCCATAAAATGAGATGAGGGTTTCCTTTATTTCATAATTTTATTTTTGTCTAAATTCTTCTGGATCCTTCTTTAATTTTTATATTGCCGACTCCGTATTTCCGGTATACTGTAGTAGGCTTGGGATCTCATATTTGAGTAGCCGAGACGCTCGTGAATGTGAAAGATCACTCAAATAAGGAAGGAGTTGAACGCAACCCTAGATATAGGATGACGTAAATCTTCCGGATTGGAGTCAAATCCAATAGTGCGGGTCACCTCGATAATGCGGCTTTAGGCCTTCTTGACTTGAAAGAGATTTCGGTCAAAACGTCTATAAGTCAGGGGATTTAATTCTCTAGCGAGATTATTTCCTAATTTCGGATCCGTCACGGTCGAGTATGATTTGCAAATTTAAAACTATGCCCTTTTCACCCCTCTCATTTCATTTTATGGTGAATCTTCGATCGAATGCTAGCTCTTTATTATATAGTTTTTCGTCTAAAAATTGTCTTTCGTTTTAGTTAAAAAATTCTCAAAACCCACTTTATTTCGGTAGGATAATAGTTCAAGCGTGAGTAGCAGTACTTGATAACCCCATATTTAAATACGACCTTGATACTACAATTTGACAGGTACACTTGCCTGTTCTGGTTTTAGCACATCAAGGAGCTAGACAGCTCAATGTTAATCATGTTGGATTCATCAAAGACAAGATACATTGACTCTTCTACAACTTGACTAGTTAAGTTGTAGATTATATATGCCTTACTATAAATGTTGTAACCAACAAAGATCCCTTCATAGGACTTGGAAGCAAACTTAGTTAGACGGGATTTTCCATTGTTAAACACATAACACTTGCTACCAAAGATCCTGAAATAGCTCAGATTTGGATTTCGGCCGTTCAAGATCTCATAGGCAGTCTTTTGTGGCTCTTGGTGATAGAAGCCTTGTTAAGGACATACCATGCAAGGTTAACTGCCTCAGCCCAGAAGTATTCTGGGAGAGATGAGTCACTTAACAAGGTTCTACCAGCCTCTATGAGAGTGCTATTTTTCCTCTCAACAATCCCATTTTGATGGAGTGTTCTAGGTTAGGAGAATTCTTGATGAATCCCTTGCCCTTCATAGAACCATGTCATGCACTCAGACTGAAATTTAGTTTCATGGTCACTTCTGATTTTGACCACAGTACTGTTAAATTCATTCTGAATTTGCTTGACAAATATCTAGAAGACATTAGGGGTTTTAGATTTCTCTCTTAGAAAGAACACACAAGCAAATCTGGAAAAGTCATCAACAACTACAATGGTATAGACTTTCCTATCTAAACTTTGAACTGGCAAAGACCAAACAGATCCATATGCAGGAGGTATAAGCACCTCACTGAGTCTTTGGTGTCAATGCTCTTGAAGGAGGTATTGGTATATTTGACCTTTTGGCACGCAAAGCAGATACCTTCCTTAGTGCACTTTAACTTAGGACCATTCCTAACTAGCTCTCCATTAAAGAGTTTGCCTATGGTTCTATAATTCAGATGGGCTTGCCTATTGTGACACTGGACACAGGAAGAGGCTTTCTCATCTACAACTAGTCATATAGAGGAGTCTTTACTTAAATTTAAGAAATCTAAACAATACACATTTCCATTCCTAGTACCTGTTAAGATGACCTCTTGGTCACTTAACCTCCAAATCTGGCACTTATCCTTGTGGAATACTATGTCATAGCCAAGATCACAGAGTTAACAAATGCTTATCAGGTTGTGTTGCAACCCTTCCACATATGCTACTTTTGTGATGGTGACTGTGCCATTAGAGATCTTACCATAACCTCTAGTCACTCCCTTTTCTGAGCCACCATAGATAACCCTTGGTCCATTCTTTACTAGAGTATACTCCTTCAACATGCTCCTTATTCCAGTCATGTGCGTGGAACATCCACTATCCAAGTACCATATAGGGGTTTCGGCACTTGGATTAACTTGTAAGACATAAGTCAGTTAACCTTAGGACCACAATACTTATTGGGTCCTCAGTGCATGTTAGTCTGATAATGTCGACCTGCATCTCTTCTGACAGGAAATCTAACATTAGCTCTCTACATAATCTTATTATGTCAGCAATCTATAACATAGTGGCCTATGTTGCCATAACACTAGCACTCATAAATATTGTACATTCTTTTAAGAGATGGGCTAGTGGTTGTGTTGGCAGTAGCTCTTGGTCTAGAAGGTGCAGTAGCAGTCCTGTTCTTTTGTTTCCCAGCCCCATTCTAACTAGTGGTGGGTCTGGAACTAGAAGTGCTTGGGATATCTTGAGCCCTACCAGCAACTGCCTTCTTTTCAAAGAGCACACTATTGATGGCCTCAGAGATGCCCAAGTTTTGTATACTGACAGACATGCCCTTGGTATTAGAGTGGGTTGGAATATTCTGAGAACAGTCTGTAGCTTTACCCTTGAGTGAAGAGGCTGATGCACCAAACACAAACGGTCCATGATGGGCCATTTGGATTTCCTCATGGGCTGCCTTGAAGGCACTTGCACCCTTGCTATATTTTCCACCCTGGTAGTGAACATCTTCGTTCACACCAATGGATCTACCATTCTTACAGTGACCATGGATACTCTCTTGATCATACCTGCTAGAAGGTTGCAGAACTCTCCTGAAAGGAAAAGGAGGCTTGGAGGATTTTGGTTGAACTGGTGCTTTTCCCTTCCTTTTGTGATTGACAACACTAGTGCATCCTTTGAAACCCAACACCTTCTTATCCTTTTGGGAAGTGAAGGTGCCTTTCAAGGGAAGCACTGAACTGGGCTTTCAATAGCTAGCCTCTATTCTCTTCTCTCTCTCCAATAGTGTCCCAACCCACATTTTCACCGCATATGATAACTTATCAGAGTAAGGAAAATGTGCGTCATGATGCCACGTCAGCAGGGGATAACTGCGTACGCTCAGGCAAACACCTACTTAATCATGAAGAAAGGTTCTTTAAGTTATTCTAAGGTAAAATCAATTTAAGTATAGTAGTTAGCCGTATCCCTCGTCTTACTGGCTCATCTAGTCCACGAATTGAAATATAATTATACACTGCGGAAGATACTTGTTTAGATTGACTCCAACATCCTACATGAGTATAAACGTCCCCAAAGGACAACTCATGCTGTGCAAGACTCTATGTTTATAATAGTAGTAAAGATAGCTTTTACGGTCACTAAATATAACAAGTAAGAGTTTTAAATTATGCAATGCATGAAGTAATAGTATTAGATTTTATACTTAAAAATACCTAACATGCATTCCTAGCATAAATCCTCCCAGAGAGCAAGTAATCCACATCCACATATAGAAAACTAAGTAGCTAGCAAGTATCTAAAAATAAGAATTCTGTGTGTGTCAACAAACTGACACGAACCTACGTACAACAAAGTATGTCTTAACTGGTAAAACAAAATAAGCAACAAACTACCTCGCTAAGACGAGACAACAACCACGGCCAACACTGCCGCCCAGAAACTCTGAAACCAGCTCTGCTAACGGCTACTGCTCTGAACCTGAGGCATTGCAAGGCAGAACACCTCAGCAAGAAGGTACAAATGGTGGCAGAAAAATAAGCCAAAATAAACAAAGGTCAAAATGGGTACCAACCCAAGACCAAAAACACTGAAGTAAAGTATAAAAGAAACAAGACATCATCAGGAAAAGAACTCTTACATGATTCATCACGTACCACAGGAGTAGACCAGATGCTCGAGGCTATAAGGAGACAACATGAATAAATCATAAGGAAGAAGTACAAAATCTTTATCAGGCACCTGTGGTCGACTCTACCCAAAAACACATGCGAGGTGGTCGCTCAACTGGACACACCCTCACGAATATAATATCCGTCTAACTGCGAGGGTGTCTCATACTCTCCACCATACACCGTACACGCCCAAAAACCTGGTAGACTTTCATACGGTACTAATAAAGGAATCAAATATTGTGGTGGTGATTTCGTCCACTAAATCCCGCAATCAAGAAAACCACAAATAGAACCACCACGTATATCTCGAGATTTGGCACATCAGATTCTACTTGACATTTCTAGATTCAAGACATAGTTGATTAACCCTTACGAACGATTTACAATCCTAGATAAACACTAATACATTCCATAACAATAGGTAAGGCGTTTAAAGCCATCAATAAGACACTTCAAGAACGAAAAAACATAACATGAACAGATCGAGTTCATTATGACAAAATCTTACAACATCATGTGATCATCAAAAAAAAGTTAATCATAGTAGTAATTTGGGAGGCAAAGTGTAAAAAATTTTAAAGAACATAAAAACTGAACCGTTACCATCAAATCAGACAAGGAGAAAACGAGGGAAAACCACCACTTGCCTTAGTTTTATCGGAAAAGTTCTTCAATTCACTCCACGTCGCAGATCGGGGAGAAAGAAGATGGATGAAGTTGAAATCTGGACAAAAATGGCCTAAATAGAGGTTATGGCCGAAAAACCCTAACGAGGAAACTCAAGAAACGGGATAAGTTTTACCACGATGGCGTAGCTCTCGACGAGAGCTTTCCAGATCTATATTCGGTTGAAAATTTCGAGCACCGGAGCACCGTCGGCGGCCAACGGAAGATTCACGAACGGGAGGGAGTCGCCACACAGATGGCTTCGGTTCAGTGTAAGGCGTGAGGAAGAAGATGAAGAAATTTTCTTTCTTAATAATCTATCGGAGGATATATATATTATAAAAAGTTTTGTGTAAAACGGACTATTTACGAGCGGGTGCGCGGAAAACGAAAATAGAAGTTTAGGATGGCTTCAAATCGAAATGTGTCCAACATGAAAGTTGTAGATCTCAAAACGACACTCGAACGAAAACTATAACGCGTTACTCGGGAACAAGATTACAGGTACTTGAGAGGTAGAAAACAGGCTACTCGAGTGGGCTGAAGATCACTCGAGTAGGCTGAAGACAACACTCGAGTACGTGAGAAGATCACTCGAGTAGGATGAAGATCACTCGAGTAGGCTGAAGACAACACTCTAGTAGGTTGAAGATCACTCGAGTAGGCTGAAGACAGCACTCGAGTAGGCTGAAGTCAGCACTCGAGTAGGTGAGAAGATCACTCGAGTAGGCTGAAGATCACTCGAGTAGGCTGAAGACAGCTCTTGAGTAGGTTAAAGATCACTCGAGTAACGTTATTAGCATGAACAGTAACTACACAAGAGGAGGAGAAAAATGACTCGAGTAAATTAAATGCAGGACTCGAGTATTACAAACAGGACACTCGAGTATAATTAACAGGACTCGAGTTATATACGCAGTACTCGAGAGAAAAAATAGTTCTCGAGTGCTTTCCTTACATGAATAGTAGATCACTCGAGAGGCAGGGAAGTAACTCGAGTAAGAATTGTAGGAAAAATAATTTTTTGGCAAATCTAACATTTTGATCAAACTATATGGATGAATAGTAAAAGACATTTTTGAATAGTACTATAATATTAAAATAATCATATTTATATACTTTTGAATAAGGAAACACGAGTTCAAAACGGAGGCCCGAACGCGTGCCGAATCAAACGAAATTTGCACCGTAGGCGAACACTGATGCTACGAATACAACGACGAAGTTAAAACCAAAATCTGACGAGCCATTCTCGAGATATAAATTTTCAAAGTTTACGATGAACATAAATTTCACAAAACTTCGGAAAATCGCCGAGACCCAAATATCGCTTGGATTGCGATGAAACTTGACGAGCAAGTCCAAAATTACTTAACTTAAATACCAAATGCAAAATTTTCCCATTACAACAAGAATTCGGCCGACTCAACCGCACGGACGGGAAAATGCGTTAACGACATTGCGCCCCAACTCGACGTTAAAAGTAACGCCACGACGTCATAAATATGACGATGCCCAAACAAATAAAATCATCGAAAAATCGCGTGCGTTATAGTCACTTCCCCTAAAAGAAGTTTCGTCCCAAAACTTAACACAACTCCAAAACCAAATCAAAATGATAAAATCAAACATGACTGAAAACATAAAGACATACCCGAAACTAAGAGAAGAGGTACGGATGAGATTCCCTCATCGCTGATTCTAATTCCCACGTCGCACTCTCGACGTCTTGATTTCTCCAAAGAATCTTGACCATAAGGATGGTCTTTCTCCGCAACATACGCTCTTGAGAATACAGAATATGAACAGGTTCTTCCACATACGTAAGGTTGGGCTGAATCTGGGGCATCGAGTCGAGTACTTGACGATCATTACGAACACACTTCCGCAACTGGCTCACATGGAACACATCATGGACACCAGGGAAGGTCGTAGGCAAATCTAGCCTATAAGCTGGCACTCCGATGCGCTCAAGAATCTGGAAAGGTCCCACATACCGGGGGTCTAACTTGTGGTTCCTTCCAAACCTTTTAACTCTAGACATCGGTTAAACCTTCAGAAAAACCAAGTATCCAATGGCAAACTCCAGATCGACCCTTCATTGATTAACATACTTCTCATAGCGCTCTTGAGCCACATGGAGCTTTTCTCGACTATGAGTCACGACACAATTCATCTCCTCAAGGGCTTCTGGACCTAGCAATGGTCTCTCACCAACTTCCGCCCAAAATAAAGGAGTTCTACAACTCCTCCCATATAATGCCTCAAATGGGGCCATCTGCAGGCTCTCTTGATAATTATTATTGTATGCAAACTCCATGAGTCTGAGACACTCATCCAAAGCACCACCACGATCCAAAATATAACACCTGATCATATCTTCTACGATCTGATTTACTCTATCTGTCTAACCATTTGCCTACGGATGATAGGCGGTGGAATACCTTAAATCGGTACCCAATCCCTCCTGCAAACTCTTCCAACAGCGAGACGCAAATCTGGACTCCCGATCTGACACAATGCTAACAGGCACTCCATGTAACCTGATGACCTCTTCAAGATATAGCTCAGATATCTTCTTCATCGAATACCCAATCTTAAATGGAACAAAGTGAGGAGACTTTGTCAATGTATCGACTATCACCCAAACATAGTCGTGCCCACGCTGTGATTTTGGTAGACCGGTGATGAAATCCATTGAAATACTCTCCCATTTCCAACTTGGAATATCAAGCGGTGTCAATTTACCACCAGTCCTTCTATGATTAGCCTTAACACGCTGACACATATAACATCCCGATACAAACTTCGCGATAACATTCTTCATCCCTGACCACCAAACAATTTGCTTTAGATCTTTATACATTTTAGTAGAACGAGGGTGGTAAGCTACATTGGAACCATGAGCTTCAGCAAAAATCTTGAAAGATATGGTACCTAAACACCTAGAGGGGGAGTGAATAGGTGACATAATCCTTTTTAAACTTAAATGGCAGCAATCCGTTATATCACAGAATACTAACTATTTTATCACAGCAAACACACAGCATGCACAGCAAAAATCACAGTACAGCACAGCATACACAGTGGTTTATAGTGGTTCCCCAAGATATGGGTACATCCACGTTCCCCCTTCGCCTATCTAGCAGTGTACTAGATTCGGCCAAACTCCTCCACTGTCTCAGAACCCAAATTGGTTCCTACACCTCAGGCCCAAAGCCTTACAACTCAGCTTTATCCCAAAGCCTACACTCAGCCAATCAAGGCCTACACTTAGCCAACCAAAGCCTACACTCAGCCAACCAAGGCCTACACTCAGCCAACAAGGCCTACACTCAGAGATCTCAATCTCCTACACTCAGGCTCTCAAGCCCTACCCTCAGCCTTTATAAATATAGGCTTACAATTCACTCAGATCCAAATGATCCTACAAGTTAAAAATGTATTACAGATATTAACTCTACAACTTAGAAATAAAAGAGGGAGTTGAGAGTTTCTTGATGAGTTCTTGGAAGAACTCAGCTGGATTCAATCTGACTTAGCTTTCTTCAAATCTTCTTGAGTAGAACTGAATAAGACTGAATCCTCCTGCAGTTGTTCCTTGACCTCTGCCACTTAAGATCCAGAATGTATCTGAATCCTTCTTCTCAGCCTAGTTCCAGAGGCTGATTTCTTGGATGGAGCCTCTCTCTCCAACTTCTTAGATCTGCACTTGGACTGCAAGATCTTCTTGTGTTGATACTCTTGGTACCACTTTGATAACTTGTTCTTCAACAATGTGATCAATCTGAACCACTCTTAAAAATGACAGTTTCTGTAAACTGTAGGTGCCTATTTATAGGCCTTCTTCATGGTAACCGGCTGGTCCGGTCCATAACTGACTTCTGATATCTCTGACAGGTGTTGTAGACCGGCTGGAACGGCAGCTGTCAAGTCATCCAGTCATTTCTTGAAAATCTCTAACTGTCTGAAAGTGTCGAGACTTTCTGTCTTTAAGTGTCGACACTTATAGTTCAAGTGTCGACACATGTTGTGTAAGTGTCGACACAAGTCTACAAGGTGTCGACACAACTCCTTGTATGTCTCGACACAGTTTCTTCTGCATGTGTTGACACTGAAATTGAGTGTCGACACAAGTACTTGTTCTTCTAGCTTTTGCTGAATTCTTCTAAGTGTCAACACATCACCTTTGTGTCGACACAACTTCTTGTGTTGAATCTGTCAAGTTTCGACACTACTTCTTAGTGTCGACACATAGTCTTCTATGTTGATACTTGCTGAGTGTCGACACAGCTCCTTGTGTCGACACACCTTCTTCTTGTTGAGACTTCAGCTGAGTGTCGACACATTCCCTTAGTGTCGACACTTGTACTTAGAATAATTTTGTTGATCTTTCTGATCTTTGCTAAGTGTCGACACAGCTCCTTGTGTCGACACTTTCTTCAAGTGTAGAGTCTTTAGCTAAGTGTCGACACATTGTGCTGGGTGTCGACACTTACTTCATGTGTTGACTCTTCTGGTTGTGTGTCGACACATTGTGCTGGGTGTCGACACATACTTCAAGTGTTGACTCTTCTGTTGAGTGTCGACACATTATTCTGAGTGTCGACACTTTAACTTAGTCTCTGCAGACTTTTGCTGAGTGTCGACACAGCTCCAAGTGTCGACACTTTCTGGTGTAGACACAGCTTCACTGGGTGTCGACACAGCTCCTTGTGTCGACACTTTCTATCTGCACTTTTCTTCACTGAGTGTCGACACAGCTCCAAGTGTCGACACTTTCTGTCTGGTGTCGACTCTGCATCCCAGGTGTCGACACAATGACTCCAAGTGTCGACACTGCTTGTCTGGGTGTCGACATAAGTCTTCTTAAGTGTCGACACTTTCCCTCTGGGTGTCGACACATGGACTTAGAAACTTTTTGCTTCAGTCCATTGATTACTTAACCTGCACAAGTAAACTCAACATACATCAAATACATTATGATGTATATCATTGAGTTGGGTGAGGCTTCTTCAAATCAGGTACATTTGACCAATGTACCCAACAATCTCCCCCTATTTGGAGAAGTCATAACCCTTAGTCAATGATATACACCATTCATAATTAAAAATTACAAAATGATGTAAAGCAGGTTATATTCAGCAGGGTAAACATAAACATGTATTAATTCACACATGTATACACATACATCAACACAGAACAAATAAGAAATAGACACATTCACAGAACAAACATGAAATATATGAATCATAAATTGTTCTAACATGTGACTTATACATTCTCAGTAGTTCACAAAAATGTTTTACATTCAACAGATTACAAAATAATCTTCAAGTAAATTCTTAATCTAGTTCTGGTCAGGTTCCTTGATAACTATTCCCTTGCCAGCTTGAACTTGAGCTTTGACAGGGGTATCAACAGTTTCAGCATCAGCAGACTTCTTGCCTTTTAGATCTTTCTTTTTGAGTTCTTCTGCCTTGATCTTCTGCCTCTCAAAATAGTGATATGGCTTAGGAAAGTACTTGCTAGGCTCCACTGCAGTAGGAGGTAGCTTTCCCATCTTTGCCTTCCTTCTGTATTGAACTATTGCTTCCTTCCTGATCTCATGTTTTCTCCATTCTGCTTCATAAAACCATTTGTTCCTGTCATGAGTATTGTCCTTGGCAGCTTTCCAGGCAGTTAATATTATATTCCTAGAGGTAGGGCTCCACTGTTCAAAGTTTGGCCTTTGTTCTACTTGTTCCCTAAACCTCTTTTTGGACAACCTTGTCTCTTCCTCATTCTGTAGAGCCTCTTGCATGGCTTCAGATATAGGTTGAACAACCTTTTCAATATGGACATTGTCCTTGCCCTCAGGTGGGCTATACATTGTGCTCACATCTGCTTGAATCATTTCAAAGTCTGGAGGTGGATAAATGACCTGAGCTACTTCTGGTTGCTCACCTCCAAAATAAGCAGGATTTAGTCCAGATTCAGCAACCTCATTGTCATCACACAGAGGAGGATATCCAAGTGTAGCTCTGATGGAATTTGATATCCACTTAGCATGTTCAGAGCTTGCCTTGACTAATACTCTCTCCCCCTTTATGACTTCTCTAGCCATATGATCTCTGATATCATCCTTCTGAAATCTGATTTGACTATCCAAGTATCTGATGCCATCTTTAAAGAAAGGTTTAAGCTTTTGAAGTTGATCAGATATAGCTTTCTGGGAGGCTAGGATTGCAGTCTTTACAGCAGAAATTTCCTCTTGAAAGGCTTTGTCAAATTCAGCTTTGATAGTAGCAGAAGATGTAGAAGGTTCAGCAGCCTTGTTCTTCAACTCAGTGACTATAGCATTATGGGAGGCAGTCAAATTGTCATTCATTCTTAACTGATTTTCAAGAACATATCCTTGCTTCAATGCTATATCATCTACCTGTGCTTTGATCTTCTCTTGGTGTGTTGCCAAATACATCACTGCATTTCCACCTTTGTGGAAGCAATCAGTCATTTCCTTTTTGTTAAGGTTCATTTCAAACCTTATAGACTTTATATCTTGGGCCAGATCAAATTGTAATGACTTCTGCACTTCATCCACATAAGCCTCTATAGCTCTTCTCTGTTCATCCAGTTTTATCTGCATTGCAATCATTAATGCACTATAATCAATAGTTGGAGCTTGTTGAACTATAGGCTGTGGGGCTATAGATTGCAGAGCTTTCTTATAACTCTGACTTCTCCTTTTAAAGACATACAGTTTCTTCTTCTTTGCCCTAGCACTCTCCTCATCTTCAGAGGCAGAAGTGCTGGCTATGTCAACCCTCTCCTTAGGGCTTTGAGGCTTGTCAGCTTGCACATCTTGTGCCTTCTCAGTTTCTTGCCTTATAGGCTCATCCAGAACTTGCACTTGCTCCCCCTCAGCAGCAGCATTATCTCTTCCAGCAGCTTCCTTGTCCAGGTCAAAATCTTGTTGGTCGAGATTGAGGAATAAATCTTCCATGGTGAACTCTTGTGGAGACTGTGCAGGAGAAGTTCTTAGTTCTTCAACTACTGGATCAGGAATCACTTCTTGTACAACAGATGTGTCTTTTCTAACAACATCTGGAACTGGACTATTCAGCTGAGTATGTTGATTAACATCAGACAGATCAGCATCTTCTATAATAAAATCCAAGGTGTTGAGTTCAGTGAGTACCTCTGGTATGATGGTGGTGGCTTGCTCACTGGCCAGTGTAGAGGGTTCTTCTACAACTGGAGGCTCCCCCTGGCTGTGATCCTTGTTGATGGGGCTAGCTTCAGGCAGCTCCCCCTGGATCTCAGCAATTTCTTGAGCAGCAGGAGTCTTCACTACTGGCTCTTCCTCTTGATCATCAGGAGTGAAAACAACCTGTTCTTCACTTCCAGAACTACTTGTGGACACTTGTTCCACAGGAGCTGTCTTCCTTTTCTTCTTTGGAGGAGTATCTTTCTTAGTAACTGTCTTCTCTGGGGTTGGCATTTCCTTGTACAACACCCTGTCCCATCTTGAAAAGATCCTTAGATCCATTTTCCTCATGTGGTTTATCTTGCTTCCTGCAGCAGTACTCATTACCTCTGGTATCACACCAACTAGGTATAGACTAATGATTCTGCCCAGATTGGGCTTCTTCAAGCTCTCCTTAATCTTCTCATAAACCACTAAAGACCAGTCTGTTTTCAGAGTGAAGATTATCCTTGTCATGATTCCAAACATATAGGCAGACACTCTGTCATGCCCTCCAGGCTTGCTTAAGATCACCTTGCCAACTATCTCAGACATGAACTTTCCTTGATTATTCATGCCTTTTCTGTTGAAAACTGAACCTAGCTTCATCTTTGGATCAATACCACACCAGGTAAGAGCTTCCCTGGTCTTGGATGCAGTAATTTCTTCTTCATCTTGAGTTTTTGGTTGCTGAAGCACCTTCCTCAGATTTTTAGGTGAAACCTTGACCTTAGTTCCATGAACTCTGGATTTGATTCTGAATCCAGATTCATCTACTGCAGCTCCATTAAGGAATTCAAGAACCTCTTTCTTCCAAATCTTAATAGGTTCTGAAACTAAGTACTCTAACCCAGAGTCGGCGACTAGGGTTACTACTGCCTGAATTTCTTGATCGGCATCGTCGAACGCGCCGCGCACAAGCTCATATCCTTCGTTAACGTTCTCCTCAAGCTTAGGTTCCATTAGGGTTTGTAGAAGTTGTCTTTAGAAAAGAGAGGTGTCGACACAGTAGTTTTGGTCTCGAAACTTTGAAAGCGTGTCGACAAACAAAGACAGAACCCTATTTACACCTTTCGAATTTGAAGATGAACAGGCGGGACAGCTAACTTAAAATTTGTCGACACTGGCAATAAGTGTCGACACTGACTTATAATGTCTCGACACATATGTGTCGACACAAGTTTAGTCAACAGATTTTATGTGTCGACACTTGATTATGTGTCGACACAACATAACTCGACACATTGTCGAGACTTTACTTAGAAAATTCTGAGTAAAACATAAGTGTCGACACCATATTGGATGTGTCGACACCTACTTGTCATGTGTCGACACTAACATTCTGAAGTGTTGACACCAACATCCTGGATGTGTCGACACCTTTTTCCTGAAGTGTCGACACCACTATTCTGTGTCGACATAGACTTGTCTATGTGTCGACACCTTTTTACTTAGCCAATTTTAATTCTGTAAACTTACTCTAAGTTTAACATTCCTAGTTCAATTTTGAATCTATTGAACTTAGCTTCTTCTAGGGGCTTAGTAAACATATCAGCTATTTGATTATCAGTTTTAACATATTCAAGTAAATATCTTCTCTTTCTACATGCTCCCTAAGAAAATGATATTTAATTTCAATATGTTTAGTTCTACTATGTGATACAGGGTTATTAGCTATTGAAATAGCACTTGTAGAATCACAGAAAAGTGGAGTTCTACTTACCTGAAATCCATAGTCCTCTAGCTGATGTTGTATCCACAGAAGTTGAGCACAGCAACTTCCTGCAGCTACATACTCTGACTCTGCTGTGGAGATAGCCACACTGCTTTGCTTTTTGCTACTCCATGAAATTAGTCTCCCACTTAGGAATTGACAGGTTCCAGTAGTGCTCTTTCTATCTTCTTTGCATCCTGCAAAGTCTGCATCTGAATAACCTGTTAGATCAAAATCTCCATTCCTAGGGTACCAGAGGCCTAGATAGGGAGTGCCCTTTAGATATCTCAATATTCTTTTGACTGCTGTCAAATGAGACTCTTTAGGGCAGGCTTGATACCTGGCAGAAACACATGTAGCATACATGATGTCAGGTCTACTAGCAGTCAAGCATAATAGGGAGCCAACTATCCCTCTATACAAGGTTTCATCTACAGGTTTTCCTGCATCATCCTTGCTAAGAGACATACTTGACCCCATAGGAGTCTTCATGGTGCTGGATGAATCCATACCATACTTCCTTATGAGTTCTAGGGTGAACTTTGACTGACAAATGGACAAACCACTCTCAGTCTGTTTAACTTGGAGACCCAAGAAAAACTTCAGCTCTCCCATACTACTCATCTCAAACTGACCTTGCATAAGTTTTGCAAACTTTTTGCAAAGGCTGCTTTCAGTAGACCCAAATATAATGTCATCTACATATATTTGGACTAGTATAACTTTGCCTCTAGATTCCCTAAGGAATAGAGTCTTATCTATTTTCCCCTTGAGAATTTGTTCTCAATGAGGAAAGTAGATAGGGTTTCATACCAAGCCCTAGGGGCTTGCTTTAACCCATATAAAGCTTTCCTAAGTCTATAGACATGATGAGGTAGAGTTGGATCAACAAAACCTGAAGGCTGTTCCACATAGACTTCTTCTTTAAGATTACCATTTAGGAATGCTGACTTGACATCCATTTGGTATACCTTGAATCCTTGATAGGTTGCATAGGCCAAGAACATTCTTATGGCTTCCAGTCTGGCTACTGGAGCAAAGGTTTGATCAAAATCAATACCTTCTTCTTGCCTATATCCTTTAGCAACCAGTCTAGCCTTATTCTTAATGATGACCCCTTGTTCATCCATCTTATTCCTGTAGATCCACTTAGTTCCTATTACATTGTGGTCTTTAGGTTTAGGAACTAATTCCCAGACCTTGCACCTCTTGAACTGATTAAGCTCTTCTTGCATTGCTTCAGTCCATTGTGGATCTTGTATTGCTTCTTCAAACTTCTTAGGTTCAACTTGTGACAGAAAGCTGGAGTAGATTGCTGCATTCATGTTTCTAATCCTGGTTTGAACTCCTTGTCTTGGATCTCCAATAATCAGCTCTACTGGATGATCTCTAAGATGCCTGTGAGCTGGAGGCATCCTAACTTCTGGTTGAACCACTTCAGCATCTGCATCATGCTGTATTCCTTGTATTTCTTCAGCAATTGGCACATGTAGTTCTCCCCCTGGACAACAGCTACTTTCTTCTACTTGCTGTCTTGCAGCAGGCACTTCTTCTATAGTAAGCTTGTCCATTTTCTTTGTCAAACCTGTGGGGCTGCATACACTGCTAGACAACTTATTATTAATAAGTTTAGTCTCATCAAAAACTACATGCACTGATTCTTCTACAACTTGTGTAGTCAAGTTGTAGACTCTATAAGCCTTACTATTATTGCTGTACCCAACAAAAATTCCCTCTTGGAACTTGGCAGCAAACTTAGTTAAGTAAGACTTCCATTGTTAAGTATGAAGCATTTACAACCAAAGATCCTAAAATAGGATAGGTTTGGTTTCCTGCCTTTCAAAACTTCATAGGGGGTCTTGTTTAGCCCTTTAGTGATGGTGGCCCTATTTATAACATGGCATGCAGTGTTAACTGCTTCAGCACAGAAATACTCTGGCAGTGATGTATCACTTAATAGGGTCCTACCAGCCTCTATCAAGGTTCTATTCTTCCTCTCAGCAATGCCATTTTGCTGAGGTGTTCTAGGTGAAGAGAATTCTTGAAATATCCCAAAGTCTTCACATAGTTTTGTCATGGCTATCAGACTGAAATTCAGTACCATGGTCACTTCTAATTTTGACCACTGTACTATTTAGTTCATTCTGAATTTGCTTGACAAAGCTATAAAAGACACTAGGTGTTTCAGATTTCTGTCTTAAGAAGAACACCCAGGAAAACCTTGAGTAGTCATCTACAACTACAAAGGTGTAGACCTTCCTACCTAAGCTGTGAACTGGCATTGGACCAAAGAGATCCATATGCAAGAGGTACAAACACCTCACAGCATCTTTGTTTTCTATGCTTCTAAAGGTGGATTTAGTCTGCTTGCCCTTTTGACAAGCTGAGCAAATACCATCTTTAACACACTTAACTTGAGGACCATTCCTCACTAACTCTTTGCTAAAGAGTTTGCTAATAGTCTTGTAGTTAAGATGGGCAAGCCTCTTGTGCCATTTGACACAATGAGAGACTGTCTCATCAGCTACAAGACAAACTGGAGAACCATTGTTCTCAACCATAATGTCTAGGCAGTAGACATTCCTCTTCCTATAACCTGTCAAAATGATCTCTTGATCACTTGACCTCTTGATATGACAACCATTTTTAACAAATGAGATGTCATACCCTACATCACTTAATTGACTTATACTTATTAGGTTGTGTTTCAACCGTTTAACATAAGCCACTTGAGTAATGGTAACCAAGTTTGTAGAAATGTTACCAAACCCTTTGATGATTCCTTTTTCAGAACCACCAAAGGTGACTTTTGGACCATCTTTTACTGGAATGTAGTCCTTTAGTAATCTTCTAGTTCCACTCATATGTCTGGAACATCCACTGTCCAAGTACCATGTTGGGGTATGACCACTTGGACTCACCTGCAAAACAGATTAATGAACCTTAGAACCCAAAGAATTCTTGGGTCCTTGGTACTTGTTAGTCTGCAATCTGACAAAGCTACCCACTGGCTTTCCAACAGGTAGTTTGGTACTCACTTTGGCACTAGCATTGTGCCAACAGTCCACTGCAAAATGGCCAACTTTGCCACAGCACCAACATTCAAACTTATTGTACCTTTGGTTAGGTACTGCCTTGGCTGTCTTGTCTACAGCAGGCTTGTTGAATGTTGGGGCTTTGCCCTTGGACTTAGACTTGGACTGCTCAGTCCCTGCAGGTCTAATAAAGCCCAGTCCAGCCTTGCCTTTATGATGAACAAATTATCAATTAAAGGTAACACTGACTTAGGTTTAGAAAACCTAGCAACAAGCTCTCTTTCTTTCTGAAGATTGATCTCCAGACTCTTGATTTGATCATTTTTAAATGATATAGTACCCATTTGAATCACTGTTATGTGCTTCAACCTGGCTATCTCATTCAGTTTTTGATCAAAAGACTTCTCAAAATCTGTTGCTGCAGCTTTAAGAATAGCAATTTCCTTTGCCTGACTTTTAGATAGGGTCTTGCTTTTCTTGTAAGCCTGCAACAGCACCTTATATTCATCTATAAGCTGATGAATATCATCCTCAGACTCAGATACATTCTCATCACTTGATGAAGAAGAATCTGAATCTGAACTAGAACAAGAAACTGAACTTGAACTTGAACCTTGTACCTTACTGGGTCCTGGCTGCTCCAGGATTTTGGCACTCTCTATCAAAGCCATTAGCCCTTGGCATTAACTGTCTTCTTGTTCATAAATAGACTCCATTAACTGCATGAATTCTTCCTCTTCTTCTTCAGCAAACAGCCCTATGTAGGCTTCAGCCTCAGACTCAGTTTCTGAAGAAGAGATATCTGATAGAGTCTTCTCCTTCTTGGCAACAAAAGACTTCTCTTTCTTGCCTTTGAAGTGAGTCTTTTTCCTGTCACCAGATTCCTTTCTCTTCTCTGGACAATCTGCAATAACATGGCCCTGTCTATTGCAGCAATAGCACACTATCTTAGATCCAGTTGCCATGCTTGACTTTGTCCTCTTCCTGTCTTTCTTTGTAGGCTTTTTCTCCTGATAAAAGACTTCCTTTCCCTTTGAAGTAGAAGGTCTTGACCTCCACTGTTTCTTCTTCAAGAATTTCTGAAAGTGTCTAGTGAAGGCAGCAAAGTCTTCATCACTTTCACTGCTCTCAGTCTTTGTGCTGACTGACTCATCTGATTCTGATTCAACTACCTCTGGAGGTGGAGTTGATGACTTATTCCTGCACTTTCTGGGAACTTCTGTCTTGAAAGCAACAGTTCTTTCCTTGTGCTCAGTCCTTGTTGATTTCTCCTCCTCCTTCCTCACTGTCAATTGCATTTCATATGACAACAACTTGCCAAACAGTGTAGGAGGAGGAATTTCCCCCAACTTAGCCATTTCTCTAATGGCACAGATCTTTGTGTCCCAATCTTTGGTTAGGGACCTTAGGAACTTGTCATTTAGTTCATAGTTACTGAACTCTCTTCCATAAGACATGAGTTCATTAACTATTCTGTAGAACTTCTTGTAGCACTCAGTTATGCTATCACATTTACCTTGTCTAAAATCTCATACTCCTGATTCAGCAAGGATTTTCTATCTTATCTGACTTCTTCAGATCCTTCCATATACACTATAAGAGTGTCCCACATCTCCTTGGCTGTCTTACAGTGTATAAGATTATGAGATGTTGCATTATCTATGGCACTCACTATAATGTTTTGTGCCCTCTTGTCCATTGTGGCTAGGACAATCTCATCCTTAGTCATCTCAGAGAAATCCTTTGGAGTTCTTTGATTTGCATCTAAAACTGAAATCTTCATGGGCACATAAGGCCCTTCCTTTACTGTGATGTAGATTCTAAGGTTTGAGGGCTCCATAAACAGCCTTACCCTTTCCTTCCAGATCCCAAAGATCTCTTTCCTACATATGGGTAATTTCAGGGAACCCAATTCCTTGTGATTCTCAGAGGAACCCATGTTTCTTGATTTTCTTGAATTTCTTGAATCTGTGTTTTGCCTTACACTGAATCTGCCAAACAGGATCTCCTCAGACTGTTAGTCCTTTTTGAGGAACCTGGCTCTGATACCACTTGAAAGATATGGTATCTAAACACCTAGAGGGGGGGGGGGGTGAATAGGTGACCTAATCCTTTTTAAACTTAAATGGCAGCAATCAGTTATATCACAGAATACTAACTATTTTATCACAGCAAACACACAGCATGCACAGCAACAATCACAGCATAACACAGCATACACAGTGGTTTATAGTGGTTCCCCAAGATATGGGTACATACACTTTCCCCCTTTGCCTATCTAGTAGTGTACTAGATTCGGCCAAACTCCTCCACTGT
Source organism: Platanthera guangdongensis (assembly GCA_039583875.1). NCBI lineage: Eukaryota > Viridiplantae > Streptophyta > Magnoliopsida > Asparagales > Orchidaceae > Platanthera > Platanthera guangdongensis. The sequence goes on from CM077159.1 coordinate 103,765,698, forward strand.
CTCAGAACCCAAATTGGTTCCTACACCTCAGGCCCAAAGCCTTATAACTCAGCTTTATCCCAAAGCCTACACTCAGCCAATCAAGGCCAACACTCAGCCAACCAAGGCCTACACTCAGCCAACCAAGGCCTACACTCAGCCAACAAGGCCTACACTCAGAGATCTCAATCTCCTACACTCATGCTCTCAAGCCATACCCTCAGCCTTTATAAATATAGGCTTACAATTCACTCAGATCCAAAGGATCCTACAAGTTAAAAATGTCTTACAGATATTAACTCTACAACTCAGAAATAAAAGAGGGGAGTTGAGAGTTTCTTGATGAGTTCTTGGAAGAACTCAGCTGGATTCAATCTGACTTAGCTTTCTTCAAAGCTTCTTGGGTAGAACTGAATAAGACTGAATCCTCCTGCAGTTGTTCCTTGACCTCTGCCACTTAAGATCCAGAATGTATCTGAATCCTTCTTCTCAGCCTAGTTCCAGAGGCTGATTTCTTGGATGGAGCCCTCTCTCTCCAACTTCTTAGATCTGCACTTGGACTGCAAGATCTTCTTGTGTTGATACTCTTGGTACCACTTTGATAACTTGTTCTTCAACAATGTGATCAATCTGAACCACTCTTAAAAACGACAGTTTCTGTAAACTGTAGGTGCCTATTTATAGGCCTTCTTCATGGTAACCGGCTGGTCCGGTCCATAACTGACTTCTGATATCTCTGACAGGTGCTGTAGACCGGCTGGAACGGCAGCTGTCAAGTCATCCAGTCATTTCTTGAAAATATCTAACTGTCTGAAAGTGTCGAGACTTTCTGTCTTTAAGTGTCGACACTTATAGTTCAAGTGTCGACACATGTTGTGTAAGTGTCGACACAAGTCTACAAGGTGTCGACACAACTCCTTGTATGTCTCGACACAGTTTCTTCTGCATGTGTCGACACTGAAATTGAGTGTCGACACAAGTACTTGTTCTTCTAGCTTTTGCTGAATTCTTCTAAGTGTCGACACATCACCTTTGTGTCGACACAACTTCTTGTGTTGAATCTGTCAAGTGTCGACACTACTTCTTGGTGTCGACACATAGTCTTCTATGTTGATACTTGCTGAGTGTCGACACAGCTCCTTGTGTCGACACACCTTCTTCTTGTTGAGACTTCAGCTGAGTGTCGACACATTCCCTTAGTGTCGACACTTGTACTTAGAATAATTTTGTTGATCTTTCTGATCTTTGCTAAGTGTCGACACAGCTCCTTGTGTCGACACTTTCTTCAAGTGTAGAGTCTTTAGCTAAGTGTCGACACATTGTGCTGGGTGTCGACACTTACTTCATGTGTTGACTCTTCTGGTTGTGTGTCGACACATTGTGCTGGGTGTCGACACATACTTCAAGTGTTGACTCTTCTGTTGAGTATCGACACATTGTTCTGAGTGTCGACACTTTAACATAGTCTCTGCAGACTTTTGCTGAGTGTCGACACAGCTCCAAGTGTCGACACTTTCTGGTGTAGACACAACTTCACTGGGTGTCGACACAGCTCCTTGTGTCGACACTTTCTGTCTGCACTTTTCTTCACTTAGTGTCGACACAGCTCCATGTGTCGACACTTTCTGTCTGGTGTCGACTCTACATCCAAGGTGTCGACACAATGACTCCAAGTGTCGATACTGCTTGTCTGGGTGTCGACACAAGTCTTCTTAAGTGTCGACACTTTCCCTCTGGGTGTCGACACATGGACTTAGAAACTATTTGCTTCAGTCCAGTGATTACTTAACCTGCACAAGTAAACTCAACATATATCAAATACATTATGATGTATATCATTGAGTTGGGTGAGGCTTCTTCAAATCAGGTACATTTGACCAATGTACCCAACAAATCTTAGCCCGAATGTCGCCAAAGGCGGGGACGCAAAATCTACCCGATACATCAAGGTATCCATCTCGTCCAAAGAGAAATCCGGTAGCTCTCCCTTCACAGTTCTATTCCGGAGGTACAATAAATCAGGATCATCCTTCTTGTGTGCTCGAGTAAGGGAAATCCAAGTGGGTTCTTCTGCTTCTAGACTAGCAGGCACAGTACGACTCCTAACTTCAATATCCATCAATAAGGATTCTTCTACCAAAGATTGTATCGACAGATTAAAGATTTTGGCAGTCTTTCTACTCAAAAGCATCAACTACTACATTAGTCTTTCCTGGATGATAAAGAATTTCCACTTCATAATCAGCCACATATTCTAACCACTGACGCTGGCATAGATTTAGTTCATTCTGAGTGAAAACGTACTTCAAACTCTTATGGTCTGTATAGATCTTGCACAACACGTCATACAATAAGTGTCGCCAAATCTTCAGCGCATAAATTACAACAGCAAACTCCAAATCGTACGTAAGATAGTTTCTCTCATGAGTCTTTAGTTGCCTCGATCCATACGCGATCACCTTACTATCTTGAATTAAAACGCAACCAAGTCCGATGTGTGATACATCAACATACACAGCATACTCAACCCCTTCAGTAGGTAAGGTTAAAATTGGAGCAGTACATAATCTCTTCTTCAGTTCTTGAAAAGCCTCTTCACACTTATCGCTCCAAATGAATGGAGTATTCTTCTGAGTAAGTCTAGTTAGAGGAGCAGACAATACCGAAAACCCTTCCACGAACCTTCTATTAGAGCCAGCCAAACATAAGAAGCTCCTAATCTCCTTAGGTATAGAAGGTCTCTCGCATTCCATCACAGCAAAAATCTTGGTCGGGTCTACAGAGATACCGTCCTTGCTTACAACATGACCCAGAAAGGACACCTGAGGTAGCCAAAACTCACACTTGCTCAACTTCGCATATAACTTATGCTCCCTCAAGGTCGATAAAACCAAACGCAAATGCTGAGCATGCTCCTCAACATTGTGGGAATACACTAAGACATCATCTATAAACACGATAACGAATCGGTCTAAGAAATCCTTAAACACCCTATTAATCAAATCCATGAAAGCAGAAGGTGCATTGGTTAAACCGAATGACTTCACCAAAAATTCATAATGTCCATGCCGCGAACGGAAAGCGGTTCGGGGAATATCTGCCTCACGAATTCTCAACGGGTGGTAGCCTGAGCGAAGATCGATCTTTGAAAATACCGAGCTACCACGCAACTGGTCGAACAGATCATCAATCTTTGGCAGGGGATATCTATTCTTAATGGTTACCTTGTTCAATTCCCTATAATCGATGCAAAGCCTCATCGATGCATCTTTCTTCTTTACCAACAAAATAGGAGCACCCCATGGAGAAACTTGGTCTAATAAAACCACACCTCAGCAACTCATCGAGCTGAGTATGCAACTCATCCAACTCATGCGGATCCATACGGTACGGTGCTTTGGCAATAGGGCAAGTACCTAGCTCGAGGTTTATCATAAACTCTATCTCCCTTTCAGGAGGAAGCCCTGGAAGAGTATCAGGAAAGACATCTGAAAATTCTCGCACCACCGAGACATCCTCAAGACGTGGCGTAACGAAAGCTATTCCAGAGCAGAAATAGAAACTAAAAATGCCTCGCAACCAGACTCTATAGCACGACAAGCACGTACAACAGAAATGACAGGGAAACTCTGTCCTCAAATCCATAGACGCTCATAGGTTGTCCGTCATCCATCCTGAAATCTAGTCGCTTAGCCTTGCACTAGATAATCGCATCATAATTGTACAACCAGTCCATGCCCAAAATCACATCGAAATCAGCCAGATCTAAAATCATCAGATCCGCAAAGGCTAGAAAATTGTCATGATAAATAGGGCATCTCAGAACTCCTTGATTAGATATCACCGAATCACCTGAGGGAAGCTTGACGTTGAAGGAGTCTCCTAATTGATCCACATTCAGGCGATGTTTATCAACAAACCTCTGGGCCACAAAGGAATAGGTGGCACCCGAAAAAAAAAAACACGCGCCCACCTATTCCGCACCTTAAAATCCCCTAAAACCGTAGCATACATAACTAAACGAACGATAACTAGGCAAAAATGACAAAATAATAAGGATAAATTAAACTGAGGCTAACCTGATATCACTTGCGTAGAGGTTTGAGCTTTCTCACTGGTCATCACGTTCAGCTTTCCTTTCACTTTGTCCAGATTTGGTGGCGGCGGCAGGGCTCGAAGCGGGGCAGGCTGTAGTGGGGGCTGAGCCTTGAGGCACGAAGACTTCTGGTGTCCCTTCTTAATGCACTGGAAACAAGTCCTCCCTTTCATCCAGCAACGACTCGCATCATGACAGTTCCTTGCAGAGTACGAGCACACCAGCTCTCCCTTGGGTGCACCTTGGATGACGTGCACCTGTTGCTGCTTTATGGTGGCAGTCCTCTTGAAACACCTTTCGTAAGGGTGGCTAGATCGACCACAGATGTTGAAACCGGAAGTCCGGTCTCCCGTGGAGTTCGACCATTGGGGAAGGGGTGACCGCGCACCTACTACCCTCAAGCGAACGATCTAGACACAAGACTAGGAACACAAGGGACAGACCCAAGGTCTCAGCGTGGAGGACCCGCCGCATACCCGGAAGACTAACAAACTCTTCCCCTCCCAAGCCAAGAGCTGAGCTAAGGCACCTTCGGTGGGCTCTCTTGGCCGACCGGAACTTCCAAGGAGGATCTCGAGATCCACTCCCAAACTAGAGGTGCCACCTCGGGTCTATGTAAAATGCTCCCCGCCTGCCTTACTATTGGCGCCAAACCGCCCAGCAGCCCTACTCTACGCAGCCCCAATTGGGCCGCTGATAGCGGAACTCCGCTACTCTGAAAGGATGACAACGGGCCATCAGGGGCTTCCCGGCATCTATACCTCGGGGCCCACGCGGGGGGAGCGGTTCACGAACACACCGCTCGCCCAAGACAGGAGGAGTAAGCTACATTCTCAGAGCATCACAGATATAAAAGAATATTACAGGAATATAAATTCCATACTCGGCACGCAGGCCGGAAATATAAACTAAAAGGCCTTCGAGGGCCGACACAAGCTTGGGCTTAAGCCCGCTACTCCCCGTCTGGTACTGCAACACCTGTACGCCAGCGTCTCGACGAGCGGCGGCCAACTAGTCGTCGGTCGGCTAACAAAAGCGGGCCAAACATATTGCGCACACCCCCTTTTATGGGGCTACGGAGCGCATTCCCTGCAAGCGGCTAAATAAACAACTTCCTCGGAGTCTTCTCCGGGAACCCCAGAACATCACCAATCCGGCTCACACGTCCGGATGGGCTTCACACAACATGCCTAAACCCGTACTCGCGCTTCCGGGTGCTAATGTAATTAACTGCGGGGACGTACACGTCAACCCGTCGGGGAGCTCCCTTCCCCCCACCCGTTGGTGGAGAGGGGCTTCCGTGCGAATATGGAAACAGAAGGCTTCACATGCCCAAGTTGAAACATCGTTACCCTTGTCGCGTGCTTGGCGGCGGGGGCGGGAGAGGAGCTCCGGGTCGATTCTGCTGCGTGCGGCCGCGTCGGCGGTCGATCTCCACTCTAGGCCGAGCCTCGCTCCAGGCCGAGCCTCGCTCCAGGCCGAGCCTCGCTCCAGGCCGAGCCTCGCTCCAGGCCGAGCCTCGCTCCAGGCCGAGCCTCGCTCCAGGCCGAGCCTCGCTCCAGGCCGAGCCTCGCTCCAGGTCGAGCCTCGCTCGGGCTGCTGCTTTGCCAGCGACGGGAGAGAGGGAAAAAGGGGGGCGGCCGGGCTGCTGCTTTGCCGGCGACGGGAGAGAAGGGGAAAGAGTCGGCCGACTCCCGCTTCGCCGGCGACGGGAGAGAGAGAGAGGGGGCGGCCGTGGTGGCCACTACAGGCGGCGGCGGCGGCGAGAGAGAGAGGCAGAGTTCCGCCGTGCCCTAGCTTGAGCGGTGGTCGGAGAGAGATAGAGGGGGCGGCGGCCCCTTGCTGCTCCAGGCCGAGGGTGAGAGGGGGAAGGAGGCGGCGGCGGCGTTGCTTAGCCGGGGACGTGGAAGAGCGGGAAATGGGGGCGGCGGCGGCGGCGGCCTTGCTTTGCCGAGGATGAGAGAGGGAAGGAGGCGGCGGCGGCGTTGCTTAGCCGGAGACGGGAGAGGGCGGGGAAGGGGCGGCGGCGGCGGCGGCGGCCCTGCTTGGCCGAACCCTAGCGGGGAAAATCCCCCCCGATCTCCTCCTCTGCCATTTTCCCTTTTTTTTCTTCCTGTAACCCGTGACCCCCTCCCGCTCCTTATCTCTTCTTTTCTTTTTTTCTTATTTTTTTTGTTGCTGTCCCCGATTCCTTGCCCTCTCCTCCCCTGCCTCTTTTTTATCCCCATCTGATCTGTCTCTCCCCCCTATTAGATATATATATATATATATATATATATATATATATAATATAATATATATAATATAATATATATAATATAATATATATAATATAATATATATATATTATAATATTAAATATATATATTTATATATTAAAAGTTTATGCACATAACACCTTCGCACACGCGCACGAGCACCCGCACGTCTCCGAACGGGGTCGCATCAACTCGTCGCCCATAACACGCCCCGAGGCTGCTTTTTGGGGAGGGTCCCACTCGCCCGGCTACGGGGTTGTACACAATCCCCGCTCTTTTCGAGCTTGGCACAAGCTCGGAAAGAATCATCCAACCCAACGTATCCGGCGAGTGGGAGCCGACCCAAAAAAAAAGTTTGAGAGAAACTGAAATCTGCGCTTGGAGCATCGATCTCTCCACGACCTTTCTGCTCTTTTGAATAGCTCGATACCCTTTGGCTCACTGCTATCGAATTGCCCTTATACCAATACTTACAACAAGTATACAATTTCTCGTGACATTGTGAAACAACAGGGCCGTATCTTCTGGTACACGCTGAGCTAATCCTTTCCCCCCAGGTGTGCCTACACCCCTGCCAGCTAATGAGAGCCTGACAGCGAGTCCACCCGGGGCCGAGCAGCACTCGGGGTCCCTTACCCCCCAGGTGTGCCTTCAGCCCCGCCAGCTAGTGGGAGCCTGACAGCGAGTCTACCCGGGGCCGAGCATCACTCGGGGTCCTGTAAAATATCCAAACTCTCTTTCCAAACTCCAAACTCTCTCTCCCTTACCCCCCAGGTGTGCCTACAGCCCTGCCAGCTAGTGGGAGCCTGACAACGAGTCCACCCGGGGCCGAGCATTACTCGGGGTCCTGCGAAAAACTCTCCAAGAACCAACCCTTTCCCCCAGGTGTGCCTACAGCCCTGCCAGCTAATGAGAGCCTGACGGCGAGTCTACCCGGGGTCCACTACTACCGCCATCGAGTGACTTCTGGCCCTGCCAGCTAGGTGAGAGCCTGACAGCGGGATCTGCTCGAGGCCCACGGATGACACCGAGTGACGTCCAGCCCTGCCAGCTAGGTGAGAGCCTGACAGCGGGATCTGCTCGGGGTCCAAAACTACCGCCATCGAGTGACTTCCGGCCCTGCCAGCTAGGTGAGAGCCTGACAGCGGGATCTGCTCGAGGCCCACGGATGACACCGAGTGACTTCCGGCCCTGCCATCTAGGTGAGAGCCTGGCAGCGGGATCTGCTCGGGGTCCAAAACAACCGCCATCGAGTGACTTCCGGCTCTGCCAGCTAGGTGAGAGCCTGACAACGGGATCTGCTCGAGGCCCACGGATGACACCGAGTGACTTCCGGCCCTGCCAGCTAGGTGAGAGCCTGGCAGTGGGATCTGCTCGGGGTCCAAAACAACCGTCATCGAGTGACTTCCGGCCCTGCCAGCTAGGTGAGAGCCTGACAGCGGGATCTGCTCGAGGCCCACGGATGACACCGAGTGACTTCCGGCCCTGCCAGCTAGGTGAGAGCCTGGCAGCGGGATCTGCTCGGGGTCCAAAACTACTCGACTTGACTTTGCTTGAGATGGAGACATCTTGTTTACTTAAGAGGTGCTGGAGAGTTAATTGCACCGATGCTTTTACAAACGGAGGACGCATTCTATTCCTAAGAGAGATGATCTGGAGGTCGTCAAATCGGGAAGCTGGCGTCCGAGTCTGTTCCTAATAATTCCTCCAATCGGACGAGAGATGCAATCGGGGAGACATAGGCCGACGTGCAAGGGGGGAGCTGATCTCGGCCGTCAGTGCAGAGGCTCGGTCTTACAATAACGCTTAGAGTCCCGAGGCATCGTCCCATCATCCGAACTGGGCTATTTAAAAGGAACGGGTTGGACGTTTCGTATCCTGATCTAATGACAAAGACCACTTTCCGCCATGTCACTTGCGATTGCTTGGAGGGATCGGCCCTTTATCAAATCTGGGAGGTTAGCGTCTAGGCTCGTTCCTGATAATTCCTCTAGTCGGAGGAGAGGTGCGATCGGGAGGACATAGGCCGGCGTGCAAGGGGGGAGCTGATCTCGGCCGTCAGTGCAGAGGCTCGGTCTTACAATAGCGCTTAAAATCCCGCGGCACCGTCCCATCGTCCGAACTAGGCTATTTAAAAGGAACGGGTTGGACGTTTGGCTTCCGGAGTCGATCGCGAGGCTAACCCTTGAAGCCCTCAGAAGCTCGAGGCGAATTGGTAACAAAGAGAAAACTTGACCGTTACTGAATTACAAGGAAGAGATGACATATTACCGCTAGAGAGTGAACCCTTTCAGGTCACCCCAGCTTCTAATACCTCTCAGCTGCTCTCTTACTCGATCTTGAAGATAAGAACCTCCAGGCTTCTCGTTGATGTAATAAGTGGGGATACACGAGTTTTCACAGGTAGAAGCGCTTCAAATAGGTGCAAATCTTACTTTGAATGTTATGAGATTCAAACAACAGCTATGGGAGGGGACAACTCTGAGTATGAGGACCTTACACACAAAGTGTCAACGCATGACCGTGGTCGTCACCTGGTTCCACTTCTATAGCCATGACGCTCGCCAGAGTTCTTCTGTGCTGGTCACTCTCCACGCTCACCGCACCAAAATGTTGAAACCGGAAGTCCGGTATCCCGTGGAGTTCGACCCTTGGGGAAGGGGTGACCGCGCACCTACTACCCTCAAGCGAACGATCTAGGCACAAGACTAGGAACACAAGGGACAGACCCAAGGTCTCAGCGTGGAGGACCCGCCGCATACCCGGAAGACTAACAAACTCTTCCCCTCCCAAGCCAAGGGCTGAGCTAAGGCACCTTCGGTGGGCTCTCTTGGCCGACCGGAACATCCAAGGAGGATCTCGAGATCCACTCCCAAACTAGAGGTGCCACCTCGGGTCTATGTAAAATGCTCCCCGCCTGCCTTACTATTGGCGCCAAACCGCCCAGCAGCCCTACTCTACGCAGCCCCAATTGGGCCGCTAATAGCGGAACTCCGCTACTCTGAAAGGATGACAACGGGCCATCAGGGGCTTCCCGGCATCTATACCTCGGGGCCCACGCGGGGGGAGCGGTTCACGAACACACCGCTCGCCCAAGACAGGAGGAGTAAGCTACATTCTCAGAGCATCACAGATATAAAAGAATATTACAGGAATATAAATTCCATACTCGGCACGCAGGCCGGAAATATAAACTAAAAGGCCTTCGAGGGCCGGCACAAGCTTGGGCTTAAGCCCGCTACTCCCCGTCTGGTACTGCAACACCTGTACGCCAGCGTCTCGACGAGCGGCGGCCAACTAGTCGTCGGTCGGCTAACAAAAGCGGGCCAAACATATTGCGCACACCCCCTTTTATGGGGCTACGGAGCGCATTCCCTGCAAGCGACTAAATAAACAACTTCCTCGGAGTCTTCTCCGGGAACCCCAGAACATCACCAATCCGGCTCACACGTCCGGATGGGCTTCACACAACATGCCTAAACCCGTACTCGCGCTTCCGGGTGCTAATACAATTAACTGCGGGGACGTACACGTCAACCCGTCGGGGAGCTCCCTTCCCCCCACCCGTTGGTGGAGAGGGGCTTCCGTGCGAATATGGAAACAGAAGGCTTCACATGCCCAAGTTGAAACATCGTTACCCTTGTCACGTGCTTGGCGGCGGGGGCGGGAGAGGAGCTCCGGGTCGATTCTGCTGCGTGCGGCCGCGTCGGCGGTCGATCTCCACTCTAGGCCGAGCCTCGCTCCAGGCCGAGCCTCGCTCCAGGCCGAGCCTCGCTCCAGGCCGAGCCTCGCTCCAGGCCGAGCCTCGCTCCAGGCCGAGCCTCGCTCCAGGCCGAGCCTCGCTCGGGCTACTGCTTTGCCAACGACGGGAGAGAGGGAAAAAGGGGGGCGGCCGGGCTGCTGCTTTGCCGGCGACGGGAGAGAAGGGGAAAGAGTCGGCCGACTCCCGCTTCGCCGGCGACGGGAGAGAGAGAGAGGGGGCGGCCGTGGTGGCCACTACAGGCGGCGGCGGCGGCGAGAGAGAGAGGCAGAGTTCCGCCGTGCCCTAGCTTGAGCGGTGGCCGGAGAGAGATAGAGGGGGCGGCGGCCCCTTGCTGCTCCAGGCCGAGGGTGAGAGGGGGAAGGAGGCGGCGGCGGCGTTGCTTAACCGGGGACGTGGAAGAGCGGGAAATGGGGGCGGCGGCGGCGGCGGCCTTGCTTTGCCGAGGATGAGAGAGGGAAGGAGGCGGCGGCGGCGTTGCTTAGCCGGAGACGGGAGAGGGCGGGGAAGGGGCGGCGGCGGCGGCGGCCCTGCTTGGCCGAACACTAGCGGGGAAAATCCCCCCCGATCTCCTCCTCTGCCATTTTCCCTTTTTTTTCTTCCTGTAACCCGTGACCCCCTCCCGCTCCTTATCTCTTCTTTTCTTTTTTTTCTTATTTTTTTTGTTGCTGTCCCCGATTCCTTGCCCTCTCCTCCCCTGCCTCTTTTTTTATCCCCATCTGATCTGTCTCTCCCCCCTATTAGATATATATATATATATATATATATAATATAATATATATAATATAATATATATAATATAATATATATAATATAATATATATATATTATAATATTAAATATATATATTTATATATTAAAAGTTTATGCACATAACACCTTCGCACACGCGCACGAGCACCCGCACGTCTCCGAACGGGGTCGCATCAACTCGTCGCCCATAACACGCCCCGAGGCTGCTTTTTGGGGAGGGTCCCACTCGCCCGGCTACGGGGTTGTACAATAGAAGCTACAAATCTCTCCACTTTTCTTTTTCGAAGGAGGGTCGGTTGCCCTAGAACTTCTATCCTCAACACCTTTCCTCTTATCTTTACTCGCCGCAGCACCTCGATTCTTGGTGTTTTCAATCGCCTCAACCTTCAGTGCGGCTTCCACCACCTCAGCATAATGTTCTGCTATATAGGCGCATGCCAACTGTTGGACGTTGCTTCTTAGTCCACCAAGGAAACATTTCACTCTACCCTCCTCCAAAGCTACCAAATCGGGAGCAAACCTACTCAGTTTGGTAAACTCAATCTCGTACTCGCTCACGGTGAGCTGTGTCTGCTTCAGATGCAGGAAGTTATTCATCAGGCAGTCCTGCTCGACCGAGGGTAGAAACTTCTTCCGCAGCATCTTCTTAAAAGATTCCCAAGAATAGCCCTCCTTCAGACTCTCCCTTTCCCGAATCCACCAACTCTTTGCAAAACCTTTTAACTGGTAGGATCCAATAATCACCTTCTAGGCTTCTAGAATTCCGGAATACGAAAACATCTCCTCGATGGAGATGATCCAATCATCTAAAATAATAAAGTCGGCACTCCCGTCATAAGTGGGAGGTCCCAACCATTGGAAGTGTGATATGAAATTCATTTCTGGTGGTATCGTCATCGGGGGCACCAGAGGAGCAGGGGTATCAGCCGCAGTTTGGCCCAAGGCAGTATCTTGCACTAAGGGTTGCTGCGCGGGAGCGGCAGATAACAAAGACTCAATTTGCGATTGCATCGTAACTACTTGTCTTGACAGAACCTCGTTGCTCTGACGCAGACTTTCAATAATCCCCTCACTCTGCGCTCCTGATGACTCACCCTCCGACTGGGGAGTTGATGTCATCGCAATATGCTTAGCCGACATTTCTAAAAGAAAACAAACGAACACTCAATCAAAATCCTAGATTACGACTAGGGCAAACAAAACTTGTTCAGAACTTACTTAAAAGGCACTTGCTTATGCTGGAACTTGCTCTGGGGTTTTATAATGATGATATGTCCTACTTAGGATGATATCTTATTGACTCATGTGCCTACAATATGAATGCATGGATTCTTTAATCTTATTTAAAATCATGTGTGTACATATGTCATCATGTAAATCTTTAGCTTGACATGTTGTGCTTATGTTATGTTATGCTATGTATGCAGTATTATGCATCCTAAAAAGGTCTTAATGCATATTATGAGCGGCATACACATGAAATGTTATGCATCGCATACTACATAACATTGCATGCAACGAAAAAGAAAACGTGCTAATGGGCATTCATGTGGTGAGGTTATGCATCCCATACAATATAACCCTCACATGTTGTCACCTTTGGTGGATCCATATACAAACACATATTATGTATCCCATACAACATAATATGTCCCGTATACTTCTAATCATGCTTATGAGTGTAGTGTTCATGCTTTAGCCAAGACATACTGATAACACATCGGTGTGTGTATGATATGACACTAAACAACTAATATTAACAAGGGAAGGTTGCATGACCAATTGTCAAGCAACCTCGCTCTGATACCAACTGTCACAACCCGCATTTTCACCGCATATAATAACTTATCAGAGTAAGGGAAAATGCACGTCATGATGCCATATCAGCAGGGGATAACTGCGGACGCTCAGCCAAACACCTACTTAATCATGAAGAAAGGTTCTTTAAGTTATTTTAAGGTAAAATCAGTTTAAGTGCAGTAGTTAGCCGTATCCCTCGACTGAGTTGCTCATCTAGTCCACGAATCGAAATATAATTATACGTTGCGGAAGATACTTGTTTAGATTGACTCCAACATCCTACATGAGTATAAACGTCCCCAAAGGACAACTCATGCTGTGCAAGACCCTATATTTATAATAGTAGTAAAGATAGCTTTTACGGTCGCTAAATATAACAGGTTAGAGTTTTAAATTATGCAATGCATGAAGTAATAGTAGTAGATTTCATACTTGAAAATACCTAACATGCATTCCTAGCATAAATCCTCCCAGAGAGCAAGTAATCCACACCCACATATAGAAAACTAAGCAGCTAGCAAGTATCTAAAAATAACACTTCTATGGGCGTCAACAAACTGACACGAACCCACGTACAACAATGTATGTCTTAACTAGTAAAACAAAATAAGCAACAAACTACCTCGTAAAGACGAGGCAACAACCACGGCCAACACTGTCGCCCAGAAACTCTGAAAACAGCTCTGCTAACGGCTACTGCTCTGAACCTGAGGCATTCTAAAGGCAAAATACCTCAGCAAGAAGGTACAAATGGTGGCAGAAAATAAGCCAAAATAAACAAAGGTCAAAGGGGTGTCAACCCAAGACCAAAAGCACTGAAGTAAAGTACAAAAGAAACAAGACATCATCAGGAAAATAACTCTTATGTGATTCGTCACGTATCACAAGAGTACACAGGACGCTCGATGCTATAAGGCGACAACATGAATAATTCATAAGGAAGAAGTATAAAATCTTTATTAGGCACCTGTGGTCGACTCTACCCAAAAACACGGGCGAGGTGGTCGCTCAACTGGACACACACTCACGAATATAATATCTGTTTAACTGCGACGGAGTCTCATACTCTCCACTATACACCGCAGACGCTCAAAAATCTGGTAGACTTCCACAAGGTACTAATAAAGGAATCAAACATTACGGTGGTGGTTTCGTCCACTAACTCCCGCAATCAAGAAAACCACAAATAGAACCACCACATATATCTCAAGATTTGGCACATCAGATTCTACATGACATTTCTAGATTCAAGACATGGTTGATCAACTCTTACGAATGATTTACAATCCTAGATAAACTCTAATACGTTCAATAACGATAGGTAAGGCGTTTAAAGTCATCAATAAGACACTTCAAGAACGAGTAAACATAACATGAAAAGATCGAGTTCATTATAACAAAATCTTACAACATCAAGTGATCATCAAAAAAAAGTTAATCATAGCAGTAACTTGGGAGGCAAAGTGCAGAAAATTTTAAAGAACAAAAAAACTGAACCGTTACCATCAAATCAGACAAGGAGAAAACGAGGGGAAACCACCACTTGCCTCGGTTTTACCGGAAAAGTTCTTCAATTCACTCCACGTCGCAGATCATGGCGAAAGAAGATGGAGAAATTTGAAATCTGGACAAAATGGCCGAAATAGAGGTTAGGACCGAAATACTCTAACGAGAAAACTCAAGAAACAGGAGAAGTTTTACCACGATGGCGTAACTCTCGACGAGAGCTTTCCAGATCTATATTTGGTTGAAAATTTCGAGCACCGCAGAACCGTCGGCAGCCACCAAAAGATTTACGAATGGGAGGGAGTCGCCCCACAGATGGCTTCGGTTCGGTCTAATGCGTGAGGAAGAAGATGAAGAAATTTTCTTTCTTAATAATCTATCTATCGGAGGATATATATATATATATATATATATATATATATATATATATATATATATATATATATATATATATATATATATATATATATATATATATATATATATATATATATATATATATATATATATACACGAGCACTGTTAAGGTGCGGGCTGTACGGACAAGTTATTTTGGTGGTCACGATTGTCTCAAAATGAAAATTGATCAACATGAAAGTTGTAAATCTCGACGAGACGAACAACTTTCATGTTGACCACTTTTTTATTTGGAGCCGTGTTGGATCTCGATTTAGGCCCTGAAAGCTGAGGCAACGAAATTGCTACAGTAAAGCGTCTCGCCGCCCGCGATTTCGAGGCCCAAATCTAAGGCCAAGACGGCTTCAAATCAAAAAGTGATCAACATGAAAGTTGTTCGTCTCGCCGAAATCTACAGTTTTCATGTTATCGCTTTTCATTTTGAAACAATCTTGACTCCCAAATTCCCTTGCCCGTACAACCCGCACCTTAACATTGCCCGTATATTATATATATATTATATATATATATATATATATATATATATATATATATATATATATATATATATATATATATATATATATATATATATATATATATATATATATATATAAAATATATATAGGGGGCATATACTGTGCGGGCAAATATAAGGTGCGGGCGTACGGGCAAAGAATTTTTGGGATCAAGGTGGTCTCAAAACGAAAAGTGATCAACATGAAAGTTGTAGATCTCGGCGAGACGCACAACTGCCATGTTGACCACGTTTTGCTTTGAAGCAGTCTTGGACCTCGATTTGGGCACCGAAATCTGGGGCGGCAGAAATGCTACAGTAAACCGTTCCGCCGCCATAGATTTCGGGTCCCAAATCGAGATCCAAGACGGCTCCAAATAAATAGGTGGTCACCATGAAAGTTGTTCGTCTCGCCGAGCTCTACAAATTTTATGTTGATCACTTTTTATTTTGAGAAAATCGTGATCCCCAAAATCACTTGTCGGTACAGCCCGCACCTTAACATTGCCCATATATTATATATATTCATAAATATATATATTATAAAACGTTTTGTCTAAAACAGACCATTTACGAGCGGGTGCGCAAATAACGAAAATAGACGTTTAGAATGGCTTCAAATCGAAAAGTGTCCAACATAAAAGTTGTAGATCTCGTTAAGACGAACAAATTTTATGTTAACTATTTTTTCCATATGATATCGTTTTGACTTTCAAAACAGCGCTCGAACTTAAACTGTAACGGGCAAATCGGGAAAAAGATTACAGGTACTCGAGAGATAGAAAACAGGCTACTCGAGTGGGCTGAAGATCACTCGAGTAGGTTGAAGAGTGCACTCGAGTAGGTGAGAAAATCACTAGAGTAGGCTGAAGATCACTCGAGTAGGCTGAAGACAGCAATCAAGTAGGTTGAAGATCACTCGAGTCGGCTGAAGAGAGCACTCGAGT
The DNA here is from genome assembly GCA_039583875.1 of Platanthera guangdongensis. Taxonomy (NCBI): domain Eukaryota; kingdom Viridiplantae; phylum Streptophyta; class Magnoliopsida; order Asparagales; family Orchidaceae; genus Platanthera; species Platanthera guangdongensis. The sequence goes on from CM077159.1 coordinate 103,781,710, forward strand.
AGGTTGAAGATCACTAGAGTAGGTTGAAGACAACACTAAAGTAGCCTGAAGTCAGTACTCGAGTAGGTGAGAAGATCACTCGAGTAGGCTGAAGATCACTCGAGTAGGCTGAAGACAGCACTCGAGTAGATTGAAGATCACTCGAGTAACGTTATTAGCATGAACTGTACCTACACGAGAAGAGGAAAAAAATGACTCGATTAAATTAAAAGCAGGACTCGAGTATTACAAACAGGACACTCATGTATAATTAACAGGACTCGAGTTATATACGCAGTACTGGAGAGAAAAAAGAGTTCTCGAGTGCTTTCCTTACATGAATAGTAGATCACTCGAGAGGCAGGGAAGTAACTCGAGTAAGAATTGCAGGAAAAACAATTTTTTTTTGCAAATCTAACCTTTTGATCAAATTATATGAATGGATAGTAAAAGACATTTTTGAATAGTACTATAATATTAAAATAATCATATTTATATATTTTTGAATAAGGAAACACGAGTTCAAAACACATGCCCGAACGCGCGGCGAATCAAACGAAATTCACACCGTAGGCGAACATTGACGCTACGAACACAACGACAAAGTCAAAACCAAAATCCGACGAGCCATTCTCGAGATATAAATTTTTAAAGTTTACGACAAACATAAATTTCACAAAACTTCGGAAAATCGCCGAAGCCCAAATATAGCTCGGATCGCGACGAAACTTGACGAGCAAGTCCAAAGTTACTTAACTTAAATTCCAAATGCAAAATTGTCCCATTACAATAAGAATTCAGCTGACTCGACCGCACGGACATGAAAATGCCTTAACCGCATTGCGTCGCCAACTCGAAGTTTAAAGTAACAGCACGACGCCAAAAATATGACGATGCCCAAACAAATAAATTCATCGAAAAATCAGGGGCGTCACAAACAGCACCTCCAGGTCCCGTATTTTATTTTTCAGGTACTCTATGGTACCTATCTGAATGAAGGAAATCGTTTCCAACTCACTGATTTCTTTCATTTTCTGATTAAGCTGTAAAGCTGAATCGGCATGCTGGGAAGTAGCAAGCTGAAGGGAGGCAATTTCCTTAGCTTGCTTCTTAGCCAGCAGCTTGCTTTCCTTGGAAGCACTTAGAAGGATATAAAAAGTACTTTGCTTGGACAAGGCTGATCCTGGCTGAGTTCTTCATCAGTCATAGCCTTCAGTCCATGGCAGCAGTTGTCTTCTTCTTCTACTTCCAACATAGCAGCAACAAGCCCAATGTAGGCTTCATCATCCTCTTCACTTTCTGACTCTGAAGAGGAAGAGTCAGTCCAGCACTTATTCTTCTTAGCAATGAAGGATTTCCCCTTCTTGCCTTTTTGCTTGTTGTCCTTCTTCTCACCAGATTCCATTCTTTTGACAGGGCAGTCGGGTAATACATTCTTTGGCTTGCTGCAATAACAGAAAACCACCTTAGATGAAACATGTTTGCTCTGTTTAGAACCATACATGTCCTCCTTAGAGGATTTCTTCCTGCCCTTGTAGTATTCTTCTTTGGGATGAGAGGAGGAGGAGGGCCTACTTCTCCAGTGTTTTTTCTTCATAAATTTCTGAAACTGCCCGGAGAAGGCAGCAAATTCTTCATCAGAAATATGACAGTCTTATGTTATTGTCTCTGATTTTTCAGAGACAGATCCAGCGTCCCTCCTTGGAGGAGAAAGGATCTTCCTTCTGCTCCTTGAGGCTTCAGCCTTGAATACCACATTCTTCTCTTTAGCTTGGGACTTGCTGACTTTGTCCTCCTCTTTCCTGGCTATCAGCTCCATCTCATAAGAGAGTAGCTTCCCAAACAAGGTTGGTGGTGGAGTGTCAGCAAGCTTTGCCACCTCTCTGTTCACATAGATCTTAGTATCCCAGACTCTGGTTAGAGATCTGAGAAGCATGTTATTCAGTTCATAGGTGTTGAAGATCCTGCCATATGTCCTCAACTCATTGACAATCCTAAAGAATCTTTCATAGCACTCAGCTATGCTATCAGTCTTGCTCTTCCTGAAGGCCTCATACTCTTGATTGAGCATGGACTTTCTGTCATCTCTCACTTCCTCTGTGATATCCATGTAGACAACAAGAGTGTCCCGAATTTCCTTGGAGGACTTGTAGTGCACAAGATTCTGGAAAGTGAAATCATCTACGACACTCAGAATTATATTATGTGCCCTCTTGTCCATTGTGGCCAGAATAACTTCATCTTTTGTCATATCTACATATGTCTTAGGTGTCTGGACATTAGCATCCAGAGCTGAGACCTTCATGGGGATGAATGGTCTCTCTTTGACTGTAATAAAAATCTGCTTCCATGAATAGCCTAACCCTCTCCTTCCAGATGTCAAATCCTTCCTTCCTACAGATTGAAAGCTTCATGACACCCAGCTCCTTGTAGTTCACTCCTGAACCTATAAGGACAGATTTTCTTGCTGACCTTGGAGATCTACTCAGACTGTTGAGTATTTAAAGAGTAACCTCCCTCTGATACAACGTGAAAGTCTTGTTTTCATGGTCTGCTAAACACCTGGAGGGGGTGAGTAAGTTTTTGCGTCTCTTTTGATTTATTTAAACCTTAACCGAATTTGTTATGCTTAATGATTAGGTTAGTCTGGCTTTCAAGATCAATCACAAATGATATAATTGATTTATAGTGGTTCCCCGATCTTGGGTACGTCCATTATCCCTCTCACCTCTCTAACAGTGTGTTAGATAAGACATAACACCAACACTCCACTCCTAAGAGCTTACAACATAGATCCCGCAGGACCTCTCTGTCTTCTCCAAGACCTTCCACTCAGGCACTAAGCCCTACCTAGAATCCAAAGGATCCTACAACTCAGGCCTAAGCCATACACTCAGATCCAAAATGGATCATACACTCAGATCACAAATGATCCTACCTCAGCATTTATAATAAAGACCTACAACTAAGATTCTCATAGAAATCCTACACTCTCAACCTTTATAGATCAGGCCTACACTCAGATCCAAAATGTTGGAACCCTAGTTTTGATTTGGGTAAGGATCACTATTAGGTTTGCTTAGACTGACCCAAAATGTATAGTCAGGGTCATAGGTTTATTTCTTTAGTCTAGGCCAAGAGTCAACATCATATGGATCAGCCTAGAACAGCTTGTCAGAGACTCAAGTAGTTGTGTCGACATAGACTACATCATTCGACACCAGTAGCAGTTGTGTCGACACAGACTACATCAGTCGACACTCAGCATATTCAGTCGACACTCAATAACATCAGTCGACACTCAGCAAAATTGTGTCTACACTTTAAATAAGCTGTGTCGACACCAGCAGAAGAATTGTGTCGACACACAGAAAGGCTGTATCGACACCTAGAAGATTTGTGTTGACATACAGACCATCTGTCGACACAGTTTGCAGAAGTTGTTTCAGAAGGATAAGTAAAATTCTCAGGTCGACGAACCAAGTTCTCAGGTCGATGATTTCTGGCTTTTTTAGTATGACATTCCAGAAAATATTCTAAGTCCAGAGACAATTCTCAGATCGACGATCGTCAATCTCCCATCGACGATCTCAGAGTCTTCTACTATGAACTGAGCTCGACGATCTACGAGCTCAGGTCGACGATCTTGTTCTTCGCAGCAGTTATCTCATATCTACGATAGTTGCTCTCAGGTCGACGATCTCTTAACCCAGTTTTACGATCTTTGAGTCAAGCTCTACGATTTTTACTCCCTACAGTTATCAGTTCTCTCAGTCCGGCCAGAAGTATTTATTTTGGTTATGATAAATCATTTTAAGGAAAATATATTCTGATAATTAATGCTGACATTCTCAAGGCTGATAGCCGTATCTCATGAAGCATTAATTATGATATTCACAGAATATTTTGTCAAGATAGTTGTGGAAGTGCATTTATGATTGCCAGCCATTCTAACCGTTTGGGCTCCTAAATTCTTGCAGACAATTAAGTACTGTCTGGGAATTCAAATTCAGGCCATTAGTCATTCCAAATATACAGAGAACTTAAGAAGACAGAGATAACAAGAATAAAAAAAAAGAAGACAGTCAGTCAGAAAATCAATCATCTTTTTGCTCTCAAGGTTTCTTGCTTTGCCAAAAACAAGGAAGAAGAAGAACTTGCTGAACAAACAAATCTTTCTAGTCTTATTCCTTCATCAGGCTTCAACATTCTACAGAGAACTTGAATCAACATCAATCTGAAGACCTACACCCTGGACAAAGCTTCCTTCTTCCTGAAACTACTCAATATCTCAGGGGGAGCTTTGGCATCATCAAATCCACATAGTCTTCTCATTGTGTTTGAGAAAGAGAAGACTGTCATCTATTTTTCTTTAACCTCTCATGTACAGGGTTCTTACTCCCTTCAAAAGCAAACTCCTTGGTGATAGGGCACCTGATCAAAAACCTATTGGTTTTTAGGCACCTGATCAAAAGCCTGAAGGGTTTCTAGATCTACCTGAAGCAGATCTTGTGGTGATAGGGCACATGATCAAAAACCTAAGTGGATTCCTACCAGGGTGGTAGAAGAGTGGATGTACCTAGATTTGGGGAACCACTATAAAATTTCTTGTGTCGTCTGGATTGCCTTGTGCTTTCTTTGTGCCTTGTGATGTGATAGTTTCTTGCTTTAACCTTTTTCATATAAGTACCTATATTTTAATTCCGCAATATATCTAAAGAAATTTTTTATTATACTCTATTCACCCCCCCTCGAAATTTTTTATTATACTCTATTGACCCCCCCCCCCCCCCTCTAGAGTAAACTGTATCTATCCCTCACTTTCAATTGGTATTAGAGGGTGTGTTTTTAAGGATGTATATGCTAACACCTGAACCTAAGATCTCTGATAGATATCTGTTTACTCTATTCTTTGTTATACCATGGCACAGTACAAGTAATTTGCAAGCACCAGACCTCCAGTTTGCAACTTGCAAAAGTTTGGAATCTGGAAGGCAAGAATCAGGCTTTATATGAATTCTATTGATGAAGATGAAAGATATGGTACCTAAACACCTAGAGGGGGGGGGGGGTGAATAGGTGACCTAATCCTTTTTAAACTTAAATGGCAGCAATCAGTTATATCACAGAATACTAACTATTTTATCACAGCAAACACACAGCATGCACAGCAACAATCACAGCACAGCACATCATACACAGTGGTTTATAGTGGTTCCCCAAGATATGGGTACATCCACTTTCCCCCTTCACCTATCTAGCAGTGTACTAGATTCGGCCAAACTCCTCCACTATCTCAGAACCCAAATTGGTTCCTACACCTCAGGACCAAAGCCTTACAACTCAGCTTTATCCCAAAGCCTACACTCAGCCAATCAAGGCCTACACTCAGCCAACCAAGGCCTACACTCAGCCAACCAAGGCCTACACTCAGCCAACAAGGCCTACACTCAGAGATCTCAATCTCCTACACTCAGGCTCTCAAGCCCTACCCTCAGCCTTTATAATTATAGGCTTACAATTCACTCAGATCCAAAGGATCCTACAAGATAAAAGTGTATTACAAATATTAACTCAACAACTCAGAATTAAAAAGAGGGGAGTTGAGAGTTTCTTGATGAGTTCTTGGAAGAACTCAGCTGGATTCAATCTGACTTAGCTTTCTTCAAAGCTTCTTGAGTAGAACTGAATAAGACTGAATCCTCCTGCAGTAGTTCCTTGACCTCTGCCACTTAAGATCCAGAATGAATCTGAATCCTTCTTCTCAGCCTAGTTCTAGAGGCTGATTTCTTGGATGGAGCCCTCTCTCTCCAACTTCTTAGATCTGCACTTGGACTGCAAGATCTTCTTGTGTTGATACTCTATGTACCACTTTAATAACTTGTTCTTCAACAATGTGATCAACCTCAACAACTACGTTTCTGTAAACTGTATGAGCCTATTTATAGGCCTTCTTCATGGTAACCGGCTGGTCCGGTCCATAACTGACTTCTGATATCTCTGACAGGTGCTGTAGACCGGCTGGAACGGCAGCTGTCAAGTCATCCAGTCATTTCTTGAAAATCTCTAACTGTCTGAAAGTGTCGAGACGTTCTGTCTTTAAGTGTCGACACTTATAGTCCAAGTGTCGACACATGCTGTGTAAGTGTCGACACAAGTCTACAAGGTGTCGACACAACTCCTTGTATGTCTCGACACAGATTCTTCTTCAGGTGTCGACACTAAAATTGAGTGTCGACACAAATACTTGATCTTCTGTCTTTTACTGAATTCTTCTAAGTGTCGACACATCACCTTTGTGTCGACACATCTTCATGTGTTGTAACTGTTAAGTGTCGACACTGCTTCTTGGTGTCGACACATAGTCTTTAATGTCGATACTTGCTAAGTGTCGACACAACTCCTTATGTCGACACACCTTCTTTTTGTTGAGACTTCAGGTGAGTGTCGACACATTCCCTTAGTGTCGACACTTGTGCTTAGAATAATTTTGTTGATCTTTCTGATCTTTGCTAAGTGTCGACACAGCTCCTTGTGTCGACACTTTCTTCAAGTGTAGAGTCTTTAGCTAAGTGTCGACTCATTGTGCTGGGTGTCGACACTTACTTCAGGTGTTGACTCTTCTGTTGAGTGTCGACACATTGTTCTGAGTGTCGACACTTTAACTTAGTCTCTGCAAACTTTTGCTGAGTGTCGACACAGCTCCAAATGTCGATACTTTCTGGTGTAGACACAGCTTCACTGGGTGTCGACACAGCTCCTTGTGTCGACACTTTCTGTCTGCACTTTTCTTCACTGAGTGTCGACACAGCTCCAAGTGTCGACACTTACTGTCTGGTGTCGACTCTGCATCCCAGGTGTCGACACAATGACTCCAAGTGTCGACACTGCTTGTCTGGGTGTCGACACAAGTCTTCTTAAGTGTCGACACTTTCCCTCTGGGTGTCGACACATGTACTTAGAAACTTTTTGCTTCAGTCCAGTGATTACATAACCTGCACAAGTAAACTCAACATACATCAAATACATTATGATGTATATCATTGAGTTGGGTGAGGCTTCTTCAAATCAGGTACATTTGACCAATGTACCCAACAATCTCCCCTATTTGGAGAAGTCATAACCCTTAGTCAATGATATACACCATTCATAATTAAAAATTACAAAATGATGTAAAGCAGGTTATATTCAGCAGGGTAAACATAAACATGTATTAATTCACACATGTATACACATTCATCATTTCAGAACAAATAAGAAATAGACACATTCACAGAATAATCATGAAATATATTGATCATATATTGTTCTAACATTTTTCTTATACATTTTCAGTAGTTTACAAAAAATGTTTTACATTTAAAAGATTACAAAATAATTTTCAAGTAAAATCTTAATCTATTTCTGATCAGGTTCCTTGATAACTATTCCCTTGCCAGCTTGAACTTGAGCTTTGACAGGGGCATCAACAGTTTCAGCATCAGCAGGCTTCTTGCCTTTTAGATCTTTCTTTTTGAGTTCTTCTGCCTTGATCTTCTGCCTCTCAAAATAGTGATATGGCTTAGGAAAGTACTTGCTAGGCTCCACTGCAGTAGGAGGTAGCTTTCCCATCTTTGCCTTCCTTCTATACTGAACTATTGCTTCCTGCCTGATCTCATGTTTTCTCCATTCTGCTTCAGAAAACCATTTGTTCCTGTCATGAGTATTGTCCTTGGCAGCTTTCCAGGCAGTTAAAATTATATTCCTAGAGGTAGGGCTCCACTGTTCAAAGTCTGGCCTTTGTTCTGCTTGTTCCCTAAACCTCTTCTTAGACAACCTTGTCTCTTCCTCCTTCTGTAATGCCTCTTGCATGGCTTCAGTAATAGGCTGAACCACTTTATCCAGAATAACATTAGACTTTCCTTCAGTTGGGCTATACATCTGCTGAATGTCAGCTTGCACCATGTCAAAATCTGGTGGAGGATATATCACTTGAGCTACCTCTGGTTGCTCACCTCCAAGATATGCAGGTTGAATTCCAGATTCTGCCACATTATCATCATCACAAAGTGGAGGATAGCCCAGTGTAGCTCTGATGGAATTTGATATCCACTTTGCAGCTGAGTTTGCTGAGGAACATTAGATAAATCAGCATCTTCTTTAAGATATTCTAAAGTATTTAGGTCAGTGAGTACCTCTTGTATGATGGTGGTGGCTTGCTCACTATCCAGTGTAGAGGGTTCTTCTACAACTGGAGGCTCCCCCTGGATCTCAGCAATCTCTTGAGCAGCAGGAGATTTCACTGCAGGCTCTTCCTCATGCTCATCTGGAGTGAAGACAACATGTTCTTCACTCCCAGAACTGCTAGTGGACACTTGTTCCACAGGAGCTGTTTTCCTTTTCTTCTTTGGAGGAGTGTCTTTCTCAGTAATTGTCTTCTCTGGGGTTGGCATTTCCTTGGACAACACCCTGTCCCATCTTGAAAAGATCCTTTGATCCATCTTCCTCATGTGGTTTATCTTGCTGCCTACAGCAGTATTCATTACCTCTGGTATGGTACCAGCTAGGTAGAGACTAATGATTCTGCCCAGATTGGGCTTCTTCAAGCTCTCCTTAATCTTCTTATAAACCACTATAGACCACTCTGTTTTCAGAGTGAAGATTATCCTTGTCATGATTCCAAACATATAGGCAGACACTCTGTCATGCCCTCCAGGCTTACTGAGTAAGACCTTTCCAACAATCTCAGACATGAATTTTCCTTGATTATTCATGCCTTTCCTGTTAAATACAGAACCAATCTTCATCTTTGGATCAAGTCCACACCAGGTTAGAGCTTCCCTGGTCTTGGATGCAGTAATTTCTTCTTCATCTTGAGTTTTTGGTAGCTGGAGCACCTTCCTCAGATTTTTAGGTGAAACCTTGACCTTAGTTCCATGAACTCTGGATTTGATTCTGTATCCAGATTCATCTACTGCTGCTCCATTAAGGAATTCAAGAACCTCTTTCTTCCATATCTTAGTTGGTTCTGAAACTAAGTACTCTAACCCAGAGTCGGCGACTAGGGTTACTACTTCCTGAATTTCTTGATCGGCATCGTCGAATGCGCCGCACACAAGCTCATATCCTTCGTTAACGTTCTCCTCAAGCTTAGGTGCCATTAGGGTTTGTAGAATTTGTTTTTAGAAAAGAGAGGTGTCGACATAGTAGTTTTGGTCTCGAAACTTTGAAAGCGTGTCAACAAACAAAGACAGAACCCTATTTATACCTTTCTAATTTTGAAGATGAACAGGCGGGACAGCTAACTTAAAATGTGTCGACACTGGTAATAAGTGTCGACACTGACTTATAATGTCTCGACACATATGTGTCGACACAAGTTTAGTCAACAGATTTTATGTGTTGACACTTGGTTATGTGTCGACACAACATAACTCGACACATTGTCGAGACTTTACTTAGAAAATTCTGAGTAAAACATAAGTGTCGACACCATATTGGATGTGTCGACACCGACTTGTCATGTGTCGACACTAACATTCTGAAGTGTCGACACCAACATCCTGGATGTGTCGACACCTTTTTCCTGAAGTGTCGACACCACTATTCTGTGTCGACATAGACTTGTCTATGTGTCGACACTTTTTTACTTAGCCAATTTTAATTCTGTAAACTTACTCTAAGTTTAACATTCCTAGTTCAATTTTGAATCTATTGAACTTAGCTTCTTCTAGGGGCTTAGTAAACATATCAGCTATTTGATTATCAGTTTTAACATATTCAAGTAAAATATCTTCTCTTTCTACATGCTCCCTAAGAAAATGATATTTAATTTCAATATGTTTAGTTCTACTATGTGATACAGGGTTATTAGCTATTGAAATAGCACTTGTAGAATCATAGAAAAGTGGAGTTCTACTTACCTGAAATCCATAGTCCTCTAGGTGATGTTATATCCATAGAAGTTGAGCACAGCAACTTCCTGCAGCTACATACTATGACTCTGCTGTGGAGATAGCCACACTGGTTTACTTTTTGCTACTCCATGAAATTAGTCTCCTACCTAGGAATTGACAGGTTCCAGTAGTGCTCTTTCTATCTTCTTTGCATCCTGCAAAGTCTGCATCTGAATAACCTGTTAGATCAAAATCTCCATTCCTAGGGTACCAGAGGCCTAGATAGGGAGTGCCCTTTAGATATCTCAATATTCTTTTGACTGCTGTCAAATGAGACTCTTTAGGGCAGGCTTGATACCTGGCACAAACACATGTAGCATACATGATGTCAGGTCTACTAGCAGTCAAGTATAATAGGGAGCCAACTATCCCTCTATACAAGGTTTTATCTACAGGTTTCCCTGCATCATCCTTGCTAAGAGACATACTTGACCCCATAGGAGTCTTCATGGTGCTGGATGAATCCATACCATATTTCCTTATGAGTTCTACGGTGAACTTTGACTGACAAATGAACAAACCACTCTCAGTTTGTTTAACTTGGAGACCCAAGAAAAACTTCAGCTCTCCCATACTACTCATCTCAAACTGACCTTGCATAAGTTTTGCAAACTTTTTGCAAAGGCTGCTTTCAGTAGACCCAAATATAATGTCATCTACATATATTTGGACTAGTATGACTTTGCCTCTAGATTCCCTAAGGAATAGAGTCTTATCTATTTTCCCCCTTGAGAACTTGTTCTCAATGAGGAAACTAGATAGGGTTTCATACCAAGCCCTAGGGGCTTGCTTTAACCCATATAAAGCTTTCCTAAGTCTATAGACATGATGAGGTAGAGTTGGATCAACAAAACCTGAAGGCTGTTCCACATAGACTTGTTCTTTAAGATTACCATTTAGGAATGCTGACTTGACATCCATTTGGTAAACCTTGAATCCTTGATAGGTTGCATAGGCCAAGAACATTCTTATGGCTTCCAGTCTGGCTACTGGAGCAAAGGTTTGATCAAAATCAATACCTTCTTCTTGCCTATATCCTTTAGCAACCATTCTTGCCTTATTCTTAATGATGACCCCTTGTTCATCCATCTTATTCCTGTAGATCCACTTAGTTCCTATTACATTGTGGTCTTTAGGTTTAGGAACAAGTTCCCAGACCTTGCACCTCTTGAACTGATTAAGCTCTTCTTGCATTGCTTCAGTCCATTGTGGATCTTGTATTGCTTCTTCAAACTTCTTAGGTTCAACTTATGACAGAAAGCTGGAGTAGATTGCTGCATTCATGTTTCTACTCCTGGTTTGAACTCCTTGTCTTGGATCTCCAATAATCAGCTCTACTGGATGATCTCTAAGATGCCTGTGGGCTGGAGGCATCCTAACTTCTAGTTGAACCACTTCAGCATCTGCATCATGCTGTATACCTTGGATTTCTTCAGCAATTGGCACATGTAGTTCTCCCCCTGGACAACAGCTACTGTCTTCTACTTGCTGTCTTGCAGCAGGCACTTCTTCTATAGTAAGCTTGTCCATTTTCTTTATCAAACCTGTGGGGCTGCATACACTACTAGACAACTCATTATTAATAAGTTTAGTCTCATCAAAAACTACATGCACAGATTCTTCTACAACTTGTGTAGTCAAGTTGTAGACTCTATAAGCCTTACTATTATTGCTGTACCCAACAAAAATTCCCTCTTGGGACTTGGCAGCAAACTTAGTTAAGTAAGACTTCCCATTGTTAAGTATGAAGCATTTGCAACCAAAGATCCTAAAATAGGATAGGTTTGGTTTCCTGCCTTTCACAACTTCATAGGGGGTCTTGTTAAGCCTTTTAGTGATGGTAGCCCTATTTATAACATGGCATGCAGTGTTAACTGCTTCAGCCCAGAAATATTCTGGCAGTGATGTATCACTTAGTAGGGTCCTACCAGCCTCTATCAAGGTCCTATTTTTTCTCTCAGCAATGCTATTTTGCTGAGGTGTTTTAGGTGAAGAGAATTCTTGAAATATTCCAAAGTCTTCACATAGTTTGTCATGTTATCAGACTGAAATTCAGTACCATGGTCACTTCTAATTTTGACCACTGTACTATTTAGTTAATTCTGAATTTGCTTGACAAAGCTATAGAAAACACTAGGAGTTTCAGATTTCTGTCTTAAGAAGAACACCCAGGAAAACCTTGAGTAGTCATCTACAACTACAAAGGTATAGACCTTCCTACCTAAGCTGTGAACTGGCATTGGACCAAAGAGATCCATATGTAAGAGGTACAAATACCTCACAGCATCTTTGTTTTCTATGCTTCTAAAGGTGGATTTAGTCTGCTTGCCCTTTTGACAAGCTGAGCAAATACCATCTTTGATACACTTAACTTGAGGACCATTCCTCACTAACTCTTTGCTAAAGAGTTTGCTAATAGTCTTGTAGTTAAGATGGGCAAGCCTCTTGTGCCATTTGACACAATGAGAGACTGTCTCATCAGCTACAAGACAAACTGGAGAACCATTGTTCTTAATCATAATGTCTAGGCAGTAGACATTCCTTTTCCTATAACCTGTCAAAATGATCTCTTGATCACTTGACCTCTTGATATGACAACCATTTTTAACAAATGAGATGTCATACCCTACATCACTTAATTGACTTATACTTATTAGGTTGTGTTTCAACCCTTTAACATAAGCCACTTGAGTAATGGTAACCAAGTTTGTAGAAATGTTACCAAACCCTTTGATGATTCCTTTTTCAGAACCACCAAAGGTGACTTTTGGACCATCTTTTACTGGAATGTAGTCCTTTAGTAATCCTTTAGTTCCAGTCATATGTCTGGAACATCCACTGTCCAAGTACCATGTTGGGGTATGGCCACTTGGACTCATCTGCAAAACTGATTAATGAACCTTAGAACCCAAAGAATTATTGGGTCCTTGGTACTTGTTAGTCTGCAATCTGACAAAGCTACCTACTGGCTTTCCACCAGATAGCTTGGTACTCACTTTGGCACTAGCATTGTGCCAACAGTCCACTGTAAAATGGCCAACTTTGCCACAGCACCAACATTCAAACTTATTGTACCTTTGCTTAGGTACAGCCTTGGATGTCTTGTCTACAGCAGCCTTGTTGAATGTTGGGGCTTTGCCCTTGGAATTAGACTTGGACTGCTCAGTCCCTGCAGGTCTAATAAAGCCCAGTCCAGCCTTGCCTTTATGATGAACAAATTCATCAATTAAAGGTAGCACTGACTTAGGTTTAGAAAACCTAGCAACAAGCTCTCTCTCTTTCTGAAGATTGATCTCCAAACTCTTGATTTGATCATTTTTAAATGATATAGTACCCATTTGAATCACTGTTATGTGCTTCAACCTGGCTATCTCATTCAGTTTTTGATCAAAAGACTTCTCAAAATCTGTTGCAGCAGCTTTAAGATCAGCAATTTCCTTTGCCTGACTTTTGGCAAGGGACTTGCTTTTCTTGTAAGCTTGAAACAACACTTTATATTCATCTATAAGCTGATGAATATCACCCTCAGACTCAGATACACTTTCATCACGTGATGAAGAAGAATCTGAATCTGAAGTAGAACAAGAAACTGAACTTGAACTTGAACCTTGTACCTTACTGGGTCCTGGCTGCTCCAGGATTTTGGCACTCTCTGTCAAAGCCATTAGCCCTTGGCATTGACGGTCTTCTTGTTCATAAATAGACTCCATGATATGCATGAATTCTTCTTCTTCTTCTTCTTCAGCAAACAACCCTATGTAGGCTTCAGCCTCAGACTCAGTTTCTGAAGAAGAGATATCTGATAGAGTCTTCTCCTTCTTGGCAACAAAAGACTTCTCTTTCTTGCCTTTGAAGTGAGGCTTTTTCCTGTCACCAGATTCCTTTCTCTTCTCTGGACAATCTGCAATAACATGACCCTGTCTATTGCAGCAATAACACACTATCTTTGAACCAGTTGCCTTGCTTGACTTTGTCCTCTTCCTGTCTTTCTTTGAAGGCTTTTTCTCCTGATAAAAGACTTCCTTTCCCTTTGAAGAAGAAGGTCTTGACCTCCACTGTTTCTTCTTCAAGAATTTCTGAAAGTGTCTAGTGAAGGCAGCAAAGTCTTCATCACTTTCACTGCTCTCAGTCTTTGTGCTGACTGACTCATCTGATTCTGATTCAACTACCTCTGGAGGTGGAGTTGATGACTTATTCCTGCACTTTCTGGGAACTTCTGTCTTGAAAGCAACAGTTCTTTCCTTGTGCTCAGTCCTTGTTGATTTCTCCTCCTCCTTCCTCACTATCAATTGCATTTCATATGACAACAACTTGCCAAACAGTGTAGGAGGAGGAATTTCCCCCAACTTAGCCATTTCTCTAATGGCACAGATCTTTGTGACCCAATCTTTGGTTAGAGACCTTAGGAACTTGTCATTTAGTTCATAGTTACTGAATTCTCTTCCATAAGACATGAGTTCATTAACTATTCTGTAGAACTTCTTGTAGCACTCAGTTATGTTATCACCTTTACCTTGTCTAAAACTCTCATACTCCTGATTTAGCAAGGATTTTCTATCTTGTCTAACTTCTTCAGATCCTTCCATATACACTATAAGAGTGTCCCACATCTCCTTGGCTGTCTTACAGTGTATAAGATTCTGAAAAGTTGCATCATCAATGGCACTCACTATTATGTTCTGTGCCCTCTTGTCCATTGTGGCTAGGACAATCTCATCCTTAGTCATCTCAGAGAAATCCTTTGGAGTTCTCTGATTTGCATCTAAAACTTAAATCTTCATGGGCACATAAGGCCCTTCCTTTACTGTGATGTAGATTCTAGGGTCTGAGGCCTCCATAAACAGCCTTACCCTTTCCTTCCAGATCCCAAAGATCTCTTTCCTGCATATGGGTAATTTCATGGAACCCAATTCCTTGTGATTCTCAGAGGAACCCATGTTTCTTGATTTTCTTGAATTTCTTGAATCTGTGTTTTTCCTTACACTGAATCTGCCAAACAGGATCTCCTCAGACTGTTAGTCCTTTTTGAGTAACCTCGCTTTGATACCACTTGAAAGATATGGTACCTAAACACCTAGAGGGGGGGTGAATAGGTGACCTAATCCTTTTTAAACTTAAATGGCAGCAATCAGTTATATCATAGAATACTAACTATTTTATCACAGCAAACACAAATCATGCACAGCAACAATCACAGCACAGCACAGCATACACAGTGGTTTATAGTGGTTCCCCAAGATATGGGTACATCCACTTTCCCCCTTCGCCTATCTAGCAGTGTACTAGATTCAGCCAAACTCCTCCACTGTCTCAGAACCCAAATTGGTTCCTACACCTCAGGCCCAAAGCCTTACAACTCAGCTTTATCCCAAAGCCTACACTCAGCCAATCAAGGCCTACACTCAGCCAACCAAGGCCTGCACTTAGCCAACCAAAGCCACACTCAGCCAACAAGGCCTACACTCAGAGATCTCAATCTCCTACACTCAGGCTCTCAAGCCCTACCCTCAGCCTTTATAATTATAGGCTTACAATTCACTCAGATCCAAAGGATCCTACAAGATAAAAGTGTATTAGAAATATTAACTCAACAACTCAGAAATAAAAAGAGGGGAGTTGAGAGTTTCTTGATGAGTTCTTGGAAGAACTCAGCTGGATTCAATCTGACTTAGCTTTCTTCAAAGCTTCTTGAGTAGAACTGAATAAGACTGAATCCTCCTACAGTAGTTCCTTGACCTCTGCCACTTAAAATCCAGAATGAATCTGAATCCTTCTTCTCAGCTTAGTTCCAGAGGCTGATTTCTTGGATGGAGCCCTCTCTCTCCAACTTCTTAGATCTGCACTTGGACTGCAAGATCTTCTTGTGTTGATACTCTATGTACCACTTTAATAACTTGTTCTTCAACAATGTGATCAACCTCAACAACTACGTTTCTGTAAACTGTATGAGCCTATTTATAGGCCTTCTTCATGGTAACCGGCTGGTCCGGTCCATAACTAACTTCTGATATCTCTGACAGGTGCTGTAGACCGGCTGGAACGGCAGCTATCAAGTCATCCAGTCATTTCTTGAAAATCTCTAACTGTCTGAAAGTGTCGAGACTTTCTGTCTTTAAGTGTCGACACTTATAGTCCAAGTGTCGACACATGCTGTGTAAGTGTCGACACAAGTCTACAAGGTGTCGACACAACTCCTTGTATGTCTCGACACAGATTCTTCTTCAGGTGTCGACACTAAAATTGAGTGTCGACACAAATACTTGATCTTCTGTCTTTTACTGAATTCTTCTAAGTGTCGACACATCGCCTTTGTGTCGACACATCTTCATGTGTTGTAACTGTTAAGTGTGGACACTGCTTCTTGGTGTCGACACATAGTCTTTAATGTCGATACTTGCTTAGTGTCGACACAGCTCCTTGTGTCGACACACCTTCTTTTTGTTGAGACTTCAGCAGAGTGTCGGCACATTCCCTTAGTGTCGACACTTGTACTTAGAATAATTTTGTTGATCTTTCTGATCTTTGCTAAGTGTCGACACAGCTCCTTGTGTCGACACTTTCTTCAAGTGTAGATTCTTTAGCTAAGTGTCGACTCATTGTGCTGGGTGTCGACACTTACTTCATGTGTTGACTCTTCTGTTGAGTGTCGACACATTGTTCTGAGTGTCGACACTTTAACTTAGTCTCTACAGACTTTTGCTGAGTGTCGACACAGCTCCAAATGTCGACACTTTCTGGTGTAGACACAGCTTCACTGGGTGTCGACACAGCTCCTTGTGTCGACACTTTCTGTCTGCACTTTTCTTCACTGAGTGTCGACACAGCTCCAAGTGTCGACACTTACTGTCTGGTGTCGACTCTGCATCCCAGGTGTCGACACAATGACTCCAAGTGTCGACACTGCTTGTCTGGGTGTCGACACAAGTCTTCTTAAGTGTCGACACTTTCCCTCTGGGTGTCGACACATGGACTTAGAAACTTTTTGCTTCAGTCTAGTGATTTCATAACCTGCTCAAGTAAACTCAACATACATCAAATACATTATGATGTATATCATTGAGTTGGGTGAGGCTTCTTCAAATCTGGTACATTTGACCAATGTACCCAACAGAAGACATTTTTGCTTCTATCTTAACAAGAGTACCTCCACCACCAACTGCCCCTGCAAGTACTTCCTCAAACATGACTGCAGTATCTCCTCCAGACTACAATGATGCATACAAGAAAGCAAAGATTGCTGATGCAAGAGCCATGAACATACTGGCACAAACAATGTCTGATGACATATTTCAGAAAGTAGTTGAATGTGAATCAGCCAAGGCCATCTGGGATTCCTTAAACCAGATGGTTGCAGGATCAGAAGATGAAAGGAAGGACAGGAAAGCTCATCTCATCTCCCAGTATGAGAATTTTAAAAAGGAAGAAACTGAGCAAGTTTCTGAGATGTACAATAGAATCAGTCTCATTGTTAATGAGCTGAAAACTCTTTACAAAGACATCTCAGTCACAGAAATAAATGACAAGATTCTCATATGCTTCCCCAGCTCATGGGACTCTAGAATCTGGCCTATCGGAGAGACCAGAAACACACATGAGATGACTACAGAATCAGTCTTAGGAAAGCTAAAATCCTATGAACAGCTGCTGAAGACAAGAGAAGCTGAGCAACAAAAGACTGCTACACCAACTAGGAAGGAGCAGAATATAGCCTTCAAAGCTTCAGAAGAATCAGAAACTTCTCCATCAAATGAAGAGTTGATGAGTCTCTTTGCAAAGAGATTCTTCAAGATGGGGAGAAAAGAATTCAGAAGGAAATCATCAAGGAGTGATGATAAACCAAGGTATGATAAAACCCCTTCCAAAGAGATTATCTGTTTTGGTTGTAGGAAACCTAGACATATTCTTCCAGAATGTCCAGAAAACAAGTATAAGGAAAGGAGAAAGGAGAAAGGCTCCAAGAAGCACTCCAGCAAACCATCTTCCTACAAGCACAAGAAGAAGGAGAGAAGGTTTGTTGCAGAAACATGGAGTGATAATGAAGAATCATCCTCCTCCAGTTCTAGTGAAGATGAAGAAGAAGCAAAGGCCAAAGAAATTTGGTTAATGGCCATCAATGCTTCAGGGGATGTTTCAGAAGAAGAAGAATCTGAAGAATGTTCAGATTGTGATCAGGTATTGGAAGATTTTGACTTTACCTCTGAAGATTTTAAAAATGACTTTAAATCTATATGTATTGATCTGATTAGATCTGAGAAGGAAATCAAACTTCTCAGAGACAAACAATTTAATTATGATAGCTTAGTATCAGAAAACATTAAATTGAAAAATGAAATAGACATGTATAATGAACAAATCACTTTTCTGAAAGTTGAATTAAGTAAAGCAAAACAACTAGAGGAATCACTGAATGGAAGAAGCAAATAACTAGTAGAAATTACCATCACACTTAATGCTAGACTTAATAGAAGTAAGTTATGATTAGGTGCATCATCCAGTAAACCACCAATTATTAAGAAAAATCACCTTTCACAACCTATAAAGTTTATTTCAGATAAAGATAAGAAGAATACATAACAAATTAAAATAGTTAATAAAGTTTTAAAACAAGTTGAGATAAATAAAGAAAAACAAAAAGCTAAGTCTGAACAAAAATCGTCGAACCAAGATCGATGATCTCAGCATTATGCGTCAAACGACGATCGACGATCTCATAACCCAGAGCTTGAGCCTAAACACTCTGTAAACGGGGATCGATGATATCATTATGTATCGTCAAATAGGGATCGACGATCGTGGAACCCAGATAATAGCCACTATTATTCTGAGAACCAAGATCGATGATATCAATGCTGGTCGTCGAACGCAGATCGACGATCTGAATTAAAATCGTCAAACTCAAAACAGTTCTATCAAAACTATAATTTCAACAGAAATTTCAATAGGAATTCTAACCCTAAACCTTTCAATCCCTTAACTAACTAGATAATCCCACCTAGGAGATTTCATCCCTTAGGTTATAAAAGTCAACCTGTATACTCTTTTATTTCAAGTTTTAAGTATGAAAAGAAGCCAGGACCAAAGGTTACCTGGGTCCAAAATATATAAGTTTTCTTTTCAGATAAAGACCTATCCTACCATACAGGATAAGTGGTATTTGGATAGTGGGTGTTCCAAGCACATGACAGGAAACAAGGCCAATCTAAGTAACTATAAGGCAAAGCTAGGTCCAAAGGTTATATTTGGAGACTCAAGCTTTGGTCAGACAGAAGGCTATGGAGAATTTACACTTGGAGTTGTCACCTTCAGGAAAGTGGCATATGTAAGTGGGCTGAAACATAACTTGATATCCATAGGACAGCTATGTGATGTAGGTTATGAGGTATGTTTTACTGAATCTAAATGTAATATTTCTCTAAACAACATTACTGTATTATCATGTATTAGGTTAGGCAATATCTATTTAGTTGATTTTAATTCTGCTTGTTCAGAAATCTGTTTATTTAATCAGGTTAGCAATAATAATACTTTGTGGCATAAAAGGCTAGGACATGTAAATCTAAGAAATATTGCTAGGTTATCTAGGGACAACCTTGTTAGATGATTGCCCTCTTGCCCCTACAAGACGGAAAGCCTTTGCAAGGCTTGTCAAGAAGGCAAGCAAACTAAAAATAGTTTTAAATCAGTTAATAAGAATGATTCACCTAGGATTTTGTATCTGCTTCATTTGGACCTTTTTGGATCAATTGGTGTACAAAGCCTGGGAGGGAAGTCCTATACTTTAGTTATTGTAGATGACTTCTCTAGGTTCTCTTGGGTTTTATTCTTGAGAAACAAGTCTGATAATTTCAAAGTTCTTATAGACTTTTTAAAATGCCTAAAGATTGAGTACTCTACTCCAGTTGCATTGATCACAAGTGATCATGACACTGAGTTTGAATCTCTTCCTATGCAAGAATTTTGTGAGAAGGAACGTATCAGGCACTGCTTCCCTGCTCCCAGAACTCCTCAACAAAATGGGGTATTTGAAAGGAAAACATAACACTCATTGAAACTGCAGGCACATTGCTTGCTGATGCTCACATGCCTCTATCCTACTGGGCAGAAGCTGTAAGCACAGTATATTATGTCCTGAATAGAAGTTTGATACACAAACTTAAAGGCAAGACTCCCTATGAATTACTCAAAGGGAAGAAACCTAAAATAGACTACTTTAGAATTTTTGGTTGTATCAGTTATATACATAATAACAACAAAGAGTATCTTAGAAAGTTTGAAGCCAAAGCTACAATGGGAATCTTTTTAGGATATTCATAAGTTAGCAAGGCATATAGGGTTCTCAATAAATCATCCTTGAAAATTGAAGAGTCAATACATGTTACATTTGATGAAGCTAATATGTTTTACAAGGAGAAGGAAGCTTCTACCAGTGATCATCTGCAAGTACCAAGTCTATGTAAAAAGCTGGATGACTTAAATCTCACCCAGAAGGTGATATCTCATGCCTCACCACATGCAAATGAAGACATGAAGAAGACTCTATGGAAGAAACTGAACTTCCTCCAAGAGCAGAAGTAATTCCACAAGAGAAATTCACTCCAATTGATGTTGCTGAAGCAACTCCACCATCTGATTTTTTCACACATAGGGATCACCCTAGATCCCAAGTAATTGGAGACATATCAGCAGGTGTACGGACAAGGCATCAACACAACCATGATGTGATGCATGCCTGTTTTCTCTCTCAAATTGAACCTCAATCCATAACTGATGCTGAGCAAGATCCTCGTTGGATCATTGCAATGCAGGAGGAACTAAATCAATTTGAAAGATGTAGAGTTTGTGACTTGGTTCCAAGGCCTAAAGGCTATCCAGTAATTGGAAATAAGTGGGTTTTCAGGAATAAGCTTGATGCCCAAGGTGTGATTGTGAGGAACAAGGCTAGGTTTGTTGCTCAAGGATATAAGCAAGAGGAAGGAACTGACTATGATCAGACCTTTGCTCCAGTTGCTAGGTTATAAGCTATAAGGATTTTTCTGGCCTATGCTGCTTTCAAAAAGTTCACAGTTTATCAGATGGATGTCAAAAGTGCTTTTCTAAATGGAGTACTACAAGAAGAGGTTTATGTAGAACAACCTCTAGGTTTTGTTTCTCCAACTTCCCCCACTCATGTTTTTAAACTGCATAAGGCTCTCTATGGTTTAAAGAAAGCTCCAAGAGCTTGGTATGATACCTTAGTCAGCTTTCTTTTAGGGCATGGTTTTTCTAGAGGCACGGTAGATAAAACTCTTTTTACAAAATTGCATCATGATAAAATCTTATTAGTACAAATATATGTAGATGATATTATATTTGGTTCCACTGATCCCAAATTGTGCAAGAGATTTTCTAATCTAATGCATTCTAAACTTGAGATGAGCAGCATGGGAGAGTTATCTTATTTCCTTGGTCTCCAAGTGAAACAATCTCCCGATGGTATCTTCATTTCCCAATCTAAATATGCTAATGAGCTTATTAATAAGTTTGGGATGGCTGATGCATCTTCTATGAAGACTCCCATGCCTGCCAATGTTGTATTAGAAACTGATGAACATGGAAAACCTGTTGATCAGACCAGGTATAGGGCCATTGTTGGATCCCTACTATATCTAACAGCAAGCAGACCAGATATTATGTTTGTTACATGTTTATGTGCTAGGTTCCAGGTGAACCCTAAAGAATCTCATCTTATTTTCATAAAAAGGATTTTAAGATATATAAATGGTTATCCTAATCTAGGACTCTGGTATCCAACAGAGTCAGCATTTGAGTTGACTGGATTTTCAGATGCTGATTATGCTGGATACAGAGTGGACAGAAAGAGCACTTCAGGAACTTACCAGTTCTTGGGTGATAAACTTGTGTCCTGGTTTTGCAAGAAGCAAACCTTTGTATCAACATCTACTGCTGAAGCTGAATATATGGCTGCTGGCAGTTGCTGTTCACAGATTTCGTGGATACAAAACCAACTCTTAGATTATGGTTTCAATCTAAATAATTCAACCATCTTCTGTGATAATACTAGTGTTTTATCTATAACACATAATTCAGTGCATCATTCTAAAACAAAGCATATAGATATAAGACATCATTTCATTAGAGATAATGTAGACAAAAAGAAAATTAATCTAGACTTTATCTCCACTAATTTTCAAAGAGCTGATATTTTCACCAAACCCCTTGATGAAAAGAAGCACATGTTCTTCCTGAATCAGCTTGGAATGATCAATGTGAAGGATTAATTTAATTTTTGTCTTCTGTTTTTGGATCCGTTCCTAAATCGTCGAACGAATATCGACGATCTTCGAACTGCTCTTGAGCTAAATCGTCGAACTACGTTTGACGACAGCTCTGTGTGAAGACAAAAATCGTTGACCAGAGATCGACGACTTTGCTTCAGTTAATTGATCATCAAGCTACACTCTACTATCAATTTCCGACTGAGATCAGAGACCAGAGATATTATTTGTTTATAAATTAATCTTTGACCTAAGATCGACGTTTTTGTTTTTATCGTCAAACAGAAATCGTCTTTTCTATTCAAAATACCTATATGTAGGTTTCTCTTTGATCCCTGTCCCGCGTTTTCATATTCTATTTTCCCTTTGCCCTTGATCTCTTCTCTCTTGAGTCTACAGATCTTACATGGCGATTTCTACGACGGCTTTTCAAAGATGAAGTTCAACACTAGTTTCCATGTCGACTTCAAATCAATCAGTCACTGTGATCCTATCTTTCAATTGGTATCAGTCACTGTGATCTTATTTTTCACAAAATATTATAGCTATGTGATAAACAGGGTCTGAAGAAGTTCATGTCTACACAGATCAAACTATCTGTTGCTGAGATCAAAGAATGGGTTTACTCTTCCTCAACAAATGAATACTCCCTTTCTATTTCTCTTTCTGCTTCCTCTGTCCCTTCTTCATCTAGGGGTCTGCTTCCAGTTATCACTGAAACCAGGCAGGGGGAGTTGTCCAGTGAAGATGCAGCAGGCTCAGCCTCAGCAGACCTTCAAGCTCCGCCTCCTCCAGCAGCACAAGAAGAAGAAGTGTTTTAGAAATTTTGTCAAGCTCAGTCTCCTCCAACAGTACAGGAAGAAGAAGTGTTTCAGAAATTTTGTGCAGATATAGATGACCAATGAAGCTACAATAGTTCCAATAGCAGCAGCAATTCCAAAAAAAGCAGAAGCAGATTATGATGATACAAATTATAATAAAACAGGTTTGGGCAAGGTTCAACATCAACAACATCAGCAATAGCAACAACAGAAGCAAATGCTCCAGTTTATTGCTTTGTATTTTCTTTGTGTTATGTAAATAGTGTCCTCAACCAAATAGGGGGAGATTGTTGGAACCCTAGTTCTGATTTGGGTAAAGATCACTATTAGGTTTGCTTAGACTGACCCAAAATGTATAGTCAGGGTCATAGGTTTATTTCTTTAGTCTAGGCCAAGAGTCAACATCACATGGATCAGCCTACAACAGCTTGTCAGAGACTCAAGTAGTTGTGTCAACACAGACTACATCAGTCGACACCAGTAGCAGTTGTGTCGACACAGACTACATCAGTCGACACTTAACATATTCATTCGACACTCAACAACATCAGTCGATACTCAGCAAAATTATGTCGACACTTTAAATAAGCTGTGTCGACACCAGCAAAGAATTGTGTCGACACACAGAAAGGCTGTGTCGACACCCAAAATATTTGTGTCGACACACAGACCATCTGTCGACACAGTTTGCAGAAGTTGTTTCAGAAGGATAAGTAAAATTCTCAGGTCTACGAACCAAGTTCTCAGGTCGACGATTTCTGGCTTTTTCAGTATGACATTCCAAAAAAATATTCTAAGTCCAGAAACAATTCTTAGCTCGATGATCGTCGATCTCCATCGACGATCTTAGAGACTACTACTCTGAACTAAGCTCGATGATCTATGAGCTCAAGTCGACGATCTTGTGATTCTCAGTAGTTATCTCAGATCTACGATAGTTGCTCTCAGGTCGACGATCTCTTAACCCAGTTCGACGATCTCTGAGCCAAGCTCTACAATTTTTACTGCCTTCAGTTATCAGTTCTCTCAGTCCGGTCAAAAGTATTTAGTTTGGTTATGATAAATCATTTTAAGGCAAATATATTCTGATAATTAATGCTGACATTCTCAAGGCTGATAGTCGTATCTCATGAAGAATTAATTATGGTATTCACAAAATATTTTGTCAAGACAGTTGTGGAAGTGCATTTATGATTGCCAGCCATTCTACCCGTTTGTGCTCCTAAATTCTTGCAGAGAATTATGTACTGTCTGGGAATTCAAATTCAGGCCGTTAGTCATTCCAAAGATACAGAGAACTTAAGAAGACAGAGACAACAAGAATAAAAAAAAAGACAGTCAGTCAGAAAATCAAACATCTTTTTGCTCTCAAGGTTTCTTGCTTTGCCAAAAATAAGGAAGAAGAAGAACTTGCTGAACACATAAATCTCTCTAGTCTTCTTCCTTCATCAGGCTTCAACAATCTATGGAGAACTTGAATCAACATCAATCTGAAGACCTACACCCTGGACAAGGCTTCCTTCTTCCTGAAACTACTCAATATCTCAGGGGGAGCTTTGGCATTATCAAATCCACATAGTCTTCTCATTATGTTTCAGAAAGAGAAGATTGTCATCTATTTTTCTTTAACCTCTCTTGTACATGGTTCTTACTCCCTTCAAAAATAAACTCCTTGGTGATAGGGCACCTGATCAAAAACCTATTGGTTTTTGGGCACCTGATCAAAAGCCTGAAGGGTTTCTAGATCTACCTGAAGCAGATCTTATGGTGATAGGGCACCTTATCAAAAACCTAAGTGGATTCCTACCAGGGTGGTAGAAGTTTGGATGTACCCAGATTTGGGGAACCACTATAAAATTTCTTGTGTTGTCTGGATTGCCTTGTGTTTTCTTTGTGCCTTGTGGTGTGATAGTTTCTTGCTTTTACATATTTCATATAAGTACCTATATTTTAATTCCGCATTATATCTAAACAAATTTTTTATTATATTGTATTCACCCCCCCCCCCCCCCCCCCTCTAGAGTAAACTCTATCTATCCCTCACTTTCACAAAAGGATCCTACAGAATAAACAATAGAAGTGTTGATTTTGTCACCAGAGGATTTCTTTGTGTCTGCCTTTCCTGGATAGAGATTATCTCAGCCCTAGCTTCTTCTCAGCAATAAGGAGAACAAATCGTCAGTACTGAACGGCTTGTGCTGGAAGTTACTCAGAATCGTTGTTATGAACTTATTGTTGTAGTTGAAAATCGCTTCAGCTATCTCGATTCACATTCAGGTTCACTGATCTGAACTTCTTCTTCAGGCTCGGTAAGAAGGCGAGGGAAAAGACTATGTTCAGCCACAAGAATACGTAAATATAAAACCATAATTGCTGTCATCGACTCGGCCAATCTTCCCTTTTTATTTTATGATAAAAAAACAACTCTTTTCTTTGTGGGCCCGACCTTAATTGTTGGAATATCACTTTCCTTTTACACAAGAAGATAACCAACTGGCCATCGACGCCATTAAAGCTATTCTGTAGCTTTCCCGCAACTATTTTGAACTGCGTTGACTTTGTTGACTTTTGCTGACGTCACCCCTTTATGGACTTAGCCAAATTTTTAGAATCCACTCAAGCGCTGAGTGGCGTTGAGTGGCATTGAGTGGATGTCCTTCACTCAACGATTCTGTACTTAGTCAATTTTGCAACTTCCTTGGCGTTGAGTGGCATTAAGTGAATGGACTTCACTTAACGCTTAAATACTTAGCTTAGCTTTCTGCTCTTTCTGCTTCCTAGGCTTTGAGATTCTTGAGTGTAGCTTCATCACTCAACGCCTTTTGCCTTAGACTATTTTCTACTTCTTCAGCAACCTTGGCATTGAGAGCGTTGAGTGTAGCTTCATCACTCAATGCTTTTTGCCTTAGACTATTTTCTGCCTCTTCACTGCTTGGCGTTGAGAGCATTGAGGTCACTCAATGCTTTGTACTTGGCCACAACTGCTCCACTGCATGGCGTTGAGAGCATTGAGATCACTTGATGCTTTTGTACTTGGCTGTAACTGCTATAGCTTGACTCAACGCTTTCTGTCATCTGGCGTTGAGTGAACTGGCTTCACTCAATGTATGTGGACTTAGACGAATTTTCCAGTCTATCTTCTATGGTGTTGACAGAATCAGTATGGCGTTGAGTGAACTGGCTTCACTCAATACTTCTGGACTTAGCTTATTTTTCTTTGACAGAAACTTTAGATCTTCACAGTGTCGAGATTGTTGAATTGTCTCGACACTCTAGTCTGTTGGGTTCCGACATCTTTAAGTGTGCACTTCAGTTCTTCATTGTGTCGAGATAGTTGTATTGTCCTGACACTACTGTCTTGAGCATTAAGGTGTCGAGATATCTCACTTGTCTCGATACTGCTGACTTGATCTTCAAGGTGTCGAGATAACTGAATTATCTCGCACTACTGACTTGATCTTCAAGGTGTCGAGATAACTGAATTGACTCGACACAGCTGTCTGAACTATCGAGTGAAGTGCCATGTCTTGACACTGCTGTCTTGTATCTTTCTGATCTTGACACTTCTCCTACAATGGCGTCGACATAGTTGTTAAGTGTGTCAACACTTTTGTACTTGCTTCAAGTCTGTACATAACACTTCTCTTATAAAGTCTAGACATAGTTGTGAAGTGTGGCGACAATTTTGTACTTAGTCATTTCTTCAAGTTTACACCTTGCACATGAAACTTAACCATATATCAAATACAACTAGGTATATATCATTGACTTGTTTGACTTCTTACAAATCATGGACATTGGGAGCAACGGACCCAACACCCGATTATGGGTGTGTCAATAAATGAGACCACCTTTCCTTGAGCCCTTGTAAAGTTTTTACTATTGGTGTGTTGGGTAGGTTCCCAACACCGCAGGTGCCGAATTTTGCTGGTGTTTATGCTCATTCTATGATGAGTTTGCTACTTTTATATATATACTTACTTGTGTATATATTTATAAAGCTTAGATCTTTATCACACTTGGTACAACTTGGGATGTTTAACCCTTGTGAGTTCGTTCTCACTTTTTTACCTTGTCGTTGAATGTTGATGATTTCCTTCCAGTTTTCTTGTTTGGGTTGGTAACCCTTTGACTCCTTTACTTTCATTTAAAATTGATCGTTCTTTGCCACTTGTATATTCTTGTCGAGGTATTCTTTTCTTTGGAACGCCTCAGGTTTGGAGTTGTACTACCTCAGGCTCGTAGGATCAAATCGGGCTCGTAGGATCAAATCGGGCTCGAAGAGAGGGTAAGGTAAGACAAGATGGACTCTTTGGCAGAAGCCTACTCACTGGCGAGTGGGTCCCAGGAAAAGGGCTACTCGCTAGGTTAAGGCCGGCTCATTAGGCGAGATGGCCCCATCATTTCAGGCGAGAAGGGCTCAGCGGCTCAGGCGAGAGCCTTCCCAGGCGAGACGGACCAAGCGAGATGGCCCAGTGGCTCAGGCAAGAGCCTTCCCAGGCGAGACGGACCCAACGAGAGGCCCCGGCGGCTCAGGCGAGAGCCTCACCAGGGGAGACGATCCCCATAGGTGGAAGTTCTCGACCGCAATACGGTGCTCTCGCCAAACGTTGATTCAGTTGGAAGGCGGTTCACCTTTTTAGCCCTAGGTGATTTTACGCTTTTGCACTCGGTGGTTTGTATATAACCCTTCAGAACAGCTGAGTTTGGCTGTTGGCAGACCCAACCAAGGGTGTTTTGGTAATTTCAGGTCGGTTCAGTTTGGTTATTGGCAGTTTAAACTCAGAAAACTATAAATAGGCCCATAGAGGTTCTTCAGAAGCACTTTTTTCTCGGGATTTTAAGAGTTTTCCTATGTTTTCTGAGGAGCTCCAAGCCAAACTTTTGGCTTTGGAGGGGAAGCTCTCAAAGATCTTCCGGGTAAGCGGTGGGACACACCTGCTGAGGCATTGGGTCGGTTTCTGGTCCTTCACTACCAATTAGAGGTCAGAGCTTGGGACAAGAAGGTGTTGGCTACGCCCCTAATTTCGAACTTTCTTTGAAGTCAAATTTTGGCTTCAACAGTTCTGGTGCGGGGAGCGTGGAAGGTAGCTGATACAAGAAAGTTTTGAGTTCGGTCCCATGGCAGGAGGTGAAGGTGAAGGATCTGGTTTAGGATGTTCCCCCTCCCGGGGAGAGGAGGTGACGAGGAAGATGCTGGAGGATTTCAGGAGAGAGGTCTTGCAGACCATCAGCTTGGCCTTCTCGGCAATGAGCGAGTGGGTAATGCCTTAGGTCCCAGTAGAGGCGGTCCCTCTCTTGGGCGAGAACGCTCCTGGGCAGCGACCCGGGAAGGAGGTCACGACGGAGGTTGGCGTGAGGGACGTGGCCGCGAGAGAGTTATTCCCAGACCAACGTCCCGGGAAGGAGATTCTGGCAGAAGTTGGCAAGACTAAGGTGGCTGTCCAAGAGATCTTCCCTGGGCATTGTCTCGCGGATTGGGCCAGCCAGCCGAGGCCGCGAGACATGCCCTCTCGACAGGTAGGAGGCGAGAGCCCTTTTAGTGAGCTCATCATCTCGCCCCCTATGCCGGAAGGGTTTCGGGATCCCGACATGTCCTACCACTCGGGGAAAGATGACCCTGTACAACATGTGCAATGGTTTCAAGATGTTGTTTCGATAAGGTAAATGACGGATGCCTTCAAGTGCCGGCTGTTTGCCATCATGTTGAAGGAGAAGGCACGGGACTGGTTCCACCAGTTGTCGGTAAGTTCGATCTATAGTTTTGAGGACCTGTGTCGAGGGTTCCTGTTGAGGTTCTTGACATCAAAGAAGCGTAAGAAGGAGACAGAGTGCCTGTTAGCGGTAAGATAGAAGCAAGATGAGATATTGGGTCATTATGTTGAAACGTTTTAGGAAGAGATCATCCTGGTCCAGGATGTCCCAGGGTGTGCACTGATGCTCGCTTTTACCCTAGGGCTGAGTGTAACACCCCGAATTTTTGATTGCGTACGCTTGATGGGCGTTACGTTGGCTTTGACCGTTGTTCGAGCATGGTTTTTCTCGCGGGCTTGCGAGTGGCTGTTTTGGTAGCCAAGTTGCACGATTCCCCAGCAAACCAGAGTCCAAATTGGGGACTCGGTGAGGCCTCTTAGGGAATGTTTGCACTTTTTCGCCCCCAGGAAATGTCGCTCAAAATGGGTTGCTTGTACAACAAACAAAAAGGGTAAAAAGTTCTTAAGGTAAAAATGGTCTAGGACGACACAGAAATATTTTTCAAAACAGGGAAAAATAGTCATTTTTGTGCGTGACACGCCCCCCGACACGGGCGTGTCGGGGCGTGACCCAGGGCGTGACCTGGGCGAGACCTCCTTGACTCGACGAATTTTCTTGTGTCGAGTTGAGCTCGACGAATGAGGTACACGCCCCGTGACACGGGCGTGTCACGGGCCGAGTCCCGCAGTGTCGAGTGTCGAGTGTCGAGTGTCGAGTGTCGAGTGTCGGGTGTCGAGAGAGGGGACACGGCCCGTGCCACGGGCGTGTCACAGGGCGTGTCAAGCTGTGTCGAGTGTCGAATATGGAGGGTCGAGTATCAGGTGTTGAGAGCGGGGACAGGGCCTGTGACACGGACGTGTCGCAGGGCGTGTCCAGCTGTGTTGAGTGTCGACACTTTGTGTCGACGAGGTGTCGAGACACGGGCTACACGCCCTAGGTCACGGGCGTGACCGACCCGTCACGGGCGTGTACCCGGCCTTGTACCGTGTGGATAATCTTGAAATTGCCGACTTTCTACGCCGCTTAAGGTACATGCCCTGCGTCACGGGCGTGACACAGGGCGTGACCGGCCCGAAAATCGACTTTTTCCAGTTTTTTTTGTGCCGTTTATTTCCTTGGTTCTGCATCTAACGGTCCAGCTCTGTTCTGGAGAAAATAAGGCCGAAACAGAGTTTCTCCTCCTCACTTCACCTTCTCTTCATCTTCTTCCTCATTCCAAAAGGAACTCAAGGGAGCAAGGGCTAAAGCAAGGCAAGGAAAGAGAGGAGCAGCCGTCGCGGCATCGTCTCGGTTCAGGCAAGCGGTGTTCTTCACCCTTGCCAATCTTCTTTCTTGTTTTTGATTGTGCAAAATAG
Organism: Platanthera guangdongensis; assembly: GCA_039583875.1. NCBI lineage: Eukaryota > Viridiplantae > Streptophyta > Magnoliopsida > Asparagales > Orchidaceae > Platanthera > Platanthera guangdongensis. Next base: position 103,811,829 of record CM077159.1, read on the forward strand.
CTAGTTTTTCTCTTTCAATTGTCCTAGCTTGTTCTTCTTGTTTTGGGTTCTTCCTCACTAGCGTTATTATGCTCTTGAATTTCCCTATGCTGAATGACTTCGATCTTCCATGCTTAGTTTTGTTTTGTTATCAAATCTATGCTAGGTTAATTCATGTAGTTCTCTTGTTCATGTGATTCATGTAGCTAAGTTGATTCATGTTCATGTAGCCTTTCTAATTTATGTGATTCTTCCTTGATCAAAAGCATGTGATTCTTGTTCCAAACATGTGATTTATGTAATTAGGTTAATCGAACTCTATCATGTGATGAAGTTCATCAAACTCTACGTTGGCAATTTGTAGTCATGTGTGAGGATGAAGGAAGGGAACGTGTGTACTTGGGTTATGGGTTCTGGTGAGAGTTGCTTATGGTGTTGCACTTGGGTTATGGTTTATGGTGAGTTTTGCGAGACACATTGTGAACCATGGCAGAAGCGTTTGTGTGAGGAGTCGGTAAGGGGTGGTGTGGTTTATGCCTTTTTGGCCACCGGGTTTGGATTTGTGGTGAAGAGCACCATTTTGGCCCCGGTTTGGGCTGGTTTTTTATTTGGTGCGTTCCACTTTAGGGCTGCCACCAAATGATCCTTGCTGAATCACATTTAACCGCTACTTATGTTTCACTCATATAGTTGGGATGATGAAATGGGCATGTGTTTTGCCCTTTTGCTCCTGCGGGTTGAGCAGGACTTGATGAAACTTGTACGCACTTGGTGCGTTTGGCATGTGTTTTGGTGCATTTTCTACTTGTTTTATTCACTCGTTTTACTTATATGAGACATTGCTACGAGGTCGGCAAGCCCCTTCATGATATTGTATAAACAAGCTGCTCTTCTTTTTATTGTATCTTCGAGGATTGCTGAGGTATTCTTTCTTGAATGCCTCAGGTGCAGGTTGTAGCCGGTTGAACGGCTAGGTTTGTTGGTGGCGTTTCTTTGGAGATAGCCGAGCTTACTTAGCGAGATAGTTCTTTTCTTTGTTGTACAGACATACATGTGCCCCAATGGGTTCGTGTCAGCTTGTTGGCGCCCATCGTTGGCTTTCTTTACTTGTGATATATGAATACTAGACTGTTAATGTGACTCATTTGGATGAGATGAGGTCTTCTTGCTCTTGGGAAGAATTTATGGTAGGTTGCATGAGGTATTGTTTTAGCTAAACAAACCTATTATTGTATCCATGCATAACATGTTTTGGTTACCAAACACGTATTTTCCAAATGACCTAAACAAAGATGATTTCTTATAGTAGTATCACTATAGACTGCATATAGGAGATCGTCATAAATAAACAAAGTATTTCCTCCGCGTACAAATACAGTTTTTGATACCTAAGGCCGAGGGATATGACCTTTAAATCCAAAGGTTTTCTTGCATTTAACTATTGAATTTCAACTCATAAAGTAAGCGTCAAGGGTTGCCTGAGCGTGTGCAGTTATCCCCTGCACGACGTGGCATCATAACCCGTAGTTCCTCTTGCTCTGATACGAGGTACTCGTTGAGGAAATGCGGGTTGTGACAGTTGGTATCAGAGCCAGGTTTGCTTGACAATTGGTCGGGCAAACTTTTGTTTTTGGTTGTAAGCATCATATCATACACACGCAGAGGTGCCATCAGTATGTCTTGGCCGACGCACACACACTACACTCATGGCATGACAAGAAGTATACGGGGCATATTATGTAGTATGGGATGCATAATATGTGGTTGTATATGGATCCACCATAGGGGCAATATGTGCGGGTTATGTAGTATGGGATGCATAACCTTACCACATGGATGCGACTAGCACGTTTTTTTTTTCGTTGCATGCAATGCTATGTAGTATGGGATGCATAGCATTGTGATACGTACGACCTCTCATGGCATGCATTAAGGCCTTTCTAGATTGCATCGCACAGCACGCATAACATAACATTGCATGAGCGCAACGTGCCAAGCTAAAGATGTACATGATGACACCTGTACACTCATGGTTTTGGGTCAAATAAAGTCATGCATTCATCGGTTAGGCACAAGTTAGTGGGATGACGGTGAGTCATCTTTAGGTTAGGCATACCATCATTCTCAAACTCCCAGAGCAAGTTAGCAGTTGATATTCATATGTATATATGTATGGTCTGCACATAGCCATTGTGTGTTTTGTTGGGTTTGAGTTTGACAAGAGGGAACGTGTTTATAGGATGTCGAAGCGTCCAGTGACTAGGCAAACTCCCCAATCCGAGGGCGAGTCTTCGGGCGCGCAGAATAATGCACTGATGGATAGCCTATGCCAAAGTAATGAGGCTTTGACGAGGCAGGTGCAGGAAGTGCAGTCCCAGCTCCAAGCTATGTCCTCAGCGATGTCTGGACTGGCACCAAGAGGGCAAGAGACTGTCCGAGGCCCCATCATTTCTACTCCTTCTGTGGCAGTGATACCCCCAGTTGTGGTTCCTCATGCGATGACTTTCATCTCGCAGTTTCAGCGACTTGGACAACCGACTTATGATGAAAAAGAGGACTTTGTTATCTTGGATGATTGGGTGATCACGTTGGAAGAAATGTTTGGTTATTCTGGCGTTACTGAGGACCAGAAGGTGATGCTTGCCGCCTATCAACTCAAAGGGTTGGCTAAAGGTTGGTGGTTGCGCGAAAAGGAGAGCCTAGGGTCGGGATGTTCATGGGAAGCCTTTAAAGAAATGTTACGGCGCAAGTTTCTACCGTCAGTAGAAAGGGACCGCCTGATGAATGACTTCTTGTACCTGAAGCAGAGGAAACTGGCAGTTAGTGAGTATGAAATTGAGTTTAGCAAGTTAAGTCGGTTCGCTCCGAGCTTGGTGACTACGGAAGCTGACCGCATAAAGAGATTTCTTAGCGGACTCCGCAGCGACGTGCAGCAGTTCGCAAGTGCTTATGGAGCGACGAGTTACACTACTGTGGTTGAGGCTGCGTTGAAGGTTGAAGCTATCGAAACTGCAAAAGAAAGAGGACAACTGATGAGGAAGGATAAGAGGAAGCTGATGGGAGGGAAAAGCTCCAACGAATCAGACGTAAGGAAGAAGAACAAGGAGACGTGTAGCTTCTGTGGCCGGGCAGGCCACCCATTTGAGAAATGTTTCAAGCGGTTGGGGATGCAAAAGAAGGAGCAGCTGCACGCCATTCAGAGTGCGCCAACCAGAGACTTGGAGTGTACAACTTGTGGGGGAAGAGGTCATGATATGAGCCACTGCAGGGTCAAGGACAAGGTGTGCTTCCAGTGTGGCAAACAGGGACATCTGAAGGCAAGGTGCCCACAAATCCATCCCGTGCTGCAGCCAATGCCACTCCAAGCGTTGCCTCCACCTCCGCGTTTGGACAAAGGAAAAGGGAAGTTAAATGTGATCTCCTTAGAGGAAGCTCAGATGTCACCCCAGGTTATCTCAGGTTCGATTCATTCCTCTGGTTCACGTTTTGTTTATGCCTCTAACGTGTAGTTCTTAGCTATATATGTACCCTTATAGGAAACTTTAAGGTAAAGAACCGTTGGGCGCGTGTTCTTTTTGATTCTGGCGCGACCCATTCATTTGTGGCTCGAACCTTTCTGGATCGGTATCATTTGACACCAGATCGAGTGGGGAATGCCTTTTTGGTGAAGTTCCCTTCCGGTGCTTCTGTAGTGGCAGACTGGGGTCTTCTTAATTATCCCATTTTGTTGGGCGATTTCTTAGCAAAGGCTGATTTCAAGGTGATCGATTTGGAGGATTTTGACGTCATTCTGGGCATGGACTGGTTATCCCGCTATGATGCCGTCATCCAGTGCAAAGGGAAGCGCTTGGATTTTATCAAGGACAATGGTCAGCCGGGAAGTGTTTATGGTGATTCATGCCAGAATACTCCAGGGATTTCAGCGGTATGTGTTCGGACGTTGTTTGTTTCCGACTGTTTTGCTTGTCTAGTCTCAGTTGTGGGGACTAGTGTTGTTTTGACGCGTTTGGAGGAGCTTCCGGTTGTGTGTGAATTCCCAGATGTTTTTCCTACTGATCTTCCTGGTCTTCCCCCTGATCATGATGTCGAGTTCGTTATTGATTTGGAACCGGGTACGCGGCCTATTGCGAAAGCGCCGTATAGAATGGCCCCGCGTGAGCTATCAGAGTTGCGTACCCAGCTGGATGACTTATTGGCAAAATGGTTTATCAGGCCGAGTTCATCACCTTGGGGTGCACCGGTGTTATTGGTGAAGAAGAAAGATGGGTCGATGCGACTTTGCATCGGTTACCGGGAGTTGAACAAGGTGACGATTAAAAACAAGTACCCACTGCCAAGAATTGATGATTTGTTTGATCAACTGCGTGGCAGTTCAGTATTTTCAAAGATTGATCTACGCTCGGGCTATCATCAGCTCAATGTCCGGGAGTCTGATATTCCGCAGACTGCATTTCGATCAAGACATGGTCATTTTGAATTTCTGGTGATGTCGTTTGGTTTGACCAACGCACCATCAACTTTCATGGATATGATGAACAGGGTGTTCAAGGACTACTTGGATAAGTTTGTGGTGGTTTTTATTGATGACGTGCTTGTCTACTCCCGCAGTACTGAGGAGCATGAACAGCATCTGAGATTGGTATTGGCCACTTTGCGAGACCAATGGTTATTCGCCAAACTAAGCAAATGCGAGTTTTGGTTACCTCAAATTTCTTTTCTGGGTCATGTCATTAATCACCATGGCATTTCCGTGGATCCCGAAAAGATTGCTGCAGTCATGGAGTGGAGGAGACCGGAGACACCCAAGGAGATTCGAAGCTTCTTGGGATTGGCCGGCTATTATCGCAGATTTGTCGAAGGTTTTGCTATGTTGGCTGCACTTTTGACTCGCTTAACCCAGAATAATGTGGCGTTTGAGTGGAATGACAAGTGTGAGGCGTCCTTCCTTGAACTCAAGAACAGGTTATGTACCGCTCCTGTGTTGATCTTGCCGACAGAAGGGATAGATTATGACGTTTTTGTGGATGCGTCGCACGTTGGACTTGGATGTGTATTAATGAAGGACAAAAAGGTGATTGCGTATGGGTCTCGACAGTTGAAAAGTCATGAAAAGAACTACCCAACGCATGATTTGGAGTTCGCAGCAGTGATCTTTGCGTTGAAGTTGTGGAGACACTTACTTTATGGTGCGCAGTGTAAAATCTTTACGGATCATCAAAGTTTAAAGTATGTCTTCACGCAAAAGGAACTGAATCTGCGCCAACGGCGATGGCTTGAATATGTAGTTGATTATGATGTGGACATTCAGTATCATCCGGGGAAAGCAAATGTTGTGGCCAATGCTTTGAGTCGGAAGACGGGGAAATTATTTCATCTTTCAGTCGACCGTCTTGTGGAGGAATTTCTATTGATGGATATTTCCGTGGGCAAATATGACCCGCAAAGTCATTTGATGGTAGAAGACCCTTCATGGCTGGTGCTTGCAAGACAACATCAAAAGGATGATCCTGATCTTTTACATCTATTGCTTCGGATAGAAAAGCGTGAATTACCAGATTTTTCTTTTGATGAGGAGGGCACGTTAAAGTATCGTGGTCGATTTTGTATTCCCGTAGTTGGAAACATTCGCGAGATGGCGTGTCGGGAAGCACATGGCTCAAGTATGGCCTACCATCCAGGCTCAACAAAAATGTACCGTGATTTGAAACAAATTGTCTGGTGGTATGGAATGAAAAGAGATATAGCGCGATTTGTATCTGAATGTCTTACCTGCAAGCGGGTGAAAGCTGATCATGGGAGGCCTAGTGGCAAGTTGACACCATTGGAGATTCCAACATGGAAGTGGGAAAGCATCTCAATGGATTTTATTATAGGCCTACCAAGATCTCCACGAGGACATGACTCCGTGTGGGTGATCGTGGATAGATTGACCAAGTGTGCTCATTTCATACCATTTAAGGTCAACTACCTGATGAAGATAATAGCGGAGCTCTATTTGAACGAGATCATCCGACTGCATGGTGTGCCAGTCAATATCATATCAGACAGGGATTCTCGATTTACTTCTCGTTTCTGGAAGAGTCTACAAGAGGGTTTGGGGACGGATTTGCGGTATTCCACTGCGTACCACCCTCAGACGAATGGCCAAACAGAACGAGTAAATCAAATTGTGGAAGATATGATTCGATGCTATATTCTTGAGTATGGCGGGGCATGGGATGAACATTTGCGGCTTATGGAATTCACATATAATAATAGCTATCAAGAAAGCTTGCAAATGGCTCCGTTCGAAGCTTTATATGGGCGTCGATGTCGGACTCCTCTCTTTTGGACTGAGGTTGGCGAGCGGCCTTTGTTGGGCCCAGAGGCGCTCGAGGACATGGAAGTTGTCTTTCAACATATTCGGGAGAAACTCCGAATCGCCTAAGAGCGATATGAAAAGTATGCCAACCGGCGAAGGTCGGAATTAGAGTTTGCGGTGGGGGATTCCGTTTTCTTGAAAGTCTCCCCAATGATTGGGATTAAAAGGTTTGGAAAAGAGCGCAAATTAGACCCAAGATTTGTGGGTACCTTCAAGATTCTTGCGCAAGTTGGTGCATCCGCTTACAAAGTAGAATTACCCGTGAACTTTCCTGGTGTTCACGACGTGTTTCATGTTAGCCAACTTTGCAAGTGTGTGCGACATGACACGCAAGTGTTGGACGTGGTGCCGCAATTGACGCCAAACCTTTCTTATGTGGAGATGCCTATCCGGATATTGGACTCCCAAGATCGCGTGTTGCGAAAAAAGAAGATTCCTGTAGTCAAGGTGCTATGGAAAAATCAGAATGTGGAAAGCGCGACGTGGGAGCTCGAGTCAACGATGAGGGCGGCTCACCCTCATTTGTTCCTGTAATAAGCTGGTATGTGAATTGGTGTTTTTGTTGCATTGCTGTTTTTGGTTTGTTACCTTCTTTGATTGTGATCAAAATGGTTGAAAAGTTTCGAGGCGAATCTTTTTGTTAGGGGGAGTGACTGTAACACCCCGGATTTTTGATTGCGTACGCTTGATGGGCGTTACGTTGTCTTTGACCATTGTTCGAGCATGGTTTTTCCCGCGGGCTTGCGAGTGGCTGTTTTGGTAGCCGAGTTGCACGATTCCCCAGCAAACCGGAGTCCAAATTGGGGACTCGGTGAGGCCTCTTAGGGAATGTTTGCACTTTTTCGCGCCCGGGAAATGTCGCTCAAAATGGGTTGCTTGTACAGCAAACAAAAAAGGGTAAAAAGTTCTTAAGGCAAAAATGGTCTAGGACGACATAGAAACATTTTTCAAAACAGGGAAAAATAGTCATTTTTGTGCGTGACACGCCCCCCGACACGGGCGTGTCGGGGTGTGACTCAGGGCGTGACCTGGGCGTGACCTCCTTGACTCGACGAATTTTCTTGTGTCGAGTTGAGCACGACGAATGGGTTACATGCCCCGTGACACGGGCGTGTCACGGGTCGTGTCCCGCAGTGTCGAGTGTCGAGTGTCGAGTGTCGGGTGTCGAGAGAGGGGACACGGCCTGTGCCACGGGCATTTCACAGGGCATGTCAAGTTGTGTCGAGTGTCGAATGTGGAGGGTCGAGTATCGGGTGTCGAGAGCGGGGACACGACCTGTGACACGGGCATGTTACAGGGCGTGTCCAGCTGTGTTGAGTGTCGACACTTTGTGTCGACGAGGTGTCGAGACACGGGATACATGCCCTAGGTCACGGGCGTGACCGACCCGTCACGGGCGTGTACCCGGCCGTGTACCGTGTGGATAAACTTGAAATTGCCGACTTTCTGCGCCGCTTAAGGTACACGCCCTGCGTCACGGGCGTGACACAGGGCGTGACCGGCCCGAAAATCGACTTTTTCCAGTTTTTTGTGCCGTTTATTTCCTTGGTTCTGCATCTAACGATCCATCTCTGTTCTGGATAAAATAAGGCCGAAACAGAGTTTCTCATCCTCACTTCACCTTCTCTTCATCTTCTTCCTCATTCCAAAAGGAACTCAAGGGAGCAAGGGCTAAAGAAAGGCAAGGAAAGAGAGGAGCAGCCGTCGCGGCATCGTCTCGGTTCAGGCAAGCGGTGTTCTTCACCCTTGCCAATCTTCTTTCTTGTTTTTGATTGTGCAAAATAGCTAGTTTTTCTCTTTCAATTGTTCTAGCTTGTTCTTCTTGTTTTGGGTTCTTCCTCACTAGCGTTATTATGCTCTTGAATTTCCCTATGCTGAATGACTTCGATCTTCCATGCTTAGTTTTGTTTCGTTATCAAATCTATGTTAGGTTAATTCATGTAGTTCTCTTGTTCATGTGATTCATGTAGCTAAGTTGATTCATGTTCATGTAGCCTTTCTAATTTATGTGATTCTTCCTTGATCAAAAGCATGTGATTCTTGTTCCAAACATGTGATTTATGTAATTAGGTTAATCGAACTCTATCATGTGATGAAGTTCATCAAACTCTACGTTGGCAATTTGTAGTCATGTGTGAGGATGAAGGAAGGGAACGTGTGTACTTGGGTTATGGGTTCTGGTGAGAGTTGCTTATGGTGTTGCACTTGGGTTATGGGTTATGGTAAGTTTTGCGAGGCGCATTGTGAACCATGGCAGAAACGTTTGTGTGAGGAGTCGGTAAGGGGTGGTGTGGTTTATGCCTTTGTGGCCACCGGGTTTGGATTTGTGGTGAAGAGCACCATTTTGGCCCAGGTTTGGGCTGGTTTTTTATTGGTGCGTTCCACTTTAGGGCTGCCACCAAAAGACCCTTGCTGAATCGCATTTAACTGCTGCTTATGTTTCACTCGTATAGTTGGGATGATGAAATGTGCATGTGTTTTGCCCTTTTGCTCCTGCGGGTTGAGCAGGACTTGATGAAACTTGTACGCACTTAGTGCGTTTGACATGTGTTTTGGTGCGTTTTCCACTTGTTTTATTCACTCGTTTTACTTATATGAAACATTGCTACGAGGTCGGCAAGCCCCTTCATGATATTGTATAAACAAGCTGCTCTTCTTTTTATTGTATCTTCGAGGATTGCTGAGGTATTCTTTCTTGAATGCCTCAGGTGCAGGTTGTAGCCTGTTGAGCGGCTAGGTTTGTTGGTGGCGTTTCTTTGGAGCTAGCCGAGCTTACTTAGCGAGGTAGTTCTTTTCTTTGTTGTACAGATATACATATGCCCCAATGGGTTCATGTCAGCTTGTTGGCGCCCATCGGTGGATTTCTTTACTTGTGATATATGAATACTAGACTGTAATGTGACTCATTTGGATGAGATGAGGTCTTCTTGCTCTTGGGAAGAATTTATGGTAGGTTGCATGAGGTACTTTTTTAGCTAAACAAACCTATTATTGTATCCATGCATAACATGTTTTGGTTACCAAACTCGTATTTTCCAAATGACGTAAACAAAGATGATTTCTTATAGTAGTATCACTATAGACTGTATATAGGAGATCGTCATAAATACACAAAGTATTTCCGCCGCGTACAAATACAGATTTTGATACCTAAGGCCGAGGGATACGGCCTTTAAATCCAAAGGTTTTCTTGCATTTAACTGTTGAATTTCAACTCATAAAGTATGCGTCAAGGGTTGCCTGAGCGTGTGCAGTTATCACCTGCACGACGTGGCATCATAACCCGTAGTTCCTCTTGCTCTGATACGAGGTACTCGTTGAGGAAATGCGGGTTATGACACTGAGGCCGAGATTCTTTAGCATGGAGCTGAAGAGAGTGCCCCCCCCCACTCTTTGTAGAAGCTCATGGAGAGGGAGGCGAAGGAGATAAACTTTGAGAGGGACAATCAGGCTTTTTCTAGAAAGCTAGCCAGGTTGGCAGAGGATGATGTGAAGGAGCCGGGAGTGGGAAGGCAGAGGGAGCAGAGAGAAGAGAGGAGGAGGGAAGAGCCCCAAAGACAGGGGCAGTAGGGACAACATCAAGTACGGGGGGCACGGAAGCCGAACAACCGATTAGGTTGGAGGCCTTAGGATGGTCGCCCCTAGGAGCAAGGAGGAGGCTTTCAGGGAAGAGACAACTTTCGCGAGCTGAGGAAGTTTGTTCAGCCGGCGAGGAGGCAGGAGCTGAGGGGTCACTTCCCGCATCAGCAGGAGGAAATGAAGGTCAGCCGACGTAGAGGAGGAAGGAGAGGAGCTCGGGGAGGAGCCGGAAGAAGAGGAGGTGGAGAAGGAAGAGGGGTCGAGTGGCGTTGCATTTCTATGAGTTCCATCAGGAGGAGGGTCACGCGACGACCACCTGTCTAGAGTTCTTGGAGATGAGAGAAGCCAGGGGACTAGGGAGGCAGGATCTGCCGATAAGGATTGAGGAGGTGCAGCATGGGGAGACGAAAGATAGGTTTGAGGACCGGGCGGATGTAGGAACCCGAGGAGGGATCGTGGTGATCCACGGAGGAGTTGGGATTGAGGCAACTCGAAAGGGGAGCCTCCAGACCATGTTCCGAAGGGGGGAGCCTCGACCTCCTAGGATCCCCCTCCAGAAGAAAAAATTAACTTTTTTTCAGCAGATATGCCAAATTATGAGGACCTGTTCTGTGATGCCTTGGTGATCCAGACGGCAGACGAGAACTTTACGTCTCCAGGATCTTGGTAGATAACGGGAGCTCCATGAATGTGATCTTCAAGTAGGCCTTCGATGAGATGAAGGTCATGGGCAAGAGGGTACTAGCTTTGGACGGACCATTATTTGGTTTCTCAGGAGAAAGAAAGGAGGTAGAAGGAGGGGTAGGGCTGCATGTGAAGTTGGGGGCGTGTCACAGAACTGCAGGTTCGTGATTATGGATGCCCCGAGCAGCTATAACGCCATATTTGGGCGCCCTCTCATCAGCGCCTTTCGTTGCGTCCCCTCCTCACTTCATCAATGCCTTAAGTTCAACAACGGAGGGGTGCAGGTTAGGATTGGGTGGGGTGGGGGGGGGGGGTGGGGGTGAAGGTGGCAAGACAATGCTACGTGATGGCGGTCAACACCATATCATAGATGGTAGAGGCGGAAGAGATAGAGAGGTAGATGGCGGAGCAGGAAGAGGTTGTCGGAGAAGAGGAGGTGATCCTGGAGGAGGCGAGGGAGGATATTGAGGAGGAGCAAAGAGGAGGAGGTGTGCAGGAGGTCCAGAGGGATGAAGATTTGGAGCCTCAAGAGGGTCGGTAAGTGGAAGGAGTAGGAGAAGGAGTTAAGAGGGAGGCCATGAGAGGCATGGATGTTGAGCATCAGCAGAGTGAGAGCCTTGGGGAGGCGATGGAAGTCGAGGAAGCAAGAGGGGAGGAAGAGTTTGGGCAGGAAGAGGGAGCAATAGCCGGCTGGGAGCAGTTGCGGCTGGAGCTGACTGGAGAAGTGTTGGAGATGCAAGTCTTCACCAGTGCCGGCCAGGGGCAGAGGGTCCGGATCAGTGGGGGCTTGAGTCCCGAGGACCAGGAGCAAGTTCGGGCTTGCATCCAGAGCAATGTCGCCATCTTTGCTTGGAGAGCGGCTGACATGTCGGGCATCGATGCAGTTGTGGCCTGCCATTGCCTGAACTTGGACCCCCAGACACGACCCATTCCTTAGAAGATGAGGACCATCGCTACCAAGCTGGAGGAGCCCATTCGTGAGGAGGTCAAGAAGATTTTGGAGGCTGGCTTCATCTCGGAGATCCAGTATCTAGGCTGGATCTCCAATGTGGTAATGGTAAAGAAAGGAGGAGGGAAGTGGTGCATGTGCATCGATTTTTTTCCTTATTAAATAAATCATGCCCCAAGGATTGCTACCCCCTGCCTCGAATCGACGCATTGGTTGATTCAACCGTTCGTTTTTTCTATTATGAGTTTTTTGGATGCTTTTTCAGGTTATCATCAGATCCGAATGCACCCTCATAATGTTAAGGCTATCTTCTTCATCATGAGGGAAGGATGTTTTAGCTATAATATGATTCCCTTTTGGTTGAAAAATTCAGGGGCTACATAGCAGTGCATGATGGATCGAGTCTTCCAGGGTCAAAGGGTGAGAAACCTGGAGGTCTATGTTGATGATCTGATGGTCAAGAGCAAGTGTGTGGACTCGCAACTTCGGGACGTGGAGGAGACGTTCGCCACCCCGCGGAAGTTCAAAATGAGACTGAACCCCTTGAAGTGCATCATCGGGGCGAGCCGCCGAAAGTTCCTTTGTCATATCCTGACCCCGACATGGGTGGAGCCTAACCCGGATAAGGTGAAGGCCATCCTGGATCTAGAGTCACCACGCAACGCCAAAGAGGTCCAGCGCTTGACAGGCAAGCTAGCCGGGCTAACCAGATTCCTCTCCAGGTCGGGAGAAAAGTGCTCATCGTTCTTCAAGGTGCTGAGGGGTACTCAAAGGTTCGAGTAGACTGTCGAATGTGAAGAAGCTTTCCAAATGCTGAAGAGGCAGCTCTCCCAGGCTCCTCTACTTCAAAGCCCAAAGGAATGGGAGGACCTATCCTTGTACCTCGGAGTAGGAGCAGAGGCCGTGAGCTCGGTCCTGGTCAGGGAAGAGGGGAAGAAGCAATTGCCAATCTACTATGTTAGCAGGATGCTGAAGAAGGTTGAGCTCCGCTACCCCATCTTGGAAACACTGACGTATTCTTTGATCGTTTCGGCCAGGAAGCTCTGGTCGTACTTTCAAGCGTATTCGATCAGGGTGCTGACAGACCATCCCCTTCACAAGATTTTTGATGGAGTGGAGCACTCGGGCAGGTTGGCCAAGTGGTTTATCGAATTGAGCGAGTTTGATATCTCATTCGTGCCAAGGCTCTCCATTAAGGCTCAGGCAGTGGCAGACTTCTTGGCGGACTATGTTGTTGAGGTCGGATCCGAGGAGTCGCAACCGCAAGAGGCGTGGAACATGATGGTGTATGGTGCCTCGGGAAAGCACTCCCTCGGAGCAGGGGTGGTGTTGATAAGTCCTCAAGGAGTCACTATAGAACAAGTAGATGTCTTACACTTTCCAGCGACTTGAAGGTTTGGTTTTTGGGGACCTGATCAAAACCCATTGGTGCCTAGGACACCTGATCAACTCATCCTGCAGTGGATTCCTACCTAGGATGGTAGAAGAGTGGATGTACCCAGATTGATTGGGGAACCACTATAGCTCCTTGTGTCTTCTGGTTGCTTATTTTCTTTTATTTTCTGGCTGTGATTTGTGATTGCTCTGTGTTTAGTTAGTTGTTGTGTTTACTTTATGTTATTTGCTTCCCTGTTCACTTAGATATACAATAATAGTTGTAAAAGTGTTTTAGTAAGCACCATACTCTATTCACCCCCCCCCCCCTCTAGAGTATATCAGATCTAACTTGCACTTTCAATTGGTATCAGACGCAGGTTGGTTAAAAATACCACATCTTCCAGGTTGGTTAACAAACCACACCTTAGTGGTTGCACAGGCTAACACCTGAACCCAAAGATCCCTATAGTTAGATCTGCTTGTTTAAGTTTGTTACTAGATTTATTTCTTCACAGAACATGGCACAAAACAAAGATTATACTAGCACCAGACCTCCAGTGTGCAATCTATCTAAGTTTGCACTTTGGAAGGCAACGATTAGATTGTACATGAACTCTATTGATGAAGACATTTTAAATTCTGTTTTGACAGTGTGTCCAAGACCTCCAGAAAATACAAGTACAAGTGCTGTTCCACCTCCTTTAGGAACAAAGCAGAAATCAAGAAATGGAAAGTTGCAGATGCAAAGGCTATAAACATTCTAGCCCAGACTATGTCTGATGAAATATTCCAAAAGGTAGGTGAATGCAACTCAGCAAAGGACATCTGGGACAAGCTATCAGAGATAGTCTCATGATCTGCTGATGAGAGAAAAGATAGAAGATCTCATCTCATAACCCAGTATGAGAACTTAAAGAAAGGAGAAGCTGAGTTAGTAGCAAATATGTATAATAGACTCGGCCTTATGGTCAATGAACTGAAGACTTTGGACAAGGAGATCTCATTGACTGAGCTCAATGATAAAATCCTAATATGCTTCCCAAGAACTTGGGACTCAAGGATCTGGCCAATCAAGGATGCCAGAAGCCTAAATGAGATCACAACTGAAGCTCTCTTGGGCAAGCTCAAGTCTTATGAGCTGCTCATCAAGAATAGAGAAGAAGAGCAGAAGGTTGCCTCACCAGCTACAAGAAAAGAAAAATCAATAGCTTTCAAAGCCATTGAAGATCAGCCTGAAGACAAAGTCACAGGCAATGAAGAGCTGCTAAACCTACTGGCCAAAAGATTTTACAAAATAGCCAGGAAAGATTTCAGGAAAAAGTCTGCCATAGGGCATGACAAGCCAAAGTATGACAAATCAAATAACAAAGAGATTATTTGTTTTGGATGCGGGAAAACAGGCCACATGGTGTCTGACTGTCCAGAAAATCAGTATAAGTACAAAAAGGACAGGAAGGAAAGAAGAAAAGACAAAGACTTCAGGAAGAACAACAATGACAAACCCTCCTCCAGCAAGAACAAACATACAAGGAAGGGGTTTGTTGCTGAAACTTGGAGTGAGACAGAAGAAGAATCTGAAGCTTCATCCAGCTCAAGTGATGATGAAGATGATGCTGAAGAAAAAGAATTGTTCATGATGGCTATCAATGCTTCACAACAAAATTCTGATGCAGAAGAGTCAGAATCTGAATCAGAGACTCAATCTAAAGAGGACCAGGTAATGAGTTCTTTTGATTTCAATTCTGAGAACTTAAAGTGTGAGTTTAAAGCACTGTGTTTAAATTTACTAAAATCTGAGAAGGAAATCATTTCTCTCAGAAATCAGCCATCTGAACACAGCACATTAAAATCAGAAAACTTCAAACTCTCTGAGGAGTTGGTATGATGTAGGGAGTAGATAGCCTCACTGAAAAGTGAACTATCAAAGGCCAAGAAGTTTGAAGAATCCCTTAATGGGAGAAGCATCAAACTAATGGACATCACAAGCACAGTGAACTCAAGATTTAACAGTACACTGGGTTTGGGTGCTTCATCTAGCCAACCTGTAGTATTATCAACCCCAATCAAATTTATCTCTGATAAAAGTAAGGGAGTTGTAGAGGTAGCTAGGAAGAATTCTGATCTACCTAAGAAAACCAAAGTTCAACAGAATTCGTCGAACGGAGCTCGGCGATCGCCGAATGGAGCTCAACGATCTCAAGCTAAATCGTCGAACTCAGGTCGACGAACTCTGAACCCTGAACTCTGGTACAGTCGATCTTTGAACGGAGCTCGACGATCTGACCCAAGATCATCGAACTCAGCTCAGAGATCGACGAACATAGCTCAGGGTTTTGAAAACTCTTTCAAAGGCAAATTAAAGTTCAATCCTAGAGGTTCTACATCTAAATGGTTTAACCCCTGTACTGAATGGATAATACCTCCTAGGCTATATCATCCTGAAGGCTATAAGAGTCAACCAGAGATGTCTTTTATTTCTGAATTCAAAGGTTATCAACCTAGGCCCAAGGTAAACTGGGTCAAAAATAAGTAAATTATTTTATGTGCAGGTGAAGACCTATCCAACATCAAACCAGTAATGGTATGTGGATAGTGGGTGCTCAAAGCACATGACAGGAAACAAGGACAATTTCACATCCTTCAAAGCCAAGCTTGGACCCAAAGTAATATTTGGTGATTCAAACTTTGGACTAACAAAAGGATATGGTACAGTCCAGATTGGCACAATCACATTCAAGAAAGTAGCCTATGTGGAAGGACTGAAGCACAACTTAAGCAGCATCAGTCAACTGTGTGATGAAGGCTACCAAGTGACTTTCAGCAAATCCTTATGCAGGATCAAATCAGAGGACAACACCACTGTGTTGGCAGGTAAAAGGAAAGGTAACATCTATTTTGTAGATTTCCTTTCAACTAAGGTAGATATATGTCTGTTTAATTCTATTTGTAGACCTAATGAATTATGACATAAGAGACTAGGGCATATAAACCTTAAAACCATTGCAAGACTATCCAAGGACAACCTTGTTAGAGGACTACCTTCTGGCCCCTACAAGAAGGAAGGACTCTGCAGGGCTTGTCAATTAGGAAACCAAACCAAAAATAGTTTCAAGTCACTTAATAAGAGTGATTCACCTAGGATTTTGTATCTGTTACACATGGATCTCTTTGGACCCATTACAGTACAAAGCTTAGGAGGGAAATCTTATACCTTAGTAGTTGTAGATGACTTCTCTAGATTCACATGGGTGTTCTTTCTGAGGAAGAAGTCTGATAACTTTAAGTATTTGACAGAGTTTCTCAAATGCATACAGATTGAGTTCAACACTCACATTGCCCTGATCAGAAGTGATCATGAGATAGAGTTTGATTCTCTTCTTATGCAAGAGTTCTGTCAAAGTGAAGGGATCAAGCATACTTTCTCAGCTCCTAGAACTGCTCAACAAAATGGGGTAACTGAAAGGAAAAATAGAACCCTTATTAATCTGCTACTACATTATTGTCAGATGCTCACCTTCCTCTATCCTTTTGGGCAGAGGCAGTGAACACCTACAACTATGTGTTGAATAGAAGTTTAATACATAAACTGAAGGGCAAGACTCCCGATGAATTACTCAAAGGGAAGAAACCTAAAGTAGATTATTTTAAAATCTTTGGTTGTATTTATTACATTCTCAATAATGATGAGAAATACATAGCAAAATTTCAAGCTAAAGCTGATGAAGGAGTGTTTCTGGGATACTCCATGATCAGTAAAGCTTATAGGGTGTATAATAAATCAACTCTTAAAATTGAAGAATCTATTCATGTATCTTTTGATGAAACTAACATGTCATACAAGGAGAAAAAAATTTCTACCATAAGCTCTTTGCAGGTTCCACCACTGTGTAAGTCTATGGATGGACTGAACCTTACCTAAGAGGTATCAAACCATCCCACTCCACAGGATGCTTAAGATAGTGATGAGGAAAGTCAAGAGGAAGTGGCTGAACTTCCCCCAACAGCTAGTATCATTCCCTAAGAGGAATTAAATA